>JARQOC010000002.1:742740322-743340322 GCA_033576535.1 Allobates femoralis | reverse complement strand
TATAGGCACCAGAACGATCTTACTGTGAGGTAATTCTCATACATGAGGCCCAGTTACTTTTGCAGAGACTATAGGTGATTAGAGCGATCTTACTGTGAGGTGATTCTCATAAATGAGGCCCCAGTTACTTCTGCAGAGGCTATAGGCACCAGAACGATCTTACTGTGAGGTAATTCTCATAAATGAGGCCCAGTTACTTCTGCAGAGGCTATAGGTGATCAGAGCGATCTTACTGTGAGGTGATTCTCATAAATATGGCCCCAGTTACTTCTGCAGAGACTATAGACACCAGAACGATATTACTGTGAGGTGATTCTCATAAATGAGGTCTCAGTTACGTCTGCAGAGGCTATAGATACCAGAACGATCTTACTGTGAGGTAACTCTCATAAATGACTCCCAGTTACTTTTGCAGGGGCTATAGACACCAGAACGATCTTACTGTGCTTTATTTCTATAGAGCCTAAATTTGGGATCAGATCTCATGAAGGGGGGAGGTTTATAGTTTTAATGTTAGCAGTATTTTTTCGCCTGGTGTTAAAGGGGGGATGTGCAAAATGGTGGAAAAATGCTGCAAAAAAACCCTTCTACTTCTTTGAAGAATGCTGCAGTTTTCTAAGCAATCATGTAAAGGATGTCATGGAACAGCCCTCTGGCGCCCCCTTATCATCAGGACAATAACGGAATTGACTGAAGATAGATAAATGAGGCTGCAGCTCTTCTGCTAATATGTCAATTATTGAGGCACTCGCAGTGAGGGTATTGTACATATATCACTGGTCCAAGAGCATGAAATATATATATACCTCTATACCATCACTGCCAAACTCCACAATAACATAAGAAAAATATGCTGCCACCGCCAATTATTTATACAGGTAGCCTGGACACCCGTTACTGGTAACGTGTTATTCGGGGTGCAGGTCATAGACTGAGAGGATCATAGCTGTTAAATGTTATATATTTAATCCAAAAGAGTAGTCAGTGTTTATAAAACTATACAAGATTTTACAGAAGAGAAACAATACAATATAATGCAGACAATTACATAAAATAAAAGGGGTATGTCACAGGGTTTATCTCCAGGATCCCACAATCAACAGAGCGAGAGACCAAGGAAACATCCCAAGGAACTTTATTGCTTGAAAAACTGAAAAATCCATAAAACAATTCATCAGAAAAATCCATGAAACAATCCAGCAGTATACTGTGTATCCGGGTAATCTAGGTGTCTCTAAGTCTCTTTGTGCAGCTGGTCTCAACACACAGCATCCCACACTCATTTCACATTTTTGGTTAGTACAATAAACCTCATTTCAATACTGAAATATTACTGTGTCCATCAGTTATTACATAGATCACACTGAAATATTTCTGTGTCCATCAGTTATTACATATATCACACTGAAATATTACTGTGTTCATCAGTTATTACATAGATCACACTGAAATATTACTGTGTCCATCAGTTATTACATACATCACACTGAAATATTACTGTGTCCATCAGTGATTACATAGATCACACTGAAATATTACTGTGTCTATCAGTTATTACATAGATCACACTGAAATATTACTGTGTCCATCAGTTATTACATAGATCACACTGACATAGCTGTTGCAAAAAAACAATTTATTAAAAAAAAAAAGAGTAAGATTAAGAGGGGTGCCTAAACTTTTTCATATGACTGTATGTCCCTGGTGGTCACAGGTGAAGGATATTACTGTCACGATTCCCATCATGAAGTTGCCTGTTCATAGATAGGAAACATAAGATACATGGAATCATCTAACTGGCTGATAACCATTTGCTGGGATTCCGGCCATCGCCCAGTGAAACATATAGAAAGCTTTAAAAAAGGGGAGAAGGAATGATGAGAGTGTCTTATACGCGGGCTGGATGCTTGCTGAAGCAGAAACCTCTCCCTACACCTTTCTCTGTGTTATGGAAAACAAAACAACTATAACCTATTCATTTATCAAAGCTTCCCATCCCCGAGCCTAAATCAGAGACAACCAGTCGCTGGAAGAGTCCACTGATTTCTCTGCCTTAATTTCTTATTGACATCATTACTCTGCTTTTTTTTTTCTATTTTTTCAGTAAAAGTCAAACATCATTTATTTATCAATTTTGTCAAATATGTTTTCAAGAAACATAATAATGTTTTATAATTAATGTATTATTATTATTATTATTATTTTATTCCCGGTAGTTTGGTGTCTGTGATGTTTGGTGGTGACTCGATGTTTGTGACTTTCTCTTATAGTTCCTGAGAGTGAAGCTCCTATAGATACAAATCTCATAGAGTTTGATACAAAGTAAGAACAAGTGTCTGTAATATGTAATATGATGTATAACCTCAGTATAATGACATTCATGGTCCGGAGCCGCGTCTGATACTGCTGCATGTCTGATCTAACCATTCTGTCTCTCCTGCACGGCTTCCATCATCTTTGCATGCAAATTAGGGAAAGGAAAATCAAAGTAAGACATCCCATATTCCTGCTCTTTCTACATTTGCTTATTTAATGAAAACTCAATAGACTACTGATATTGACTGAAAAGAAGTGCAAACATTATACAACCAAAATAATAATTCCCATTCTGTACTCTAATTTATATCTACTATAATACTGCCCCTATATACAAGAATATAACTACTATAATACTGCCCCCTATATACAAGAATATAACTACTATAATACTGCCCCTATATACAAGAATATAACTACTATAATACTGCCCCTATATACAAGAATATAACTACTATAATACTGCCCCTATATACAAGAATATAACTACTATAGTACTGCCCCTATATACAAGAATATAACTACTATAATACTGCCTCTATATACAAGAATATAACTACTATAATACTGCTCCTATATACAAGAATATAACTACTATAATACTGTTCCTATATACAAGAATATAACTACTATAATACTGCCCCTATATACAAGAATATAACTACTATAATACTGCCCTATATACAAGAATATAACTACTATAATACTGCTCCTATATACAAGAATATACAACTATAATACTGCCCTATACAAGAATATAACTACTATAATACTGCTCTATTACAAGAATATAACTACTTATAATACTGCCCTATTACAAGAATATAACTACTATAATACTGCTCATATTACAAGAATATAACTACTATAATACTGCCCTAATACAAGAATATAACTACTATAATACTGCTCCTATTACAAGAATATAACTACTATAATACTGCCCCTATGTACAAGAATATAACTACTATAATACTGCTCCTATGTACAAGAATATAACTACTATAATACTGCCTATGTACAAGATATATACATAATACTGCCTATATACAAGAATATAACTACTATAATACTGCTCCTATATACAAGAATATAACTACTATAATACTGCTCCTATATACAAGAATATAACTACTATAATACTGCCCTATATACAAGATTAAACTACTATAATACTGCTCCTATTACAGAATATAACTACTATAATACTGCCCCTATATTACAAGAATATAACTACTATAATATGCTCCTATATAAAGAATATACTACTATAAACTGCTCCTATATACAAGAATATAACTACTATAATACTGCCCTATATACAAGAATATAACTACTATAATACTGCCCCTATATAAAGAATATAACTACTATAATACTGCCCCTATATACAAGAATATAACTACTATAATACTGCCCTATATACAAAACATAACTACTATAATACTGCCCCTATATACAAGAATATAACTACTATAATACTGCTCCTATATACAAGAATATAACTACTATAATACTGCTCCTATGTACAAGAATATAACTACTATAATACTGCCCCTATATAACAAGAATATAACTACTATAATACTGCCCCTATATACAAGAATATAACTATATACTGCCCTATATACAAGAATATAACTACTATAATACTGCCCCTATATACAAGAATTAACTACTATAATACTGCCCCTATATACAAGAATTATAACTACTATAATACTGCCCCTATATACAAGATATAACTACTATAATACTGCCTATATACAAGATAAACTACTATAATACTGCCCTATATACAAAATATAACTATTATATACTGCTCCTATATACAAGAATATAACTACTATAATACTGCTCCTATATACAAGAATATAACTACTATAATACTGCTCCTATATACAAGAATATAATACTATAATACTGCCCTATTACAAGAATATAACTACTATAATACTGCCCTATATACAAGAATATAACAACTACTAATACTGCCCATACTATAACAAGAATAGCTAATAAATATACTACTATATACTGCTCCTATTACAAGAATATAACTATAATACTGCCCTATGTACAAGAATATAAACTACTATAATACTGCTCTATGTACAAGAAATATAAACTGCCTATATAAGAATTAATCTATACTGCCCTATATACAAGAATATAACTACTATAATACTGCTCCTATGTACAAGAATATAACTACTATAATACTGCTCCTATGTACAAGAATATAACTACTATAATACTGCTCCTATTACAAGAATATAACTACTATAATACTGCTCCTATTACAAGAATATAACTACATAATACTGCTCCTATATACAAGAATATAACTACTATAATACTGCTCCTATATTACAAGAATATATAACTACTATAATACTGCTCCTATGTACAAGAATATAACTACTATAATACTGCCCTATATACAAGAATATAACTACTATAATACTGCCCTATATAAGAATATAACTACTATAATACTGCCCTATATACAAGAATATAACTACTATAATACTGCTCCTATATAAAGAATATAACTACTATAATACTGCTCCTATATACAGAATATAACTACTAAATACTGCCCTATATACAAGAATATAACTACTATAATACTGCCCCTATATAACGAATATAACTACTATAATACTGCCCTATGTACAAGAATATAACTACTATAATACTGCCCTATATACAAGAATATAACTACTATAATACTGCCCTATATACAAGAATATAACTACTATAATACTGCTCCTATATACAAGAATATAAACTACTATAATACTGCTCCTATTACAAGAATATAACTACTATAATACTGCCCTATATACAAGAATATAACTACTATAATACTGCCCTATATACAAGAATATAACTACTATAATACTGCTCCTATATACAAGAATATAACTACTATAATACTGCCCCTATATACAAGAATATAACTACTATAATACTGCCTATATACAAGATATAAACTACTATAATACTGCCTATATACAAGAATATAACTACTATAATACTGCTCCTATATCTATACCAAGAATATAACTACTATAATACTGCTCCTATATACAAGAATATAACTACTATAATACTGCTCCATTATACAAGAATATAACTACTATAATACTGCTCCCATTTCTCATACATTTTTATTTTATGCTGTTGATGTTCTATCTTCTTTTCTGTCTATATTTTATAATTGAGAGAATTTCTGCTGAATGTTTTTGCTTTCTCTTTTTATATATTTTATAATTTTTTGATGTTTAATCCTTTTGTTTCCTCTTATCCCCCTGTCCACTATCTTTTATCTATCCATAGGTTGTCTATAGACATCAGATAAATATTATTAAATAAATATGTATACTGTATTTTGCGGATTATAAGACGCACATGAGGAGGAAAATGGAAAAAAAAAGAATTTCTTATCTTAAAATGGGGATGTGTCTCATAGTCTAAGTGTAGCTTACCGGGGTGAGATTGGTTATCCATATTATTACCAACTGTCCTCGGTGACCGATGTTAAAGGACAGAAGAAGAATGAGACTTGTCCAATGTCCACATGCCCAATCCTTTGTCCCAGCAGGAGATAAAATGTTTGGTTCAAGACCTATAAAGAATTTGAAAATAACTTTGTGTCTTATATTCCAGATGTAGCAATAGAGCGAGATCACAAGGGGTGGGGTCACTACTGCTGGAAGGCTATGATGCCAGCCCTGGACTGGGAGGAGGGGGTATTGTGGCGGCACAAAGTGGGGGCCATTGATCTCCAGGTGGTGGATGCAATGGATTTCAAAAAAATTGCTGCGGAGTTAGCGCATGTCTAAATTGAGAAGTCAGCTCTCTAATATCTCAACATGTGTCTGCAGTCATTTTTATCCATTGCGCCTGACACCAGGATATCACTGGCACCTGCCACACTCGAGCTGCCGCACCATCCCCTCTTCTAGCGTTGGGTCTGCAGCATTGCCTCAGTCATGCCATCGCAACATCCCTCCTCCTAGCCTTGGGTCTGCAGCATTGCCTCAGTCATGCCATCGCAACATCCCTCCTCCTAGCCTTGGATCCGCAGCATTGCCCCACTCGTGCCACCGCAACATCCCTCCTCCTAGCCTCGGACCTACAGCATCATCCACTTGTGTCGCCGCAGCATCCCCCCCTCCTAGCCTAGGGTCTGCAGCATCACACCACTTGGGCCGCTGCAATATTCCCCCTCCTAGCCTTTGGCCCACAGCATCGCCCCACCTGTGCTGCCGCAACATCCCCCTCCAAACCTTGGGCTCACAGCATCACCCCACTCCTGCTGCTGCAACATCCCCCCCTTCTAGTCTTGGGCCTGCAGTATTGCCCCTTTCGTGCTGCCACAACATCCCGTCTCCTAGCCTTGGACCTGAGGCACTGCCCTAGCCATGCCGCTGCAACATCCTTCCTCCTAGCCTTGGATTCCCAGCATTGCCCCACTTGTGCTGCTGCAACATCCCCTTCCTAACCTTGGGTCCGCAGCATCACACCACTTGTGCTGCCACAACATTCACCCTCCTATCCTTGGGTCCGCAGCATCACACCACTTGTGCCGCTGCAACATGCCCCATCCTAGCCTTTGGCCCACAGAATTGCCCCACTCCTGCTGCCACAACATCCCCCTTCCTAGTCTTGGGCCCGCAGTATTGCCTCTCTTGTGCTACCGCCACATCCCTCCTCCTAGTCTCGGGCCCGCAACCTTGCCCCTTCGGGCCACTGATGACTTCTTTCTGTGGTGACCCTGTCTCCTGTGACCCTACTCTACATTCACCGTGCGCCCCCGGTAGGCTACATCTGGAATATAAGACACACTGTTTTTGGCACAACTTTTATAATCTGCTAAATACAGTATATACAGTTATATATTTTTTTAATTTCCAACCTTCTTGTTTCCCTCATATTCTTTATAGTCCTTAAACCAAAGTTTTTACCTCCTGCTGGGACAAAGGATGCTTTGTCCAAGTGTTAGGTAAAACCTTTAGTTTAAGGACTATGAATAATAGGAGGGAACCTGGCAGGTTCGGAATGTTGACATTGGACATTCCGTCCTCTAATATCGGTTACCGGGGACAGTCGCTTGTAATCTAGTCGGCCAATCTCATCGATTCGAGCCCGATTCGGTTGACCACATTTTTGTAGATCACTCAATCTTATTGACCTGTTTCTCCTCTAACTTTCTCCCCAAGTGATGATGACATCGTCTTTGAGGATTTTGCTCGTCAAAGACTGAAAGGGATGAAAGACGACAAAGAAGAGGAAGATGAAGGGACGCACTCTCCTCCGATGAACGATAGATAAACGGGGACTCGTTCTACCTTTTCACCGTGTAAAACTCGTGGATTGGGCGTCTTTATTTGTACTCTAAAGACCTCGACCAAAAAAAAAAAGTACCCCAGATTCTGGCAGCCCTTATAATCTTCTTGCTGTGCCATAATTGTCGATCTGCATCTCGCTACTTCTTTTCACTTCTGGCTGACACTTAAAAAAAAAAATGTGAGAATTTAGAGTACAATCATGATTCGTGCAACCGATTACTGGAGTTCTTGTAGCATTTTTCTATTTACCGAGTCTTTTATGCATTTTGTATAATTACGGTAGTACCATACAAGTATTTGTTACGGAAAACAAAAAGTTAGTAAAAAAAAAAAATGCAGGAGATCGGAAGCAAACACATTTTTTACAAAGAGAAGCGTTCTCCACCGCTGCTGTGTCGCAACGTGTGCGTAAAACCGGGGGAGGCCTGGTGGCACTTTAGTAGGGTCAAAAATGTATTTAGTGGAATTTCAAAAATAGGAAGGGAACATTTTTGATACAACAAAAAAATCAAGCATCTAAACAATTCCAAAGTACTGAGGTTAGAGCAGGGGTGTGGAGTCGGTAAGCCAAACATCCAATGCAAACTCCAACTCAATGTCTCCGAGTCCACAACCATGGCTGTGAAGTCAGGAAGCCAAACATCTGACTCCGACATTTCCCTAAATCCGACTCCAACTTCTCTAAAATGAACTCCGACTCAACGACTCCGACTCCACAATCATGACTGTGAAGTCAGTTTGCCAAACATCCGACTCCTCAATTTCCCTGAAACTGACTCGGACTCCAACTCCACCAAAATGAACACCAACTCAACGACTTCAACTTCACAACCATATCCGACTCCTCAATTTTCCCGAATCCCACTCCAGCTCTGACTCTACTAAAATGGACACCAACTCAACGACGTCGACTTCACAACCATATCCGACTCCTCAATTTTCCCGAATCCCACTCCAGCTCTGACTCTACTAAAATGGACACCAACTCAACGACGTCGACTTCACAACCATATCCGACTCCTCAATTTTCCCGAATCCCACTCCAGCTCTGACTCTACTAAAATGGACACCAACTCAACGACGTCGACTTCACAACCATATCCGACTCCTCAATTTTCCCGAATCCCACTCCAGCTCTAACTCTACCAAAATGGACACCAACTCAACGACATCGACTTCACAACCATATCCGACTCCTCAGTTTTCCCGAATCCCACTCCAGCTCTAACTCCACCAAAATGGACATCGACTCCGACTCAATGACTCCGACTTGACAACCGTGGCTGTGAAGTCAGTAAGCCAAACATCCTACTCCGACTCCTCAATTTTCCTGAATCCGACTCCACAGCCCTGGTTTGGAGACTGTGCGGTCCAATTATTTTTTTCCAATCGCTATCTGCTGAAATAGACAAGTTAAGATTTTTGGATTTTAATCAATTTTTGGCCCAATAGGGTCAGTTGTTATGATCTACAATTGTTGATCTCGATGGCTACCAATAATGGATATTTATGAAAAACGAATTACCTATTTACTTCAAAAACGTTTTGGCCAATTTTTTGGATAAACCTTTTTAATCAGGGTTGAATCATTTAGATGATACATTCTCAACAAGTGTATCACAGTATTGATTTTTAACTGGGTAAAACTGGTGATGAAAGGGTTAAAACATAGCGCTCTCGGGATGGTAGTAAAAATGATTGATCTTTATTGGTCAACGCGTTTCAAAGTTAAACTTCTTCATCAGAACAAAAGATCAGAAGTGATCTTTGCCCTGGTGAACTCAAAACAAGAGTCAATGGGTGTTCTCCTCTGTGGAGACACGAGGATCAGTGGGTGCTCTCCTCTGGGGAGACACGGGGGTCAGTGGGTGCTCTCCTCTGTGGAGACACGGGGGTCAGTGGGTGCTCTCCTCTGTGGAGACAAGGGGGTCAGTGGGTGCTCTCCTCTGTGTAGACACGGGGGTCAGTGGGGGCTCTCCTCTGTGGAGACATGGGGGTCAGTGGGTGCTCTCCTCTGTGTAGACACGGGGGTCAGTGGGGGCTCTCCTCTGTGGAGACACGGGGGTCAGTGGGTGATATCTCCTCTGTGGAGACACGGGGGTCAGTGGGTGCTCTCCTCTGTGGAGACACGGGAGTCAGTGGGTGCTCTCCTCTGTGGAGACACGTGGGTCAGTGGGTGCTCTCCTCTGTGGAGACACGTGGGTCAGTGGGTGCTCTCCTCTGTGGAGACACGGGGGTCAGTGGGTGCTCTCCTCTGTGGAGACACGGGGTCAGTGGGTGCTCTCCTCTGTGGAGACACGGGGTCAGTGGGTGCTCTCCTCTGTGGAGACACGGGGGTCAGTGGGTGCTCTCCTCTATGGAGACACGGGGGTCAGTGGGTGCTCTCTGTGGAGACACGGGGGTCAGTGGGTGCTCTCCTCTGTGGAGACACGGGGGTCAGTGGGTGCTCTCCTCTGTGGAGACACGGGGGTCAGTGGGTGCTCTTCTCTGTGGAGACACGGGGGTCAGTAGGTGCTCTCCTCTATGGAGACACGGGGGTCAGTGGGTGCTCTCCTCTGTGGAGACACGGGGTCAGTGGGTGCTCTCCTCTGTGGAGACACGGGGGTCAGTGGGTGCTCTCCTCTGTGCAGACATGGGGGGCAGTGGGTGCTCTTCTCTGTGGAGACACGGGGGTCAGTGAGTACTCTCCTCTGTGGAGACACGGCGGTCAGTGGGTGCTCTCCTCTGTGGAGACACGGGGGTCAGTGGTTGCTCTCCTCTGTGAGGACACGGGAGTCAGTGGTTCTTTCTGTGGCGACACGGGGGTTGGTGGGTGCTCTACTCTGTGGATACACAGGGGTCAGTGGGTGCTCTCCTCTGTGGAGACACGGGGGTCAGTGGGTGCTCTCCTCTGTGGAGACACGGGTGTCAGTGGGTGCTCTCTGTGGAGACATGGGTTAGTGGGTGCTCTCGTCCACTGGCCCGGCCGGCTTTTAGAAAGACCGCATGGACCAGGGCTCATCCCAACTGAACACACAAACTCCTTAACCATGAGCAGAACACTACTCAGACAACACAGGGGGAGGGAAACACACAATGGGAAGACTTAATTGGATTTTCAAAAGTGAAAGGCATATAACACATTCCCATCAAAAACACACAAGGCAACAGAGTCTCACCCTTCAGCTGGCTCACCAAGGATTTGAATTTTCGTGCCTCCGGGACTTCCAGGGCCAAGTTCACCAGCCAGCAGCACCCCACGTTTGGCAGGCATCCACCGAGAAAAAAATAGCAGCAAGATTAGGACGCTAACCGAGCATAGCAAAGTCTGTAGCCAAGTAAGTAGTCTCTTGATCTTCCAGCCGAATCCTACAATCTAAGCTAGAAGTTCTGGAGAATATAATCCAGCCTTGGTGTTCCTCTAGTCAACACCAAAGCTCCTAGACTGAGGCCATGCAGAGTATGAAGACACGATGTAATCCTGGAAACCAGAACCGAACTTCCAAGGCTGATATCCTGTAGCATATGAACCACTGGTGACTGAAGCAGTCCATTTTATAGCCCGAGCCTCCACCTCAGGGAATCGTGTGATTTTACAGGATTGGTTGGAATTTCAATCTGACTGCATCATTTCCCTTTGATTAATGTGAAGACATATCGTTTGCAATCCACAAACCAATTCAATGGGGCTCCGAGTAGTCTGGCGAGAAACAATGACTTAATGAAGCAAGAGTTAACAAACAAAAGACCAATACGTCTGGCCAAATTAAGAATATTAAACGTATTGAAAAAGGCTGTTTGGCGTTAACCATTAAAGATCGATACTACTCTCCCGATAGCGTAATCTTTTAACCTTTTCCTCACCAGTTTAAGATGGTTTTATGCATCAGGCAATACACCTCATGTGGATATGTGGTCAGAATAAAAATGTATAGCTGGGTTTTACAAATCATTATTAAGGATAAATTAAAAATAAGAAATGTTTTCCAGTTTTCCATCTTTTAAATTAGATTATCTATTAATTCATGCTGTAGATGGTGAGCTCGTCATTTTTACCGTATTAAGGAAAAATTTACGGAACAAGTAAAGTCCGTGCTAGGATCACAAAAAAATAAAAAGTTTATTTTTAGAGTTGAAAGTTTAGTAGTAAAACCGAAATTTTTCTAATTTTATTATTACGAAATTGTCTCGTCTTTTGTCGGGGTTTGAACACAAATTTAAGAAAATTTCAAGTCGGGATTAATATTTTATTTGTAATTATGGATGGATTAATTGACCCAATTTTTAAAAAATTTCTTTTTAATAACATAAACCTCAGAAAAATCAATTAAAATTTTTCCAAAAATTCTAAATATAACATGTTACATTTTGAATTTTTGGAAAAATTATGAAAAATTATATTTATTTTTTAATCTTAAATTATTTGATACTTTTATTTTCTCGTTTCCTGTTTTTTTTATTTATTTTTTTAAATTTAGAAATATTTAGTAAAATAAAGTTTAAAATAATGAATCTCCCTTAGGGAACTATGTAACCCTATAGATAAGAAGAAGGTTCTTATCACACGTCTGAGGTCAGTTGTTTTCTCTTTTGATTTTTGTATGGTCAGATCTTGATATGTTAATGTGAAAAAAACTGGATTAGTGGGTAAAATAAAAATAAAAATATACGTCCATGTAGATTGCCTGTTGTAGTGTAATAGCTCGACCCCAAAACTGTAGATTGGAAATCATGTTTATCTGATAAATAAAATAGTTGTAGAATAAGGGTTGCCGCTACAAAATTTTGCAAATAAAATTTAAATTGGCCAAAATTTTTTGAATAGACTCCATCTATTCCTTGGCTTGGTGGACCTTAGTCGGTCACTTGCTTGGTGGACCTTGGTCAGTAATTAGGTTGGTGGACCATGGTCAGTCACTGGATTAGTGGCCCTTGGTCGGTCACTTGCTTGGTGGACCTGGGTCGATCACTGGGTAGGAAGACCTTGATCGGTCACTGGCTTAGTGGACCTTAGTTGGTCACTGTGTTGGTGGTCCTTGGTCAGTCATTGAGTTGGTGGACCTTGTCCGAATCACTGGGTTGGTGGCCCTTAGTCAATCACTGGCTTGGTGGACCTTGGTCAGTCACTGGGTAGGAGGCCCTTTGTTGGTCCCTGGCTTGGTAGACCTTGGTCAGTCACTGGCTTGGTAGACCTTGGTCGGTCACTGGCTTGGTAGACCTTGGTCGGTCACTGGGTTGGTGGCCCTTGGTCGGTCCTTGGCTTGGTGGACTTTGGTCGATCACTAGGTTGGTGGTCCTTGGTCAGTCAGTGGCTTAGTGTACTTTGGTCAGTCACAGGGTGGGTGGCCCTTGGTCGGTCCCTGGCTTTATAGACCTTGATTGGTTCCTGACTTGGTAGACCTTGCTCAGTCACTGGCTTTGTAGACCTTGGTCGGTCACTGGCTTTGTAGACCTTGGTCGGTCACTGGCTTGGTAGACCTTGGTCGGTCACTGGGTTGGTGGCCCTTGGTCAATCCTTGGCTTGGTGGACTTTGGTCGATCACTAGGTTGGTGGCCCTTGGTCAGTCAGTGGCTTAGTGTACTTTGGTCAGCCACTGGGTAGGTGGCCCTTGGTCGGTCCCTGGCTTGATAGACCTTGGTTGGTTCCTGACTTGGTAGACCTTGCTCAGTCACTGGCTTGGTGGACCATTGTCGGCCACAGCATTGGAGGCTCTTGGTCGGTCACTATACCATTTTCATAATCGGACCGTCCTTCATAATCTATGGAACTCGTGAATGACTTTTGGTTAGTACGCAGCGCTAATTATGGCTTGTATAATTTAATTTCTCTTAATTTCCTATGTAAATATTTTATCTTTGTATAACGAATCTTCAGATACGTTTTTCATCATACGGATAAGATGTATATTTAGTAAAAGTGACCATAGCTTGTGAAAATCGCTTTGTGTTTTTTTTTTTTTGTCCAAATTATTTTTATAGTTTACTCATCGGAGTGCTGAGATATTATTACTAAATTGCAATGAGAAATATGTATTTTTTTTGTAATATTAATTTGCAAACACTGTTATATAGAAACTGAGATGAGGACTGCGTGTACATACAAAGCCTTATTTTCTGCTTCCACATTATTTCTTTTATATGATATTTTTTGCAGTCATGGTGAAATACATAAAATAGGAACATCCTCTGCATCTACTTTTTTGTCATTTCTGTGTAATTTGTAATATTACCAATTGTTTCATTTATCCGGAAGGTAGAAGATTTATTCATATTATTGAAAAAAACTTAACAATTCTTAAAGGCAAATAAAAATTATAATTAACAAAAAAAGAAATAGTTGAAAAACTTAAATTAAAAATTTGACCAAATTTTAAAAAACATTGAGTTATTAAACCTAATTTAACTTTATTTCAATTCTAAGAATTCTTAAAGCTAAATAAAAATGATATCTCCGCCCTCAGTATACAGAACTGATGTAGAACGTGAAGGGAGAATTCAACAAAGTCTGGACAAATATTGCAATTGTTTTCAATTTTAATTTTTGAATTTAAATATTAGAAAAATAAAGATTTAATGTATTATATTCTGGGATAAAAATGTTGACTTTCCAATTATTTGTACAGCCCATAACAATGTGAGAGTTTAAGTTAAAATATAGCTTAAACAATGTATGGTTAATCCATAAAAAGTGACAAAAAAGATCAGTGATGTGTCGAAAAGAATTAACATTTCCTACATTTTTTATTCTGGGTTAATTTCTAATTGAAATGTTCTAATCCGAAATAAATATTTTGGAAGTTTTTCAAACTAAATTTGAAATAAGACGAATCAGAGATAGTGTTAAAAAAGGAATTAAGGCTGGTTTCACACTACCAGTTTTTAAATCCGGTGGGGATACGGAGAAAACTTGCTGTCGAGACATCGGGGTCAGTGGGTGCTCTCCTCTGTGGAGACACGGGGGTCAGTGGGTGCTCTCCTCTGTGGAGACACGGGGGTCAGTGGGTGCTCTCCTCTGTGGAGACACGGGGGTCAGTGGGTGCTCTCTCCTCTGTGGAGACACAGGGGTCAGTGGGGGCTCTCCTCTGTGGAGACACGGGGGTCAGTGGGTGCTCTCCTCTGTGGAGACACGGGGGTCAGTGGGTGCTCTCCTCTGTGGAGACATGGGAGTCAGTGAATGATCTCCTCTGTGGAGACACAGGGGTCATTGGATACTCTCCCCTGTGAAGACACGGGGGTCAGTGGGTACTCTCCTCTGTGGAGACACGGGGGTCAGTGGGTGATCTCCTCTGGGGAGACACGGGGGTCAGTGGGTGCTCTCCTCTGTGGAGACACAGGGGTCAGTGGGGGCTCTCCTCTGTGGAGACACGGTGGTCAGTGGGTGCTCTCCTCTGTGGAGACACGGGGGTCAATGGGTGCTCTCCTCTGTGGAGACACGGGGGTCAGTGGGTGCTCTCCTCTGTGGAGACATGGAGGTCAGTGGGTGCTCTACTCTGTGGAGACACGGGGTCCGTGGGTGCTCTCCTCTGTGGAGACACGGGGGTCAGTGGGTGCTCTCCTCTGTGGAGACACGGACACGGGGGTCAGTGGGTGCTCTCCTCTGTGGAGACACGGGGGTCAGTGGGTGCTCTCCTCTGTGGAGACACGGGGGTCAGTGGGTGCTCTCCTCTGTGGAGACACGGGGGTCAGTGGGTGCTCTCCTCTGTGGAGACACGGGGGTCAGTGGGTGCTCTCCTCTGTGGAGACACGGGGGTCAGTGGGGGCTCTCCTCTGTGGAGACACGGGCGTCAGTGGGTGCTCTCCTCTGTGGAGACACGGGGGTCAGTGGGTGCTCTCCTCTGTGGAGACACGGGGGTCAGTTGGTGCTCTCCTCTGTGGAGACACGGGGATCAGTGGGTGCTCTCCTCTGTGGAGACACGGGGGTCAGTGGGTGCTTTCCTCTGGAGACACGGGGTCAGTTCTCTCCTCTGTGGAGACACGGGGGTCAGTGGGTGCTCTTTTCTGTGTAGACACGGGGTCAGTGGGTGCTCTCCTCTGTGGAGACACGGGGTCAATGGGCGCTCTCCTCTGTTGAGACACGGGGGTCAGTGGGCGCTCTCCTCTGTGGAGACACGGGGGTCAGTGGGTGCTCTCCTCTGTGGAGACACGGGGGTCAGTGGATGCTCTCCTCTGTGGAGACACGGGGGTCAGTTCTCTCCTCTGTGTAGACACGGGGGTCAGTGGGTGCTCTCCTCTATGGAGACACGGGGGCTAATGAGCCTACGTCCCCACTGAATGTCAACAAGGGAGAAACCGTACACAGTTCCATATGGTTTCAGCCAGATTTGCCCCTGATTCAAAAAACTGATAGTGTAAAACCAGCTTAAAACTCCTCTGAAGCCAAGATCTAATTAGGGCTTTTTTTCCCCCTTTTAATATAAAAATTTGCCTAAATGTAAAGAAAAAAAGATGATAACCAGAAACGTACAAACCATTGGCCGGTCGTTCACATCAGTGTGTGGGTTTATCATCCTATAAAAACTTACATAGCTAAACCGGTGATCTAATACTGACTTTTTTTAAATTATAAATTTGACCAAATTTCTAATAAATTAGATTTTTTACATTTTTATTTAATCTAGTTTAACTTTATTTCAAAATTTCAAAACAGAAGATTGGATAATTTTACATTTAAATATTTTGAAAAGGAATTCAGTCATTTTTCTCTGCTTCATGTATAATTCCAAATTTCAAAAAATAATTTCAAAATTCAATATTCAATGTTTCAAATGATAGAAAAAAAAAAGATTTAACATTTTTTTGGTAATTGAAAAGAAATATTCCTGATTTAGCTAAATTCTCTCCAAAAAATGTTTTTTTTCATGTGATCACATTGTTTTTTAATCTATCTTTTGAAATGTGAAGAGGAAGCGGATGGAAATTTTGGAAGGTTTTTCTAGTCCAAATTTTTTGTCTTGAGAACATTGTTAATCTCCAACATCATTGGTAAAATCTCTCCCTAGTTACAGACCCTTACATGGAACCCCCTCTCCATTTTACCATTATAACTATTAATAATGGATTGACAAGTACAATATTTATCAATAATACAAGGCACACACAGGTATAGGAGGAGAGGGGACCCTGCCCACGAGGGCTCACAGTCTACAAGGGATGGGTGAGGATACAGTAGATGAGGAGAGAGGACCCTGCCCACGAGGGCTCACAGTCTACAAGGGATGGGTGAGGCTATATTAGGTGAGGAGAGAGGACCCTGCCCACGAGGGCTCACAGTCTACAAGGGATGGGTGAGGATACAGTAGTTGAGGAGAGAGGACCCTGCCCACGAAGGCTCACAGTCTACAAGGGATGGGTTAGGATACAGTAGGAGAGGAGTTAGGACCCTGCATATGAGGGTTCACAGTCTACAAGGGATGGGTGAGGATACAGTAGTTGAAGAGAGAGGACCCTGCCCGCGAAGGATTAGTCTACAAGGGATGGGTTAGGATACAGTAGGAGAGGAGTTAGGACCCTGCATATGAGGGTTCACAGTCTACAAGGGATGGGTGAGGATACAGTAGTTGAAGAGAGAGGACCCTGCCCGCGAAGGATTAGTCTACAAGGGATGGGTGAGGAGGAGAGGGTAGAGCTGGTCATTCGGTGGGTTAGTGGACTGAGGGTCACTGCAGGTTACAGCTTGTTGGAAGAGGTGGGTCTTCAAGTTCCTTTTGAAAGTCTGATATGTTGGGGAAGAGCGTTCCAGAGTATGGGAGGAGTATGGGAGAAATCTTGTATGCGGATATGGAAAGAAGAGATAAGAGGGGAGTATAGAAGGAGATCTTGGGATGATCAGAGGTTACGTGTAGGTAAGTACCAGGAGACCATGTGACAGATGTATTGAGGAGACAGGTTGTGGATGGCTTTGTATGTCATAGTTAGGGTTTTGAACTGGAGTCTCTGGGCAATGGGAAGCCAGTGAAGGGATTGGCAAAGAGGAGAGGCTGTGGCATAATGGGGCGACAGGTGGATTAGTCGGCAGAAGAGTTTAGGATAGATTGGAGGGGTGCAAGAGTAAGGGGAGGCCAGAGAGTAGTAGGTTGCAGTAGTTCAGGTGGGAGATGATGCACGAGTGTTTTTGCAGTTTCTTGGTCAAGGAATGTTCAGATCCGGGAAATATTTTTAAAATTGGAGTTAGCAGGAGGTGGAAAGGGATTGGTTATGTGGTTTGAAAGACAGAGCAGAGTTGAGGATTACCCTGAGGCAGTGAAGATGTGGGACAGGGTAAAGTGAGCAGCCACTGACATTGATGGATAGGTCTGGTGGAGGGGTAGAGTGAGGTAGGAGAAAGATGATGAATTTTGGTTTGTCCATGTTCAGTTTTAGAAAGTGAGCAGAAAAGAAAGATGAACAGACATTGTGGGATTGCGGTCAGTAAGGAGGTGATGTCAGGTTCAGAGAGGTAGATCTGTGCGTCATCAACGTAGAGGTGATACTGAAGACCATGGGATTCTATGACATCACCCAGGGCGAAGTGTAGCTGGAGAAGAGTAGGGGTCCTAGAACTGAGCCTTGGGGAACACCAACAGACAGGGGGCGAGGTGAGGAGGTGGTGTGGCAGAGGGAGACACTGAAAGTCCAGTCTGTTAGATATGACGAGATCCAACATAGGGCCAAGTCTGTGTTGCCAAGAGTTGAGATAATCTGTCGCAAGAGTGAATGGTCTCTTGTGTTATAGGGAACCTGTCACCAAACTAAAGCCTCCCAGGCTATCACTACCTGTCCCTGCATCTCCCTATTACTTCTCTAACTATCCCTTTTTGTCCTAAATCTGACCTGTGACTGTGTAAGAAAAGGGTTTTGATACTCACTCATTACTATGTTAATGATCCCTTTAATGACCCCTTTGCCACCTCCTTTCTTGTGTATCACGCCCCGATGGGCGTGATGCTGATTTCCCAATGCGCGCTCCCCCCACCAGGCTCGTCCGTCTGCAGAGTTCCAGGTATGACGTCAAACGCGTCATTTCCGGTACTCCATAGGCCGACTTCAGGCTGAGCAGTGTGCGTCACTCTGGGGATGCATGTACAGCAGCTCATCACAGATGAGCTGACGTACTGTGCTCCACAGAGCATGCGTACTGCTCAGCCTGAAGTCGGCCTATGGAGTACCGGAAATGACGCGTTTGACGTCATACCTGGAACTCTGCAGACGGACGAGCCTGGTGGGGGGAGAGTGCATCGGGGCGTGATACCCAAGAATGAGGCGGCAAAGGGGACATACAGAGGACGCCCAGGGGGGATAGCAACGGTTGAGGGGTTGAGGGAGGACTTTTTTAGGATGGGTGTGATTGAGGCATGTTTGAAGGGAGAGGGGAAGACACCATTTGTAAGTGAAAGGTTTAACAGATGTATTAGAGTTGGGATGAAGACTGTGGCGAGTTGGGAATGAGGTGGGATGGGAGCGGGTCAAGTGTGCAGGTGGTGAGATGTGATCTTGGCGGAAGAGTGGAGAGCCGATCTGTCATGGTGCAGAAGCTGGTTGGTAGGGGGCTGCGGTCCAAAGCTTTGTGTGAAGTTATCAATCTTCTGCTTAAAGAAAGAGGCAAAGTCTTCAGCAGAGATAAGAAGCGAGGGAGGAGGTGCTGTGTGAATGAGAGAATTGAAAGTTAATGTTACACTAGTCGCCACACGGTCAAGAAAAAATAGAATAGGCAAATATTCAGTTCAGATACCAGGAGCGCGTGTCAACACAGAGGGGATAAAACAGAGGCTTAGCTAAGTTATGGTCTGAGGTCAGTTACCTGGAGAAGAGTGGATCAGAACAGAAGGAAAAGACAAAAGAATAGTCAAACACAGGCAAGGTTAGGCAGCAAAGGATCAATTCCCAGAGCACAGATTCAAGAGACCAACTTAGCACCTCAGAGCTGAAACTATGACTGGCAGTGTTCTGTAAGGAATTGCAGAGTTAAAAGACTGAGCAATTAAATGAGACAAGGAGCAGCTGCAGAATCTCAGCACAAGCTAGAAAGAGATTGGGTGACTGAGCTGTCAATAAGAAAACCAACAGCCCAGCACATCCCAGCTCCAGATAGGATGATCGAGATGTCAATCACCCAGCCCGACACACCCTGAATGCTGAGGAAGAATTGTGATAATTAACAATTCTAATGAAAAACTGAGAATTTTTCAGTTCTTGTCGTAAAGATTACCGATGTTCTCCAGTCAATTCATTTTGGCCATGGAAACTTTATGAAGAGACCGACTCTTCTTCCAGACTGAGCACTGCGAATAGGAGTGCGCTACATATGAATACAAAATCCTTATGACTCTACATTTCTCATAAAAATTATTGATTTTTGAGCATTTTTTACCCGTAAAAATCCCGATTTTTGAAGACGTTGATGGTAGACACGCACTTAGCGCAATTATTTAAGGAAATATCCGTTAGTATTAATGTCGACTATCGCGATCATAATATAACTTTGTATTTATCATCGATCAAAAGGTAAAAAATAAAACGCCTTGTTAATAATTTCTTTGGAGGAATTTTCTATAAAAAAGTAAAATCCCAAAGATTCTACAATATCCCTAGGAAAGGAGCATGCGTGGGACTGAGAGCGTATACTCCTATTCAGCCAATCAGTGTTCATGAATATTGCAAGGATTGTATCAAAAAGATTCCAAAACCCCAAAAATATAGAAGGAGAGACGTTATTGACTTTATTCCCTTCTTTACGGTTATTGAACTCCACCTTCGTTGACAAAGAGCGATTCAGCTGATTCTTCCCAATAGAGGTGACCAAATGTATCGAAGTTGGAATTTAGTAAATTTGCTTAAATTTGCATCCAATTTATGTGAGACAATTTGGTTGAGCCCTGATTAATATCGGAAAAAAATCAAATATTTATTTAGCTCTGACCCCAAAGCATGATAAACAGATGAACAAGGTAGAGGTTAGAAAACATGAAAAAACATAATTCTACTCGTCTCGCTCCTCACCTGTCCCTGCTGTCAATCCTTGCCTGTCCCTGCCGGCGATCCTTGCCTGTCCCTGCCGGAGATCCTTGCCTATCCCTGCCGGCGATCCTTGCCGGTCAATGCCGGTGATCCTTGCTGGTCCCTGCCGGTGATCCTTGCTGGTCCCTGCCGGCGATCCT
This sequence comes from Allobates femoralis, assembly GCA_033576535.1. Taxonomy (NCBI): domain Eukaryota; kingdom Metazoa; phylum Chordata; class Amphibia; order Anura; family Aromobatidae; genus Allobates; species Allobates femoralis. The sequence continues at coordinate 743,319,534 of JARQOC010000002.1, read as the reverse complement.
TGCCTGTCCTTGCCAGCAATCCTTGCCTGTCCCTGCCGGCGATCCTTGCCGGTCCCTGCCGGCAATCCTTACCTGTCCCTGCCGGTTATCCTTGCCTGTCCTTGGCAGCAATCCTTGCCTGTCCCTGCTGGCGATGCTTGCTGGTCCCTGCCTTCGATCTTTGCCTGTCTCTGCCGGCAATCCTTGCCTGTCCCTGCCGCCGATCCTTGCCTGTCCCTGCCGGCGATCCTTGCCTGTCCCTGCTGTCAATCCTTGATTGTCCCTGCTGGTGATCCTTGCCTGTCCCTGCCGGTTATCCTTGCCTGTCCTTGCCAGCAATCCTTTCTTGTCCCTGCCGGCGATCCTTGCCTGTCCCTGCCAGCGATCCTTGCCTGTCCCTGCCGGCGATCCTTGCCTGTCCCTGCTGGCGATCCTTGCCGGTCCCTGCCGGCGATCCTTGCCGGTCCCTGCCGGCGATCCTTGCCTGTCCCTGCCGGTTATCCTTGCCTGTCCTTGCCAGCAATCCTTGCCTGTCCCTGCCGGCGATCCTTGCTGGTCCCTGCCTTCGATCCTTGCCGGTCCCTGCCGGCGATCCGTGCCTGTCCCTGCCGGTTATCCTTGCCTGTCCTTGCCAGCAATCCTTGCCTGTCCCTGCCGGCGATCCTTGCTGGTCCCTGCATTCGATCCTTGCCTGTCCCTGCCGGCGATCCTTGCCGGTCCCTGCTGGCGATCCATGCCTGTCCCTGTCGGCGAACCTTGCCTGTCCCTGCCAGTTATCCTTGCCTGTCCCTGCCGGTGATCTTTCCTTGACTTCCAAGGCCCATCCTCTACGTAAGCCTCCTTTCCACCCTTCAATGGCGCTTCTGGCGACCATTAGGTCTAATGTCAGAGCGGTGTCTGGTCCCACACGTTCAGAGGGTTGGTTGCATGTTACAGTATGACGTTATGACATGAGAATGTGCATCAAGACCTTGCCGGAAGCGCCATGGAAGACCATACAGGCTCTGGTGGGGTGTGCATGGCCTAAGAAGTCACTGGAGGTGCTGCAGGGGGCTGCGGTAGCTGGGACAGGTGAGGTGGGAGGGGAGTAGGATTTTCTTGTTTTAAAGCTCCTTCTAACTAAAAGGAACCTTCTTGGTGGTTTCCCAAAGTTTGTATTGATTAGAACCTTGAAATATTGGGAAATTCTAAACAAATTAGATTAATGTAGAATCGATTCATCCTTACATCTCATACTGTTAAGAATCTGAACCCCGACTCTGGGTAGTGACCCCTCCATTACTACCGGATCTGACCATGTAGCGGAGGTTCATGATGATTTTTTTCTCGAGGGTTACCATTTACGGTAGGTAAGGTTCCATGACTTAGGATGTTCTCCGGTTGGAATCCTTTTTTTCCCCCCTTTTCTGTATGATCCCGTGTGATTCTCTTTGTATAGTACTTTGTATGTTCAGTTCCTACGGCTTCTCAGTTCTCTATGTTGTAACTATGTTGTTTCTGTACGTCAGGTAATTCAGATTACTATAGTTTATTAAACTCAGAAGTCAGAAGTTTGGTGTCCTGTGTTTCTTCCGTCACAGTGTATCGGGTGACTAATATGTGACACTTTATTTTGTGCTAATTTTAATGGTTTTAACCAACTGTGAGCATGCTTACAGGTAGACACGCCCCCGAGGAACCTGAGTCATGCTCAGTGAGAAAAATCAGTGCGAAAAGGGGTGGATGTGATGTGGGCTGTCATGTGGACATTTAGGTACATGGATGTGTCTGTGAGAATCTTTTTTTATAAACATTTACAAGGCAATGACCTAAAAGGTAACCTTTAGCACAAATGGGTAGAAGTTGGCAGTTATTTGGGTGTTACTGCTTCGCCACTGGAGAACTCAATCCTTGTCTACCGGTCACATGGAATGTATCATGAGAGCAACATATGCTAGACCACAATTCATTAATATCATTATCAGACTAAAGTTCCAAGTGGCACCTGCATCGGCTGGAATAACCCTAACCACAAAACTAGGAGAAGACAACTCTGACCTGGCTGCCCGAAAGGCTGTCGAGTGTTCCTCGCACCTCCTTAGTGCACTGCATCTCTCCCCGGTTCCTATTACCCTCAATAAGGAAAGTATACAGAGATAGCAGAGATCCTAGGTGAGAAAACATAAGGCACAAATACAGAGTAAAACAATTAAAGTACTTACTGCAAGAGAGGAAATCCATCTATTGCTTAACTCTAAGTAGGAGAAAGATGAAGGATAGAGAGACTAGATACTAAAGATAATAAACTTAGATGGTCTTTACCTGGCTGGCATAAATCCTGGACAGTATGAGTGGAGCTCCAAACACATTGGAATATAGCCAGCAAGGAAGACCATTAAAAGGAAGGTATAAATAGCTGCAGCTGCAATGGGATAGGACAAACTAAATGATAAATATAAACACCTGGAGACCAAAAAGAATGAAACAAAGGTAAAATACACTTAGCACTCGACCAGACCTGCTGTAGCTCACTGGAGATAGAAACCAATTACATTTACAGGGTCACTGGATAATATGGCTATCAGCCACCTGTAATGGTCACAGTCAGAACTAGTTCCAGTACTAGAAGCCTAAACCCTTAGATGCAGTGATATGTTCCCCTGTGCCGTTTCTATAACCTGACTGGTTACACTAGAATAAGGCTGGTTTCACATTACGGATTTTTCAGATCCGATGCTGTCCGATCAAAATCGGACAGCATCGGATCCGAATTTGGCCCCATGCAGCCCTATGGGCATCGGACCGAATCGGATGTGCACTAAATGCCATCCGATTTGGTCCAATCCGATTCTGTCCGATTTTATTATCGGTGCAAAAATCGGCGCCTGCACCGATTTTTGCACCGATAATAAAATCTGACAGAATCGGATCGGACCAAATCGGATGGCATTTAGTGCACATCCGATCTGACCCGATCCCTATAACATGGGGCCCTATGGAGAAGGGTCCGAGGAAACATCTGATGTCTCCTCGGACCCCATTTTACTGTACTGAGCATGCTCAGTACAGTAAAACTGCTCCTAACTGGGAGCACAAGGGTTAAAAAAAAAAAAAAAGTTTATGCTCACCTCCCCCCGAGCCCCCCCGTCTTCCTGCAGGTTTCCGGTGGCTCCCGCAAGCTCCCGGTGTCAGCAGAGGTCTTTTTCTGCTGTTTAGGACCTGCGGTGATGTCACAGTCATGTGACCGCGGGGTTACCATGGTGAACCCGCAGTCACGTGACTGTGACATCACCGCAGGTCCTGAACAGCAGAGGAAGACCTCTGCAGCCACCGGGAGCCTGCGGGAGCCACCGGGAGCCTCAAAGAAGATGGCGAGAGACGGCGGGGGCTCGGGGGGAGGTGAGCATAAGTTTTTTTTTTTTTGTTTTTTTTTTCAGCCCGGAGGCGCCGATTTTATGCCGGAATCGGGTGCCTATTTGGCACCCGATTCCAGGCATCAGAAGGGAGCCGATGCTGTCCGATATATATCGGACATCATTGGCTCCCTAAAAATCGTAATGTGAAGGTAGCCTAAGATGTATAACTTCTACCAAATGTTAGGCATTCTGCAATTTTTTTCTTTCAGTTTCTGATGCTGCGTCCTATATAGTGCAAATCACTTATCATACACTCTACATGATGTATCACATGGTGCAAAGAGTGTCAATCATGCAGCACTCACCACGCTGCACAGCTGCCTATAGCTAATTTACTGCAAATCTGAAAACATTGCACCTGCTGCCTCCAGATTTTTTTTTTATCCACAGAAAGACTTCAGAGTATTTAGACACAATTATCCTAAATTTCTTATTTTGCAACTGAAAACAGGTTTACTGCAATGAATCCATCTTTAATCTGGTTTGGTATGGTGGTTACATTGACGACATGCTGATTGTTTGGTTGGGTGTCATGTTGCTGTACAGATCTTTTTACACTACATTGTTCCAACAATGATTATGATTTCATGTTTAGTTATTCAAATTCTTGTTTGAAAATTGATTTATTGAATATGAGTTTGGTATCTGTAGATTGCACACAGTTCACACCGCTATGTACGGGAAAAAAAGTCACAGGTAACACTACACTGAATGCTAAAAGTTCTCATTCTGTGCACAGGGAGACATGGTACAAAGCTCCGATTTACAAGTTTTTAATAATGAACGAAATGTCTCACAGAACATTGGGTTGAGCAGAACAAAATAAGTGTCCAATAGATGGAAGGTGGTCCCAAGTACCCCAGTACGACCCCTCTAAATAGGACTGGGGTACCTGGGACCACCTTTCTTCTATTGTAGACTTGTGGTGTCGCACTTGGACGAGGGAATGTCCGGCACATGGGGTAACACAGAGATAACAAAGGGAAGGGAAAGGAAGGCTCTAATGGTAGAGAAAGGGGTGACAAGTCACCTCCTGACACTCCCTAACACCCCTATACCGGTCCTTACCCTCCCTGTCGCTGTCACGTGACTAATCCCTCAATATCCCTCCACTCACGTTAGTGCAAAGGCCGGTGAGCATACTAGTTTCACCACTAAAGTAGTAATGAAGGAGGTGATAAATTAATGATGGAGGTCATGGATTAACGATGGAGATGATGGATTATCGATGGAGGTGATGGATTAATGATGGAGGTGATGGATTAATGATGGAGGTCATGGATTAATGATGGAGGTGATGAATTAATGATGGAGGTGATGGATTAATGATGGAGGTGATGGATTAATGATGGAGGTGATGGATTAATGATAGAGATGATGGATTAATGATGGAGGTGATGGATTAATGATGGAGATAATGGATTAATGATGGAGATAATGGATTAATGATGGAGGTGATGGATTAATGATGGAGGTGATCGATTAATGATGGAGGTGATGGATTAATGATGGAGGTGATGGATTAATGATGGAGGTGATGGATTAATGATGGAGGTGATCGATTAATGATGGAGGTGATGGATTAATGATGGAGGTGATGGATTAATGATGGAGATGATGGATTAACGATGGCACTCACTGCCGCAAAACAAACCTACTTCTTTTCTTTAATCAACACACTGTCCCGAAACCCCAAACAACTATTCAGAACCTTCAACTCCCTTCTCCGTCCCCCAGCACCTCCTCCTTCCCCCCTCATCTCCGCTGACGACTTCGCCACCTTCTTCAAACACAAGATTGATAAAATTAGAGAAAGCTTTGGCCCAACGTCCCCCCAACCCACCACCATTACCGCCCAACCCTCCTCGACCAAAGGAAGCTTCTCCAACGTGACTGAAGCCCAGCTCTCCACCCTCCTGTCACGATCTCACCTCACCACCTGTGCCCTCGACCCTCTCCCTACCCATCTCATCCCAAACCTCACCACCGCCCTCATCCCTGCCCTAACCCAACTCTTCAACCTGTCACTCACTACTGGCGTCTTTCCCTCCTCCTTCAAACACGCCTTGATCTCACCCATCCTCAAAAAACCCTCCCTCGACCCATCATCCGTCGCCAACTATCGCCCAATATCCCTTCTCCCTTTCGCTTCCAAACTACTCGAACAACTCGTCCACTCTGAACTGTCGTTCTACCTATCCTCCCGCTCCCTCTTCGACCGCCTGCAATCTGGTTTCCGACCTCATCACTCCACCGAAACTACCCTTACTAAAGTCACCAATGACCTCCTGACCGCAAAGAGGAAAAAACACTACTCCGTCCTCCTCCTCCTCGACCTATCCGCCGCCTTTGACACAGTCGACCACTCCCTCCTACTCAAATCCTAGAATCCCTTGGCATCACCGACCTCGCCCTCTCCTGGATCTCCTCATACCTTACGGACCGCACTTTCAGCGTCACCCACGCCGACACCTCTTCCTCGTTCTACCCCCTTACTGTCGCCGTCCCCCAGGGATCGGTACTTGGACCGCTACTTTTCTCCATCTACACCCTCGGCCTAGGTCAACTCATTGAGTCCCATGGCCTCCAGTACCATCTCTACGCCGACGACACCCAGATCTACCTCTCCGGGCCCGACATCACCTCCCTTCTGTCTAAAATCCCCCAATGCCTGTCCGCCATCTCATCCTTCTTTTCTGCTCGCTTCCTCAAGTTGAACATGGACAAAACAGAGTTCATCGTCTTCCCCCCCAGCCGCCCTCCCCCTCTGCCAGACCTGTCAATCCGAGTCAACGACTGCTCTCTCTCTCCCAGTCCCCCCATGCAAAGTGCCTCGGGGTCACCCTCGACTCCTCCCTCTCCTTCAAGCCCCACATCCAAGCCCTTGCCACCTCCTGCCGACTCCAACTCAAGAACATCTCACGCATCCGCCCGTTTCTTAACTACGACACCGCCAAAACTCTCGTCCACGCCCTCATCATCTCCCGCCTTGACTACTGCAACCTACTGCTCACCGGTCTCCCTGCCTCCTCCCTTGCACCTCTCCACTCTTTCCTGAACTCAGCTGCCCGTCTAATCCACCTGTCTCCTCGCTACTCCCCTAGCTCCCCTCTCCGCATGGCACTTCACTGGCTCCCCACCCCCCAAAGATCTAAATTTAAAATCCTAACCCTGACTTACAAAGCCATCCACAACCTGTCCCCCCCTTACATCTCTGACATGGTCTCCCAATACCAACCTGCACGCAACCTACGCTCCTCACAAGAACTCCTCCTCTCCTCCCCCCTCATCTCATCCTCCCACAACCGCATACAAGACTTCTCCCGTGCCTCCCCTAGATTCTGGAACTCCCTCCCCCAGCACGTCAGACACTCGCCCACCCTCAAGAGCTTCAAAAAGAACCTGAAAACTCATCTATTCCAACAAGCCTACAACCCATGATGAGACCCAGCGCCGCTCCACCAACCGCTTGGCACTTACCCCCCCCTATCGTGCCCTCCCCACCCCCGTAGACTGTGAGCCCTCGTGGACAGGAACCTCTCCCGTCGTGTATCAGCAAGCATTGTCTGCTCATATGTACTGTACCTGTCCTTGTTACCCCCACTGCTTATGTAAAGCGCCATGGAACCAATGGCGCTATATAAATAAATAATAATAAAATAATAATAATGATGGATTATCGATGGAGGTGATGGATTAATGATGGAGGTGATGGATTAATGATGGAGGTGATGGATTAATGATGGAGGTGATCGATTAATGATGGAGGTGATGGATTAATGATGGAGGTGATGGATTAATGATGGAGGTGATGGATTAATGATGAAGGTGATGGATTAATGATGGAGGTGATGGATTAATGATGAAGGTGATGGATTAATGATGGAGGTGATGGATTAATGATGGAGGTGATGAATTAATGACGGAGGTGATGGATTAATGATGGAGGTGATGGACTAATGATGGAGGTGATGGACTAATGATGGAGGTGATGGATTAATGATGGAGGTGATGGATTAATGATGGAGGTGATGGATTAACGATGGAGATGATGGATTATCGATGGAGGTGATGGATTAATGATGGAGGTGATGGATTAATGATGGAGGTGATGGATTAATGACGGAGGTGATGGATTAATGACGGAGGTGATGGATTAATGATGGAGGTGATGGATTAATGATGGAGGTGATGGATTAATGATGGAGGTGATGGATTAATGATGGAGGTGATGGATTAATGACGGAGGTGACGGATTAATGACAGAGGTGATGGATTAATGATAGAGGTGATCGATTAATGATAGAGGTGATCGATTAATGATAGAGGTGATCGATTAATGATAGAGGTGCTCGTCGCTGTTCTAACAGTTTTTCTAAAGTCTTAAAAAATAATGCATTTGGCTTTTCATGAGTTTTGTCAGTTTTCCTGAAATACTCTGTTCAGCTGTGAACCAGGTTTTTTCCACTTATGCAAACAAGATCATTGCAGTCTGATCACAAAATACTCTGCGCTAACGGAGATCCTGTCCCTTCCACAATATACAGTATAAGTATAGAGTAACTCTATACACATGACCTTCCCCAGGATCACACAGTCCTCTCCTGTAATACTCTGTGCTGCTGAGAGACCAGGTGACATCTACTACATTATCTATACTCAGAGATATCACTGTGATATCTGTGGTGTTACATAGGACTGCAGGTGACATCTACTACATTATCTGTACTCAGAGGTATCACTGTGTTATCTGTGGTGTTACATAGGACTGCAGGTGACATCTACTACATTATCTGTACTCAGAGATATCACTGTTATCTGTGGTGTTACATAGGACTGCAGGTGACATCTACTACATTATCTGTACTCAGAGATATCACAGTGTTATCTGTGGTGTTACATAGGACTGCAGGTGACATCTACTACATTATCTGTACTCAGAGATATCACAGTGTTATCTGTGGTGTTACATAGGACTGCAGGTGACATCTACTACATTATCTATACTCAGAGATATCACAGTGTTATCTGTGGTGTTACATAGGACTGCAGGTGACATCTACTACATTATCTGTACTCAGAGGTATCACTGTGTTATCTGTGGTGTTACATAGGACTGCAGGTGACATCTACTACATGATCTGTACTCAGAGATATCACTGTGTTATCTGTGGTGTTACATAGGACTGCAGGTGACATCTACTACATTATCTGTACTCAGAGCTATCACTGTGTTATCTGTGGTGTTACATAGGACTGCAGGTGACATCTACTACATTATCTGTACTCAGAGCTATCACTGTGTTATCTGTGGTGTTACATAGGACTGCAGGTGACATCTACTACATTATCTGTACTCAGAGATATCACTGTGTTATCTGTGGTGTTACATAGGACTGCAGGTGACATCTGCTACATTATCTGTACTCAGAGATATCACTGTGTTATCTGTGGTGTTACATAGGACTGCAGGTGACATCTGCTACATTATCTGTACTCAGAGATATCACTGTGTTATCTGTGGTGTTACATAGGACTGCAGTTGACATCTACTACATTATCTGTACTCAGAGATATCACTGTGTTATCTGTGGTGTTACATAGGACTGCAGGTGGCATCTACTACATTATCTGTACTCAGAGCTATCACTGTGTTATCTGTGGTGTTACATAGGACTGCAGGTGACATCTACTACATTATCTGTACTCAGAGCTATCACTGTTATCTGTGGTGTTACATAGGACTGCAGCTGACATCTACTACATTATCTGTACTCAGAGATATCACTGTGTTATCTGTGGTGTTACATAGGACTGCAGGTGACATCTACTACTTTATCTATACTCAGAGATATCACTGTGTTATCTGTGGTGTTACATAGGACTGCAGGTGACGTCCACTACATTATCTGTACTCAGAGATATCACTGTTATCTGTGGTGTTACATAGGACTGCAGGTGACATCTACTACATCATTTGTACTCAGAGATATCACTGTGTTATCTGTGGTGTTACATAGGACTGCAGGTGACATCTACTACATTATCTGTGCTCAGAGATATCACTGTGTTATCTGTGGTGTTACATAGGACTGCAGGTGACATCTACTACATTATCTGTACTCAGAGATATCATTGTGTTATCTGTGGTGTTACATAGGACTGCAGGTGATGCCTACTACATTATCTGTACTCTGAGATATCACTGTGTTATCTGTGGTGTTACATAGGACTGCAGGTGACATCTACTACATTATCTGTACTCAGAGATATCACTGTGTTATCTGTGGTGTTACATAGGACTGCAGGTGACATCTACTACATTATCTGTACCCAGAGATATAACTGTGTTATCTGTGGTGTTACATAGGACTGCAGGTGACATCTACTACATTATCTGTACTCAGTGATATCACTGTGTTATCTGTGGTGTTACATAGGACTGCAAGTGACATCTACTACATTATCTGTACTCAGAGATATCACTGTTTTATCTGTGGTGTTACATAGGACTGCAGGTGACATCTACTACATTATCTGTACTCAGAGATATCACTGTGTTATCTGTGGTGTTACATAGGACTGCAGGTGACATCTACTACATTATCTGTACTCAGAGATATCACTGTGTTATCTGTGGTGTTACATAGGACTGCAGGTGACATCTACTACATTATCTGTACTCAGAGATATCACTGTGTTATCTATGGTGTTACATAGGACTGCAGGTGACATCTACTACATTATCTGTACTCAGAGATATCACTGTGTTATCTGTGGTGTTACATAGGACTGCATGTGACATCTACTACATTATCTGTACTCAGAGATATCAATGTGTTATCCGTCTTGTTACATAGGACTGCCGGTGCCTCTCACACGCCTCCTCTTGTTCCCGGTGTGTTATATTGTGTCCCGTTCGCTGTTTTCTTCCCTTATTGAGAACAGGTTGGTGTGGGGGAGGGGCGGTGAGTGACAGATTTATTCCTTCCCTCCTTCTACCTGCTGGATTCCAGGTGGATTCATTACACTGAGTGCAGGAGATCCGGTGACTCCGGTGAGTTGATCACTTCTCTTCTTCTTTTTACTTCTCATTTTATTACAGATATTTTGTATCAAAACCTAAATCCATATAACAAGTATCCCGGTGAGATGTAGCAGAGCCGCCGGGCAGGAACATTTCCTAAGGCTTCAATGTCTAGGACAATTATACTTAAAGAAGTTGTCTGGTCTGAATCCCGCAGTTTGCCGTCTCTCTATGTGTCGCTCTATGGAACTATGTGCACTGTGCTCTGTGAGGATTCTCCAGTGTCAGAGCTGGGAGCGGCAGTCAGGTGACCGTGATATCTATATTCCCAATCTGACTAGACTATTCCCGGCACTATCAATGTAAATTCTCACCAGAGGTCTGCATATCACATACTCACAGCCACGAGACCACCGCTCCTGACTCTGGTACCGGAGAATCCTCACAGAGTCCAGTGCACGATGTGAGGAGTCACAAGTCTGCAGTCACATAAAGTGACACATGGACTGCAGATGGCCATGAAAGGGTTGATGGTAAAGACATTGGTGCTCTTAGGCCATGAAGGCGTTGATGGTAAAGCCCCTGGTGGTCTAGGGACATGAAGAGGTTAATGGTGAAGTCCGTGGGTGTGTAAGTCCATGAAGGGTTGGATGTTAAAGTCTCTGGTGGTCTAAGGTCATGAAGGGGTTGATGCAGGGGCAGACCTACCGTGGTGCAGCTGGTTCAGCTGCACCAGGGCCCCGACCGGCTAGGGGGCCCCTCAAGCCTGCAGGGGGGCCCCCAGCCGACCCCGTAACCCAATGTCAGAGGAGAGGAGGGTCAGGCAAGGGAAGCAGGAATTCATGCAGTTGGTGCTGCTCAGCGCAGATAGGAGAGCCGCGTCACCAATAACCGCCCCCCGCCATCCCCGCCGACGGCCGCCAGCACCTCCCCCTCACCATGGCTGCACCAGGGCCCTCTGGGCTCATGGTCTGCCACTGGGTTGATGGTGAAGTCCGTGGGTGTGTAGGGCCAAGAAGGGTTGGATGGTAAAATCCCTGGTAGTCTATGGCCATGAACGGATTGATGGTGAAGTTTATTGTGGTCTAGATCCATGAAGGGATTGATGGTAAAGTCCCTGGTTGTCTTGGGCCATCAAGGTGTTAATAGTAAAATCCATGGCGCCCTAGGGCCATGAACGATTGATGGTAAAGTCCCTATTGGTGTAGGGCCATGAAGAGGTTGATAGTGAAGTCCTTGTGTGTTTAACGTCCAACCCTTCATGGACCTAAAGTCCCTGGTGGTTTAGGGCCATGAAGAGGTTGTTGGTAAAGTATCTGGTGATCTAGGGTGATGAAGGGGTTGATGGCAAAGTCCATTGGTGTGTAAGACCATGAAGGGTTGGATATTACAGTCCCTGGTAGTCTAGGGCCATGAGGGGGTTGATAGTAAATATGGAAAAACAGGGGTCAGTGGGTGCTCTTGTTCGCTGGCCTGGCCACCTTTCGAAAGACTACATGGATCATGGCTCATCCCGCTGAACGCCCAAACTCCTTACCCGTGGGTAGAACACTACTCGGGCAACACAGGGAGAGGCAACCACACATTGGTTAGACTTTATTGGATCCCCAACAGTTAAAGGTATATAGCATAAGCTCAGGAAGAACACACAATATAACATGCAATAGAGTCTCACCCTTCTGCTGGTTTACCAGGGATTAGAATATTCAGGGCTTTCAGGGCCAACTACTTCAGTCCAGCAGCACCCTGCTTTTGGCGATCATCCACCGAGAAAGGAATAGCGGCAAACTTAGGAAGCTGACCGAGCACAGCAAAGTCTATAGCCAGGTGATTGAATTATCTCAACCAGGGTATCTTCCAGCCAAATCCTAGGATCTTAGGATGAATTCCTGTAGGAAATGTTCGAGTGTTATGATCTTCTAGCCGGAACTGAAGCTCCTAGGCTGACATCTTGTAGGATATGAAGACATAATGTGCTCCTGGCAGCCGGAACTGGAATTGAAAGGCCAAAGTCATGACGATGTGATCCTGTAGCCGGGACCAAAGTCCCTAGGTTGAGACCACGTAGCATATGAACAACTGGTGACTGAAGCAGGCCCTTTTTTTATATCCCGAGCCCCCATCTCAGGGTATATTGTGTTCTTACAGGATTGGTTGGATAAGGCTGCTCTCTTATTGGTTGGCAGTTCAATCCGACTGCATAATTCTCCTGCGAATGATGTAGACAGAGAGGGCTTAGGTAAATTACATTTAGTTAGCAATCCACAAACTAAGACAATGGAGGCTTTGAGCAGTCTGAAAAAAAATAATGACTAAATAAACATGAGTTAATAAACAAAAGACCAATACATCTGGCCTATTTAAGAATATTAACCTGCAGCATCCATTGAAAAAAGGCTCTGTCATCACTGTAAAGTCCCTGATGGTCTAGGGCCATGAAGCGGTTGATGGTAATATCCCTGGTGGTCTAATGCCATGAAGGTGTTGATGGTAAAGTTCCTCGTAGTGTAAGGGTTGACGGTAAAGTTTCTGTGGTCTAAGGCCACCATGAGGTTGATGGTAAAGTCAGTGGTGGTTTAAGGAAAAGAATGGTGTTTTTACAACCCCTGGTTGTCCTGGGTAGTAAAGCAGAGGATGGAAAATCCTTGTTGTCTTATAGGAATAAAGAGGTTAATAGAAAACAACCTGATTGTTTACAGCATTAAAGAGGTTAATTGCGAAGTCTTTGGCGGTCTAAGTAAGACGTTTATGCTAACAATCCTAGTGGTCTAGGAAAGTGAAATGGTTTATTGTAAATTCCCTGGTGATTTAGGGCAGTAATATGGTTAATGGTGGAGAGTCTGGATGTCTATGGTTTGCTATAGGATTAATGGTAGGTTTACTGGTGGTCTAAGACAATGAAGAGGTTAGTGGTAAAGGTCCTGGTGGTCTAAAACAATGTAATGGTAAAGTTCCTGGTGGTCTAAGACAATGAAGAGGTTAGTGGTAAAATACCTAGTGTTCTAAGACAATGTAGAGGTTAATGGTAAAGTTCCCAGGGCTTTAAGACAATGAAGAGTTAATGGTAAAGTTCCTGGTGGTCTAAGGGTATGTGCGCACGGTGGGCGGGTTTGTGGCGGCGGCGGCTGGGCGGGACCCGACAGGAAGCTCCGGAGCCGTCCACCGGCTTCCTGGCGGGTATGTGCGGCGGGAGACGGGCGGGTGACGGGCGCGTTAACGCCGGCCGTTCTGCAGCGGCTGGAAGCAGCACATGAGTCTGCTTGCAGCCGCTGCAGAACCGGCCGGAATATAGAGCATGCTCATTCTTTGCTGACCCGCTGGGAACCCGGCGGGTTAGCAACGGATGAGCATGTGTAAACCGCCGCTGTGTGCACAGCGGTGTCAGTTTACATAGGTTTCTATGTTAATCCAAACGCCGGTTTGGATTAACATAAATTTACATGAAATTTATGTAAACCGACCGGCGGTTTACACACCTAATCCGGCCCTAACCCGACCAGTGCGCACATACCCTAAGACAATGAAGAGGTTAATGGTAAAGTTCCTGGTGGTCTAAGGGTATGTGCACACAGGGAGTTTTAGGGCCGGATTAGCAGCGGAAACCGCCGGTCGGTTTACATAAATTTCATGCAAATTTATGTTAATCCAAACCGGCGTTTGGATTAACATAGAAACCTATGTAAACCGACACCCGCTGTGCACACAGCGGCGGTTTACACATGCTCATCCGTTGCTAACCCGCCGGGTTCCCAGCGGGTTAGCAAAGAATGAGCATGCTCTATATTCCGGCCGGTTCTGCAGCGGCTGCAAGCAGAATCATGTGCTGCTTCCAGCCGCTGCAGAATCGCCGGCGCTAACCAGCTGTGCACCGCCGCACACCCGCCCGTCACCCGCAGCACGGACCCGACAGGAAGCCGGTGGACGGCTCCGGAGCTTCCTGTCGGGTCCCGCCCAGCCGCCGCCGCCACTAACCGCCCCCGTGCGCACATACGACAATGTAGAGGTTAATGGTAAAGTTCCCAGGGCTTTAAGACAATGAAGAGGTTAATGGTAAAGTTCCTGGTGGTTTAAGACAATGAAGAGGTTAATGGTAAGTTCCCAGGGGTTTAAGACACTGAAGAGGTTAATGGTAAAGTTCCTGGTGGTCTAAGACAATGAAGAGGTTAATGGTAAAGTTCCCAGGGGTTTAAGACAATGAAGAGGTTAATGGTAAAGTTCCTGGTGGTCTAAGACAATGAAGAGGTTAATGGTAAAGTTCCTGGTGGTCTAAGGCAATGAAGAGGTTAATGGTAAGGTTCCCAGGGTTTAAGACAATGAAGAGGTTAATGGTAAGGTTCCCAGGGCTTTAAGACAATGAAGAGGTTAATGGTAAGTTCCCAGGGGTTTAAGACAATGAAGAGGTTAATGGTAAAGTTCCTGGTGGTCTAAGACAATGAAGAGGTTAATGGTAAGTTCCCAGGGGTTTAAGACAATGAAGAGGTTAATGGTAAAGTTCCTAGTGGTCTAAGACAATGAAGAGGTTAATGGTAAAGTTCCCGGTGGTCTGGAGTATTACTGGCATTTATGGTTGTTTCCAGATCTGATAGACTGTGTTCCTTTATGCCCGATCCTTCTTAAAGGCACACTGCCTCATTTTCCCCTTTAATCACATCCATGAATCAGCGTTGAGGGCATTGTTATGGCGCCTTGTTGTTCTCTGCGCTCGGATGGTTTCTTACGCTCAGGAGGAAATGTTAGTAAATCAATAACGGTGACATTATTACCCATGATGAGGTGACGTTATAATGAGGCGCGGAGCTGATAGCCGCTCTGTAAATGTGGACTGCAGATAGTATCATGGCGACGTCGCGGGTCACTACACGCCGCACACAGCGCACATCCGAGAGGTTCTGTGACATTATATCGGAGCGATACATTATTATACTCCATTATGTACATGGTGTATAAGAGAAATGATTAATAGTGCAATATACCGCATCCAGGCATGAATGGCACGCTGCAGCTTCTCCTAGATAGATGAGACTTCTGACCACCAGAGCTCATACTCATATTATATAGAGGTTTATATACACCTTGTGTATAACCAGTGCCAGATATAGCTCCCTCTATAAGCAGTGCCAGATATAGCTCCCTCTATAACCAGTGAAAGATATAGCTCCCTCTATAAGCAGTGCCAGATATAGCTCCTCTATAAGCAGTGCCAGATATAGCTCCCTCTATAAGCAGTGCCAGATATAGCTCCCTCAATAACCAGTGCCAGATATAGCTCCCTCTATAAGCAGTGCCAGATATAGCTCCCTCTATAAGCAGTGCCAGATATAGCTCCCTTTATAAACAGGGCCAGATATAGATCCCTCTATAAGCAGTGCCAGATATAGCTCCCTCTATAAACAGGGCCAGCTATAGCCTCCTCTATAACCAGTGCCAAATATAACTTCCTCTATAACCAGTGCCAGATATAGCTCTGTCTATAACCAGTGCCAATATAACTTCCTCTATAACCAGTGCCAGATATAGCTTCCTCTATAACCAGTGCCAGATATAGCTTCTCTATAACCAGTGCCAGATATAGCTCCTCCTATAAGTAGTGCCAGATATAGCTCCTTCTATAAGCAGTGCCAGATATAGCTCCCTCTATAATCAGTGCCAGATATAGCTCCTTCTATAAGCAGTGCCAGATATAGCTCCCTCTATAATCAGTGCCAGATATAGCTCCTTCTATAAGTAGTGCAGATATAGTTCCCCTATAAGCAGTGCCAAATATAACTTCCTCTATAACTAGTGCCAGATATAGCCTCCTCTATGACCAGTGCCAGATATAGCTCCCCTATAAGCAGTGCCAGATATAGTTCCCCTATAAGCAGTGCCAGATATAGCTCCCTCTATAAGCAGTGCCAGATATAGTTCCCCCTATAAGCAGTGCCAGATATAGCTCCTCTATAAGCAGTGCCAGATATATCTTCCTCTATAAGCAGTGCCAGATATAGCTCTCTCTATTAGCAGTGCCAGATATAGCTCCCTCTATAAGCAGTGTCAGATATACAATAGCTCCCTCTATACTGTACCTGTGTGAGCCTCTCTGCCTCATTGCCCCTGTTTGTGCCTCCCAGCCAGCCTGTGCCTGTCTGTGCCTCTCTGTGCCTTCCCCCCAGCATCCCTTAGCCTGTATGGGCCCCCATACCTCCATGAGCCTGCCTGGGGCCCCTTACCTCACTGAGCCTTTCTGTGCCTCCTTAGCCTGCCTGTGCCTTACACTACACACCAGACCTGTGGTAACCTCACGATCTTGTGATCAGTCACATGCACCTGCCTTCGCCCGTGCACATGATCGTGACATCACCACAGGTCCGAATAACGTCAGGTCAATCGGAGCGCGGCAGTGTGGGTGGCGGGTTTGCATTAGGTTCAGGCTGTTGGCGACACTGCTGGCGGTAGTGTGCGAGGGGCCACTACCACTAATGGGTGCCGTTTTGGCACACTCATCACTTGGGTGTGCCAATATGGCTTCAGGTGGGATGTCCGGAATGATGACGGACGCCACAAGGTAAGTATATAATAGATGATTTGATCACTATGATCTCTTAGTGGGATACATCGGTATTATTGGGAGCTGAGGCGGGTTTGTCTACTGTATGGGGACAGGACTTTCGGCACTCTACACTAGTATTACCCTGTCACTGTATCCTCTTACTTTTTGGTATGCATGGCGTATTTTGGGCACTAATTGGTATGCATGGCGGTATCTTTGGGCACTATATTGCGGTATTATTTATGCATTGTGCAACAATGTAATTTTTGCAGTTTATGGCAGCATTAGAGGAGACGTCGGACACAATGTAATACCTGGATTTGATACAAGTGATGGAATCTGGTGGCTCCCGTCCCCAGGTGAGGTTGGTGCTCAGGTGTGCACATATACCTGGCAGGTACGCTCAGCCATGAGGAAGTCATTATGAGGAGGGTGTAAATCTATGATGTGACCGTGACCGGGACATGTATGTGACTTTATGGCGAGCGATCACGGTGCCGAGATGACAAGAGAAGAAATACGGCCACATCCACTGACGTCAGCCGCCGGCTTTCACAATCAGGTGGCCATGATGTGGTGTGTGCCCTAATGATGTCCTACAGCTATACTTTATGTTCCAGCTTCTCGGCCATGGATGAAGTCATTACCGGTCACTTCCTGCGTTGTACATGTTTACCGGGGACGGACGCGCCAAGAGGAAAGTAGAGGTAAGATGCCAAAAGGAGGGATCTACAGGTCATTATACAGGTTTTATCCACTAACGATCCCTTATAGGAACACTCAATCTGAGCAGATCAGCAGAGACCCTCAAGTTAAACCACTTTATTTTTCGGACTAGTTTCTAAATGAAGGCTGATTATAATTACCTTAATAGTCTGGATGTATTGAGCTCCCCCTAGTGGTGACCATAGATGGGAGAGATAATAGAGACTACAAGTGTGTACGTCTGGTGTATTGAGCTCCCCCTAGTGGTGATCACAGATGGGAGAAAAATAGAGGCTACAAGTGTGTACGTCTGGATGTATTTAGCTCCCCTAGTGCTGATCACAGATGGAAGAGAAAATAGAGGCTACAAATCTGTACATCTGGATGTATGGCTCCCCCTAGTGGTGACCACAGATGGGAGAGACAATAGAGGCTGCAAGTGTGTAGTCTGGATGTATTGAGCTCCCCCTAGTGGTGACCATAGATGGGAGAGATAATAGAGGCTACAAGTGTGTATGTCTGGATGTATTGAGCTCCCCCTAGTGGTGACCATAGATGGGAGAGACAATAGAGGCTACAAGTGTTTGTCTGGATGTAATGAGCTCCCCCTAGTGGTGATCACAGATGGGAGAGACAATAGAGGCTACAAGTGTTTGTCTGGATGTATTGAGCTTCCCTTAGTGGTGACGCAAGATAGGAGAGATAATAGAGGCTACAAGTGTTTGTCTGGATGTATTGAGCTTCCCTTAGTGGTGACCATAGATGGGAGAGACAATAGAGCCTACATGTGTGTACGTCTGGATGTAATGAGCTCCCTCTGGTGTTGACCACAGAAGGGAGACAAAGATAGAGGCTACAAGTGTGTACGTCTGGATGTATTGAGCTCCCCTAGTGGTGACGACAGATGGAGAGGAAATAAAGGCTACAACTGTGTGGGTTTTCAAGTATTGAGCTCCCCCTAGTGGTGGCCCTAATTGGGAGAGAGAAGGAGATCAGAGGATATATTCTACTTCTAGTCTGTACCACTTCATCAACATTTTTTGCTGACCACTAAGCACTTTAGGCCTTCGGGGATATTAAATAATATATATAAATATGAATCACCTCCAGAACTAACAGATATTAACATTACATTCTGCTGTATAATGTCCTCCATGCTGTTCCTGATTTTTCACAACCGACTTGGAATCACAGCTACACTGCTCAGTATTACTATATAATGTCCTCCAAGTTCTTCCAGATTTCTAGTAAGGATATATATCACCCCAGAGTTCCAGAGTTGGAATCACAGCTACACTGCTAAGTATTACTATATACCGTCCTCCATGCTTTTCCAGATTTCTAGGTTTCTAGTGAGTATTTTTTTCTCACCCTAGAGTTGGAATCACAGCTACACTGCTCAGTATTACTGCATAATGTCATCCATGCTGTTGCTGATATCTAACAACAGAGCTGGAATCACAGCCACACTGCTCAGTATTACTGTATAGTATCCTCCATGCTGTTGCTAATATCTAACAACAGAGCTGGAATCACAGCCACACTGCTCAGTATTACTGTATAGTGTCCTCCATGCTGTTGCTGATATCTAACAACAGAGCTGGAATCACAGCCACACTGCTCAGTATTACTGTATAATGTCCTCCATGCTGTTGCTGATATCTAACAACGGAGCTGGAATCACAGCCACACTGCTCAGTATTACTGTATAATGTCCTCCATGCTGTTGCTGAAATCTAACAACAGAGCTGGAATCACAGCCACACTGCTCAGTATTACTGTATAATGTCCTCCATGCTGTTGCTGATATCTAACAACAGAGCTGGAATCAAAGCCACACTGCTCAGTATTACTGTATAATGTCCTCCATGCTGTTGTTGATATCTAACAACAGAGCTGGAATCACAGCCACACTGCTCAGTATTACTGTATAATGTCCTCCATGCTGTTGCTGAAATCTACACAACAGAGCTGAATCACAGCCACACTGTCAGTATTACTGTATAATGTCCTCCATGCTGTTGCTGATATCTAACAACAGAGCTGGAATCACAGCCACACTGCTCAGTATTACTGAATAATGTCCTCCATGCTGTTGCTAGATATCTAACAACAGAGCTGGAATCACAGCCACACTGCTCAGTATTACTGTATAGTGTCCTCCATGCTGTTGCTGATATCTAACAACAGAGCTGAAATCACAGCCACACTGCTCAGTATTACTGTATAGTGTCCTCCATGCTGTTGCTGATATCTAACAACAGAGCTGGAATCACAGCCACACTGCTCAGTATTACTGTATAGTGTCTTCCATGCTGTTGCTGATATCTAACAACAGAGCTGGAATCACAGCCACACTGCTCAGTATTACTGTATAATGTCATCCATGCTGTTGCTGATATCTAACAAGAGGCTGGAATCACAGCCACACTGCTCAGTATTACTGTTAGCGTGTCCTCCGTGCTGTTGCTGATATCTAGCAACAGAGCTGGAATCACAGCCACACTGCTCAGTACTGTTGCAAACTTTCCCTCGTGCTGCTGCGGAGAGGCAGGAGTGCAGGAAAGGCTCATTTCTGTGTGCTTGTATAGGAAACTCATAGTTTCTGCCACTAGCTTAGAGACAACAGAACATTCATTACGGTTGGCAGAGGAGAATACTGATGACGAATTAGAAAAGTGTCTCTTAATGATTGCACGATGCCGGCTGTAACCTTTTCTGGGTTTTTCAGGATTCTCACCCACCGGTCCATGGCTAATCACACTGGATTTCTTCTCCTTGGATTCCCAAACATCTCAGAGAAGTTCCACATTCCGGTCTCCATCGCGCTCTTCCTGGTCTACCTCGTATCGCTCTTCTCCAATGGCACAGTCATAGCGCTGATCATTTCCAACCGGAAGCTCTACCAGCCCATGTACGTGGTCATCCTAAACCTGGCCATCTCCGATCTGCTCTTCGACACGGTAACTTTGCCAAAGATCATTGCCAAATATTGGTTTGATGACGGGTCGATCTCATTTGCCGGATGCATCTTCCAAGTGTTTTGTGCCCATTTCCTGGGGAGCTTTGACTCGTACATCCTCCTACTGATGGCCGTTGACCGCTACGTTGCCATCTGCAAGCCTCTGAGGTACGCCTCCATGATCACCAACCGGCGTACCATCCTCCTCTGCTGCTTCTTCTGGTTCCTCACCTCGGTCATCGCCTTGGCCATCGCCATCCTGGACTCCGGCGTTACTTTCTGTGGAGACAATAGGATCCGGAGCTGCTTCTGCACCAACACCGGGGTCCTGTCCTTGGCCTGCCGAGATGTGACGGTCCTCAAACGGATCATTTTCGGCATTGCCATGTTTGTCCTTCTTCTACCGCTGGCGTTCATACTTTTCTCCTATGGAGTCATCATCAAGGTGATCGTCTCTCAGACCCAGACTGACGGGCGCAGGAAGGCGTTTTACACCTGCGCCACTCATCTGTTTGTGATTGGCTTGTATTTTGTCCCAAGGATATTTGTGTATGTGGCCAACCAGTTCAACCTGATCCTCAATGTAGACGTCAATGTCCTCATCCTCTGTCTCTATACCTTCGTGCCGCATATGGCGAACCCCATCATCTACTGTCTTAGAACTAAGGAGATCAGGAGAACTCTTAGAAACTTAATTATGAGGAGGTTCCTGATGAAAACGCAACACATAGTTGTAATTAATGCAGTCGCAAAATAAAATAAACTTTAAAATTTAATTATTATAATTTACCTGCAATACCATGGCTGTCCACTTGGTGTGCTAGTAAGCTATTCTACTTCATGCAATACAAAATTCTGCAGCACCATCTTGTGGTAGGAGTTTGCAGTGCAGCAATGCAAACAACATATACTGTGGGGCCCTCACCCTTGATGGTCCTTGTACTTTTCCCTTAATGAACTATAGACACAAGTATGTGTACCACGACTCAATTTGGGGATTCAAGCCAGTGCCCTCCTCCTCCATGGTCAGTTTCCCTGTCTGTTGAGTTATGTCCCTTTTCCTCCCAGTCCTAATGCTTATGGTTCCTATTGCCTTTATTTTTCCTTTCTGGGCTTCTTCCTCCTGTTTACCATAATTAAGTTTCTAACAGTTCTTCTGATCTCCTTAGCAATAAACCACATGTTTTCCCATTTTGGTTTGCCCTGTCATAGTCTGGGTTGGGATATATATATTCTCCCTTCACTACACTTCTTTGCTGGCTATACTTGTAAGTGGTTTATTGCTAAGGAGATCAGAAGAACTGTTAGAAACTTAATTATGAGGAGGATAGTGATGAAAACACCGCACATAGTTGTAATTAATGCAGTTGCAACATAAAATAAACATAACTATATCGCTTGGTTAGGATCCATATTTAACTAATAGTATAATTGACCTGCAATACCATGTGTGTCCACTTGGTGCGCTAGTAAGCTATCCTTGTGCATGTAATACACAATTCTGTAGCACCATCTTGTGGTAGGAGTATGAAGTGCAGCAATTAACTTTTTCCAAAAATCTAAGCAACACTTTGCTCTCACTCTGGGGCCCTCACTACTTGGGAAATTAAGGGTTCCATGATGTCTTGTTACTCATATGTGTCCCTTACTGAGGTGAAGACACAAGTTTATGTGCTATGAGTCAATTTGTAGATTCAAGCCAGTGTCTCCTGCTTTGTGGTCGGTTCCCCTGTCTGTTGAGCTATGGCCCTTTTCTTTCCAGTTGCAATGTTTATGGTTCCTATTGCCTTTATATCCCCGGTCTGGGCTTGCCCATTTTCTGGTGTTTTCCATTTTTGTCACATTCTGGGTTGGGATATATATATATATATTCTCCTTCACTATACTTCCTTGTTGGCTATACCTCTAGGTGGTTTATTGCTAAGGTGTTCCAACCACTGAATTTCTGTTGTGTTTGTCTCCCTTCCCAACACCATTCCTTACCCCACAGTTAGCCCGGTGGGAGGGTATTCTTTCGTTTATTGTTCTCCTACCTCTTTGTGCACGTCCATTATGTTTCTGACATGCATTGGGTGAGAGCATGCACTGTCAGCGTGTGTAGGATTCTTATCTTCTTCCTCTTTGTGCACGTCCATTATGTTTCTGACATGCATTGGGTGAGAGCATGCACTGTCAGCGTGTGTAGGATTCTCATCTTCTTCCTCTTTGTGCACGTCCATTATGTTTCTGACATGCAGTGGGTGAGAGCATGCACTGTCAGCGTGTGTAGGATTCTCATCTTCTTCCTCTTTGTGCACGTCCATTACGTTTCATGCAGTCTCTGACATGCAGTGGGTGAGAGCATGCACTGTCAGTGTGTGTAGGATTCTCATCTTCTTCCTCTTTGTATAGTGGCTGCCGGCTGTACACAGGAGAGAGAGAGGAGAGCAGGTACACATTGACATTGTGCCCATTCTCTTTGCCCTTTCCTGTCAGCATTGGCTGCCCACTGCTACATAGTAATGGATGTAGTATGTGTCCGGTATACACAGGAGAGAGGGATGAGAACTAAGCCCTCCGCTCACTGACAGGCGCTCAGTTTCTCCATTATGGAGCAAACTCCATGGTGACTGCTGCCAATAACCATGAGTAAAGGGGGTGGATTGTAATTCAGGGGACAGAAAGGTTCACTAAGGTCTGGAGGTCTGGGCCAAGGGTGCAACGAAGCCCCTCATTTCTCAAGCTCTCAAGACTTCTCAGGTCTCTTCATCAGGCATGATAATACATAGGAAGCTCTCGAGAATCCTCAGGTCTCTTCATCTGGCATGATAATAAATAGGAAGCTCTCGAGACTAATCAGGTCTCTTCATCAGGCATGATAATAAATAGGAAGCTCTCGAGACTCCTGACGTCTCTTCATCAGGCATTATAATAAATAGGAAGCTCTCGAGACTCCTCAGGTCTCTTCATCAGACATGATAATAAATAGGAAGATCTCGAGACTCCTCAGGTCTCTTCATCAGGCATGATAATAAATTGCAGCTTTTAAGACTGATCAGGTTTCTTCATCAAGAACTATAATAAGTAGCAGCTTTTGAGACTTCATTCTCTATGGGGCTTGCGGTTGGGTGCAACAAGTGCGGTTTGCTGGATTCGGCAGATCTGGCATTTGCGGTGCGGGAAGAAAACGCTACTAGCTGCATTTTTTTGACCTGCCACAACTGCAGGATTTGCCGGATCACAGCAAAAAACGTATTTGCCGCACCCGACCGCAAGCCCCATTGTTCTATCTCCGACATCCAATTTGTTTCCAAATGTTTGTTTTTTGCATAATGTTCATTATTAATCAGTATAGCTGTAGAGATTTTAGTTCTGCGGCTTTAGTAAGTTAATAACCTTCATCAACTTGTCATGCTTTGGCTCCCTCTAGTCAATGTCATGTTTGCAGTCCTATTTTTCTATTTTCTATGTCTGATTGTCCTCCCCCTGCAATGCATTCTGGTAGTTTAGTCTCCATTTTACTTTCATCCCTGGATGCAGGAAGACACTTCCATTACTGTCCCATGTGATTGCATTGCCGTTATTGAGGCGGTCGACAGGGTAGAGGGTACTCGGATACCGGGGCTGATGGCGACTTGGATGGGGGGGGATCACGACTGGTCAGTCCCCGGTCCCGTGCCCTGGACCCTCAATGGCAGGGAATGGCGGGGGATAAGGGGATTGGTTACGTGACGCCACCTGTGGTACCTGGTAAAGTGTATATCAGCGCTGCAGCCAGCCGCGGAGGTGATGGAGGTGCAGCTCAGTGTAGTACAGCTCCCCACAGGTGGAGCTTTACCTCAGTGGATGAGGGGAGTTGTAGTCGCGTCTCTGTGGTTAATGCTGCGGGCAGCGGCGGTGACTCAGGCACACACACAGTGATCTTTGTCTCGGTACCTTTTACTGATGTCCGGTAACAGGTACAGTCCAGAGAAGTAACCAGGTCCTCGGTGCACTCTGGGACGTTCACCTTGGAGAGTTGTGAGGCCTCCTCTGTCACTGTGTGCGGTGGTTTGAGGCAGTGGCATAACTACCGCGGTTGCAGCGGTCGCGGCTGAGACTGGGCCCGCCCCCTGGGGGGGCCCCGATCCCCCCGGGGGGCCCCGTGCTTCCAGCCGCCCGCCGCGACCAAGGTAGCGCTGTCCCGAGGACTTAGAGTGGAGGGGAAGTGAGAGAAGCCTCACTTCCTGCATCTGTGCCCGCCCCTCCTCTCCTCTGCGCAGAAGCTGGCCGGCAGACTGCGGGAGTCACTGAGAGCCGGGACAGGTATTCACGGTAGTCGCCCCGCCGGCACAACGACCCTCCCCCGACTCCTCAAAATCTTTCAGCAGCAGGGCCCCCCCCCCCATAAATTTGTCATCATCACCCCCCCCCCCAACCTAAGGGGCCCCGGACTAAATCCTGCACCTGGGCCCGCTCCAATGAAGTTACGCCACTGGTTTGAGGTAAGTCCTGCCTGTGACTGAACTCGCCGCTACTTCTCCCTCTCAGGGCTTTACTCTATCACTGACAATGAGTTCCTTCTGCGGGGTCCCTATTCCTCCTTTTGGCCCCTGGTCCTGTGTTTGGTCAGTTTGAGGGTCTCTTATTTGTACCTTTCAGGGGATTAGATCCTCCTGGTTCTCCTGGGCTTTCACTGCTACAATGGATGCTGGCAGCGTCGGACTCCGGTGTCTGGGTGTACTACAGGGAAACAAGTGTTGTTCCCTTCTCCTATTCTCCATTGGCCTCCCACCCTCTCCCAAGGGTGCAGCACAGCTGGGTCAGTGTTCCCTGGTCCTGGGCCTGGATCTTCCCCAGCGACCAGCTCCTCACTCCTGCTCTTTTCACAGACAGGAACTAACTCACTCCTGGGACTGACTCCTCCCCTCAGGCCTGGATCTTATATAGGGGATCTGGCTTAAGGCAGCCAATAGAGCTCCCCCTTCAGGTCTGGGGTGGAAAGTGGTGTATGCTGTGTGTACCAAAGTGTAAATCCCTCCTTGCACCGGTGGATCCTGTGGCAATCCCCTGCAGGGGTGCCACATTATACCACACACAAATTATCCTGCAACGTTCAATAAAGCACAGACTTCACCACAGGTTTAGCGGTCTGTTTAAATTCTTGAGGCCCCAGCCCATTGAGAACAGAACACCCATAGAAAATGAATAGGGGCTGGCCGCAGGTGTACCGCAAGTCATCCGCTAGGCGGCAGATGCAGCAAATCTACTGGATCTGCCGTATTCAGCGAAAAGGGGCCTACGAGTCATGAAGATGCTTGAGACAAAATCCATGGACACAATGAATGCACGGGTTAATTCTATTTCCATTATTGCTTTATTTATTACACGTTACACATGAAGGTCACAGTATAACTTCACCCGACAGGAACATTATACAGTGAAATCACTCCATCCTATTGAGAACACCGCCCTTTGTCACAGCCACTTTCCTGAACATATTGTCAATTTCATCGAAAATAATATATTATATATAAGGATGAGTCTTTCATAAAGGGAATCTGTCAGCAGGATTCTAGTATGGAATCTGAGAGCAGGGTGTATAGGGGCAGAGACCCTAATTCCAGTATTGTGTCACTTACTGCGCTGCGTGATGCAGGTTTGATAGAATCCCTGAGTTCTCTGCTGTAGATGTAACAGAGCTTGGAATGCTGAGCTGTGTATAACCCCGCCCACACCACTGATTGGAAGCTTTCTATATATAACCCCGCCCACACCACTGATTGGAAGCTTTCTATATATAACTCCGCCCACACCACTGATTAGCAGCTTTCTGTGTATAACTACGCCTACACCACTGCTAGCTTTCTATGTATAACCCCGCCCACACCACTGATTGGAAGATTTCTATATATAACCCCGCCCACACCACTGATTGGAAGCTTTCTATATATAACCCCGCCCACGCCACTGATTGGAAGCTTTCTGTTTATAACCCTGCCCACACCCACTGATTGGAAGCTTTCTATATATAACCCCGCCCACACCACTGATTGCTAGCTTTCTATGTATAACCCCCCCCACGCCACTGATTGGAAGCTTTCTGTGTATAACCCTGCCCACACCACTGATTGGAAGCTTTCTATATATAACCCCGCCCACACCACTGATTGGAAGCTTTCTATATATAACCCCGCCCACACCACTGATTGGAAGCTCTCTATATATAACTCCGCCCACACCACTGATTAGCAGCTTTCTGTGTATAACTACGCCTACACCACTGCTA
Source organism: Allobates femoralis (assembly GCA_033576535.1). NCBI lineage: Eukaryota > Metazoa > Chordata > Amphibia > Anura > Aromobatidae > Allobates > Allobates femoralis. Next base: position 743,292,690 of record JARQOC010000002.1, on the reverse strand, counting down.
GCTTTCTATATATAACCCCGCCCACACCACTGATTGGAAGCTTTCTATATATAACCCTGCCCACACCACTGATTGGAAGCTTTCTATGTATAACCCCGCCCACACCACTGATTGGAAGCTTTCTATATATAACCCCGCCCACACCACTGATTGGAAGCTTTCTATATATAACTCCGCCCACACCACTGATTAGCAGCTTTCTGTGTATAACTACGCCTACACCACTGCTAGCTTTCTATGTATAACCCCGCCCACACCACTGATTGGAAGATTTCTATATATAACCCCGCCCACACCACTGATTGGAAGCTTTCTATATATAACCCCGCCCACGCCACTGATTGGAAGCTTTCTGTTTATAACCCTGCCCACACCACTGATTGGAAGCTTTCTATATATAACCCCGCCCACACCACTGATTGCTAGCTTTCTATGTATAACCCCCCCCACGCCACTGATTGGAAGCTTTCTGTGTATAACCCTGCCCACACCACTGATTGGAAGCTTTCTATATATAACCCCGCCCACACCACTGATTGGAAGCTTTCTATATATAACCCCGCCCACACCACTGATTGGAAGCTTTCTATATATAACCCTGCCCACACCACTGATTGGAAGCTTTCTATGTATAACCCCGCCCACACCACTGATTGGAAGCTTTCTATATATAACCCCACCCACACCACTGATTGGCAGCTTTCTATATATAACCCCACCCACACCACTGATTGGAAGCTTTCTATATATAACCCCGCCCACACCACTGATTGGCAGCTTTCTGTGTATAACCCTGCCCACACCACTGATTGGAAGCTTTCTATATATAACCCTGCCCACACCACTGATTGGAAGCTTTCTATATATAACCTCGCCACACACACTGATTAGCAGCTTTCTGTGTATAACTCCGCCCACACCACTGATTGCTAGCTTTCTATGTATAACCCCGCCCACACCACTGATTGGAAGATTTCTATATACAGTATAACCCTGCCCACACCACTGATTAGCAGTTTTCTGTGTATAACTCCTCCCACTCCACTGGCAGCTTTCTATGTATCAACCCACCCACACCTTTGATTGGCAACTTCCTGTGTATAACCCCACCCACACCACTGATTGGAAGCTTTTTATGTATAACCCCACCCACATCACTGATTGGTAGCTTTCTGTGTATAAACCCTCCCACACCACTGATTGGCAGCTTTCTGTGTATAACCCCACCCACATCACTGATTGGAAGCTTTCTATGTATCACCCTGTGCCACCCTGCTCCATGGAAAACCCTCCCCTCTTGACTGTGTGCAAGTGGATAACACAGTGACGTCATCCACACAATTCACAAGTCTTGCGCCTGCGCAGTGGAATCACTGACTCTTCAATAGGGCAAAGGGAGGTGCCACTGCGCAGGAGCGAGACTCCAGATTAGCATCAGCCGCACAGTGCCCGAAGTCTCGCACCTGCGCAGTGTCGCCTCCCTGTGCCTCATTGAAGAGCCAGTGATTTCATTGCGCAGGCGCGAGACTTGGGAATTGTATCACAAGAAAGAGCGGTAATTCTTTCCAAGCTTTTTTAATCCAGTGCAGTGGTTTACAGAGTGCAGGGAGGGGGTGACAGAGGAAAGTTTCATGAAAGTTCCGTGTCCGAGGGTTCCATGTTCCGATAACATTTGCATCCTGGACTTTTCTTCTCCATACCAGGTGGGCTGTTTCCAATGTATAGGAGGAATCCAGTGATTCTCAGCGCCTATTAGCAGCCGGTGTAAACCGTGTTTCTTTTCTTTGCCTTTTGAGACAAAGTACGATATTCAAAATCCACTCGAAATGCAAAAGTTTGTGCACCCCTGGTCAAAATTAGTGTTATTGTGAACAGTTAAAGGGGTTGTGCCACGAAACACTTTTCAGGCAAAAGTCTCTAAATAAGTGTAAATGTTCACAAATAATGTCTACAGAGAATAACATGAATAAAAAATCCCTTTTTGTATGTTTTTGTTTGCTTGTGTGACGCCCTGCTCATGCAGGTAGCCCCAGACAAGGCCGGCTCCAGGTTTCTGGGGGCCCCTGCAAAAAAGTCTCAGTGGGCCCCCTTTAGTACATATCGTGGACTAGAATATATATATATATTGCCGCACACTTACCGCAAGCCCCATAGACAATGCATGGGGCTTGCTGCAAAACGCAGCAAGTGCAGCCGCTAGAGAGAAAATGCGGCAGACACAGTATTTTTTTACCACAACTGCCACATTTTTCAAAAAATGCCTATGTGAAGGCGCCTTACAGGAACAGTGACTGCTGAAACCAGCAAGAGCTGCTCCTGACAGTGAGTATATTACACGTTGTTAGGAGCGGGCTAAGGTGCGTTTGCATTCTCTTGCACTTTATAAAATACCCTTCAAATGCAAAATGTTGCATTTTTGTGCATCTGAGGATTCTTGGTATATACACAAGCATCCTGAAGAGCACAAATAATACAAGGAATGGAGCCGCAATGCCATATGGGTGACACCGCAGCCAAGCGGAGTGTCTGGCCGTCCGGATCTCTCTTTCTCCTCACCTTTCTTCTTGCCGCTTCGGTCTCCTCCGGTCGCTCTGCACATATCAGCACAGTGATGACAACATCGTGCCCCTCCATGCTGAGCTGCAGAGGGCAGACAGCGGCAGAAGAGACTCTGGAGAAGAATGCTGCTGGCAAAGGCGCTGAGACTATAGGAGCGGAATCCGCGGGGGCTACCACTGGTACACATACTTTGTACACACGCGGCTCTGCTCCATACACCTCGTACACACGCGGCTCTGCTCCGTACACCTCCTACACACGCGGCTCTGCTCCGTACACCTCGTACACACGCGGCTCTGCTCCGTACACCTCCTACACACGCGGCTCTGCTCCATACACCTCGTACCCACGCGGCTCTGCTCCGTACACCTCTTACAGATACAGCTCTGCTCCGTACACCTCGTACCCACGCGGCTCTGCTCCGTACACCTCATACAGATACAGCTCTGCTCCGTACACCTCGTACCCACGCGGCTCTGCTCCGTACACCTCATACAGATACAGCTCCGCTCCGTACACCTCGTACACATGCAGTTCCGCTCCAGACATCTTGTAAGCATTCGGTTCCGCTCCGTACACCTCGTACGCACGCGGCTCCGCTCCGTACACCTCGTACACACACGGCTCTGCTCCATACACCTCGTACACACTCGGCTCCGCTCCGTACACACTCAGCTCCGCTCCGTACACCTCGTACACACTCGGCTCCGCTCCATACACCTCATACACACTCGGCTCCGCTCCGTACACCTCGTACACACACGGCTCCGATCCATACACCTCGTACACACTCGGCTCCGCTCCGTACACCTCGTACACACTCGGCTCTGCTCCATACACCTCGTACACACTCGGCTCCGCTCCGTACACCTCGTACACACACGGTCCGCTCCATACACCTCATACACACTCGGCTCCGCTCCATACACCTCGTACACACGTGGCTCCTCTCCGTACACCTCGTACACACACGGCTCCGCTCCATACACCTCGTACACACTCGGCTCCGCTTCATACACCTAGTACCCACACGGCTCCGCTCCATACACCTCGAACACACACGGCTCCGCTCCGTACACCTCGTACACACACGGCTCCGCTCCATACACCTCGTACACACACGTCTCCGCTCCATACACCTCGTACACACATGTCTCCGCTCCATACACCTAGTATCCACACGGCTCCGCTCCCGTACACCTCGTACACACTCACCTCTGCTACATTCACACTGTAAATCCCTCCTGACCCCACACAAACTTCACCTAATTGAGAATCATGGTGGCCAGCACAGCAGAGTCCTGCATACACTGAGGAGCTAATCATGTGACCCCTGACTCCACCCTCCATTGACATCATCACAGGTCCTGTCAGCAGTGTGCGGCTCTGTGTCGGCTCCCACAGAGGGAGACCTCCAGAGCTGCAGGAGGCTGCAAATGACCTCCCTGCAAATGAGCCCCCCAGCTGCCCCCTGGATATGGCCCTGGCTGTGGGGGCAGTGCTCAGGGGTCCCTGAGGCTAGGGTCAAACTTGTGTTGTGACCCTAGTGTGACACAAGTATTTTCAGCTGCAGCGCATAGTGTTTAATGCTATGCGCTGGAGCCCATAGAAACCCGATGTTTACCTTGTCAACCACTGGTTGGCAATGTAAACAGCGGGCTCGTTGCTGGCAGCGCATAGCATTAAACGCTCTGCGCTGCAGCAGACAATACTTGCGTCAGGCTAGGGTCACAACACAAGTGTGAACCTAGCCTCAGGGGCCCGGTGGGCCCCCTCCAAGCAGTCGGGCCCCGGCACTTGCCCGGTGCGTCGGGTGCTGACGCCGGGCCTGGCCCCAGACTTCTCTCATGCACAGTTGGGTTTCCACAGCAGGTACCTACTACATGCAACACCTTCCACCCCGGCACAGTTGGGGGAGCACCACTTGCTGCCCTTAAGCAAGATCCCCTATAAATACTGCTGTTGGGGGCGGAGTTAGTCCGAGTGTGCAGACGCTAGGAGAGCTGCAAGGACATCCTGGTGGTCTGTGCTGCGTTCAGGCCCGGACCAGTGCCCCGGAGTGGCCCTTCAGCGTCCCGCCAGCCTAAGTGGGACTGAAGGCTAGGAGCAGAGAACTGAAAGGGAGCAAGGAACTTGATGGAGTTCATCCCAGGAGAAACACCGGATATTGGGAATCTGCACCTGTGGGACACTATAGGACCACAGAAAACCCTGTTGCACCGTGGAGGCTTCGGCTACCCGGTTTGTCCCCCCTGTGAGTCAAGAGAGGGAGCCAGATACAGCAGGCAGAATCGCAGTGTTCAGGAGAAGGTGTCCCGGAGACTGCACCGGAGGAGAGGAAGACACTAGAGTCAGGAAGAGAGAGGAGGCAAGTCAGGCTGCAAGCAGGCTGTGCTTCAATCATCACTACAGAGCAGAGGAGGCCTTATACCCACTCGCTGTGGGGATCCACTGTGCACCTGGTCACCTGTCGGTGCCCTGGACATATTTACCTGCAAAACATCAGTAAAAGGTAAAAGAGACTTCTTCTGTGTGCGTGCATCCTTCTTTTCCACTCCCAGTATCCTCCATAGACTGTTCCAGCACTCCCTATACAATCCCAGCTCCACTATAACCTGTCCCTATTCACATTGCTTCCCCGGAGGTACAGTCTTGCCTACGGAGGATTACAACACCTCAGCCGCAATACCACCGACCTCCGGATGACTGTGGCAGCGCTGGTGTTACTCACGAGAAACTGCAGGTGGCGTCACGACAACTAATCTTGTAAATAATCCCCTGTACATAAATCCCCTTTTGAAGAGAACTGTCCCCTGGGACACAGTTAACCCTTCTGCTGCCTGATACCCGAGAACCCCAGACCCTGGGGCGACACATTCCTTTTCTCTATACTTTCAGCGTCAAGGTCCCCTGTATATTCGGGCCCAGGGAGGAGTTAGGCAGTGCAGTACGGAGCAGTACTGTGAAGACATCCTGGTGAACGGTGCCGCACTAGACACGTGCCAGAGGGAAGCCTAGCTAGAGTAAGGGACCCAAGAATGAGGGTCGGAGGCAAGGCGAGAGACAGAGTGGGGGTAGAGGAACCATACTGGTTCACCTCAGGAAGCAAACAGAGCAGCCCGGACACTGGAGTCCGAGTCTGCATGGGTCCAGTTAACCCAGCAGAGAACACCAGACAACCAGGGAGACTTCAGTCTCCTGGAACACTTGTTGCACAGCCACCAACAGAAATAGGGACCGCCGAGGAGAGGCGACGCCCATCAGAAGGTTCTCACTGCCTGCTGTACAAGTGAAAAAAATAGGGGGGGGAACAAGAGGCGCAATAGTGCCCTATCACTAGTGACACTAATGTATGCGGTGGGTATGAATTCACTCACCTAGCACAGTTGTGAGACCCACAACTGGTGTAAAAGCATTTGGCATTAAATGCAGCTGCTGCAGGACTTTCACCTTCCACATGCACGTGGGAATCATCCAGAAGTTACCTCAGGGGAAATGGTGTATCAGTGTCCGCGCTGCTGAAATCCCAAGAAAACGATCCGGAAACCATATGTAGGTTGTATCAATCATCCATTTATTCCTTTCCTACACGTTTCAACACTGTCCTAGTGTCTTCCTCAGGGATATCCCTGTGACAAGTGCCATGTATAGACATTATATATGGACCAGCAATAGTATGTAAACAGTTCAATTATCAGAGATAGTGCGGTGGCCACAATGATGGCAACCCGTGACCATGGCCGATGCCAATGAAGATGATGGAACGGCTGCACAAATTGTATGGGATAACATTGCTGTACCGGATATACCACTGCTAGAGTCATTGTGAGTAATGGTAAAACTTAGGTCACCCCTATCACATGTGGGCACACATTATAATCCCAATATATAATACATTATAATCCCAATATATAATACATTATAATCCCAATATATAATACATTATAATCCCAATATATAATACATTATAATCCCAATATATAATACATTATAATCCCAATATATAATACATTATAATCCCAATATAAAACACATTATAATCCCAATATATAATACATTATAATCCCAATATATAATACATTATAATTCCAATATATAATACATTATAATCTCAATATATAATACATTATAATCCCAATATATAATACATTATAATCCCAATATATTGCTGCAGGGTGTGAGAAGGACAATTAGGAGTACAGATACATTAATGTGACACAATATACTGCAGGTCATTGTCTCACCAGGATGGTAATGCCCCATAAACACACGATCAATTATCATGTGGGAAACATTGCACCATCCACATCTCCAGCCAAAACCAGTGGGTCACCGAACCAGCAAGTCATCTGGATGTGGACCGTGGTGTATAACAATGCACATAAACGTCTGTGGATCCGTCATATAACAAGCTCCAAACCAGGTATGTCAAGAAAAGCCGACCCTATATAGTTTGTCCTATGAATCACTGCTATATCGTTGGTTGCCAACAATGTAGCACTGACTCCTGTATAGACCCCTGATAAGCTGCTGTTGGAATTATTGACCATATAAACATATTTAAACATGCTGATGGTAGGAATAAAGCATTCATACCTCAATGCCATAATAAGCCCGAAAATGTGTAATATAATCATAATTAACCATGTTCAACAATTGCCCTGATAAGACCAATTATAATAATCTCAAAGGAGCTATTTCACTCAAAGAGAGAACTCTAGGGAAGTTACCCTGGAAAAGGTGGGGTACAGTATGGTGGTACCCAGACAATCACAACATGTACGGAGGTGAAGAGCGTGACACCAGATCCATACAAACACGGCTGACGGCTCCACATAGACGAGTCATAGTGGATTGGTGCCCGCATACGAGGCATTGTGATGTATCAAAAGCAATATCAATTACTAACATATATTATGGTACGTCATAAGTCTGGTAGCGTTATACCATCATTAATCACAGGAGGGCACACCAAGGAATCATCAGAATGGTCACCAAATATGAAGTAGACCAATGGTGTAAGAGCACATAGTGCTCGTATTTGAATGTTCATAGGACCAGCATATTTGGTGCCGAGGGGCCACTGCTCAGATCATGGCTGACGGGAACAAAGAATTGTCCAATGATGGGTAGATGAAATTCAAGCAATGTCCAAAGTTCTGGGGATCCATGGGGGAAATTAGTGAAGCCATGTCAAGAGCTATCCATGTGCATATTACTAAAGCATTTGTTTGATTCACAATTTACTTTGTATGGTGTTGCTCCCTTTCCTATCTAGGCATGAAGCTAATACTTGCGCCATCAGAGTGTGGTGGAACAAAACATTTATTGGAGCGGTTTGCATGAGGGATGAGGGCTCGCTGCCCACTAAGCCTATATATGTTACTGACCCACCTGACTAATTATTTCGGTATTAGTCCATGAAGCTAATACTTGTGCCACCTGAGTGCAGCAGAGCCTAACATTAATTGGAGTGGTTTCATGAGGTATGAGGTCCCCCAGCCTAACAGTCCTACAATTTTTAGCCTTAGTAAATCGATGCCACTTTCATGGTGTCTGGCCTAATCTTTCTCTAATGCGGAGACCCTTCTTGTGGTGTCTTTGTTGTGAGTTTTGTGAATTTAGCAGGGCTCTCTGAGCACTATGCCTACACCTGTCACTCATCTCCCTGTTCCTGATCAATGCGGAAGCTTGAAATAATGGGTTAGGCCAGGGGTCTCAAACTCGCGGCCCGAGGGCCGCATGCGGCCCCTGGGGCTTCACTATGCGGCCCGCGGCACCTTGGACAACTTAATGATGCATTGCCCCAGTGCAGGGGGCCTCTGCAGTCCCCGCTGTGTGATGACTTCTGTCCGCAGCACTAACAAGCTCTGCCACTCAACAAGATCAATGCAAGCTGCCAGCCAATGAGAGGCCCGCAGCTGACGGCAGAATATGACATCACATGTGGGCCTCTGGCTGGTAGATTGCATTGATCTTGATGAGCAACAGAGCTTGTCTGGGCGGCGGCTGGAGGAAGTCATAGCACAGCGGAGGCCGGAAGTCAGTACAGTGGGGACCGCGGCGGCCCCCTGCACTGGAACGATGCATCATTAAAGTGAGAAAAGTGTGAGTGTGTGTGAGAAGGTGTGTGTGTGAGACTGAGTGTGTGAGTGAGGATGTGTGTATAAGAAAGTGTGTGCGAGTTTCAGTGTGTGTATGAGTGTGAGTGTAAGAGTGTGTATGAGGATGTGTGAGAGTGTGTTTGAGAGTGTGTGTGTGTGTGTGTGGGGGGGTTTGTGTGTGAGTGTGATAGAGTGTGTATTTGAGTGTGTAAGAAGGTAAAACAGGATGGGGGGGCATCACTTTAAAAGTAGATCAGGATGGGACATCATCACTAAAGGGGATCAAGATGGGGGACATCACTACTAAAGGAGATCAGGAAAGGGGACATCACTAGAAAAGGAGATCAGGAAGGGGGTCATCACTAGAAAAGGGGATCAGGATGGGGGACATCACTACAAAAGGAGATCAGTGTGGGGACATCACTACAAAAGGGGACCATGATCGATGGTGGACATCACTGGAAAAAGGGATCAGGATGGTGGACATCACTAGAAAAAGGGATCAGGATAGGGATCATCACTAGAAAAAGGGATCAGGATGGGGGACATCAGTAGAAAAGGACATTACTACAGGATGGGGACATTACTACAAGAAAGGGATCAGGACTTTGCTACATTGAGCAAGAAATTCTGGTATTACTAAAAATATCACTTAGTCCTACAAGAGATGCGGCCCCCCGCTATAAATGTTTTTCTATGTGCGGCCCACCAACCCAGCTGAGTTTGAGACCCCTGGGTTAGGCCTTGTCTTATGCACAATGATGAAAATTTTAACTCTGGGAAATAGATAGCGCTTTTCCTGATGTCTGTCCCTAATTTGAGCTGTTTTTGCACCTTTTGGGCCACTTTGAAGGAGTTTTCTAGGCCTTTGATTTTGCCTTCCATTGATTTTAATGGGATTTGGAAGTTCGATGAACAGTTTGTCAAACAATTCGGTGATCATATGCTCATTCAGTGAACCGAACCTGAACTTCAAAAGATTCTCTCATCTCTAGTTATCATACCTTGTATGCGCAACTTTGCATAGCGCTGGCAAATACACCGGCTTTCCTAAAGCATGTTATTATGCCCACAGGTGTGTGATAACCTGCTAATTGGGCCGACTAGTCGGGGAACTAACGCACCCTTGACTAGTCAAAGTCCTAATTTGCATCTCATGAGTGGTCTTTAGAAATACTTTTTCTATAGATCTGGTTATGTATGTTCCTACATAGAGGGACTGTTAGGCAGGGATTATAGTATGTGCACAGAACTACTTACAGATCTCAGGGAACAATAGGAGATGACAGGTTCCCTTTAATTCTGCTTAATATTTAGTGATACAATTAATATAAAATCATCACTGGACACAGTTTGGAGATTTGCCCCCTTCAGATTTATTCGGTTCTGTCTATTGTACATTCATGAGGGATGATGAGGAAGTTCAGGGCTTGAGATGTGACTTTATTAAGGGGACACATCTCCATCATTAGGCAGGGAATATACCGTATATACTCGTGTATAAGCCGACCCGTGTATAAGCCGACCCCCCTACTTTTGCCCCCAAAACCTGGGAAAACCTATTGACTCGTGTATAAGCCGAGGGTGGACCCCAGCACAGGTATACAGCCCCCAGCAGTGTGGTATACAGCAGCCCCAGAGGTATATACAGCAGCCCCAGTGGTAGTATACAGCAGCAGCCCCAGTGGTATATACAGCAGCAGCCCCAGTGGTTAGTATACAGCAGCCCCAGAGGTGTATACAGCAGCCCCAGTGGTAGTATACAGCAGCCCCAGAGGTATATACAGCCCCAGTGGTACTATACAGCAGCCCCAGTGGTAGTATACAGCAGGCCCCAGAGGTAGTATACAGCAGGCCCCAGAGGTAGTATACAGCAGGCCCCAGAGGTAGTATACAGCAGCCCCAGAGGTATATACAGCCCCAGTGGTACTATACAGCAGCCCCAGTGGTAGTATACAGCAGCCCCAGTGGTAGTATACAGCAGCCCCAGAGGTAGTATACAGCAGCCCCAGAGGTATATACAGCCCCAGAGGTATATACAGCAGCCCTAGTGGTGTATACAGCATCCCCAGAGGTATATACAGCAGCCCTTAGGTAGTATACTGCAGCCCCAGTGGTGTATACAGCAGCCCCAGTGGTAGTATACAGCAGCCCTTAGGTAGTATACTGCAGCCCCAGTGGTGTATACAGCAGCAGCCCCAGGGGTGTATACAGCAGCAGCCCCAGGGCCGTATACAGCAGCAGCCCCAGGGCTGTATACAGCAGCAGCCCCAGGGGTGTATACAGCAGCAGCCCCAGGGGTGTATACAGCAGCAACCCCGGAGGTATACAGGCCCCCCCATCAAGATCCAGGGCCCCCCCCCTCCTTGTGCGGCAAACCTGTAAAGTAAAATCATACTTATCACTGTCCTGTCGCGCCGTCCCGCCGCTTGCCGACATCACGATCCCGGGCTTCATTCCGCGTCTTCCGGCTTCCTGTGGTCGCGGGCAATGACGTCATTGCCCGCGACCACAGGAAGGCGGAAGACGTGGAATGAAGCCCGGGATCGTGATGTCGGCAAGCGGCGGGACGGCGCGACAGGACAGTGATAAGTATGATTTTACTTTACAGGTTTGCCGCGCAAGGGGAGGGGGCCCTGGATCTTGATGGGGGGGGCCTGTATACCTCCGGGGGAAGCCAGAAGTGCTGTATACTCGCGTATAAGCCGAGGGGGGACTTTTCAGCCCAAGTTTTGGGCTGAAAAACTCGGCTTATACGCGAGTATATACGGTAGATATGTGCATAGGACGACTCATGGTTCGATGGAAACAGAAAACCTGACAGGTTCCCTTTAATTCTGCTCAATATTAAGTGATACAGTTACTATAAAATCATCACTGGACACAGTTTGGAGATTTATTCGGTTCATTCATGAGGGATGATGAGAAAGTAACAATGCTTGAGACGTGACTTCATTAACTTCATGAAACAATCACTAATCTCAGGGAGACCAAAAGGAAACACTGCGGGCAGCCGGCTAAAGCGCTCAACACAGTGAAATCCATGTTTGAGACTCTAAATGAGGCTCCACGGACTCTATTTACATATATGTATTTCCCGGGAGCAATCCCCCTGAGAAATACAAAATGCAAATAGAGTCTGTAGAGCCTTGTTTAGAGTCTAAAACATGGGACCAACCAACACCACAACCAGGTATCAATCCACAGACAGCTGTGATACCAAAATCAGGTATTCAGCTCGGTAGCTGTTTCGGGGTTTTGCCCCTCATCAGTGTGGAGTATGATTCTGGCTAGGTGGGGTTTAGCCTTGGGGTGGCTCCTTGCGGAAGACCATCATGGGGGCTTTTTTTTTTTTTTTTTTTCTTTTTTTCTCAATATTCACTGGGGCCTTTTTTTTTTTTTTTTTTTTTTTTTGTTTTCTCAATATTCACTGCAGGGTTTTTTTTTTTTTTTTTTTTTTTTTTTTTTCTTTTCTTCTCAATATTCACTGTGGGGAGACCTCTCTTCATGCCGTCCGTTGTTCATGTCTGACGTGGCAGTGTCTGCGTCTATGAACTGCAATGAGAAAACATGAGTAAATATTCTGCCAACAAACCATACATAGAGATACTAGATGTGGCATATATATTTGCCTATTATACGGGCACGGCATTTTTGGGGGCTCCTCCAGGTTCTGCGTCATCTCCTGGGTCCGCTATGTTCTTCCCTCATTCTTGAAGGCATGCTTGTTTCTTTTCTTGACAGACCAGGAGACAGATGATGAATGATGGCTGCTGGGCTCTGGAGGGAGTTTTATAGCCACAGACTGTTGTGACCTCATAAGGCAATGACAGAGCAAGCGGGTGTGGCTGGATGACCTAAGCGATCTGTAACTTTTCATGAATCCGTGATGTCATCTCACTTCTGAACATTCTATTTGGAATCCTGCATTCATCGGCCTCATTCAGCTCCGGCTCCTAAGAAAAACAACATCAATATCAACATGGCGTCTAGAAGGAGTTATAGAAGCGCCCAGATGTGGACTGAGAATCAGGACGAGGGGTCACCGTCGTCACCGCGTGACCCATAGAATAGGTAAAGAAATAAAAAGACACAAAATAGGAGGAAGAATGTTTAGACAGAGTGGATCTGATGGATCACCAATATGGCTGCTGATAAACACCGATCTCCTCCATTCCACTCAGCTGCTAACTTGGGAGACTTTGGGGAAGGCTAGAAGTGAGCTCTTTACCTAGAAAGGCAGTCCTGTGGATGGTTATCTTATTTTTGGCTAAACCCACAGTGGGGAATATCCACGTTAGGATAGTAAATGATCCTATTGGGTGGAGCATGACACAAGCATTACCGTTTAGGTGTTCATTGGCTGCTTCTCTCATGGCTCCACCCCCTCGGAGCCTCATTTGTCAAAACAGCAAACTTGTTGCCCACATCAACCAATGCAGTAGTCCAAGCAAAGCCAGGGGTTTATTGCCAAATGAAAAATAAGCAAATATTTGAAAGCCAAAAATCTTGGTGGTTAAGGACTAACCCCCAAAACGCACTTTGGGTTTGCTCCATCTGTCCTGACAAAAGGTGACTGTTAGTAAATATGCTAAGGAGGGCGGAGGAGGACACAGGGATTCTCTTTGACATGATCAGGCCATACCTCATTGTCAGATTTAGCAGCAGAACTGGTCTTGTTGCCCCTAGCAACCAGCAACAATGCAACATTCCGAGCTCCATTAGCAGCAAAAGCTGAGCTGTGATTGGTTGCTACGAGCAACAAAGTTACCCTAAATCAGCCCGGTGACTCTGTGTCCTCTGCGGTGCGCTCCTTACAGGGAACAACAGAATATTTATCATTTTGGGATATTTCTAGATTTTGAGTAGGAATGATCTAGAGGCAGAATATGAAGTATTTCTCTGTTTGCAGGTCACAGACGCAGGAATCGCCCTGAGAAGTGAGAAGGGGACGTCTCCCGCCAGCGATGGCTCCGAACAAATCATCAATAAAAATAATCATCAATCATCGTTAAGAGGCCGGAGATAATAAATGGACAAATGCAGCAGAAATTGGTTCCCGTGATTTCATGACGCGGCGTTTCCTAACTTCTATTCAGGCTGAATTCCCCCAACAGATATGCTGGGACTTGTAGTGTCCATACACATCTATACAATGTTACATGTCCAGCAACAGAGTAATATTATATCATAATATATACATATACAGTATCTCACAAAAGTGAGTACACCCCTCACATTTTTGTAAATATTTTATTCTATCTTTTCTGAAGATCTGACCCTTTGATACAATGTACAGTTGTCAGTGTGCAGCTCGTGGTGTCACCTACATAACCCAACACAGCCATTAATGTCTAAACCACTGGCTACAAAAATGAGTACACCCCTAAGATATAATGGCCCAATTTTGCGCAAATATTTTGTGTGGCCACCATTATTTTCCTGCATGATCTTAACTCTTCTGGACCTGGAGGTCACTGGATCTTCACAGGAGCCGCTGGTTCCTTTTCATCTTTCATAACGACATCACGGAGATGGTGGATGTAGAGACCTCGCGCTCTTCCACCTTTGGTCTGAGGAGGCCGCACAGATGCTACATAGGGTTCAGGTCTAGAGATGCTCGGCCGTCCAGCACCTTCACTCTCAGTGTCTTTAGCAGCAGGGTGTTGGAGGTCATTATCATGGTGGAATATGAAGGGAGGAGGAGATCATGTTCGTCTTCAGTAGGTCACAGGACATGATGGTATTCATGGTTCTCTCAATGATTTTCAGCATCATGCAGCCCCAACTCATGACTCTCCACAACCATCCACCAACATGACCCTCCACCACCATGCCTGACTGTTGGGAGGACACACTTGTATTTATGCTCCTGACCTAGACCGCCACACACGCTTGACTCCATCTGGACCAAATAAGTTTCTCTTGGTCTCATCGGTCCAGCTGACAGTTCCAGTAATCCATGTCCTTAGTCTGCTTGTCTTCAGCAAACTGTTTGTGGCTTCTTGTGCATGATTGGCACACACTCCGATGTCAACAACCAGGCTCTGTGCTAGCTGTAGGAGACAGTGGGTGACGTGGAAACATATGGAAGGTGAGCAGAATGTTATAAATTATGTGTTAGGGACAGTACGGTCACAAATATACCAGGATGTGGACACATGTACAGGGATAGGGATCATATATACCAGGATGGGATCATTTATACCAGGAAGTGGATCATATATGCCAGAAAGGGGAATAGATATACCAGGATGGGGAACATATATACCAGGAAGGTGATCATAGACCAGGATGGGGGACATATATACCAGGAAAGGGATTGTATATACCAAGATGGAGGACACATACCAGAGTGAGGGACATACATTTCAGGATGGGAACATACATAGCAGGATGGGGACATATATACTAGGATGGGGATCATATATACCAGGATGGGGACCATATACAGTGTTGGCCAAAAGTATTGACACCCTGCAGTTCTGTCAGGCAATACTCAGTTTCTTCCTGAAAATGATTGCAATCACAAATTCTTTGGTATTATTATCTTCATTTAATTTGTCTTCAATGAAAAAACACAAAAAGTATTGTCCTAAAGCCAAACTGGATCTAATTCCACCAAACATAAAAAAGGGGGTGGACAAAAGTATTGGAACTGTTAGAAAAATCATGTGATGCTTCTGTAATGTGTGTAATTAACAGCACCTGTAACTTACCTGTGGCACCTAACAGGTGTTGGCAATAACTAAATCACACTTGCAGCCAGTTGACATGGATTAAAGTTGACTCAACCTCTGTCCTGTGTCCTTGTGTGCACCACATTGAGCATGGAGAAAAGAAAGAAGACCAAAGAACTGTCTGAGGACTTGAGAAACCAAATTGTGAGGAAGCATGAGCAATCTCAAGGCTACAAGTCCATCTCCAAAGACCTGAATGTTCCTGTGTCTACCGTGCGCAGTGTCATCAAGAAGTGTAAAGCCCATGGCACTGTGGCTAACCTCCCTAGATGTGGACAGAAAAGAACGATTGACGAGAGATTTCAACGCAAGATTGTGCGGATGGTGGATAAAGAACCTCGACTAACATCCAAACAAGTTCAAGCTGCCCTGCAGTCCGAGGGCACAACAGTGTCAACCCGTACTATCCATCTGAATGAAAAGGGACTGTATGGTAGGAGACCCAGGAAGACCCCACTTCTTACCCCGAGACATAAAAAAGCCAGGCTGGAGGTTGACAAAACTTACCTGAGAAAGCCTAAAACGTTTTGGAAGAATGTTCTCTGGTCAGATGAGACAAAAGTAGAGCTTTATGGGCAAAGGCATCAACATAGAGTTTACAGGAGAAAAAAAGAGGCATTCAAAGAAAAGAACACGGTCCCTACAGTCAGACATGGCGGAGGTTCCCTGATGGTTTGGGGTTGCTTTGCTGCCTCTGGCACTGGACTGCTTGACTGTGTGCATGGCATTATGAAGTCTGAAGACTACCAACACATTGTGCAGCATAATGTAGGGCCCAGTGTGAGAAAGCTGGGTCTCCCTCAGAGGTCATGGGTCTTCCAGCAGGACAATGACCCAAAACACACTTCAAAAAGCACTAGAAAATGGTGTGAGAGAAAACACTGGAGACTTCTAAGGTGGCAGCAATGAGCCCAGACTTGAATCCCATAGAACACCTGTGGAGAGATCTAACAATGGCAGTTTGGAGAAGGCGCCCTTCACATATCAGGGACCTGGAGCAGTTTGCCAAAGAAGAATGGTCTAAAATTCCAGCAGAGCATTGTAAGAAACTCATTGATGGTTACCGGAAGCGGCTGATCGCAGTTATTTTGGCTAAAGGTTGTGCAACCAAGTATTAGGCTGAGGGTGCCAATACTTTTGTCCGGCCCATTTTTGGAGTTTTGTGTGAAATGATCAATGTTTTGCTTTTTGCTTCATTCTCTTTTGTGTTTTTTCATTGAAGACAAATTAAATGAAGATAATAATACCAAAGAATTTGTGATTGCAATCATTCTCAGGAAGAAACTGAGGATTATCTGACAGAATTGCAGGGGTGTCAATACTTTTGGCCAACACTGTATATGCCAGGATGCCCCCATATATACCAGAATGGGGACATATATTCCAGGATGCCTCAGATATACCAGGATGCCCCATGTATATCTCTGATCTAATCTCCAATTATCTTCCCTCATGTAATTGTCTGGCCCACAAGGGTCTGGGGAGCTCAGGTCTCGGGCGTTTGGGTACGGTGGATGTCACGGGTGTTCGGTGCCCAAGCCTGTGCCCTTGCGGTGACAACAAAAAGGGGATTTTACATGCACCCCACCACACATATACACACATATACACACACATAAATATATACACACACCACACACACATACACCACACATATACACATACATGTACACACAGCACACACTCTGACCTATGTTATGTCTGTCATGCAGATAGATCACACACCATCATGCCTCCTGTGTCTGCTGCCCCTTCCCCTCCTGAGCCGACACTTGTGTGTAGCAGAGAGGAGGTGTTTTACAGGTCGGACGGGGTGCCCATTACTACAGACACCAGGGGGCGCCATACCTAACATCATTAGGGCAAATCTTTCAAATGGAGCATCATTTTTAATATAATTACATTACAATAATGTTTATTTAAAAGATGTCTGCAACATTAGCAGTTTATTGCTTCGTGACACAACACCTTTAAGCCAGGTGAAGATGAAATGTTCTCTGAAAATGTATAAAGTTAAAAATGACACATTTCCTTTGTATTTTAGTAAAAAAAAATATTTTCATCTTGGGCATTTTAAAAATTACTAAAAGGAAAATTGGCCACATGCAAATATTTCAGGTTTTTACAGATTCTCAGCATATTGTACTGGTATTACAGCTGTCTCGTGCTGACTTGGTGTAACAGTGTGTACCTTCGCCCGGCCTGTATTCATGTATACTATGCACTTTCGTGTAAAGTAACCTGTGTAACAATGTGTCCCTTCCCCCGGCCTGTGTTCCTGGACCATAATGCAATCAGGCCTAGGTCAACAGCTAGTGGGGGATTGTGTCTTTGTTCCTCTCAGCTGGGGACTCATCCAATACCAGCCTGTAGTTTCTGGAAACTTCTCCATATATAGCCACATACTGAAAGGTATGTAGGTGTGAACCCTTTCCCCTACCCATGGGCTGATCCCAGGAGCCAGAACAATAGACTCATGTTTTTGCCCAGTCAGTTGTGAAGGGAGTCCTGAAGGTGGAGGGTCTGAGGCTGTGGCCAGTCCCTTGTGCCCTGTGTGGATTTATAGAAGCTGTCACGTCGGATTGTGTGGTGTAGCTCATCTGTTGGATCCATTGTACTCAACCAAGGACTATTTCTAAATTTTCCTGGTGTCGGAGTACCGGGTGGCACCTCCTGATTTGTTTCTGCTGTGGTGGACTCATTACAGACACTGTGATGTTCAAATAAATCTCATTGGATTGATCATTGGCCTGGTGTCCCTTCCTGCTCTGTCGCACACACCATCACACTTGGTACTTAAAGAGATCTGTTGAAGTGCCAATAAAGCACGAAACAGCTGTAATCCCGGTACGATATGCCGTGCCTGCCTGTATTTTAAAGGACATGCAATAAAGAAGTCATTTTAGGCATCGACACGGTGAGCGCCACTTTTCCTTTTTTGGTTTCAGCATATACAAGGACTGCATTATACTGTTATACATCGTGTATCTAGGGACAGGGCATTTGTAGTAAATAGCTGCATAAATGTAACAGAACTGAAGAGCTAAATCACAATATACACATTAATGGCCTTTTTTTGTGTTTCTTTCTGTTTTATGTTGTAGCCTTTGAGATTAATTAAATTTAATGCTTATCAAGGGAACAAAAGAAGTCACATTTTAAAGGCAAGGTTTCTTTTAAAAATCACAATGATTGTATGTTTGATCTCCACGGTCCCCAGACAGTATATGATAGGGTTGGCTAAATGGGGTACATATGTATGCAGAAAGATGAGAAATACACCAAGATCTGGAGAAAGGGCCAGACGGGCGTAGTTGGCGACATACACGAATACCCGGGGTAGGTAGAACAAGGTGATGACGATCCAGTGCGTTGTGCAAGTAGACAAAGCCTTCCTCCATCCCCTGGAGTGGTTTAATGAGAAGATGGACAAGATGATGATGGCGTAGGACAATATGATAAAGGTCAATGTAAGGAAAAGAACGAACAAACCAATGGTTAAAAGGGTTTCCCGAGTGCCGTTGACATCGTCACAAGCCAGCCGTAATATGGTGGAGCTGTTGCAGAAGAAGCTGACGATCTTATTAGGACCACAGTAGGGATGTTTAGCGACTAACAAAATTGAAGATCCAAATGGCACCATAGAGACCCACAATAAACTGCAGGAAAGCAGAGTAACTCTTTGGGTAACCATTGTCGTGTACCTCAGTGGTTTACAAATTGCAATGTAACGATCAAAAGCCATCAGCATCAGTATAAAGGAATCCATTGCACCAAGAAAATGGACAAGAAACGCCTGGCCGAGGCACTCGAAGAACGACGTTCTCCCACCATCACACCAGTACTTAGACATAAATTTGGGCAAGGTCGCTGTGTCAAAGAAGAGGTTGCAGAAAGCCAAGTTGGCGATCAGTATGTAGACAGGCGCATGCAGCTTCTGTTTCATGATGACCAACATTACGACAGAACCATTACAGATCAATGAGATGTTATAGATGAGGAATGTTGTAATGGAGACCAGAAGATGTAATGATGGAGGGGTGCCTGGAAAACCAGTCAGCTCGAAGTGAAAGTCAACAGATCGATTGGCCATGGAGGACTCTCGGAGACGTTCTAGGGGAAGAACAATGGACACAATTAAGAGAGAAGTCCTAGAAAAGTAGTCACCACCTAGAAGCAATGGGTATAACATCAACCGGGCCTTCTCTATCCATGGGCCACATAGCAGCCACTATTGGACATAAGCCCTTCCATCTCTGAAGAAGGAGCCATTGATAACACAGTGATCTCTAACCTTTGGCTCATGAACATTCCAAATGTATTTCCAAAAGTATTCCAACAGCTGGACAAGCACAGATTGGTGACCACTGCGACAGCTGAAAGCTTCACTTCACATTATACTTTTCAACATTCAAGGAGAAAGTTTATTCAGAGTCTTAAAAACAATCTCACATGAAGGAATGATAATATGGTTTAAACCCAGTTAAATGCAATGTTTCAGCATGAATCAACAGGCTCCTGCAATGGTAATAAAGACTACAACAGTGGCCATATTTCCTACAACTGAACTCTGCTCTACCTTCAGTGGAGGCCAGGTCTTCATATAATGGAAATCAGTTTTTACAACTATGGGGTCAAAATATTCTACAATTCAAGTAAGGACTACCTACAGTGCAAGCCAGGTCCTTCACAATGGAATGCAGGTCTTCCCACAATGGAGGTCAGGTCTTCCCACAATGGAGGTCAGGTCTTCCCACAATGAAGGTCAGGTCTTCCCACAATGGAGGTCCAGTCTTCTTACAATGGAGGTCAGGTCTTCCCACAATGGAGGTCCAGTCTTCTTACAATGGAGGTCAGGTCTTCCCACAATGGAGGTCAGGTCTTCCCACAATGGAGGTCAGGTCTTCCCACAATGGAGGTCAGGTCTTCCCACAATGGAGGTCAGGTCTTCCCACAATGGAGGTCAGGTCTTCCCACAATGGAGGTCAGGACTTCTTACAATTAGGGTCAAGTCTTCCCACAATGGAGGTCAGGTCTTCCCACAATGGAGGTCCAGTCTTCTTACAATGGAGGTCAGGTCTTCCCGCAATGGAGGTTCAGTCTTCTTACAATGGAGGTTCGGTCTTCTTACAATTAGGGGTCGGTCTTTTTACAATTAGGGTCAGGTTTTCTTATAATGGAGGTCACTTCTTCTTATAATAGAGGCCAGGTCTTGCCACAACGGAGGTCCAGTCTTCTTACAATTAGAGTCAGGTCTTCTTACAATGGAGGTCAGGTCTTCCCACAATGGAGGTTCAGTTTTCTTACAATTAGGGTTAGATCATCTAACAATGGAGGTCACTTCTTCTTACAATGGAGGTCAGGTCTTCCCACAATGGAGGTCTGGTCTACCTTCAATTTGAGTCAGTTCCTCTTACAATGGAGGTGTGGTCTTCCATAATGGAGGTCTGGTCTTCCCGCAATGGAGGTCGCTTCTTTTAACAATGGAGGTCACTTCTTCTTACAATGGAGGTCCAGTCTTCGCTCAATGGAGGTCACTTTTTCTTACAATGGAGGTCAGATCTTTCCACAATGAAAATCACTTCTCACATTCTCACAATGGAGTTGAGGTCTTCCCTCAATCAAGTTTAGTACTTACAACTATGGGGATGTCCTAAAATTCAAGATAGGTCTTCGTATAATGGAACTGATAAATTCCTACAATACAGATTAATATTTTCTACAATATAGGTCGGTTCTTCCAACAGTGAGAGTCAGGTTTTCCTACAATGTAGGTCATGATGTCCTAGAATGCAGGTCAGGGATTTAATACAACGGGGGTCAGGTCTTCCTATTGTGGAGGGTAGAGAAGGTTTCCAATGGAGGTCACGATTTCCTACAATGAAGGTGATGTCTTCTACAATAGATGTCAAGTCTTCATAAGATGCAGGTTAGGTATTTTCTTCATTGTAGATCACATCTTCCCATGAAGCTGATGTATCCTGCAATTCCAAAATCCATAAAAAATTCATTTAATTCACAACATTGAGTTCCATCGTACTCTATGTCCCGGGACAGTCAGAGCTTTGGTGAGAGTTCTGCTATAATACGTCCATTCTTCCTGCAGAGACGTTGGGATGATCTCATTCATTGTCAGTGCCAGAGATGATCTATGCACTATCCCGACACTTGTACTTATATGCTCTGCAAATCAACACACTCACCACGCTCCCAGAAGATGAGACCTTAGTTAATTACATAAATATCCACTATCATTTCCTCTTAATAAGGTCCCACTTGTCTTCTGCCTCTCTTATGTGAGCATTGGGAATTCAGGTCATTACCTCTCCCCAGTGATGACTCAACAAACTCTTGCAAAGTTGGATCCATTTAGTCCAGTTATCTAAGAAAATATTCTGAGGTTCTACCCCAGCCATGACCTACAAATGGTGGAAGGCCATCTTTTTTTAAGTATTGACATATGGGCTTGGATTCACAGATAAAATGCAATGTTTTCCATTGTTCTTTAAAATGTTCTTGTAATAAATGTTGCGGATAACCCAGGAATCTAATAGCGTAGAAGCAAAGACACGACTGAGACAAGGTATTCAAGTGAAAGTGTGTATTTAAGCACATATGCAGCAAACAGGAGCAGAGTAATTAAGCAGAACAATGGTAGTTCTCATGGTGGGTTTACACACACCAACTTATCTGTCCAACTTCTGACCAACTTGCTGGTTGCAGTGAAATCATGGACACATAGTTCCATTTGTACACAGCCACAAAATGGAGCAATGTGTCCATGATTTTACTGCAGCCAGCAAGTTGGTCAGAAGTTGGACAGATAAGTTGGTGTGTGTAAACCCACCATAACACAGTGAAGCCAGGCAGGAATGTCTCTAATTAAAGTTCACACTTGTAGTGGCCGATAATTGAAAAATGTATAGGTTAAAGTTCACACTGGTAGAGGCCAATAACAAAATAGTAATCAACTAAGTTACAGTTCACACTGGTAGCGGCTGATAACGGAATAGTCTATATGTAACAGTTCACACTAGTGTGGCTAGTGATGAGCGAGCATGCTCGCCACTACTCGGTACTCGCACTAGTATCACTGTACTCGGGCGACTCGCCGAGCACCGAGTAATCTCGCGATACTCGTGCTGTGCTCGTGGTCCTCATCCCTACATGTTGGTGCTCTTTTGAGAGCCAGCCCAAGTGCAGGGATTGGCTGGCAGACCACTGCAATGCCACAGCCCTGTTAGTTGTGGCATTGCAGTGATTGGCCGGCCTTCACAGCGTGACCGAGCCTTTATAAGACCCGGCCGCGCTGTGCTCTGCACACAGGCATCCAGACAGTGAGTGTAGGGAGAGTGTCTGCTGCTGCTTAGGGACAGATTTGCGGCCCTCATAGGTAGATCCGGAGCAGGGCTGCAAACTGCTGCTGACCACAACAGTCCTTCTCAGGACTAATCTAGGAGGATATAGGCAGGGTGATCCAGATCTGAATCCAAGCTTTTCTGTGACCATAACAGTCACCAGACTGTTGTACTTACTACCTTGATACAGGTTAGGGACTAAAATCCTACTCTCCTGTGACCATTACAGTCACCAGACTGGTGTACTTACTACCTTGATACAGGTTAGGGACTAAAATCCTACTCTCCTGTGACCATTACAGTCACCAGACTGGTGTACTTACTACCTTGATACAGGTTAGGGACTAAAATCCTACTCTCCTGTGACCATTACATTCACCAGACTGGTGTACTTACTACCTTGATACAGGTTAGGGACTAAAATCTAATCTCCTGTGACCATTACAGTCACCAGACTGGTGTACTTACTACCTTAATACAGGTTAGGGACTAAAATCCTAATCTCCTGTGACCATTACAGTCACCAGACTGGTGCACTTACTACCTTAATACAGGTTAGGGACTAAAATCCTAATCTCCTGTGACCATTACATTCACCTGTACTTACTACCTTAATACAGGTTAGGGACTAAAATCCTACTCTTCTGTGACCATTACAGTCACCAGACTGGTGTACTTACTACCTTGATACAGGTTAGGGACTAAAATCCTAATCTCCTGTGACCATTACAGTCACCAGACTGGTGTCGCTGTATACAAGCAAAATGCGCAAGGGCATTGGCAAGGAACAAGGAAGTGAACGTGATGGTGGTGCAGGCAGAGGCCGAGGTCATGTGCAAGCACTAATTTCGTATCAAGAAAGGGGCACATCTCCTCGCTCACACGTCCTGTCCCAAATTCTTGGGGCCCGCTGAAGTGCATCACTCTTGAACCAACACCAGTGTCAACAGGTTGTTACTTGGATAGCGGATAATGCTTCAAGTCAGATTGGCACCTCCACAACACACCCTGTCTTCCACACGGTCAAGTGTCAGTAGCCGTGATACTGCACCGCACATTTCCCAACCTGATCCTCCTTCCTACCACCAGGCCGAGTACACGTCCACAGACATTACTGATCCCACACTTGGACACTCGGAAGTCCAGAAGTGTGTAC
Source organism: Allobates femoralis (assembly GCA_033576535.1). Taxonomy (NCBI): domain Eukaryota; kingdom Metazoa; phylum Chordata; class Amphibia; order Anura; family Aromobatidae; genus Allobates; species Allobates femoralis. The sequence goes on along the minus strand of JARQOC010000002.1, from coordinate 743,268,773 downwards.
CCATGGGTGAGTGGAGGTACATGGCAAATTCCCATAACAAAATTTAAATTCAGTTGTCATTTGTTGGTGGTGTGGTGAAGTCTGGCCCAATCCAACCCTTGTTCATCTTGATCAGAGTCAGCCTGTCCGCATTTTCAGTTGATAGGCGGGTGCGTTTATCAGTAATGATTCCACCTGCGGCTCTGAAAACACGCTCTGACAAAACGCTAGCGGCAGGGCAGGCCAGGACTTCCAAGGCGTAGAGAGCCAATTCATGCCACGTGTCCAGCTTGGAGACACAATAATTGTAAGGCACAGAGGAATCTAGCAGTACAGTTGTTTGATCTGCAAGGTACTCCTTCAGCATCTGGCCAAACTTAGCATTTCTTGTGACACTACCCCGCCCCTCAGAGGCTGTGGTACGTGAGGGGCTGAAAAAACTGTCCTACATCGTAAAGACTGTTCCCCTACCTCTGGTGGATTGGACTTGTGCCCCTCTCGGCCGTACGCCTTGGATGTCCACCGATTCCTGATCTATGCCGCTAGCGTTTTGTGAGGGGAATGATTTGCCTACTTCCGTGACTATGGCCTTCTGGAAATGCTGCATTTTGGCTGACCTCTCCGTCTCAGGAATGAGAGACATAAAGTTCTCCTTGTAGCGTGGGTCTAACAGTGTTGCCAACCGGTACTGATTGTCGGCCAAGATCGCGAGGGTCACGAGCCAGGCAGCTTACCATAAAGTCAGCCATGTGCGCCAGACTCTTAACAGCCATCACTTCAGTATCCAGACCAACACGATGACTCAACATGCTGTCCTCCTCCTCCTCCTCCTCCTCATCTCCACTGTCCTCTGGCCAGCCACGCAGAATCGAGGGTATGACTGGTGTGCATATCATATCCTCAATTTGGCCAGAGAGTTGCTCCATGTCTTCATCCTCCTCCTCCTCCTCGTCATAGTCCTCCACTGCACGTTGTGATGAGATGAGGCTGGGCAGTGTGTTTTCACCCACACCCACTACTGTTTCTTGCTCCAAGTCATCGCGCTCGGCCTGCAATGCATCCTCTTTGTTTTTCAGCAGAGACCGTTTTAGAAGGCAGAGTAGTGGTATGGTAACGCTAATAATGGCGTCATCGCCGCTCACCATCTTGGTGGAGTCGTCAAAGTTTTGGAGGACGGTACATAGGTCGGACATCCATCTCCACTCCTCAGGTGTTATGTGTGGAGTTTGACCCATTTCCCGACGGCTTAGGTGATGCAGGTAGTCCACAACTGCCCTCTTCTGCTCACATATCCTGACCAACATGTGCAGAGTTGAATTCCAACGCGTGGGGACATCACACACCAGTCTGTGGGCCGGAAGACGCAAACGGCGCTGAAAGCCGGCAAGGCCGGCTGAAGCAGCAGGTGACTTGCGAAAATGTGCAGACAGACGGCGAACCTTTACCAGCAGTTCAGACAGCTCTGGGTATGACTTCACAAACCTCTGAACCACCAGATTGAGCACATGGGCCAAGCATGGAACATGTATCAGCTGGCCTCGCGTCAAAGCTGCCACCAGGTTCCGGCCATTGTCACACACGACCTTTCCTGGCTTTAGGTTCAGAGGTGTGAGCCAGTGATCTGCCTGCTGTTTCAGAGCTGTCCACACCTCTTCTGCATTGTGGGGTTTGTCACCTATGCAGACTAGCTTCAGCACAGCCTGTTGCCGCTTTGCAGAGGCAGTGCTGCAGTGCTTCCAGCTTGGGACTGGTGTGGAGGGTACAGTGGATGAGGATGCGCAGGAGGATTAGGCTGAGGAGCATGACATTCCGGAGCCGTACAGTGTCGGTGAAACCCTGACAGAGGTAGGGCCTGCTATCCTTGGTGTGGGAAGGACGTGTTCCGTCCCTCGCTCAGACTGTGTCCCAGCCTCCACAATATTAACCCAGTGTGCCGTCAAGGAGATGTAGCGGTCTTGCCCACAAGCACTTGTCCACGTGTCTGTGGTTAGGTGGACTTTGGCTGAAACAGCGTTGTTCAGGGCACATGTGATGCTGTTGTACACGTGGTTATGCAATGCGGGGACGGCACATCTGGAGAAATAGTGGCGGCTGGGGATCGAGTAACGTGGGACAGCAGCCGCCATCAGGTCGCGGAATGCTTCCGTCTCCACCAGCCGGAAAGGCAACATTTGTAGCGCTATGAGTCGCGAAATGTGATAATTCAGGACTGTGGCATGTGGGGCGTTGGCAGCGTATTTGTGCCTGCGTTCAAAGGTTTGCTGAATGGATAATTGAACGCTGCGCTGGGACAAGGACGTGCTTGATGGTGGGGTTATTTGTGCGTGGGCAACTTCAGGTGCAGGGCTGGAGGCTTGTTCGCGGCCAGCATGGACAGGGGATTGGCTCGCACGCACAACACGCGAAGACGTAGCAGTGACATCAGCAAGCACCGCTCCTCGACTCTGTTGTACTTCCCACAAAGTCGGGTGCTTGGCTGACATGTGCCTGATCATGCTGGTGGTGGTCAGGCTGCTAGTTTTCGTACCCCTGCTGATGCTGGCATGGCAGGTGTTGCAAATGGCCTTTTTAGAGCCATCTGGAGCCAACTTAAAAAACTGCCAGGCTCGGGAAGACCTAACATTTGCACAGGCACCTTGTGTCGTGTTGTTGTTCCGAGGAACGGTTGGCTGCCTTCTGTCTGCGGACCCGACCCTGCTTCGTACTGCCTGTTGGGATGCTACGCCTCCCTCCCCCTGTGCACTGCTGTCCTCGCTCTGCATATCCTCCTGCCAGGTTGGGTCAGCTACTGGATCATCCACCACGTCGTCTTCCTCTTCCTTGGCTAATCGCTGGACTGCTACTCCTTCTCCTCATGTGCCACCATGATGACCGTTACAATAGTTAGGCTGTTGTTTCAGGTATACCCCCAGTGGTAAATTTTTACGCCCACTCTTTTTGAATGGGCATTACAACGACAGGATACCCGCTCCTTTTCAATGGGAAAAATGTTTTGAGGCCCTCCTGCACGTCTCTATCCAGGGACAGTGTGGAGCCTCCCAACTTTTGGCTGCCCTGGCTAAAGGGCTATACTACAATACACCCACTTCAGGTTTACAGGCCCTCCTGCATGTCTCTATCCAGGGACAATGTGGAGCCTCCCAATTTTTGGCTGCCCTGCCAAAGGGCTATAATACAATACACCCACTTCCTTACAATGGGCACTTCAGGTTTACAGGCCCTCATGCACGTCTCTATCCAGGGGCATTGGTGGGCCTCCCAATTTTGGACTGCCCTGGCAAAGGAAAATACTACAATAGACCCAGTTCCTCAAAATGGGCACTTTATGTCAAGACAGGGCTTCATGTACGTCTCTTCTCAGGGACATCGGAGTGCCGCACAATGTTTTCACGTAAAATCTTTCATGTAATCACAAAAAGTAACATACACCAGCTGTATCTCACTATTGGGTATGTGCCCTTAACATTTCCAACCTGAATATTCATTTTGGTGTCATTTTGGAAGGTTTTCTGGAGACTCCGTAAAATTGGCGTGAAACTCGGAGAAGATTGTTCACAGCTGTGACTTTTGAGTGAGAAATGCTTCCAGGGGTCTTCCCCATGGTGTTGCCATGTCATTTCAGCACTCTTCTGAGACGTTTGTGACATTTTTAGGGTTTCTACATGCTGCCGGCAGTCATTTCATAAAAATACTCGGGTCTCCCATAGGATAACATTGGGCTCGTTACTCGGGCCGAGTACACGAGTATCTCAGGATGCTCGGCCCGAGCTTCGAGCACCCGAGCATTTTAGTACTCGCTCATCTCTAGTAGTGGCCAATAATGGAAAAGTACATAAGTAATAGTTCACACTGGTAGTGACTGGTAATGGAAAAGTCTATAGATAACAGTTCACAATGGTAGTGGCCAGTAGTAAAATACACTGTGTGTAGAATTATTAGGCAAGTTGTATTTTAGACGATTATTTTTATTATTGATCAACAAATAAGCTTAATATATTTGGAAGTTGGAGGGGTTTTTTAGATTTGGCTCTTAGGAGGAATCTGTGTGTGCAGATAACTATTACTGTGCAGAATTATTAGGCAACTTAATAAAAACCAAATATATTCCCATCTCACATCTTTATTTTCACCAGGTAAACCAATATAACTGCACAAAATGTAGAAATAAACATTTCTGACATGCAAAAACAAAACCCCAAAAAATGAACGCCCAATATCGCCCCCTTTCTTTATGATGACCCTCAGCAGCCTCCATCCATAGATTGTGTCAGTTGCTTGATCTGTTTAGGATCAGCATTGCGTGCAGCAGCCACCACAGCCTCGCAGACACTGTCCCCAGAGGTGTGCTGTTTTCCCTCCCAGACACTGTCCCCAGAGGTGTACTGTTTTCCCTCCCAGACACTGTCCCCAGAGGTGTACTGTTTTCCCTCCCAGACACTGTCCCCAGAGGTGTACTGTTTTCCCTCCCAGACACTGTTCCCAGAGGTGTACTGTTTTCCCTCCCAGATACTGTCCCCAGAGGTGTACTGTTTTCCCTCCCTGTAGATCTCACATTTTAGGAGGGGCCACAGGTTCTCTATGGGGTTCAGATCAGGTGAATAAGGAGGCCATGTCATTATTTTTTCTTCTTTTAGACCTTTACTGGCCAGCCACGCTGTGGAGTAGTTGGATGCATGTGATGGAGCATTGTCCTGCATGAAAATCATGTTTTTCTTGAACGATCCCGACTTCTTCCTGTACCACTGCTTGAAGAAGTTGTCTTCCAGAAACTGGCAGTAGGTCTGGGAGTTGAGCTTCACTCCATCTGTAACCCGAAAAGGTCCCACAAGTTCATCTTTGATGATCCCAGCCCATACCAGTACCCCACCTCCACCTTGCTGGCGTCTGAGTCGGAGTGGAGCTCTCTGCCCTTTACTGATGCAGCCTCTGGCCCATCCATCTGCCCATCAAGAGTCGCTCTCATTTCATCAGGCCATAAAGCCTTTGAAGAATCAGTCTTCAGATATGTCTTGGCCCAGTCTTGATGTTTTATCTTATGTTTCTTGGTCAGAGGTGGTGGTTTCTCAGCCTTCCTTACCTTGGCCATGTCCCTGAGTATCGCACACCTTGTGCTTTTTGATACTCCGGTAACGTTGCAGCTCTGAAATATATCAAAACTGGTGGCAAATGGCATCTTGGCAGCTTCACGCTTGATTTCCCTCCATTCATGGGCAGTTATTTTGCCCTTTTTTGCCCTCACGCTTCTTGTGACCCTGTTGGCTATTTGCCATGAAACACTTGATTGTTCGGTGATCAAGGCTTCAAAAGTTTGGCAATTTCCAGACTGCTGCATCCCTCTGCAAGACATCTCACAATTGTGGACTGTTCAGAGCCGTCACATCTCTCTTCTGACCCATTTTGCCTAAGGAAAGGCATTTGCCTAATAATTAAGCACACCTTATATAGGGTGTTGATGTCATAATGTGGCGCCCCTGCGTCCAGGAGGCCACAAAGGGAACTGCAGCCAGGCAGGTAGGACATTGTTGCACACCAACACCCTCACAGCCCACACAACCCACGTGTCAGAGGAGGTAACATCCAGCCCTGAGATTAGAACTCTATGAGATTGAGGGGTGGTGGATCAGAGGAGTGGGTTGGGCACACCCGTAGTCAGGTGACTTGACAGTATATAGGAAGGGGGAGGAGTGAAGGAAGTTAGTAGGCCGGAGTGAGCCGAGATGCAAAAACCAGAAGCTGAGCTGTAAAGACAGAAAGACTTACACACATCCTGTGAGTGCAAGGCCTAGGAATCCGTACTGAGCCAGTGTGAGCCAGAGGGGAGAGAAAGACCATCCGACGCTGATGCCACCAGGAGTGTGACAGAACAGAGAGGGACGGTGGAACCCGTGCCCTAGACAGCAGCTAAAGCCACTGACTGCAGGCAGAGAAGTCCCTCCTATGATACCGAGAGGAACAGAGAGAAGGAGCCTGGTAGAGCCTCACACCTGAGGACTGCTGGAGGCTGGGCTGAGTAGAGTGTCGGCTCTAGAGGGGACCGCAGTTTACCCGGAATCCCCAAACAACACGACGGGGGACCACAGCTCCACGTTAGGGTCCCCAACCCAAAGGACAGGCAGCTCAGTGACAACCAGGAGGGCCCACGAGGGGTCGGAGTCACCGCCATACTGTCCAGCGCACCACACACTACCCGTACAGACGGAGACCGTAGACAGCCCGGAAAGGACACTACAGACTGTGTGAGGGGTCACAGAGAGAGAGGCCTGGCTGCAAAGCAAAGGGAACCCGGAGAGGGAGAATGTGCACGTGTATTGTAACCTGTAAGACCTGCAAATGACTTGTACAATGACTGAAAGAACTTGGAGTAAAGCTTTGGAAAACCCTGGAACTGCTTCCCTGGAGTCTCTGTGTGCAAGCTATTCTCTCCATACAGGATCCAGCCTGTCAGCACCAGCCAGGAGGAGAGATCCCTGCAGCGTCTGCAAGTAAGTGTGCTACAACCTCACCATAGACTTAACCCTTACTGCCCCGGGGGATACAGTTCTTCTCACTGGAACTACACCATCTCCGCTGCCATCACATCACCCCCGGAGGTTCTGCAGCAGCGGCGGCCCCCATCACTGGCCGCATCAAGTGGGTGGCGTCACGAGTGAAATTCCTCCTGTAAATATTCCCCTTTATTTGCCGAGCCAGGGACACGGTCCGGACCAAGCCACCCGTGACTTCCCCGGCACCGTCCGGTCCGGTACCGAGTACCCCCGTCCCTTGGGGCCCGACAAACCTGGCGTCACGAACAGGATCTACCCGGTCCAAAAGAATTGGACCTCGTGCGCCTAGACAACGTGTTCTGGACTTTTACCGCCAAACCTGACCTTAATGGCGGCCATAAGGGACTAGCGCCATGTGCAGGGGAGGCGTTCCCAAGACTCCCATCGTGGGCCGGTCCGGTCCAAGGTGCAAAAAGAAGGACCCGCCCTGGCTCCCCCTAACTCCGGGAGAGCCAGCCGTCACTCTTAAAGAAGAGCCGCCGCCCCTAGATCCTCCTACCAAGAAGCTGGCGAGCAAGAAGAAGGAAATCGTCATCAGGAGGGGGCGGAGCGAAGAACCGGAAGAGAAGCAGTCGCCATTTGAGTACATGCTGACGGAAGCGGAGGACGCCCAGGAGAAAGCTGCCGAAGGAAGATCACGAGTGATCCCGGAGGGCCCACGGAGTGACCCGGTGGAGGAACCCGGCCGAGGAGAGACCCCGTGTGACCTAGACGAGATGGCAGAAGGTGGAGCGCGTCCCCACGTCCAAGACACCCAGCGGGGTGTGCTGCGGCTGCTACTCCAGCGGATGACACGGGCCCAAGAGGAGCATCGGACCCGGATCCAGATTAGTGTCGATCACTGCCAGAGCTACGAGACCCTGTCCATACAACCCGGCTGGGTTGGAGCAACACGTGATCGCAATAGATGTGAAGCCCCATGCCGTACAGCAACGCTGGTGGATCTGACCGTGCCACGTACTGCACCGCAAGTTACCAAAAGAGAGAATGACCCACTCGGAGCTCTACCGGAGGGACACCTGGCGTTACCGCAGCCCCTGATTCCGGCACCTACAACAACTGAGGTGAGAGGGGACCAGCTCCGCTGCTGGTGGGAGCGAGATAAAGAATGCGATGACCTGATGGGCTTTTTAGGAGATCCTGGCAGCGAAGTAGGCCCCGCAGAGCTGATAACACGGGAAGAGTATATCCGCAGATGCGTGAGAAGGTGGGAGAAAGAGGAAGTCGAGAGGCAGGTGCAGAAGCAAATTATGGTCGCTCGTGCAAAAGAGGCAAAGAATGTAGCCCGCAGAGACCGAGAAGTTCAGCGATCCCCACGGCACGATAGTCAAAGTAATTGAAGCGCGAGGATTCGCATTTGCACGTGAGCCCAGTACTAGATGTGACATATTCATAAATAAGCGGGAAGTAGAAGAACATCTCCAATCAGACCATCCAGATAGACAAGTGGAAGTAGGAGAATGGGTGTCGTACCACATTGTGGAAGGCGAGCGTGGCCCATACGGCATTAGAGTAAAGAGACTGTGCCTAGACTCTGCGGAAGAAGATGACATGCCCGCATTAGAGTACCCTGAATCCAATGATGACCCGGACGTCATAAGCTACACGGACTTGGCTGTAAACACTGATCCAGTGACCATACTTGAGACTGTTGCCCCAAAGAGGGATGCCATAACCCAGACCCCGGAAAGCTACTTGCTGATAGCTGCCCTACAGAACCTGGAAGTGTATCCCAGAAGGAGACCATCATCGGTGTTGCCGTGGAAGCAAGGCAAGAAGGAATGAACATGGGTTCTACAAGAAAGAAGACACTGTAAGTGTGAATGTGCATTTTTCCTTATTGCTCCCGTCCCTTACCTGAATGAATGCTAGCATTCCCCTGTCTGTCTTGTATATGTTGAACTGAATACTTGCTGCCATGAACAATGACTTGGTACGAACTTGAACTGTATATAGTTGAGCACCTTAGTGTGCTCCCCTTTGGTTTTAAGACCAGCTGCACGTGCGAGTTAGTGCATGAGACTTTGACTGCTTTGAATCGTGAACTGTGAATGTCGGGCCCCACGGGACAGGGGTACTCGGTACCGGACCGGATGGTGCCAGGGAAGTCACGGGTGGCTTGGTCCGGACCGTGTCCCTGGCTCGGCAAATAAAAGGGGATATTTACAGGGGAAATGTCACTCGTGACGCCACCCACTTGATGCGGCCAGTGATGGGGCCGGCGCTGCTGCAGAACCTCTGGGGGTGATGTGATGGCAGCGGAGATGGTGTAGTTCCAGTGGGAAGAACTGTATCCCCCGGGGCAGTAAGAGTTAAGGGTTGTGGAATTGTCCAGGACACTTACTTTGCAGACGCTGCAGGATCTCTCTTCCTTGCTGGTGCTGACAGGCTTGCAGCTCTGTAGGTCGGGATCTGCTGCAACCTGTATGGGAGGAATAGTCTGCAGATAGAGACTGACAAGAGAGGCCAATTCAGGGTTTTCCGTGTCTTTTACTGTCAGTTCTTTCCAAGCAGTTCTCAAGTCATTGGCAATTCTTTACAGAGTTCCAGTACAGCTCTCAGTACACAGTTCAAAGACACGGGCACATTCTCCCTCTCCGGGTTCCCTTTTTCTCTGCAGCCAGGCCTCTCTCTCTCTGTGACCCCTCACACAGTTTTTAGTGTCCTTTCCGGGCTATTACTTCTCTTTACTACGTGTTGTGCGACACTGGACAGTATGGCGGTGAATCGGACCCCTGGTGGGCCCTCCGGGTTGTCACTGAGCTGCCTGTCCTTTGGGTTGGGGACCCTAACGTGGAGCTGTGGTCCTCCGTCGTGTTGTTTGGGGATCCGGGTAAACTGCGGTCCCCTCTAGAGCCGACACTCTACTTAGCCCAGCCTCCAGCACTCCTCAAGCCTGAGGCTCTACCAGGCTCCTTCTCTCTGTTCCTCTCGGTATCATAGGAGGGACTTCTCCGCCTGCAGTCAGTGGCTTTAGCTGCTGTCTAGGGCACGGGTTCCACCGTCCCTCTCTGTCCTGTCACACTCCTGGTGGCATCAGCGTCGAATGGGCTTTCTCTCCCCTCTGGTTCGCACTGGCTCAATACGGATTCTGCGATCCTAGCCTTGCACTCACAGGAACGTGTGATTGTCTCTCTGTCTTTACAGCTCAGCTTCTGGTCTTTACAGCTCGGCACCCTGGGCCTACTAACTTCCTTCACTCCTCCCCCTCACTATATACTGTCGAGTCACCTGACTTCTGGTGTGCCCAACCCACTCCTCTGAATCCACCATCCCTCAATCTCATAGAGTTCTAATCTCAGGGCTGGATGTTAACTCCTTCTTTCACGTGGGTTGTGTGGGCTGTGAGGGTGTTGTTGTGCAACAAGTGTCCTACCTGCCTGGCTGCAGTTCCCTTTGTGGCCTCCTGGACGCAGGGGCACCACATGAACTTTGAAACTTTTTGAAACTTTTTGCACTTTTTCAGAAAAGAAGAATGTTTTTATACTTTTTGAAAGAAAGTAGTATTTATAATGTGTTTTAGCTACAGAAAAGTGAATGCGTTGTAGCATTGGACCACGTAGAGGTCTAGATAGAAGAAAGGGTAATGACGTAGATACCCATGTAACTGTTTATAGTTAAGTAGCGTTTGAAGACTCGTGCCTCCCGGATGGGAAGAAACCAAGAATACTTAATGTTTACTGTTGTTTAAAAATAAAAATGTTTTCAGGGGGATCCATGACGGGCAGCGCGAGGACGCGCTAGTTAACTCCGGGAGAATGTGGCGCCCCTGCGTCCAGGAGGCCACAAAGGGAACTGCAGCCAGGCAGGTAGGACATTGTTGCACACCAACACCCTCACAGCCCACACAACCCACGTGTCAGAGGAGGTAACATCCAGCCCTGAGATTAGAACTCTATGAGATTGAGGGGTGGTGGATCAGAGGAGTGGGTTGGGCACACCCGTAGTCAGGTGACTTGACAGTATATAGGAAGGGGGAGGAGTGAAGGAAGTTAGTAGGCCGGAGTGAGCCAAGATGCAAAGACCAGAAGCTGAGCTGTAAAGACAGAAAGACTTACACACATCCTGTGAGTGCAAGGCCTAGGAATCCGTACTGAGCCAGTGTGAGCCAGAGGGGAGATAAAGCCCGTCCGACGCTGATGCCACCAGGAGTGTGACAGAACAGAGAGGGACGGTGGAACCCGTGCCCTAGACAGCAGCTAAAGCCACTGACTGCAGGCAGAGAAGTCCCTCCTATGATACCGAGAGGAACAGAGAGAAGGAGCCTGGTAGAGCCTCACACCTGAGGACTGCTGGAGGCTGGGCTGAGTAGAGTGTCGGCTCTAGAGGGAACCGCAGTTTACCTGGAATCCCCAAACAACACGATGGGGGATCACAGCTTCACACTAGGATCCCCAACCCAAAGGACAGGCAGCTCAGTGACAACCAGGAGGGCCCACGAGGGGTCGGAGTCACCGCCATACTGTCCAGCGTACCACACACTACCTGTACAGACGGAGACCGTAGACAGCCCGGAAAGGACACTACAGACTGTGTGAGGGGTCACAGAGAGAGAGAGGCCTGGCTGCAGAGCAAAGGGAACCCGGAGAGGGAGAATGTGCCTGTGTATTGTAACCTGTAAGAACTGCAAATGACTTGTACAATGACTGAAAGAACTTGGAGTAAAGCTTTGGAAAACCCTGAATTGCCTCTCTTGTCTGCCTCTATCTGCACACCATTCTCCCCCATACAGGATCCAGCCTGTCAGCACCAGCCAGGAGGAGAGATCCCTGCAGCTTCTGCAAGTAAGTGTGTTACAACCTCACCATAGACTTAACCCTTACTGCCCTGGGGGATACAGTTCTCCCCACTGGAACTACACCATCTCCGCTGCCATCACATCACCCTCGGAGGTTGTGCAGCAGCGGCGGCCCCATCGCTGGCCGCATCAAGTGGGTGGCGTCACGAGTGACATTTCCCCTGTAAATATTCCCCTTTATTTGCCGAGCCCGGGACACGGTCCGGACCAAGCCACCCGTGACTTCCCCGGCACCGTCCGGTCCGGTACCGAGTACCCCTGTCCCGTGGGGCTCGACAATTACACCTAACCCCTCCTCATTACAGAGATGCCATCACCTGATTTACTTTATTGGTAGTTGGCTCTCAGCCTATACAGCTTGGAGGAGGACAACATGGATAAAAAGGATCATGTGATCACAATACTCATCTGCCTAATAATTCTGCACACAGTGTAGTCAATAAGTAACAGTTCACACTGGTGGTGGCCAATAATGGAATAGTCTATAGTAACAGTTCATATCTAGGGAGGCCTGGGAACGGTATAGTCTTTGAGGACACAGGACATTCCCCTACAATTGCTGTAAGGCTATGGAAGGTTTGGGCTCTGTCCACATTATTCATTTTACCATTTCACCTTCCAATAGCTATAACTGTCTGGTCAATCCCAGTGGCCTCTCCAGGTGCAATCCACCGCTCACCGGTCGGCCTCCTTACAGGTCTTGACACCAGCTCCTCCTTGTCTCTGACGTCTCAGGTTTTATATATAGCAACTGCTCCACAACAGACACCTGCCCCAGCGTCTCCCGAAATCGCGTCTCTTGAATAAACATTTTTGCTGTTCTTAAATTCTGAGCTATTTCTTCATCCAGCAGATGGCGATGTTCCTCCACAGACACTGCCAGATCTAGGTAAACCGGGTTTTCCCATGAACAAGTTCATTATAATCAAAAGATGTTGGAATAATAGAAAGAGAAAATCTTATATGTGTCTCTGCTATTTACTGTGTAATGGATGTGTCTGACCGTACAGGGGCATGATCTAATCATACCACATCTGTGCTGAGATAATCTTAGATATGTGTCCCTGCTATGTACTGTGTAATGGATGTGTCTGACCGTACAAGGACATGGTCTTATCATACCACATCTCCTGTGCTGAGATAATGTTGTATATGTGTCCCTCCTATGTACTGTGTAATGGATGTGTCTGACCGTACAGGGAGTTCAATCCCCTGCAACCCAGGCATGGGGGCGGTTGTGGCACCTGCGACCAGCCATGCTGACATGGAGGAGACTGGTGGCATTTATAGACACAAGGTTACCAATAGGGGGCGTCAGTCACACAAGTCCATGTGAGGTACAGTGTCAGAGCTCAGCCTATCGGTCACACCCCGCTATCAGACAAGGCAGCCACGCCGCAGACGCCCCCAGAGGGCTCAGCCAGTAACCTTGTGTCTATATATACCACCAGTCTCCTCCTTGTCAGCATGGCCTATCGTAGGTGTACAACAGCCCTCATGCCTGGGTTGCACACACACACAGCACAGGGCATGTGTCATTGGCTGTGTATGTCACATGTCCTTGCCCTATAAGACCCGGCCATTTTCCCCGTCGTCACCATTTCCTCAGTGTCAGACGGCACCGCTACTGCTGCTGTGGGCGCTATACAGTGTCAGTCAGCCAGATAGTGAGCGACTTTCAAGTTAGATAGAGAGAGAGGTTTAGGGAGTAGGAACTAGTTATAATATCAGCCCTTTTGAGGACTTGGTTAGAGCAGTTCCTATTAGTTTTTGCCTGGCAGGTGTGAGTCAGTGATGTGCAAGTGTTTTTCACAGCATCTGGCCACATCTAGCTCTGGGAGTCCTTCTGGGCAGGTAGTGCAGCACTGCTGTGAAGAAAGCAGGGGCGGAACTACACTGGTGCAGCTGGTGCAGCTGCACCAGGGCCCCGACCGGCTGGGGGCCCCTTCAAGCCTGGAGGGGGGCCCCCAGCCGACCCCCGCAAGCCGCCGTCAAAGGAGAGGAGGGTCAGGCAAGGGAGGCAGAGAGCTTCCTGCTTCCTCTGCCTGATCCCGCCCCTCCTCTCCTCTGCTCCTCCGGCCCCTAGCATACATCCGGCGCGGCTCCCAGGTAGGAGAGCATCGCGCCTGCGGCTCCCAGTGGCTCCCAGCAGCACCCACTCCCCCCCCCCCTTCCCGGGCCGTGCCGACAGCCAGCGGCACCCCTCCCCCCCCGGGCCGCGCTGACAGCCAGTAGCCCCGTCCCCCCCGGTCCTCTCCTGCACCAGGGCCCCGGGGGTGACAGTCCACCCCTGGAAGAAAGCTACGCCGCCTGTCTATCTAGTAGCCAATTTTTTAACTGCAGCTAGTCCAGGCAATCCTTTTGGGCTAGTAGCAGTGTCTGGTAACATAGTAACATAGTTTTTAAGGTTGAAGGAAGACTTTAAGTCCATCTAGTTCCCCCCCATAGTCTAACATGTTGATCCAGAGGAAGGCAAAAAAAAACCATGTGGCAACACTAAGCTCCACATTGGGGGAAAAAATTCCTTCCTGACTCCAGATACGGCAATCAGACTAGATCCCTGGATCAACGCCCTATCAAAGAATCTAGTATATATAACTGGTAATATTATAGTTTTCAAGAAAGGCATCCAGGCCCTTCTTAAATGTTAGTAGTGACTCCCTCATTACAACATCATGTGGTAGAGAGTTCCATAGTCTCACTGCTCTTACAGTAAAGAATCCGCGTCTGTGATTATGATTAAACCTTCTTTCCTCCAGACGTAGAGGATGCCCCCTTGTCCCAGTCTCTGTAGAGGACGCCTCCTTGTCCCCGTCTCTGTAGAGGACGCCCCCTTGTCCCCGTCTCTGTAGAGGACGCCCGCTTGTCCCCGTCTCTGTAGAGGATGCCCGCTTGTCCCCGTCTCTGTAGAGGACGCCCACTTGTCCCTGTCTCTGTAGAGGATGCCCCCTTGTCCCCGTCTCTGTAGAGGACGTCCCCTCGTCCCTGTCTCTGTAGAGGATGCCCCCTTGTCCCCGTCTCTGTAGAGGACGCCCCCTTGTCCCCGTCTCTGTAGAGGACGCCTCCTTATCCCCGTCTCAGGCATAAGAGTAAAGAGATCATTAGAAAGGTCTCTGTACTGTCCCCTCATATATTTATACATTATTATAAGATCACCCCTAAGCCTTCGTTTTTCCCAGCTAAATAACCCCAAGTTTAATAACCTGCAGACCCCTCTGTCCTCTAATAACCTGTCTTGGTATTGCAGACCCCCCAGTCCTCTAATAACATGTCTTGGTATTGCAGACCCCTCAGTCCTTTAATAACCTGTCTTGGTATTGCAGACCCCTCAGTCCTCTAATAACCTGTCTTGGTATTGCAGACCCCTCAGTCCTCTAATAACTTTTGTCGCTCTTCTCTGGACCCGCTCTAGTTCAGCTATGTCTTTCTTATACACCGGAGACCAGAATTGTACACAGTATTCTAAGTGTGGTTGCACTAGTGACTTGTATAGAGGTAAAATTATATTCTCCTCATGAGCATCTATGCCTCTTTTAATGCATCCCATTATTTGATTTGCCTTTGCAGCAGCTGCCTGACACTGGCCACTAAATGTGAGTTTGTCATCTACCCATACACCCAGGTCTTTTTCAGTGACAGTTTTGCCCAGTGTTTTACAATTAAGCACATAATTATACCTTTTGTTTCCTCTGCCCAAGTGCATGACTTTACATTTATCCCCATTAAAGCGCATTTGCCATTTATCAGCCCAAGCTTCTAGTTTACATAAATCCTCCTGTAATATAAGATTGTCCTCCTCTGTATTGATTACCCTGCAGAGTTTAGTGTCATCTGCAAATATTGAGATTCTACTCTGTATGCCCCCTACAAGGTCATTAATAAATATATTAAATAGAAGCGGGCCCAACACTGACCCCTGTGGTACCCCACTGTTAACTGTGACCCATTCTGAGTGTGTTCCATTAATAACCACCCTTTGTTTCCTATCACTGAGCCAGTTCTTAACCCACTTACACATATTTTCCCCTATCCCCATTGTTCTCATTTTATGTATCAACCTTTTGTGTGGCACCGTATCAAAAGCTTTTGAAAAGTCCATATACACCACATCCACTGCATTTCCTTGGTCCAGTCCAGAACTTACTTCTTCATAGAAGCTTATTAGATTAGTTTGACAGGAACGGTCCCTCGTAAAACCATGTTGATAATGGGTCATGAGGTTATTTTTCTTCAGATACTCCAGTATAGCATCTCTTAGAAAACCCTCTAGGATTTTACCCACAGTAGAGGTTAAGCTTACTGGCCTAAAATTTCCAAGTTCAGTTTTTGTCCCCTTTTTGGTAGTCAGCGGTGTAGCCCAGCTGTAAAGCAAGCTACACCGCCTGTCTATCTAATACCAATCTTATACTGCATCTAGCCCAGCCAATCCTTTGGGCCTAGTACCACAGTTTGGCCACTTAGCTCTGCTCGTTTCCATCCATAGTTTTTTGTGCAAAATCTGCGCTGCTGTGATGTAATGAAAAGGTCCAAAACACATATGGTAGATTAAAAAAGGAGGGTTATTTGACGTTTCGACATGAACCTTGACTTTTCTTCATGTGGCAATATTTACTTTGAAATAAATCAAATAAAGCCCATTTGTTAATCTACTATATGTGTTTTGGACCTTTTCAACACATCACAGCAGCGCAGATTTTATCCACATTTCATTCTGGTTCCAGGATCCAACATACAATACTCCTAGATAAAGCCCCATTACACATTGATGGGGCACTGATCTACCTCTATATCTGTTCATGAAAGACAGAGGTATTCAGAAGTGTTCTGTTGTAGCCTCCATTGAACCATTCACATGGGGCCCTTTGGACATGGGTATCACTGATACCTCCGCATTTACTATAACCACCGTCTTTGTGGGACCCATTTATGTGTAATAATACAACTCTGTACAACTCGGAGCTTGAGACCTTAACTTCATCCTTGATTGGACCCACTGGTTGACATTGGCCTCTGAGCAAGATCTCTAAATGGGCCTTTTGAACCTGGGTATTATTATTATTATTATTTATTTATATAGTCTCATTAGATTCCATGGCGCTTTACATGTAGAAAGGGTAGACGAGGACAAGTACAATATGTATGGACAGTCAAGTTATACAGGTAGAGGAGGGGAGAGGACCCTGTCCGCGAGGGCTCACAGTCTACGAGGGTCGGGAGTCTACGAGGGTCGGGTGGGGATACAGTAGGAAGGGGTTGTGCCGATCGTGAGGACGGTGCGGTGGACCGGGTCTCATTGTAGGTTGTAGGCTTGTCGGAAGAGGTGGGTCTTCAGGTTTCTTTTGAAGGCTCCCAGGGTCGGGGAGTGTCTGATGTGTTGGGGAGAGACTTCCAGAGTATGGTGGATGCACGGGAGAAATCTTGTATGCGGTGGTGAGAGGAGGAGAGGGGAGTAGAGGAGGAGATCTTGGGAGGATCGCAAGTTGTGTGAGGGTAGGTACCAGGTGCACATAGATGTATGGGGGGGACAGGTTGTGGATGGCTTTGTATGTCATGGTTAGGGTTTTGAACCAGGATCTCTGAGAAGTGGGGAGCCAGTGAAGGGCTCGGCAGAGGGGAGAGACAGGAGAGTATTGTGGAGACTGGTGAAGTTTAGGATAGATTGAAGAGGTGTGAGGGAGGTAGCGGGGAGGACGATTAGCAGGAGGTTGCAGTAGTCGAGGTGGGAGATGATGAGAGCGTAAACAAGTCTTTTAACAGTTTCATGGTCGAGGAAAGTGTGGATCCGGGAAATGTTTTTCAGCTGGAGTCGACAGAAGGTGGCGAGGGCTAGAATATAGGCTTGAAGGAGAGGGAAGAGTCGATGATTGCCCCGAGGCACTTGGCGTGGAGGACTGGGGAGAATGAGCAGTTGTTGACATTGATGTATAGGTCTGGTAGAGGGGAAGAGGGACTTGGGGGGAAGACGATGAACTCAGTTTTGTCCATATTCAGTTTGAGAAAGAAATCAGAGAAGAAAGAGGAGGTGGCAGTCAGGCATTGTTGAATTTTGGATAGTAGGGAGGTGATGTCAGGCCCAGAAAGATAGATCAGGTCCCAGCCGGCCACCGGTATGCTTCTGTGCCCCGCAGGCATACTTACCATGCCCACCCTCCCACAGCGTCCTCCCTGGTCGCAGCAGCTCCTCGGCTCTTCTTCCCCACCTCCTCACTTCCTGGTTGCAGGGGGAATGCACATAAGGTGTACACGCACCGCACATAGTATATTTAAAGGGCCAGTACAAACCTTGTTCTGTCACCAGCTCTTAAGGGTTCTTAAGGCTCTCACTTTCTAAGGGAGGTGCCTGGGCAACTTCATTGTTAGTTTGGTTGCCAGCTCAGGACCCAGTGAGGCACTTGCGGGTTCTGTGTCTTTGACTGTCTAACGTGTTGTATCTTTGCTTTCAGTGCTGGATCCCTACTCCTGACTGACTCACCCGCAGACCTGTACCATTCTCGTTGGCTCCTGGCAACCTCCTGGATCCTTTCTGCTCCATCAAGTCCTGTCCTAACCTATCCTCCAGTTCCATGGTTTCTGCATCTGATCTGCCTTGGGTCGGACTCACAGGTTTGCTGGTTCATTGGATCCTCTCTGGCTGTGCTCGGACAATCCGTGTTTATGGGGTTCCACTCCTACTTGCTCCCTTAGGGAAACCCCGGTGCTCTGGCCCTTTGGACCACCCTTGGGGATTCTGTGCTACTAATGTAAATTAACTCTGTTAATTTATCTGACGTTCTTCTCTGGTTTGTTTCTGGTATCAGCTTCCACACTATATCCTGTGGCCCAGTGGGTTCACGATTCAGCTACGCCTGTGGTGGTGTGACAGTATCAAAGCGTAGCCTCTATAGGATTCAAGCAATCACAGCAATGTTCAGAGTTCAGATATAGATAAGAGCCCTAATTTATTCTGTCCATAATATGATTGTCTTCTGTCTTCTCCTTACACATTCCAAAATATTCTTCCATGTGATACTCCTTTGTTCACTAACCGGTGTCAGCTGGTTCACTCAAGACATGAAGCAAAACACGACTACAGATATCCCAACATATACATCAAAATATAGATAACACACACATATACATGTATACTAGATGGGAGCCCGATGCTATTGCCTCGGGTGGAAGGTGACATCACGATGGGGGCGATCTCTATGGCACTGGGGGCAGCACTTGCCTCTCCCCCCTGCCCGCTGTTTTTTCTCCCTCGCTCTCTGCCCCGCAGTGCTGCCTCGTCTCTGCCTCCCAGTGCTGCAGGTTGGCAATGGTGCGGGGTGACTGTGGTGCAGGCTGAGGTAGTCTGGTGTGAGTGCAGGGTAACCGTGATGCAGACTGAGTGCAGGGTGAGTGCAGGCTGAATGAGTGCGGGCTGACAGTGGTGCGGGCTGAGTTAGGGTGGGCTGAATGAGGGCAGAGTGAATGAGTACAGCATGTGGGCAGGCTGAGTGAGTGTAGGCTGAGTGAGTGACTGATGACCATGGAGTGGCCTGGGTGTGGGCTGACTGTGGTGCGGGCTGAGTGAGGGCAGGCTGAGTAAGTGTGCGATGATCGTAGTGCAGAATGACTGTGGTGGGAGCTGAGTGCAGGATGACCGTAGTGTGGGCTGAGTGAGTGCGGGATGACCGTAGTGCGGGATAACCGTGGTGTGTGCTGACCATAATGCGCGCTGACGGTATTGAGGGCTGAGTAACTGCAGGTTGAGTGCAGGGTGACCATGGTGTGGGCTGAGTGAGGGCAGGCTGAATGAGGGCAGGCTGAGTAAGTGTAGGCTGCGTGAGATTGGGATGACCGTAGTGCGAGGTTACTGGGGGGAGTGCTGAATGAGTGTAGGTTGAGTATGGGCTGAGTTTGGGGTAACCATGGTACGGGCTGAGTGCAAGCTGAATGCGTGCAGGGCTGATCGTGGTGCGGACTGACCATGGTGTGGGCTGAGTGAGGGCTGGCTGACCATGGTGCGGGCTGAGTGAGGGCAGGCTGAGTGCGGGATGACGGTAGTGCGGGGTGGCCGTAGTGCGGGCTGAGTGCAGCCTGAATGAGTGTGGGCTGAGCATGGTGTGGGCTGAGTGAGGGCAGACTGAGTGAGGGCAAGCTGAGTGAGGGCAGGCTGAGTGTGGGATGACTGTTGTGCGGGGTGGCCGTAGTGTGGGCTGAGTGCAGGCTGAATGATTGTGGGCTGAGCATGGTGTGGGCTGAGTGAGGGCAGGCTGAGTGAGGGCAAGCTGAGTGAGGGCAGGCTGAGTGTAGGATGACCATCGTGCAGGCTGAGTGCAGGGTGAGATCAGGCTGAATGAGTGCGGGCTGATTGAGGGCATGCTGAGTGAGAGCAGGCTGAGTGAGGGCAGGCTGAGTGATGGATGACTGTAGTGCGGGCTGAGTGAGTGCAGGGTGAGAGTGAGCTGAGTGCAGGGTGACCATGGTGCGGGTTGAGTGCAGGCTGAATGAGTGTGGGCTGACCGTGGTTTTGGCTGAGTGCAGGCTGAGTGACTGCAGGCTGAGTGAGAGCAGGCTGAGTGTGAGTGTGGGATGACAATGGTGTGGCCTGAGTGAGTGCAGGCTGAGTGAGTTTGGGCTAAATGAGTGCATGCTGAGTTAGCACAGGCTGAGTGTGAGTGAGCGGTGACCATGGTGTGGGCTGAGTGAGTGCAGGCAGAGTGTGATCTTACCATGGTGTGGGGTGACCATGGTGCAGGCTGAGTGAGTGCAGGCTGAATGAGTGCAGGCTAAGTGTGGGCCGAGTGAATGTGGGCTGAGTGACTGTAGGCTGAGTCAGTGCAGTGTGAGTGCAGGCTGAGTGAGTGTAGGGTGAGTTCAGCGGCAGAGTGAGTGCAGGGTGAGTGAGCGGTCTGACTGTGGTGTGGGGTGAGAGTGAGCTGAAGCTGCAGTACCTGGCTCCTGCTGCTGCTCTCTGCTCCTTTATCTGTTCAGCTCAAGATCCTGTGGTGACGTGTGGACATGTGACCTTACTCTGCCCATGATTATGACGTCACCACAGGTCCTGTAAGTCGGTCCCAGCTTATCAGCGGCGGGGGCGATGGCTGGCGGGGGCTGTACCGTCGGGTAAGTGGGGGGAAGACTGCGGGGAACGGGCAGGGGTGATTGGGCGGGGGCTCACTGAGCGGGGAAGCAGCAGCTGCCATATTTCCATACCCATCACTTGGGTGTGGAAATATGGGGCTGGCGACAGTGACATAGGCGGACATCCAGACAGAATTGGAGGAGCCAACTCACTATTATATATATATATATATATATATATATATTACGTTTTCATAAAATATAGTATATAGGTATATGTATATTTAGTACAATATACATATCAGTGTTTCATAATGTTTTTCAACAGATTTTAGAATCTTATCCTTAACAGCCTCAGGATTCAATCCGGCAACATTGTATGGTTGAGTTCCTTCTCCACTGAGCCACAGTAGATTTAGTCTCTATTCAAGTGCCAAATACTTTTTACCATTCTTTCATTCTTTTCGGTCAGCAGGTGTTTACATTTATCATTTATTCTGTCCTATCACATTGAAGGTGTGGCTATTAATTCCAAGCATCATTGCCAAAGATTTGTTGCTGCAGACAGAGACTGGATTTGGATATTCTCTTGGTTGTCTCACTTGTCTACCTAATTCTTTCTTTCCTCTATATTAAGGTTGTAGTAGGTGAGTATTTATTGTGTAATAAGTATAATGGATAGCTCAGGAATCTTTTTGCGTGAGACAAGACACAACTGAAACAAAGTTTATTGGGAAAATAGGTCTGTATTGTAACACATGGTGAATAAACAAACAAAGTTCAGTGAAGATATTAAAAGAAGCCTTTTAGGAAAATGTCACTTGAAAACCTCATAGGATTAAGCAAATAACAAGGCAGTCTTTTAAGCTCTGTAGCACTAGGAGATGCTGTAAAAGGAAAGTTAATGGCAAAGTTCACTCAGAGAGTTGCTGTAGCAAAGTCAATAATTCAGTAACTCACAGATAGTCTCTGAAAAAGCAAGTCCAAAACCAGATGCAGTGCTAAAGAGTCAGATGCACTGCTACTACATCTTTAATACATGAGGAAGTTACAGGGAGCTTAGGTGACACAGGGCAGGTCTGGCAAGAGCTGAAGCAGAGGAAGCAGCAAGAGCAACTTGCAACACAAGACAAGCTGGCAGCAGGTATAGGAAGCAGGACGTTTGATGAACAGACAGGAGAAACACACAGGGTTTGCAGGAGAAGAAGGAGCCAGCTTCAGATACAGCAAGGGCTGAAATCCTGGCAAAATACTATAGAAGATGACTAACAGACGGACTGGGGTTTATAAGGGCTGGGAGACAAAAAACACATGGAGATGAATTGGTTTCTAATAACTGAGCCAGAGCACAATGTAAACAGGTCTGTAGAACCGTGTTCACACCACCAAGAATCTATAACACAAAAAAGATCATATAAAAAAAGTCTAAAACTACTGCATCTGAGAGGTATGTTCACATTAGATTAGGTTTTAAATATGTTAGTTTAGGAGCCACTCTGATAAAGGTCACCTTGGCATTCGTAGAACGGCTTCCGTGCATTTTTTGCAAAAAAATGTATTAACTAAATACCCTGTTATTGACAGTGTTTTGCACTTGCTTTTTACTTTTACTTATATAGCAGAGTATTTTTAGACGTTTTTTATACTGTCTTTTTTGTGGTATAGATTCTTGGTGGTGTGAACACGGTTCTACAGACCTGATCACATTGTGCTCTGGCTCAGCTGTTAGTATTCAATTAGTCTCTTATTATGTAAGATGGAACGTGCCCCACCCCTTCCTCCTCACCGAGACAGACACAAAAATGCCGTTTTGCCCCGTGTCCATATTGGACTCTGGCCCTGCTGCATCCTGCATCTGAGAGCTATGTTCACACTAGATCAGGTTTTAAATACGTTAGGTTAGGGACCGTTTTGATACCGATCACCTTGGCGTTGGTAGAATGGCTTCCATACATTTTTTGCAAAAAATCTATCAACTAAGTACCCTGTTATTGGCCTATCAGACAGCTAGTTCCGAGTTGAGCTCTATAAGTATTACTAGATGGCAGCCCGATTCTAAAGAATCGGGTAGTCTAGAATCCAGATATAGTTTATTTACGAATAGTTAGGGGAGTGCGGTGAAATTAATTGTGTGTATACAGGCGGCTCAGTGGCTAGCACTGCGCGCAGTCGCTCAGTGGCTAGCAGTGAGTGCGGTGAGAGTGGTCAGCGCAGCGGCGTGGGCAGAGTGGTCAGGACATACACACACATACATATACACACACACACACACACACACACACACACCGCTATACTTACCACCGACCCTGCGTCTTCTCCGGCGCCTGGATCCTGAGTCAACATGTGGCCACCCCCGGACGACTGGAGAGGGCAGGGGACGGCTGGAGGCGGCAGGGGACGGCCGGAGAGGGCAGAGGTCGGCCGGAGAGGGCAGGGGACGGGCGGAGAGGGCAGGGGACGGGCGGAGAGGGCAGGGGACGGCCGGAGGCTGGAGAGGGCAGAGGACGGCAGCAGGCTGGAGAGGGCAGAGGACGGCCGCAGGCTGGAGAGGGCAGAGGACGGCCGCAGGCTGGAGAGGGCAGAGGACGGCCGCAGGCTGGAGAGGGCAGAGGACGGCCGCAGGCTGGAGAGGGCAGAGGACGGCCGCAGGCTGGAGGGGGCAGAGGACGGCCGCAGGCTGGAGGGGGCAGAGGACGGCCGGAGGCTGGAGGGGGCAGAGGACGGCCGGAGGCTGGAGGGGGCAGAGGACGGCCGGAGGCTGGAGGGGGCAGAGGACGGCCGGAGGCTGGAGAGGGCAGAGGACGGCTGGAGGGGGCAGAGGACGGCTGGAGGCTGGAGGGGGCAGAGGACGGCTGGAGGGGGCAGAGGACGGCTGGAGGGGGCAAAGGACGGCTGGAGGGGGCAGGGGACGGCTGGAGGCGGCAGGGGACGGCTGGAGGCTGGAGAGGGCAGAGGACGGCCGGAGGCTGGAGAGGGCAGAGGACGACCGGAGGCTGGAGAGGGCAGAGGACGGCCGGAGGCAGGAGAGGGCAGAGGACGGCCGGAGGCAGGAGAGGGCAGAGGACGGCTGGAGGGGGCAGAGAACGGCTGGAGGGGGCAGAGGACGGCTGGAGGGGGCAGAGGACGGCTGGAGGGAGCAGAGGGCAGTGGGGGCACACAGGCTGGAGGGCAGAGGGCAGTGGGGGCACAGGGCAGTGGGGGCACACAGGCTGGAGGGCAGTGGGGGCACAGAGGCTGGAGGGCAGAGGGCAGTGGGGGCACACAGGCTGGAGGGCAGAGGGGGCACACAGGCTGGAGGGCAGAGGGCAGTGGGGGCACACAGGCTGGAGGGCAGAGGGCAGTGGGGGCACAGAGGCTGGAGGGCAGAGGGGGCACACAGGCTGGAGGGCAGAGGGCAGTGGGGGCACACAGGCTGGAGGGCAGAGGGGGCACACAGGCTGGAGGGCAGAGGGCACACAGGCTGGAGGGCAGAGGGCAGTGGGAGCACACAGGCTGGAGGGCAGAGGGCAGTGGGGGCACACAGGCTGGAGGGCAGAGGGCAGTGGGGGCACACAGGCTGGAGGGCAGAGGGGGCACACAGGCTGGAGGGCAGAGGGCACACAGGCTGGAGGGCAGAGGGCACACAGGCTGGAGGGCAGAGGGCACACAGGCTGGAGGGCAGAGGGCAGTGGGAGCACACAGGCTGGAGGGCAGTGGGGGCACACAGGCTGGAGGGCAGAGGGCACACAGGCTGGAGGGCAGAGGGCACACAGGCTGGAGGGCAGAGGGCAGTGGGAGCACACAGGCTGGAGGGCAGAGGGGGCACACAGGCTGGAGGGCAGAGGGCACACAGGCTGGAGGGCAGAGGGCAGTGGGAGCACACAGGCTGGAGGCAGTGGGGGCACACAGGCTGGAGGGCAGAGGGCACACAGGCTGGAGGGCAGAGGGCACACAGGCTGGAGGGCAGAGGGCAGTGGGAGCACACAGGCTGGAGGGCAGAGGGGGCACACAGGCTGGAGGGCAGAGGGCACACAGGCTGGAGGGCAGAGGGCAGTGGGAGCACACAGGCTGGAGGGCAGTGGGGGCACACAGGCTGGAGGGCAGAGGGCAGTGGGGGCACACAGGCTGGAGGGCAGAGGGCAGTGGGGGCACACAGGCTGGAGGACAGAGGGGGCACACAGGCTGGAGGGCAGAGGGCAGTGGGGGCACACAGGCTGGAGGGGGCAGAGGGCAGTGGGGGCACACAGGCTGGAGGGCAGAGGGCAGTAGGGGCACACAGACTGGAGGGCAGAGGGGGCACACAGGCTGGAGGGCAGAGGGCAGTGGGGGCACACAGGCTGGAGGGCAGAGGGCAGTGGGGGCACACAGGCTGGAGGGCAGAGGGCAGTGGGGGCACACAGGCTGGAGGGCAGAGGAGCGTGTATGGCTGCAGACTTACAGGTGGCCGGGCGTCGGGTGTAGGAGGAGAGGAGGGGCGGGCAGAGCTGCAGGAGAGGAAGTCCCGCCCTCCCTCCTCTCCAGACACACGGCAGGGAGCACGGGTACCCCCAGGGTGTGTGTGGCCCTCCGAGGTGGCGGGCAATGGGCCCCCCTGCCCCCCCCCGGTATGTAGCTACTGGCTGGAGGGCAGAGGGTGGAGGGGAGTGGCTGGAAGGCACACGGAACTTCCGAGATCGGAACGTTCCGTGTGCCGGTGCCTGTAGCCGGGGGCAGCCTGGCTACAGTGCACTGGATGAGCCTGGGCGAAGACCATCACGGAAGTGGGCGTGGCCTTTTCCGGAAGTGGCCTTCGGGTTTTATATATAAGATGGCTAGGGTTCTCCCAGTCTCTGCAGAGGCCATCAGAGATTGTGCAGCTGGGAGTATCAGTCTGTACAGGAATTTGTTGAGTTAGGTGCAGTTTGAGATGGAAACATCTAGTGTATAGTGTATGACAGCGGCGATCTACACGAAGGACAGGTGAGGCCGGGGAAGAGTTGAATATCACTTTTTTTTAAGCCCTATATTTATCATTCTCTGGGGTCTGGAGAGATCTCAGATAGGGATGAGCGACTACCGTACTATTCGGAATCGCTATACTCGCAATGAGTAAGTATCGGTACTCGCTACTCGTTGCGAGTATAGCGATTCTGAGTACTTTACCAGTGTATCAATAGATACATTGCAAAAGTCCTGTAAAAGAGATGAAAAGTGGTTAGAAAATAAAAAAAATTGGATACTCACCTTAACCGACAGCTGCACCGGGACCGGCCGATGGACGTCTATTCATGTTAAAGGACCTTTTTTCGGAGATCTGGCCAATCAGATGGCTGGGAGAGATCTGGCCAATCAGATGCCGCCACGTCACAATGACGTGATCGCTAGCGGCCACCTGATTGGCCAGATGGAAAGGTCCTCGGTGTACCTGTTACATTTAACATTTGAAGAGCAAGAATAGGTGGAATTTAAACTCGTCGACTGGATTTCATCTAAAAAAAATCTCTATATCTCCTTCCTAAAAGAAAATCGATTTTAGATGAATTTTTAATTAGAATTATTAATTTATGTATGTATAAAGAGATCAAACAGCCCCTGTGCACATTCTATTAGACAATGAATATAGTGCGACATGTCAACCTGTGAAGAAGAGAGTACTGTACTTTGAGGACTCTAAAGGTACCGTCACACGCCGCCATATGGCTTCCATATCGCTGGTGATTTGACGTGAGCGCGCACTTTCCGGGCACTTTTTTCAGACCGCTTCGGAGATGTCACACATAGCGATTTTGCGTGCGATCACCGGCAATCCTGCGTTCCGGAAATTGCCTAACCAAGACCAGAAGCGATTTTCCCTTGTCACATCGCCACGTCAGATGCCACCACCACATCAGCGATGTGGGTGTAGTGTTTAGCCGCGACGAGGAGATAGGCGTGCAAGAGTGTGTTACACCGCGCCCCTACCACTCCGATTGGCCTACACAACTGCGTTACCATTGGTCAGCCTTGTCAGGAAGTCTGCCCACTACATAACGCATTTGCCCTTTCTGCTATCTCGCTACTCCATGCCGCTCGTACTTTGAATGCCTTACCACATACTTGGGAGGTAGAAGAAGAAGAAGATGAGTCTGCTGAAGAATGTACAGATCATCAAATATGGCGCCTTTCCCACGGGCTCCCAATGGGAACGCAGGAGAAGCCACCAATCGCTGCAGACAGGGAGCGGAAAACACCACACTCAGGCACGCCTACGGGATTGATTCCAGAATGTATGAGCTCACTTTCTACATCGCTATCGCCCTGTCACACACCACGAAGAGCTGAGATCGCCTGGTGGTTATCGCCTGATTTCACTGCAGTGCAGGGCAATCAGGTGACACTCCACCGGCAATTGGAATCGTCCACTCGCACGCCACCACACACATGCGATGTGGTTTCCACATCGCCAAAATCGGGTATTGCCAGTGATCTCGCCTGCGATATGGCAGCGTGTGACGGTACCGTAAGAGGAACCCCAAATTTACAGAAGAAAAATAGAAAAAAATGTATTGTGAAAATGGGGGTCCATCTTATAGCTCAGGTTTAGCTTACCATGGGGATGATGGTGGAGGAGTGGGTGTGGCAGGAGTGTGGCGATGCTGCGGGTCCTGGGCTGAGAGGAGAGGGAGTTCTGGGTGCAAGGAGCCATTGATCTTCCAGTGGTGGACTTCGGGGAAATGTAGATGTTAGGAAGGAGCCATTGATCTCCCAGCGGTGGACTTCGGGGAAATGTCAATGGTGTTAGGCAGGAGCCATTGATCTCCCAGTGGTGGACTTCAGGGAAATGTTGATGGTGTGAGGCAGGAACCATTGATCTCCTAGCGGTGGACTTCGGGGAAATGTTGATGGTGTTAGGCAGGAACCATTGATCTACTAGCGGTGGACTTCAGGGAAATGTTGATGGTGTTAGGCAGGAGCCATTGATCTACTAGCGGTGGACTTCAGGGAAATGTTGATGGTGTGAGGCAGGAACCATTGATCTCCTAGCGGTGGACTTCGGGGAAATGTTGATGGTGTGATGCAGGAGCCATTGATCTACTAGCGGTGGACTTCAGGGAAATGTTGATGGTGTTAGGCAGGAGCCATTGATCTCCTAGCGGTGGACTTCGGGGAAATGTTGATGGTGTGAGGCAGGAGCTATTGATCTCCCGGCAGTGGGCTTCATGGAAATGTTGGTTGTGCGAGGCAGGAGCCTTTAACTCAACCTAGATGGAGTTGAGATCCTATGGAATAGAGAGCAAAGCTGAGTATCACATACTGGAACTAAAGATGTCCAAGATAGTCAAAAAAAGGAAGGACAATGGGAGATACTGACTGAGGACATATATTTTATTATTTCAATGAAAATAAGCGTTTCTCATTCCACCGGTTAACATTGGTCATACACTTTTGGTTACTATTTATCTATAGGAGTTTGACATGCACAACTTCAATAAGTCAAAGTTTATGGCGAATCATCGGGGCAGAAATCACTTCGTAAGTCCAATTTTGCTCTTTAAAATATTGGCGATTGTCACTTTGATCTCCTCGGTCATCAGACAGTATATGATAGGGTTGGCTAAATGGGGAAAGTATGTGTGCAGAAAGATGAGAAAGACATTGAGATCTGGAGGAAAGACCAGACGGGCGTAATTTGCGACATACACGAATACCCGGGTAGGTAGAACAAGGTGATGACGATCCAGTGCGTTGTGCATGTAGACAAAGCCTTCCTCCATCCCCTAGAGTGGTTTAATGAGCAGATGGACAGGATGATGATGGCGTAGGACAATATTATGAAGGACAGCGGAAGGAAGAGGACAACCATACTATAGATCAATATGGATCCTCGAGTGTCAGTAACATCATCACAGGCCAGGCGGAGGAGAGTTGAGGTGTTACAGAACAAGTTCATGATCTTATTAGGACCACAGAAGGGATGTCTTAAGATGAGCAGGTTTATAAGTGTACATAAAGCGACCAAGAGCCAGAAGATCCCGCAGGCTACAATAGTGACTGTATGGGTGACTATTGATGAGTACCTCAAGGGGTTGCAAATCGCAACGTAACGATCGAAGGCCATCAACATGAGTGTAAATGATTCCATTGCACCCAGAGTGTGGACAAGATACACCTGGATGAAGCAGGCAAGGAAAGATATTCTTCCACCGTCAAACCAAATACTTGGCAAATGAACTTTTGGGTAAGGTCACCCGGTTTTTTCCAAGAAGAGGTTGGAGGAAATGGCCAGGTTGGCGTATTCATTATGTATTAAACGGCCTCATGTTAGCTTTTCTTTCAAGATGATCAGGTCATTACAGACCATTCGAGATCAAGGTTATGTTATATACAACAAACATCATAATGTGACAGTAAATGTTAAACCTTTCAGGGAGTCCCGGAAAACCAGTGGTTCAACAGTCAAAACCGCCAGAGCGATTGGCCATAAGAGAACGTCAACCCTTTCAGTACAGATGTTCTAGAGGAAATATGGAAGCAAGATTAGTTGGATGAAGATACAGTTTGCACATCAGAGTGGGTAACTTCTGAAACCATTTAGACTTGTGAATGCTTAAAGGGGTTTCCAATTTGAAAAACCATTTTGTGCATAAATTTGAATAATTTTAATTTAATAAAGAGAAGAACGAGAATCCTCAACAACCTTGTACATCTTCTTTACAAAGCCTTACAGTAGCACACAAAGATCCTTTAGTTATTGTTAATTTACCTGCCTTCAGCTCAATCTCATGCCAAGGATGAACATTCTGTAGAAGATCGGTCTTGTACAGCCTAGATCGATCCACCAGGGTCTTCCCCAAGCCTAGATCGATCCACCAGGGTCTTCTCCAAGCCTAGATAGGTCCACAGGGTCTTCTCCAAGCCTAGGTCAATCCACCAGGGTCTTCTCTAAGCCTAGATAGCTCCACCAGGGTTTTCTCTAAGCTAGATAGCTCTACCAGGCTCCAAGCCTAAATAGGTCCACCATGGTCTTCTCCAAGCCTAGATAGATCCACCAGGGTCTTCTCCAAGCCTAGATAGATCCACCAGGGTTTTCTCCAAGCCTAGATAGGTCCACAAGGTCTTCTCCAAGCCTAGATATGTCCACCAGGGTCTTTTCCAAGCTTCGATAGATGCAGCAGGGTCTTCTCCAAGCCAAGATA
This sequence comes from Allobates femoralis, assembly GCA_033576535.1. Lineage (NCBI taxonomy): Eukaryota > Metazoa > Chordata > Amphibia > Anura > Aromobatidae > Allobates > Allobates femoralis. Next base: position 743,239,269 of record JARQOC010000002.1, on the reverse strand, counting down.
GGTTCATCAGGGTCTTCCCTAAGCCTAGGTAGGTCCACCATTGTCTTCTCCACTGTTATCTTGATAATATCAAACCATTGGGTTTCTGGTCTTCCTCTTTGCCTTGTTCCTTCTATTCTTCCCACCATGATGTCCTTTGTATGATGAGTAGATAAGTCGTAGATTGGTGATCCTTCCTTCCAGTGACATGTCTGGCTTCATTTGTTCCAGAATTGATCTGTCTGTTCTTCTTGTCATCCATGGTGTTGATAACATTCTTCTCCAGCTCCACATTTTAAAGGCATTGAAATGTGGTGCAACAGACAGAGTTCATAGATCTTAATATTCCATAGTACAAAGCAATTCGGGCAAATCAAATTCTCCTTGAGTTTTACATTTTCCCAAATCCATTTTTTCTGGGGATTTCATAAAAGCCAATGGAACAAAATAACAGCTAGCTGCTGTTTTCCTCAATTGTAGAGGGCTGGCAAGAGGTAAAAAAGATTGAAGAATTACGAAGAGTTGACCAGTGGACAACCGGAGGTCCTCAAGTCAACTTTGTTTTCTTAACTCTTCTATCTATCTATCTATCTATCTATCTATCTATCTATCTATCTATCTATCTATCATCTATCTATGTATCTATTTCTATCTATCTATCTATCTATCTATCTATCTATCTATCTATCTATCTATCCTTCCATCCCTCTATCTATCTATCTATCTATCTATCTATCTATCTATCTATTATCTATCTATGTATCTATTTCTATCTATCTATGTATCTATCTATCTATCTATCTATCTATCCATCCTTCTATCTATCTATGTATCTCTATCTATCTATCTATCTATCTATCTATCTATCCATCCTTCCATCCCTCTATCTATCTATCTATCTATCTATCTATCTATCTATCTATCTATTATCTATCTATGTATCTATTTTATCTATCTATCTATCTATCTATCTATCTATCTATCTATCCTTCCATCTATCTATCTATCTATCTATCTATCTATCTATCTATCTATCTATCTATCTATTATCTATCTATGTATCTATTTCTATCTATCTATCTATCTATCTATCTATCTATCTATCCATCCTTCTATCTATCTATGTATCTCTATCTATCTATCTATCTATTATCTATCTATGTATCTATTTCTATCTATCTATCTATCTATCTATCTATCTATCTATCTATCCTTCCATCCCTCTATCTATCTATATATCTATCTATCTATCTATCTATCTATCTATCTATCTATCTATCTATCTATCTATCTATTATCTATCTATGTATCTATTTCTATCTATCTATCTATCTATCTATCTATCTATCCATCCTTCTATTTATCTATGTATCTCTATCTATCTATCCATCCTTCCATCCCTCTATCTATCTATCTATCTATCTATTTATCTATCTATTATCTATCTATGTATCTATTTTATCTATCTATCTATCTATCTATCTATCTATCTATCTATCTATCTATCTATCTATCTATCCATCCTTCCATCCCTCTATCTATCTATCTATCTATCTATCTATCTATCTATCTATCTATCTATATCTATCTATCTATCTATCTATCTATCTATCTATCTATCTATCTATCTATCTATCTATCCAATCTGTCTACACTTTATAATTCTATAAATTGATGACCTGATTCACCAAAAGCTTCGATTATAGCATTCGCTATTGATGCTATGTATTGCATTGTATCTGCACTGGATCTGTATAAGGTTTCGAGTCGCTGTGAGATTGGAGCTGTGCAATCATTATACGATCCCATCTACAATACCTGTCCTGATTCTTCGATTAACCCCCGGCCGTCACCTCCTCGCCGATCTGCTCACATCTGGATTTATATAGACTGTAGCTTAGTGTTATGTCTCCTGAGGTCTGAAATGGCAAAATGCCTAATAAATTAAATAGCTAATTACTTAGGAATGATGAGAAATCCCTGAAGACGATCTGCCGTTAATAGCGTCTCGAAGGTATTCTGCATCTCCAACTAAGCAAACAATGCAAAATGAGTCACTTAGGGAATGTATCATCCTAAAACGTATTTGTCCCTTAGTGAATCCTATTTTCATCCCCTTTAGTGTCTCTGATTAATATAAACTATAATATTAAACTACGCTTATCAGTCCTACCTGAATCTATGTAAAAGATAATTGATCACCTTAGATATTTAATCAACCAATTGACCTATTGTGTTACATTTTATTAGAAATTCACATACTGGTGGATCTGTTGAATCTAAGTATCACTTAAAAAGTCTCATTAATGCCAAAATTCACATACTAATGCCAAATAAAGTCAAACACATCTACATAGCCATAGTATAAGCTCTGAGGTGGCGGTAAACCTTGGCAAGAGTCATCTTATATATAAAACCCGAAGGCCACTTCCGGAAAAGGCCACGCCCACTTCCGTGATGGTCTTCGCCCAGGCTCATCCAGTGCACTGTAGCCTGGCTGCCCCCCGGCTACAGGCACCGGCACACGGAAGGTTCCGATCTCGGAAGTTCCGTGTGCCCTCCAGCCACTCCCCTCCACCCTCTGCCCTCCAGCCAGTAGCTATATACCGGGGGGCAGGGGGGGCCCATTGCCCCCACCTCGGGGGCCCACACACACCCTGGGGATACCCATGCTCCCTGCTGTCTGCCTACAGAGGAGGGAGGGCGGGACTTCCTCTCCTGCAGCTCTGCCCGCCCCTCCTCTCCTGCTACAGTACACCTGATGGCCGGCCCGCGGTGAGTCTGCCCTGCCGGCTCCAGCAGCCTCTGCCTACCGGCTCCAGCTGCCTCTGCCCTCCAGCCTCCTCTCCCTGGCCTCTGCCCTCCAGCCTCCTCTGCCTCCAGCCTCCTCTGCCCTGGCCTCTGCCCTCCAGCCTCCTCTGCCCTACAGCCTCCTGCCCTGGCTCTGCCCTCCAGCCTCCTTGCCCTGGCTCTGCCTCCAGCCTCCTCTGCCCTGGCCTCTGCCCTCCAGCCTCCTCTGCCCTGGCTCTGCCCTCAGCCTCCTCTGCCCTGGCCTCTGCCCTACAGCCTCCTCTGCCCTGGCCTCTGCCCTACAGCCTCCTCTGCCCTGGCCTCTGCCCTCCAGCCTCCTCTGCCTGGCCTCTGCCCTCCAGCCTCCTCTGCCCTCCAGCCTCCTCTGCCCTGGCCTTGCCCTCCAGCCTCCTCTGCCCTCCAGCCTCCTCTGCCCTGGCCTCTGCCCTACAGCCTCCTCTGCCCTGGCCTCTGCCCTCCAGCCTCCTCTGCCCTCCAGCCTCCTCTGCCTCCAGCCTCCTCTGCCCTGGCCTCTGCCCTCAGCCTCCTCTGCCCTGGCCTCTGCCCTACAGCCTCCTCTGCCCTGGCCTCTGCCCTACAGCCTCCTCTGCCTGGCCTCTGCCCTCCAGCCTCCTCTGCCTGCGCCTCTGCCCTCCAGCCTCCTCTGCCTGCCTCTGCCCTCCAGCCTCCTCTGCTCTGGCCTCTGCCCTCCAGCCTCCTCTGCCCTGGCCTCTGCCCTCCAGCCTCCTCTGCCCTGGCCTCTGCCCTCCAGCCTCCTCTGCCCTCTGCCCTCCAGCCTCCTCTGCCCTGGCCTCTGCCCTCCAGCCTCCTCTGCCCTGGCCTCTGCCCTCCAGCCTCCTCTGCCTGCCTCCCTCTGCCCTCTGCCTCCTCTGCCCTGGCCTCTGCCCTCCAGCCTCCTCTGCCCTGCCTCTGCCCTCCAGCCTCCTCTGCCCTGGCCTCTGCCCTCCAGCCTCCTCTGCCCTGGCCTCTGCCCTCCAGCCTCCTCTTCCAGGCCTCTGCCCTCCAGCCTCCTCTGCCCTGCCCTCTGCCCTCCACCTCCGCTCCCTCTCCCTGTCCTCTGCCTTCCAGCCTTCGCTCGCTCCTCTCCCTGTCCTCTGCCCTCCAGCCTCCGCTCCCCTCCTGTCTTGCCTCCAGCCTCGCTCCTCTCCCTCCCTGCCTCCTCCCTCCTCCGTCCTCTGCCCACCTCGCTCTCCTCTCCTCCTCTGCCCTCCACCCTCCTCTCTCCTCTTCCTGTCCTCTGCCCTCCAGCCTCCGCTCTCCTCTCCCTGTCCTCTGCCCTCCAGCCTCCGCTCTCCTCTCCCTGTCCTCTGCCCTCCAGCCTCCGCTCTCCTCTCCCTGTCCTTTGCCCTCCAGCCTCCGCCCTCCTGCCTCCGACCTCCACTCTCCTCTCCCTGTCCTCTGCCCTCCAGCCTCCGCTCTCCTCTGACCTCCAGCCTCCGCTCTCCTCTCCCTGTCCTCTGCCCTCCACCTCCGCTCTCCTCTCCTGTCCTCTGCCCTCCAGCCTCCGCTCTCCTCTGCCCTCCAGCCTCCGCTCTGCTCTCCCTGTCCTCTGCCCTCCAGCCTCCAGCCTCCGCTCTCCTCTGACCTCCAGCCTCCGCTCTCCTCTCCCTGTCCTCCAGCCTCCGCTCTCCTCTCCCTGTCCTCCAGCCCTCCGCTCTCCTCTCCCTGTCCTCTGCCCTCCACCCTCTGCTCTCCTCTCCCTGTCCTCTGCCCTCCAGCCTCCGCTCTCCTCTCCCTGTCCTCTGCCCTCCAGCCTCCGCCCTCCTCTGCCCTCCAGCCTCTGCTCTCCTCTCCTGTCCTCTGCCCTCCAGCCTCCGCTCTCCTCTGCCCTCCAGCCTCCACTCTCCTCTGCCTGTCCTCTGCCCTCCAGCCTCCGCTCTGCTCTCCCTGTCCTCTGCCCTCCAGCCTCCGCTCCCCTCTCCCTGTCCTCTGCCTTCCAGCCTTCGCTCTCCTCTACCTGTCCTCTGCCCTCCAGCCTCCGCTCTCCTCTCCCTGTCCTCTGCCCTCCAGCCTCTGCTCTCCTCTCCCTGTCCTCTGCCCTCTAGCCTCTGCTCTCCTCTTCCTGTCCTCTGCCCTCCAGCATCCGCCCTCCTCTGCCCTCCAGCCTCCGCTCTCCTCTCCCTGTCCTCTGCCCTCCAGCCTCTGCTCTCCTCTGCCTCCAGCCTCCACTCTCCTCTCCCGTCCTCTGCCCTCCAGCCCCCACCCTCCAGCCTCCGCTCTTCTCTGCCCTCCAGCCTCCGCTCTCCTCTCCCTGTCCTCTGCCCTCCAGCCTCTGCTCTCCTCTGCCCTACAGCCTCCGCTCTCCTCTCCCTGTCCTCTGCCCTCCAGCTTCCGCTCTCCTCTCTCTCCTCTACCCTCCACCTTCCGCTCTCCTCTCCCTCTCCTCTACCCTCCACCTTCCGCTCTCCTCTCCCTCTCCTCCGCCCTCCAGCCTCCACTCGCTTCTCCCTGTCCTCTGCCCTCCAGCCTCCGCTCTACTCTCCCTGTCCTCTGCCCTCCAGCCTCCGCCCTCCTCTGCCCTCCAGCCTCCGCTCTCCTCTCCCTGTCCTCTGCCCTCCAGCCTCCGCTCTCCTCACCCCTCCATATGCAATGTACACTATGTGTGTATATGTGTGTATGTACGCACTTCCGTCACTTTGTCCACACTTCTCTCAACTTTGTACACACACACACATACACACACACTCCGCTATACTTACCACCGGCCCTGCGTCCGCTGCCTGGATCCTCAGTCGACATGTCGCTGCCCCCAAACTACTGGATCCAATATAGCGTCCAAGATGTCTTGAAAAACTACCCGGACAACATATTGGATCCAGTCGTCCGGGGGCGGCGACATGTCGACTCAGGATCCAGGCGGCGGGGAAGACGCAGGGTCGGTGGTAAGTATAGCGGAGTGTATGTGTGTGCTTACCACTCTGCCCACGGCGCTGCGCTGACCACTCTGGCCACTGCACTGCGCTGACCACTCTGGCCACGGCGCTGCGCTGACCACTCTGCCCACGGCGCTGCACTGACCACTCTGCCCACGGCGCTGCACTGACCACTCTGCCCACGGCGCTGCACTGACCACTCTGCCCACGGCGCTGCACTGACCACTCTGCCCACGGCGCTGCACTGACCACTCTGCCCACGGCGCTGCACTGACCACTCTGCCCACGGCGCTGCACTGACCACTCTGCCCACACCGCTGCGCTGACCAATCTCACCGCACTCACTGCTAACCACTGAGCCACCCCACTCACTGCTAACCACTGAGCCACCGCACTCACTGCTAACCACTGAGCCACCGCACTCACTGCTAACCACTGAGCCACCGCACTCACTGCTAACCACTGAGCCACCGCACTCACTGCTAACCACTGAGCCACTGCACTCACTGCTCACCACTGAGCCACCGCACTCACTGCTAACCACTGAGCCACCGCACTCACTGCTAACCACTGAGCCACCGCACTCACTGCTAACCACTGAGCCACCGCACTCACTGCTAACCACTGAGCCACCGCACTCACTGCTAACCACTGAGCCACCGCACTCACTGCTAACCACTGAGCCACCGCACTCACTGCTAACCACTGAGCCACCGCACTCACTGCTAACCACTGAGCCACCGCACTCACTGCTAACCACTGAGCCAGCGCACTCACTGCTAACCACTGAGCCAGCGCACTCACTGCTAACCACTGAGCCAGCGCACTCACTGCTAACCACTGAGCCAGCGTACTCACTGCTAACCACTGAGCCAGCGCACTCACTGCTAACCACTGAGCCACCGCGCAGTGCTAACCACTGAGCCACCGCGCAGTGCTAACCACTGAGCCACCGCGCAGTGCTACCCACTGAGCCACCGCGCAGTGCTACCCACTGAGCCACCTCTATACACACAATTAATTTCACCGCACTCCCCTAACTATTACTAAATAAACTATATATGCATTCTAGACTACCCGATTCTTAAGAATCGGGCCACCATCTAGTTATACAGAAACATGGAACAAGGTGATACCTGCCCAGCAGTGGCCGCCTACCCAAATCTGACCATGTGCATATCAACGACTCTTCCGGATCATAAAAGATCCCAGAATATCAAATAAAGAACTTCACATCTCACATGTTTCAGATAAGGTCAAAGACACATGGCAAAGTGGTGCAAATCACTGCTAACTCTAAAAAAAACACAAAACACGGCCTCATATTGGACGAAATACATCTAGAAAACTTAAAAATGTGAAAGACTTGGTGGTGGTAGTGTGATAGTGGTGGTAGTGTAATTTTGGTGGTAGTGTGATGGTTAGTAGTGTGATAGTGGTGGTAGTGTTATGGTGGTGATAGTGTGATAATGTATTGTGATGGTGGTGGTAGTGGGACAGTGGTGGTAGTGCAATAGTCTAGTGATGGAGGTGGTAGTGTGATGGTGGTGTAGTGTGATGGTGGTGGTAGTGTGATGGTTAGTAGTGTGATAGTCGTGGTAGTGTTATGGTGGTGATAGTGTGATAATGTATTGTGATGGTGGTGGTAGTGTGATAGTGGTGGTAGTGTAATTTTGGTGGTAGTGTGATGGTTAGTAGTGTGATGATGGTGGTAGTGTTATGGTGGTGATAGTGTGATGATAATGTATTATGATGGTGGTGGTAGTGGGACAGTGGTGGTAGTGCAATAGTGGAGTGATAGACGTGGTAGTGTGATGGTGGTGTAGTGTGATGGTGGTGTAGTGTGATGGTGGTGGTAGTGTGAAGGTTGCCTAGTGTGATGGTGGTGGTAGTGTGAAGGTTGTGTAGTGTGATGGTGGTGTATTGTGTAGGTGGTGGTTGTGTGATGGAGTTGGTAGTGTGATGGTGGTAGTATTGTGACAATGGTGTAGTATGATGGTGTTGGTCGTAGGACAGGAGCTAATGTGGTGCCCCAGCGGTCAGGTCGACAAAGAACGGTACTGCATCCACTCCATGGGTGTGGTATTCCCGTCTGCAGTAACCAGGTTGGCAGTGGCGTAACGATTGTGGTCGCAGGGGTCACGGCTGCAACGGGGCCCGGACCTATAAGGGGCCCGCGCCACCAGCCACCCCCTGCACTCGCGATTGCAGCGCTGAGCATCTGCTTCACATGGTTGTGTGTCCCGGAGGACACTCATCCATGTGGCAGCGCGGCAGCTCAAGCCGCTTTGGGCCCCTGTGTCGGGGAGAGCATAGGAGGGGAGTGAAGCCTCCTATTCCTGCTGCTGCTCCCGCCCCTCACTTCCTCTCCTCTGACCTGCTGTCTGCACCTTAAAAACATCACAAGTAATCGACCATTTCTCACCCTTGAAACAACAATAACACTCAATGTCCTTTTTATTCATTCATGTTGGACTATTGCAACTCTATACTGATCGGTGTCTCTGTAGCTAAACATCTTCGGTCCTAAATGCAGCAGAAATACAGTATACCTTGTTAACTTGTACTGCAAAATGTAAATGTGTTCATTATTTGTATTTGTATCATTTTTGTGCTAGCTGCTTCCATGCCTCATATCTACTGTTCTTTCACACACTCGGCTCACTTCATCCATATCAGTCCCTCTCTGCTCCCCTCTCCTATGTACAGCTCTCATGCTCTTTTTAAAATGTTAATAAGCCCAGATTTATCGACACCCTCCATACAATATAAGAGACGGCTTCACAAACCCCTTAACCATCTACTCACTCTCTTTATTCTTCTGCTCCTAGTTGCAGGGGATATTGAACCAAATCCAGGCCCTTTATCATAGTAAACTTAACTCTTTCCCTACTACTCTCAGAAATTGCATCTGTGCCCTTTGGAACCTTCGCTCAGCAGGCAACAAACTCTCCTACTTCCACAACTTTTTCCTTTCACATGACAATTCAATAGGGGATTGTTGAGTCGTTCTCAGTTTTGTATTCAATATTATAAACGTCCCTTTGTTATAACTAAATAAACACATGACTGCCATGACTTGGGTAAAAATGGCCACACAGCCTTTATTAAATATTTACACAAACCAAGAGGGCGGCCACCACAATGGCGACCCCACCACCACATAATCAGTGTAAATATCAACAAGCAATAAAGAGCTTAGACAAAAACTAATGAGCCATGCACACAGTAAACATGTCTGTAGGACAGTGTTCACACCACCAAAAGACTAATGGTGGGTTTACACGTCCCGATATCGGCGTCCAACTCCGACCCAACTCCGACAAAAAGTCACGTGGGTCGCGAGTTGGAGCCGATATCGGGTGCGCGTTGTACTGTTTGACAGTACAACGCGATGCTGGAACGATGCCAAAACGATATCGGAGTTGAATAGCAAAGCTATTCAACTCGCCGATATCGCAAGGCCGTTGTACCAGCATCGCTGCGTGTGACAGCCCAACTCCGATGTCTACGCTCACGTCACCCATTCACTCCCATGTTAAATGGTCGTTCCTGGGTTGGTGGGCGTAGACATCGGAGGGACGTTGTTTCCCGATATCGCAGCGTGTAAACCGGCGATGCGATATCGGGAAAAGCGCTCCCGAAATGCGCGCTCCCGCGGCGTTGTATGCGATATCGTCCCGATATCGGGACGTGTAACCCCACCATGAGTCACAAAAAACAGTCAAACAAACGTGTAAAAATCGTTTGTTGTAAGAAAACACAGTGAAAAGCAAGTGCTGCTGAAAAAGTAATAAAAAAACAGGGTATTTAGTTGATACGTTTTTTGCAAAAAATGTATACTAAGCCGCTCTACCACTTCAAGGTAACCCATATCAGAGCAGGGCCTATCTGATGTATTTAAAACCTGACCATGTGTATTGGTACGTATATGAGCAGGATTCAGACAGGTCCAAATTCTGTCTTGGACTGACTGTAGAAGACGGCTTTTTATGTGCAGGGCTCAAGGGGAGGGGTTGGAGACCCCGTCTTCTGCAGTCAGTCCAAGTCAGGCATTGGACCTGTCTGGATCCTGCTCATTTAGGTACCAATACACATTGTCAGGTTTTAAATACATCAGATAGGGACTGCTCTGAAATGGGTTACCTTGAAGTGGTAGAGCGGCTTAGTATACATTTTTTGTAAAAAAAACACCACCTAAATACCCTGTTTTTTACTACTTTTTCAGCAGCCCTTGCTTTTCACTGTGTTTTTTTTTATAACAGAGTATTTTTACACATTATTTTGACAGTTTTTTGTGATTCAAGCAATAAACAGCTGATCCAGAGGCATACCCCACAACCTTACAAGTCTCCCAGGCTGCACCGCACCAGCCCTGGGGAGAAGGGGTGTTAACACCACACGGTTAATAACCCTAACCTTACAAGTCTCCCTGGCCACACCGCACCAGCCCTGGGGAGAAGGGATATTAACACCACACGGTTAATAACCCTAACCTTACAAGACTCCCTGGCCACACCGCCCCAGCCCTGGGGAGAAGGGGTATTAACACCACACGATTAATACCCCTAACCTTACAAGTCTCCCTGGCCACACCGCACCAGCCCTGGGGAGAAGGGGTATTAACACCACACGATTAATACCCCTAACCTTACAAGTCTCCCTGGCTGCACCGCACTGGCCCTGGGGAGAAGGGGTACTAACACCACACGATTAATACCCCTAACCTTAACGGGACCTTCGCCCAATAAATACATCACTGTAACCGGAGCCATTATTCCCCCATAGTGGCTTCCCCGAAGGAAATGACCAATTATCCAGCCTCTGAACCAGACCTATCCCCCGCCAAAGGCCTGATGTGTGACACCTTGCACAGACTGGACCCTCCGCCACCCAAATGTGACCATACACACCTTACCCAGAAGCCACACACACATAAGGGCCCACAGCAGTAAGCTGAACCATACACCATGGAGAAGCTCGTCTTGTCCAAGATCTCCATATCCCGCAACCATCCAGCCATTCTCATGGCCACACCACCTGGCTCAAGCGCCTCACGAAAATAATCCTCGTTTATGGCCTTTAACCACTGACCTTTGTATTGCCTATCAAATCCCCCACACTGTCCCACCACATTATAATACTGCCCAGGAAAGTACCAGAACTTCCCAGCCCATGTGAAATCACACAAACAATTTACAGGGAAGACATCCCACCAAAGTCGCTACTTCCCTTGGGAAACCAATTGGCAACGAGGCCAAACCCACCATATCACCAAACCACACACGGTAAAGTCACCAACAATGTCCCCAACTCAAAGACCATCTTCAATACCAACACAGGGAAAACTTCACCAAAGACATGACTTCTCCCTCAGGAAACTCCACCGGCACCATGTTACGTTCAACCCCTGTAGTATGAGCACCATAAACTTCTCTCGCCCACGTAACAACCCCCTCCTATGCCTGGAAAGGGAGGGGAACCCCACAACAACGTTATCACCTCCACTTGCAAATACCTCCCAGCCGTACCATTGGCACTTATCAGAAGACCATCACCCTGCATGGATGTAGTCCCCCACCTCATCAACTCCAAGGCCATGCTCCCATCGTCATGTAGGGTATAAGGCTGCAACATTCCCAACCAGCCCATATCACCCACCGTTTAGTTTGGTCAACTCCACCAAATTACATTCCGTCTGTCTATATATATTTTTTTTTTGCACTGCTCACTCCAACAATGTACCAGAAACCCAGCAACACCAATTCCCACCTTATTCGTGGTATTGACCCACCTAACCATTGTGCAGACGGCTACCATCCCACCATCACCCCGGGGAATATGAATGTATCCGATGACCAAACTAGGCACACTAACAGGTCATCAGTATACCCAATACTCCTCCAATGACCCATTTACACTAATGGTGAAACCTACCAACACCCATACTGTACCCCAATGCAGATTAACCTAGACCAATAAACACCTTAAAGACGGTCTTCCGACAAAACCCACCAGGCACAGTGGTGCCCGCGCCTCCTGGAAACTCTCCCACGCTGCGGAGTAGAGAAACAAATGTCTAACAGCTGCATTCCCGCACCCGATAGACACGCCCTGTCATATACCAAGTACTGCCAGCACCTAGCAGCCCCCACCTCAACCTTTTTGAACACTTCCTCCACGTTGTCCCTAACTTCGTAAGGTATAAAAACTAAACCATCCATATGTTTAGATACAGGCTCCCCCCACCCGTTCAGGTACCATTCGTCCTGCCACCGGGTTAAGAAAACAAACCACCAATATGGGCCAAAAGAAAAACACCAGCAGCCCACACAACCACGCCATTTGTTTCTTAAACCGCCATCCTGAATCCACCCCAAACAACCCTTCGGTACCGATGGCCCAAAACAGTGCACTAAACCACAACTAATTCCATTGTTTAGCAACCTCCATTGCGCTTCTGTCTCCCAGTGTTCACCACTGAACAAATTGAAGGGGAGACGTTAGTGACCCAACATGCACAGGCATGGACACTCTCCCTACATCCCATTGCCCCACTAAGAAGAGCGGCCGTCTGATAACCTTCCCGGACCGCCCAACGTTACCTGACCTATTAATCAAAAGTGTGAGGAGCCCACATACTGTTTTTTTTTTTTTTTTGCTCCAAACCTGCCACTGGATTGAGCTCCCCGATGACCCTACCATGTTCCCAACTGAACACACCAACGGCACCACAACGGGCTGTAAACCGCTAGCCATGTATACCAACCCAATACACAACTGTGACCTACACATAACCACTAGAGGCACACTAGTGACTCCAACCAAACCAAACCTAATAACTGACAAGCACATATTAGACTTGACCTCCGACCAATGGCTAACTGAACAGCATGCCCCAGGACTACCCGGCCAGGCCTACACGACCCAAACCCTCAGGAACCAAATGCCAACATCATCGCCAGACCCCGAAACACAAACTACAACCGTCCATATTTTAATACTCACACCCCGTGTAGCACCAATCCCACTCCAAAATGCCCTCAAAACATGAATAATTGAGGGACCCAAAAAATGGTCCCACCACCATGGCCTGACACAAAAGTCCAATGAAATTCACCTGCACCCCCAAAATTAACCACAACCGAACTGAACTAACTGAAATTCCAACGACACCTGACAATACACTCCCATGTGAAACCACCAACCCCTATGCACCCAATCATTGAATTCTGCCTGCAACATTACCATGCCATGGAGAAAAACTCTCCTGCCGACTGAGCTCATCAATGACCCTGCTGCCCCACTCTATACAAAAAAACCTCAGCAACACACCTACACGGGCACGCAACCTACCGCAAATGCCATTACGGCTGCATATGCTAACTGGATGCCCCAGAATAGCATGATAAGGACAGACCAGGTCCTATCCAGTACGGTTCCATAGAGAACAACCCTGACTGAACCCGGAATAATCCACGAATGTATACACCCTACCCCACAATTCCTACACCATGCCGACATTCTGTCCCGAACACCCTTCACCTCAGTATCCAACAGCCTACGAGCAAAAAACCACCAACCAGACTTAACCCAATTGGCGCCACTTCGGCCCCAGACACCAAACTAACAAACAGTCTCACCATACCCCCTTAAAGGACCGAACCTGTCCTACCATCGTGGATTATACACCCTTGTCCCGAGAATGGCCAACTCCAACCAACCCTCAGGTATATAAATGTACATGACTATCCCATGCCTCTCACCTCAGAAACCACCCCGCCAGTCAACTCAATGGGAACCAGGGGATCTACACTTAAGCCACATCCCGTCCCCCTTGGCACACAACTGAGTATATGTCTGGTGATCCCGCCTCCACCAGGCCTAACGGTTTAACCCTACACCGCTTGCCATACTCAAAGTGCACCGAGACTCATATGACCCCAAATGCCCCAAATCAGCATGCCTTCACGACACCTCCAACTCCTTCTAAAGTAATTCCTTCTGCCTCTCTTTGGAAGTTCCAGGATGGGAACAATGTGCCCACCACCTCACCAATGCCTGGATTACTCAACGCTCCTACATCCTCTCAATCTGCACCCTCTTTTTAAGAACTGCCCCCCAACTCCATCAACCCACTTGTAAAGACATACTACTTCAACGCTAACCACAGTACCCCAAACGAACACACCCAAACACATGTTAACTGTCCACATGTTGCAAAAAACAAAATCCTCTGTCTTTCTCTTTTTTTATAGTATAAGCACACATCTTCTTACCCAGCTAACTCCACAGTCCATGCAGAGCAGCCACACAGCAACAGAACAACGCACCATGGTCGCTCGTCGTTTGCCCCCCCTTGCTCCTGGACCCTGGATGCTGCTGACCGTCCATGAAGATCCTCAAGTAATGAGGGGGAAGAATGTTAGTGCATCACTGCATCACCTCAATTTAATATCCATGTCCTGAATGGCGCCTCCATGGATAATCTCTGCTGGTGCAGCGCTGCTCCATGGCGTCTGGGGGGCCTGCGCTGAAGATGCTTTGCATCCGGCCCTCTCCCTTTGGAGGCCACCCGACCACCCGACTGCGGGATGGGGGTATCTGCATACCGATGTCACCTGGCTCACTTCTGTATGGCTCCCTGAAAGAAGCCGACGTTCTTCCCCAGGCATCCAATGCCCTGGCACGACTGGAGGCAGACTGCACTCAGCCCTGTCCACCTCCAATTCGCCGCAGCCTGTACCTCCCCGCAGCCATCTGGTACACTCCTGGCCCTGGCCCGGCTAGAGGCCACCGCAAAAACCCCGTTACCAGCGTCTCCAGCCTCGCAATCTGGCTCTGCCCACTTACGGCTGGCCACGGCTCTGGTGAAGATTCCTCCGGAGGCCAGAGATGGCACCAGAGACCCCAGACACCCGTTCTGTCCCCGGAGGGTTCCAGGAAGGGGCTCTTGCATACAGCCTCTTACCCTGGCAGTGCCTGCTGCCTCGCAGTCTGGAGACGGCATCACAGCATCCATGCTGCAGGGATGGAGGGATTAGGCACCCATGGGGCAGCACAGGCAGCCAGAGGATGTGGAGCCCACAGGTGCTGCAGTACAAGCTGGGATCATGGACCCCTGCAGCAGCTCCAGCAGCCAGGTCAGTCCCTGTCACTTCTTGATCTGGAAAGAGAGAGCACTCGCCCCCTCCCATCTCCTTTATCCCCTCCATACTCCTGCCCACTTTTACTCACGCCAATCGAAGAATCTGCAGGTCTCCTCCCCTGCCCTGCTTGCACACCAGTATTTTACATAGCCTCATTAACCCCTTCCACTCCTCAACCCTAACATTAAACTCCTTGCTCTTAGAGAGTCCTGGATTCAGCAGTCGGACGCTACAGCTGCTGCTGCTCTTTCATATGGTGGCCTCCAATTTTCTCATACCCCTAGACCTGAGGACAGACCAGGTGGAGGTGTTGGTCTACTCCTGTCAACAAATTGTGCTTTTCAGGTTATCCCACCTGTCCCCTCACTTATCTTCCCTTCTTTTGAGGTACACACTGTTAGACTCTACAGGCTCTTCTCCCTGTGAGTGGCACTGGTTTATCGACCCCCAGGACACCCACGTCAATTTCTTTATCACTTTGCTACCTGGCTTCCACACTTTCTAGCCCACTCTCATCATGGGAACTTTACTATTCCTATTGACAATCCCATCTCCACATCTGCCTCTCATCTTTTAACCCTAACCTCCTCTCTTGGCCTTGTTACAACTTTGTAACTCTGCCACACATGAAGATGAATCTTCTGGACAAAGTACCTCAGGTACCGCGCTGCTGCCAAATGGATACAAAAGACACCAGAAACAACAGGATGTCTGGATCAAAGTGATGACTTGGTTTACTATCCGACGCGTTTCAGAGCCACATGCCGTGCTCCTTCCTCAGTGAACATGGATGTAGAGATAGAGATGTAGCTGAGCACCGGCAGTGGGAAAGTTCATTTGAGTTCATGCTGTCAAGCATGAACTCCCATGAACCCTGCGATGGCGCCGCGGCTATATTAAACTAACAGATGAGGCATTAGCTGTTCATATGAAATAGCGGGCGGGAGAGCCGGCAGTGAAAATACTGCCGCTGCCCGTTGCTTTGCTCTTCCAGCAGCCCTGGTGGCGGTGGCACGCTGGGTAATAATGGGGTTAGGGCCAGCTGTGTATTATCAGCTAGCCCTAAACCTGAAATTCATGGGGTCACACCAATATTAGACATGACCACTATGAATTTCTAGTGATCAGATAAAACAACACAACACACAGAAAATATTTTTATTAGAACTAAAACACAAACACTCCATCTTTATTAAAGAATCCCCTCACTCTGACGTAGTCCATACTCGAGGGTCCTGCAACGTTAAATCCGGATCCAGATCATCTGATTGGTTTGCTGGGCGGCAAACTGATGAGATGATCAATATCAGGTTCAAGGACCTGAATCAGCTGTCAGAACATCCCGCGCCGACACTGAACAGCTGGTGTTACAGCTGTTTAAATCAGATACATACACACACAAGCGCACATACTCACATACACACACTTATGTAGCACCCCAGGGTCCCGATGTCACTCCTGGAAGCAAAAGAGGGGTTCCCTATTCAGGTGGCACAGCATCCAACACTTTCCTGCCTCCAGACCAGAAGGGGGAGCTCTAGAACCCAGTTTAAGTGGAGCTTTCCGATATAAAGTTCTGGCCTGGAGGTGGGGTTAGTCAGAGCAGTCATGGAGTGAGTCTGAGGAGAAAGGAGAGGAGTACCAAGGGGAGCGGAGCGACATCTCGCTCACCCCAGAGGTGCCCGAGGCTGTTCGGGTACTAATGGCCCAGCAGCAGAAATCTGGAGAGACAGGGGATTCCAGATTACCTGGCCTACCTAACACCTGGAGCACGGTAGCACACTAGAGCCCGGGGTCTCCACTGAGGAGCAGCTCCTGGAACAGAGCTTGTGCTGCCTGCTATAGAGGTACAGACAGAGAGGGAGAGAGAGGCCGCAGCACAGCTTTATGCAGCGGCGGGGACTCACAAGTGAAAGCGCAGAAGGGAGGCCTCCAACCCACCTGGCTATGTGGATCTCCTGATTGCTTCCAGGCTGCCAGGGTCCACAGTAACATCTAAATCAGTGCCCCAGACTGTAATTGCAACAAACAAGTAAAGGTAAAGAGACTGCTACCCCCGTGCCTGTTAACTCCTTCACCACTCTGAACCCTGCACTCCCCACACACTATCCCTTTCACAGACTGCTCATCCTGCGCCTGCAGAGCCACATACTGATTTTGCAATCCAGCAGTGGAGACCGCATGGAGGGGCTGAGAGCATTATACCAACACTACCAATGCTACAGCTCTGGGGAATAACTCTACCCGTGGAGGGCTCAACATCCTGGCTGCCAACCCTCATCATCCCCAGGGGTCCTAACTGCAGCAGTGGCCCATGTTAGCCACAATCCACGGGTGGCGTCACGTTCATTCCTAAAAACTGTCCCTTTTATTGACTGCCCAGGGCTACGGAGCCGGGTCTCGACCCCCGTGACTCCCACAGCAGAACTGCCGCCCGATTCCGAGTACCCACGGCCCTGGTGGGCGAATCACTTACTCACATACACACTCACTCACATACACACACTCACTCACATACACTCCCTTACGCAGACCCACTCACATACACACACAGTCAGATAGACACTCATTTACTCACATACACACTCACATACACACTCACCTCACTCACATACACACACACTCATATACACACACACTCACATACACACTCACTCATACACACTCACATACAAACACAGCTGCTGCTTGGCATACATGTACTGCTAGTGAGACACCTCAGTACGGCGCTGGCATAAATGCCCGCCAAATCGACGATCATTCTCCCGCTCTCCCGTACCTTGCGATCCCACTGCTGCCATCTCCTGCAGCCCCCTGGTGCCATCCAATCACCGCTTGTCCCCCAAGCCTGCCACCTGCCACCACCACCAAAGCAAACCCAAACTACTGTCTCTCTCCCCATTGTCCTGTAGAATGTAAGGCTGCAAGGGCAGGCTCCTCTCTCCCCTCTGTATCGGTCTGTCACTGTTAGTTTGTTCATTGTATTTTTAACTTGTTTGTATGTAACTCTTTCTCATGTACAGCACTATGGAATCAATAGTGCTCTATAGATGCATAATAATAATAATAATAATAATAATAATAATAATAATAATAAAAAACATGCTGTCTAAAATCCAAGATGGAAGGAATGTAAAACAGAATTGGCAATGATAGATATTATGTTTGTGGATGTTTCTCATTTATCAAACATCCGGTAAATAATGTCAGAACTCTGGATCTTCTCCAAGTGATTTTTGTATACCTGCCTTTATAAGCTCCAGTCAATCTTCCAGTACTTTTTTTGAGTATTCTGGCAGGATTCTAGCTCCTTATTTGCTCCTCCTCCTGCAAATCCTGTTTCCTGTTCTCCAGTGACTGCAGTTCAGCTGCCCACACCTGCTGATTGCTCCTCTTCAGTTCCCAAGCTTCTTAGTGCTGTTATCTTTGCTTCGGTTCTCACCTGCCAGCCTAGTTCACCTAAGTTTGTTAGCTGTAGAACATCTCTGTAGCTTCCTCATTTAATATGGATGCAGAAGCAGTGTTCGGAACTTTGCAGGACTTTTGGTTAAACTGCTCTGCATCTGGTATTGGACTTATATTTCAGGGACTTCTGTTCCCAGGCCTTCTGTGTCATGCTGGGTGTAGGGAGACACCCAGCACAGGACAACAAGGGGGGAAAAGGAGTTCCTGACACTAAGGGCAAAGGGGAGATGGTAATTCCTAGAAAAACAAGCTCTGACAGTTGGCTCCCCTTACAACCCCATACAGTCTCCGCAACTGTTGCTGAGCAGGTTACCTCTTCAAACAAACAAAGTTTACATAGGGATCAGACAGGGCAAACACTGGTTTACCCAGCTAACAACTAAAGCAAAATACCAAGGCGACAAACATGGGGGAGAGGCAGGCACACTTAGCTGAACGAGAGAAAAGACAGCAAGCTAAATCGGAAATCCACACTGCACTGCAAAGCCAGGAAGCAACACCACCGCCAAACACGCTATCACCAGTAATGCATCATGGGAGCTAAAGGGTATATAGACAGCTGAAAGGTTGGCAGGTAGGAGCCTGCTGGGGCCTCCTGCTGTCACCAAGCAGAGAAATACCACTTACAGGGATAGGACAACAGTTTAGGATTTTAGCTGTTTGTCCAGACTCTGTGACCTTCTACAAGTGGCCCCAACAACCTTGTCCGTGGCTCCTGATACACCCGTGACATTCTGAGTCTGAACTGTGCTCATTGACTGTTGTTACAGCATCCCTCATAGTGAACTTTGCCTATGAATTTTTCTGCTTACAGCAGCTCCTAGTGTGTACAGAGCTCAAAGACTGTTTTGCTTCTCGACATTTGGGCTACTTTCACACTACGATTTTGGAGGGAGCCGATGCTGTCCGATAAAATCAGACAGCATCGGCTCCTTCTGATGCCTGGAATCGGATGCCAAATAGGCATCCGATTCCGACAGAAAATAGGATGCCCGCCCTCCTGTCAGATCACTCCCTGAGCTGTCACAGATGTCTCTCTTCTGCTCTCCCCTCTTCTCCCCTGGTCCTCTCCTCTGCTTCCCCGGTCCTCTCCTCTCTCCCCCGGTCCTCTCCTATGCTCCCCTGGTCCTCTTCTCTGCTTCTCCGGTCCTCCTCGCTTCTCCCCCGGTCCTGTCCTTTGCTCCCCCGGTCCTCCCCTCTGCTCCCCCTCTCCTCCGGGCTGATAAAAAAAATAAACAATGTCTGCTCACCTGTCCCCGAGGCCTCCGCCATCTCCCGCAATGTCCCGCAGGCTCCTGGTGTCCTCGCGGTGTCCTCCCGGTGTCTCCCATGTCTGCAAAGGTCTTCTTCTTCTGAACAGGACCTGCCGTGATGTCACAATCACTTGACCGCCTGTTAACATGGTGTAACCGGCGGTCACGTGACTGTGACGTCATGGTAGGTCCTGTTCAGAAGAAGAAGACCTCTGCAGACACGGGAGACACCGGGAGGACACCGGGAGCCTGTGGGACCATGCGGGAGACGACGGGGGCCTCGAGGACAGGTGAGCATACATTTTTTTTTTTTTTAACCCCTGCTTTCTTAGTCAGGAGCAGTTTTACTGTACTGAGCATGCTCAGTACAGTAAAATCGGGTCCGAGGACACATTAGATGTATCCTCGGTCCGATGCCCATAGGGCTGTATGGGGGCCAAAATTGGTCCGATGCTGTCCGTTTTTTATCGGACAGCATCGGAAAAGAGAAAATCGTAGTGTGAAAGTAGCCTTACCTGTGAGTTTATTCCAGATACTATTATAAAGACGTCTCCTAATGATTATTATTGTGTGTTTATGAACTTTGATTTCTTCTGCTGCACCTTTCTTTGCTTTATTACCACATGTCCATACAGACTTTTAACACCGTTAACCCCTTTTTCAGTTGTGTCATTGCCTCACGCTAAAAGATTCCTGAGTTATCCATTATAGTTATTACAATTATTGGCTATAAACATACAGAAGCTCAATAGATTAGAGTTTATTGCAGAACATTAGGTCACAAATTATACCTTAGACCCATGTCTTAAAATGTTGGCAATTGTCCTTTTGATCTCTTCGGTCCTCAGACAATAAATGACAGGGTTGGCTATATGTGGCATGTACGTGTGTAGAAAGATCAAGAAGACACTAAGATCTGGAGAAAGGACCAGTCGGGTGTAGTTGGCGACATACACGAATACCCGGGGTAGGTAGAACAAGGTGATGACGATCCAGTGCGTTGTGCATGTAGACAAAGCCTTCCTCCATCCCCTAGAGTGGTTTAATGAGCAGATGGACAGGATGATGACCATGTAGGACAGTATGATAAAGGTCAATGGCAGGAAAAGAAGAACCAAACCGTAGGTCAATAAGGATTCTCGAGTGACGGTAACATCATCACAAGCCAGACGTAACATGGTGGAGCTGTTGCAGAAGAAGCTGATGATCTTATTAGGACCACAGAAGGATGTCTTAAGATGAGCAGGTTTGAAAGAGTACATAAAGCGACCAAGAGCCAGAAGATCCCGCAGGCTACAATAGTGACTGTATGGGTGACTATTGATGAGTACCTCAAGGGGTTGCAAATTGCAATGTAACGATCGAAGGCCATCAACATGAGTATAAATGAGTCCATTCCTCCCAGAAAGTGGACAAGATACACCTGGATGAAGCAAGCAAGGAAAGATATTCTTCCACCGTCAAACCAATACTTGGCAATGAACTTGGGTAAGGTCACCGTGTCCAAGAAGAGGTTGGAGAAAGCCAGGTTGGCGATCATTATGTATAACGGCTCATGCAGCTTTTCTTTCATGATGATCAAGGTTATTACACCTCCATTCGAGATCAAGGTTATGTTATATACAATGAACATTATGATGGAGAGTAGAACGCCAAACTTTGGATGAAGTCCGGGAAAACCGGTGAGTTCAAAGTCAAAACCACCAGAACGATTGTCCATAGAGGAAACCTCGAAAGTCTTACAAGAGAATTTCTGGAAGAAATAGGGATTCCAAGGTTAGAGAGAAAAAGAACAAACTTTTATATTGCAAGAAGGATGACAAACTGGTGGAATAGGATAGTAGAGTACACTGATACTTGTATACAGTTGTGGCCGAAAGTATTGACACCCTGCAATTCTGTCAGATAATACTCAGTTTCTTCCTGAAAATGATTGCAATCACAAATTCTTTGGTATTATTATCTTAATTTAATTTGTCTTCAATGAAAAAACACAAGAAGAATTGTCCTAAAGCCAAATTGGATCTAATTCCACCAAACATAAAAAAGGGGGTGGACAAAAGTATTGGCACTGTTAGAAAAATCATGTGATATTGCTCTAATTTGTGTAATTAACAGCACCTGTAACTTACCTGTGGCACCTAACAGGTGTTGGCAATAACTAAATCACACTTGCAGCCAGTTGACATGGATTAAAGTTGACTCAACCTCTGTCCTGTGTCCTTGTGTGTACCACATTGAGCATGGAGAAAAGAAAGAAGACCAAAGAACTGTCTGAGGACTTGAGAAACCAAATTGTGAGGAAGCATGAGCAATCTCAAGGCTACAAGTCCATCTCCAAAGACCTGAATGTTCCTGTGTCTACCGTGCGCAGTGTCATCAAGAAGTGTAAAGCCCATGGCACTGTAGCTAACCTCCCTAGATGTGGACGGAAAAGAATAATTGACAAGAGATTTCAACGCAAGATTGTGCGGATGGTGGATAAAGAACCTCGACTAACATCCAAACAAGTTCAAGCTGCCCTGCAGTCCGAGGGAACAACAGTGTCAACCCGTACTATCCGTCGGCGTCTGAATGAAAAGGGACTGTATGGTAGGAGACCCAGGAAGACCCCACTTCTTACCCCGAGACATAAAAAAGCCAGGCTTGAGTTTGCCAAAACTTACCTGAGAAAGCCTAAAACGTTTTGGAAGAATGTTCTCTGGTCAGATGAGAACAAAAGTAGAGATTTATGGGCAAAGGCATCAACATAGAGTTTACAGGAGAAACAAAGAGGCATTCAAAGAAAAGAACACGCTCCCTACAGTCAGACATGGTGGAGGTTCTCTGATGTTTTGGGGTTGCTTTGCTGCCTCTGGCACTGGACTGCTTGACCGTGTGCATGGCATTATGAAGTCTGAAGACTACCAACACATTGTGCAGCATAATGTAGGGCCCAGTGTGAGAAAGCTGGGTCTCCCTCAGAGGTCATGGGTCTTCCAGCAGGACAATGACCCAAAACACACTTCAAAAAGCTCTAGAAAATGGTGTGAGAGAAAGCACTGGAGACTTCTAAGGTGGCAGCAATGAGTCCAGACCTGAATCCCATAGAACGCCTGTGGAGAGATCTAACAATGGCAGTTTGGAGAAGGCGCCTTCACATATCAGGGACCTGGAGCAGTTTGCCAAAGAAGAATGGTGTAAAATTCCAGCAGAGCATTGTAAGAAACTCATTGATGGTTACCGGAAGCGGCTGATCGCAGTTATTTTGGCTAAAGGTTGTGCAACCAAGTATTAGGCTGAGGGTGCCAATACTTTTGTCCGGCCCATTTTTGGACTTTTGTGGGAAATGATCAATGTTTTGCTTTTTGCTTCATTCTCTTTTGTGTTTTTTCATTGAAGACAAATTAAATGAAGATAATAATACCAAAGAATTTGTGATTGCAATCATTTTCAGGAAGAAACGGAGGATTATCTGACAGAATCGCAGGGGTGTCAATACTTTTGGCCACAACTGTACATAGTCACATGAAAGCATGACAATGCCAACTTCACACTTTTTTTGACCCATATATACAATACTGTGCAAAAGTTATAAACAGGTGTAAAAATGCAATGTACAAAGGCTTTCAAAAATAGAAACGTTAATAATTTATCTTGATTACCGTAATTAACAAAATGCAAAGTGAAAGAATAGAAGATAAATGCAATGTAAAGCAATATTGCTTGTGCGCACCCTTTGCCTTCAAAAGAACAATAATTTCTTCTATATTAATTTGCCCAAAGTCAGACATGTTGTGGGATTACTGAGTAACCAGCTACACCAAACAGGTGATGATAATTCCTCTTTTTGATATGAATGTTGAAACAAAGTCATTAATTAAAACCAGGGGCGGAACTACACTGGTGCAGCCGGTGCAGCTGCACCAGGGCCCCGACCGGTTAGGGGGCCCCTTCAAGCCTGGAGGGGGCCCCCAGCCGACCCCCACAAGCCGAGGGAGAGCGCGGCTCTCAGCGCGGCCCTCCCAGCCGACCCCCACAAGCCGCGGGAGAGCGCGGCTCTCAGCGCAGCCCTCCCAGCCGACCCCCACAAGCCGCCGTCACCAGGCGGGAGAGCGCGGCAGGAGCAGGCGGGAGAGCGCGGCAGGAGCAGGACCAGGCGGGAGAGAAGCACACACCACACCTGCACCTGCACCAGGGCCCCCGGGGGTGACGGTCCGCCCCTGATTAAAACAGAACCATAAGAGGCTTAAAGCTGGGTTAGGGCGAGCAAACTCTGCTTCAAAGGTGAGGTTGTGGAAGACAGTATCATATCACAGGTCATACACAATGGAAAGACTGAGCACAGAAACAAGACCCAAGGCGGTTATACTACATCAGCAAGGTCTCTCCCAGGAAAAGACTTTGCTGCATCCTGGTTTCTATCTTGTGTTCTTAATGCTCTTATGATGAAGCATCAAGAAATGGGTAATGTTGAGGATCGTAGACGCACTGGTTGGCCAAGTATACAGCGTGGCAGGTGCTACATCATGCTAACATCCCAACAAAAAAGATGTCCAGCAGTGCCATCAACTCACAGCTGGCAGGAACCAGAGGGAACCAGGCACTTAGTCTACTGTCTGTCGTAGAGTGTCCACATGTGGTCTTCATGGAAGAACTGAGACCAAAAAGCCATAACTCCGGAATGAAAACGAGGCCAAGTGACTCCAATGATATGTGAAAACATTGTAACTGGGATTCAGGAATATGGCAGCAGGTGATCTAGACTCAGGAGTCAAAGTTTTGAAATATTTGGCTTTACCTGTAGACAATTAGTTTGCTAAAGGGTCGGAGAGCAACATAATAATGAGGGTCTACAGGAGCTTGGTGGAGGGTCCTAAACGTTTTGATGAATTTTGACACACGAAGTTGGGGATAAGAAATAAAATTCAGATACATATCTATCATGTAATACCATCAGGGATGTATCTGAAGGTATGTTTTAGCTGGACAATGACCCCAATCATACAGCCAATGACACTAATGGTGGGTTTACACGTCGGTTTACACGTCGCGATATCATTCCGATATCGTAATACAACGGCGCGGGAGCGCGCATTTAGTGCCCATTTCTCGCTGATCACATCGGCGGTTTAGACGTTCCGATATCGGGATACAACGTCCCGACGATGTGTACGCCCCCCAACCCAGGAAAGACCATTTAACATGGGAGTGAATGGGTGACATGGCAGTACACATCGGATTTGGGCTGTCACACGGGACAATCCGGCTCCAACAGGCATCCGATATCGGGCGGTTGAATAGCACGCTCATTCGACCCCCGATATCGGTTTACCATCGTTCCTGCATTGTATCGGATGTTCACACCATACAACGCAGGAACGATATTGGGTCCAACGCCCGAACCACGTGACTTTTGGTCGGAGTTGGACGCCGATATCGCGACGCGTAAACCCACCATAAGAATGAGGAGTCTTGGAGTTGACGATCGACGGAGCCCTGATCTTATCATCTCCTCATCTGTCTGGGATCAAGAGACAGAAGGATCCGCCAAGCCTCCTACACAGAAGATCGGGTGTGAGGTCTCCAAGATGTTTAGAGCAACCCCTGCTGAGATCCTCCATAACCTGTCTACCAGTGATCAAGGAAAGGTTATATTGTTTTGAAGGTTAAGACCAAACCCCCAAATATTGAGGGACGAGCTATTAACATATCTATAGAATTTTTTCCAACATCTGTTTGCACATCACTGTATGTTTATCCATAATGAAACCTGACGTTCTACATGTTGTCACGTTCCACCTTTTGCCTATAGATACAATGTGATATATAGGAGATCTTACTTACAGCTCCGGCTCAGGTGACACCTTTGATTAACCCTCGGCAGTCCCGTTCTCTGTGATCTGTCCGTACCTGGACCTATATAGACCGTAGATCTGTATAATGTCTCCCCAGGGTGAGGGCTGACATGGCTTAAAGAGCAAGAGATGCTTAATTACATACAATGTATACAGTCTCGAAGGAGAATCTTCCTGCTAATGATGTCCCTGATGATCTCTGCCCTCTTTAACTAAGTAAAGTCTGAAGAATTACTAGTTACTAGTTCTCACGTCTTCACTTCTCGGTTCTCGAGACCCGGTCCTATGACCTTGGCGGTGTCATTTTAATAAAGGGGTGATGTTAGGGAAAGTCTAAGGGATGTTCGTGACGCCTGGGTGGCCGCCGCTGCTGCAGAACCTCTGGGGATGATGACCGGCAGCTTAGATAGTCCCGCTCCCCGCAGGCGGAGTGCAATGCCCAGGGCAGTGGAGTGGTCTTCCCCCGGCTCGTACCTCAGCAGTTGGTCACTCGGTCTGCAGTACCCTCAATGTTTCGGGCGGCCTCTGTGGCTGATGGTTGCCGTGCATAAAAGTCTCACACACCACAGCTACAGTCCCGTTACTTTTACTTCAGGTGTTAAACATGGCCGCCGGGTACGCTCTCTGCCAGTCTCCGGGGCTTTTGCTCTTTCTCCAGAGCCGGGTTGGTACAGTCGAGCCACGTTTGGTGCCCTTACTCTACTTTCTCGGTGTTACAGTCTCTGGTGGGTCTCGTCTCTCGGTGTTATAAGGGGTAACTTCCATCTGAGGCGAGCGGGTGGTTGCTCTGCTCCCCAGGCTCTCAATGCCTTCCGCTACACAGAGCTCAGGTACCGGTATCCACGGGTGCTTGTAGGTCCCGAGTGCCATTAGGTCACTCTCCAGGGAGCTGCTCCCTAGTTCGGCCACCTTTCCCAAGATGTGTCGGGTGTTCATCCACAGCTCCTGGTAGAAGTCTGACACCTCCGGTTTCGGCTCAGGTTTGAAGCTTCCGCACTGTCTTCCACCAACCCATCTGTCTCAATCAAATTCGGGCGTAGGGGGGTCGATGCCTCATTCACACCCCTAGGGCTCTTCTCTCCGTCTCTACCGGTCTGTTCTCTCCCTCCCTCACCACACCGCCTCTACACTCCCGACTACCACTCCTACGTCAGTTGATGGGTCCTCCGGTCTCGTACTACTGAACTAACGTGTTTAACACTGTCCCGTCCCCCTTTTGTGGTTTGGGTCCTCCCTTAGGGACCAACCATTGTCCCATAGGCCTGTCACTGTGTGTTGTGTTGTGGCTCAACCACACCATCCCAACACCCGGAGAACAGGGGCACTACACTCCCTAACCGCAGAAGTGCAGTACCTCTGGTGGCGGTTTACCCGGAGGGGCACCACATTGACATGGGAGTCTATGGAAAACAGTTGTTACAATTGTGCAATTGGGCTCGGATTCCCGCTGCTCACGGTTTGGAGCATTTCATTATAATTAGAAAGAAAAATCATGGAAAGTCGACACTATTCCTTTTACGGACCTGTGCAGCGCTCAAGGCCGGGATACTCAGACTGCTGAGCAGGGTAGCACCCTATTTACTATGTCACAGTGGTGGGCATATCAGTAGATGTGGCCCTAGCTTCACATGAAAGGGGAGACTGTACAAGGGGTGCCGAGTTCATAATGCAGAAATGAAGGAAAGTATAATGGGAAACTCGAGATGCCAGTTGGGGTATTTGACCGGTATGTAACTGGCACTGCAGGACAGAAGATGACAATAGTGCAGATGGTTAAGGCTTCCCAACCAGGACTGTCTCCCAGGAAAGGTTAAAGTCAGTGTAGTGCAGCAGAGAATAATGCAGCGGAAGACAGGATGGTCACGTTATTATTTACTGTACACTGAATACTGGGGTCTCTCTAATGGATTGCCTGTTCCATATTATTCAATCGGCTACAAAGGGTCCTAGACTCCCGTCGTGGGTACCCCCCCTGGGGTAGCGACAGAATTGGCAGCTGCAGTGGTGCGCTCCTATGAAGCTGTTCTACCACTCCAGTTTTGAAGTACAGATGAGAACAACTGTATACCTCGGGATCAGTGTCCGGTGGGACTGGGCGTGGGTGTCTTTATACCTGTTGCTTTGTTTCTTGCCCACTTTCTTGTCTGGGTCACCGCTTCTCGGTGCACTCCCAGTTAGATCGGTAGTTTTCACTTCCTCCTTGTACTTGTTCCTTCCACCGTCTCCATTTCTGTTCTCCTCTTTCCCCACACTACACCTCACACTCCTCCCATCAGGGCCCTGATTGGTCCTCTGCCTCTGAATGGTGCATGTGGTACATGGAGCTTTGGATTTAACTTGTTCACCACTGAGACGGACGATATTGCATCTTCAGTCAGGGATGCAATGCCTTCCTGTGATGCACTCGTTGCGGGGCGCCACATGTGCGCGCTCCTGTGCCGTTATATACAATATCGGGACGATATCAGGACGTGTAAAACGGCCATTACACACAGACTCACAGTTTTGTAGTTCTCCAAAGCTTTACTGTAGTTGTTGTTCAGCAAGTACTGTCCTCGGAGTCTGTACCGGGGCCGGGTTGCTCCCACCCTGTCCGGGTCCTCAGCTTCCTCCTGCTGCGCTGTGTGTGTGGCCCTGCTGCTGCTTTTAGCTGAGCTGCTGGCACTGTTTCTTCTCACAGGTACCCCCTTTGCTAGGCAACTTGAGTCTTTCCGTGTACTTCTGACCCCGCCGTGTTGCTTTGCTGAGGTACAGTGTAGATCTACAACCTCCACTATCCCAGTGTTTACTGTGCTGTGTGTGTCAGTCACAGTCTCAGATCCGGTATCCAGTCTGTGCGCTCCTCCGGGGCGAGTTGTGAAGTCACTCAGTCTCCCAGATGTGTTCCTCTGTTTCTTGTGCTCTTTCCCTCAGACCCTGGGTAGGCCTGGAATCGAGGAGCAGACTGTAGAGAAGCCTGAGGCAGCTTCTTTACACTACAGCCTCTCTCAGTTCCCCCAGGAACTGAACTCTTCACAGTACTGTTACGTACTGAACTACTTCCTCTTGACCCGGAGTATATAAGGGAGCTGGTTTAGCTCCTGTGGCACCCCATGGGTTAATGTGCCACAATAACATCACATGGGTTCTCTCCCCACTACACACTGACAAACACTAGCACCTCTGGGCCAGGAGGGGGAGACAAACCTGCTCCCTTAATTACTCCTGCTCATGAGGGAGAGTTCAGTTCAGCACGGTGCAGTGCTGTGAAGAGCACAGTTAGAGCAGAGTTAGCTCAGTGCAGGCCCAGCAAGGGTCGGAGGAACAGGAGAACTACAGACTGAGGAACACGTCTGGGAGCTGGAGTGATACTGTGGCGCCCCTGCGTCCAGGAGGCCACAAAGGGAACTGCAGCCAGGCAGGTAGGACACTTGTTGCACAACAACACTCTCACAGCCCACACAACCCACGTGTAAGAGAAAGTAACATCCAGCCCTGAGATTATAGACTCTATGAGATTGAGGGGTGGTGGATTTGGAGGAGTGGGTTGGGCACACACGTAGTCAGGTGACTTGACAGTATATAGTGAAGGGGGAGGATGAAGGAGTTCAGTAGGCCATAGTGAGCTGAAAAGTAAAGATCAAGCACAGGCCAGAGAACAGCAGCAGGTTGAGCAGAAGCTGAGCAGGAGAAAGCCACACGTCCTGGAAGAGTGAAAGCATAAGGAGCGCAGAATCCGTACTGAGCCAGTGTGAGCCGGAGGAGAGAGAAAGCCTATCCAGAGCTAGATCCCCAGGAGTGTGAGAGAGCATAGAGGGACGGTGATACCTGGGCCCTAGAACCACAGCTGAAGCAACTGACTGCAGGCGGAGTAGCCCTCCTATTATACTGAAAGGAACAGAGAGAAAGGAGCCTGGTAGAGCCTCAGACTTGAGGACTGCTGGAGGCTGGGCTGAAGTAGAGTGTCGGCTCTAGAGGGGACCGTAGTTTACCCGGCATCCCCAAACAACACGACGGGGGGTCTTAGTTCCAGATTGAGATCCCTACCCAAAGGACAGGCAGCTCAGTGACAAACTAAGGACCCACAGGGGCCCGACTCACCGCCATACTGTCCAGCGTTTCACACACCACCCGTGGAGACGGAGACCGTAATAGCCCGGAAAGGACACTGCAGACTGTGTGAGGGGTCACAGAGAGAGAGGCCTGGCTGCAGAGCAAAGGGAACCCGGAGAGGGAGAATGTGCCCGTGTATTAAGAACTGTACTTGAACTGTGTAAGAACTGTAACTGTGCTGTAAAGTGACTGGAAGAGCTGAGAGTAAACACGGAAAACCCTGGAACTGCTTCCCTTGTGTTTCTGCATGAAAGTGATTCTCTCCATACAGGATACAGCCTGTCAGCACCAGCAAAGAGGAGAGATCCCTGCAGCATCTGCAAAGTAAGTGTGCTACACACTCCACAATAGACTTAACCCTTACTGCCCCGGGGAACACAGTTCTACCCACTGGAACTATACCACCTAAGCTGCTATCCCATCATCCCCGGAGGTTCTGCAGCAGCGGCGGCCCCATCACTGGCCGCATATTGTGGGTGGCGTCACGACTGACAACCCCTGTAAATATCCCCTTTTATTGCTGAGCCCGGGACACGGTCCGGACCAGGACCACCCGTGACTTCCCCTGTAGCAGACCGGTCCGGTACCGAGTACCCCCGTCCCAGTGGGCCCGACAATACCTTTACTCGCCCCAGAAAGGCGCACAGAACGGACACCGGATCCGGTACTGTGTCTGGCACCCACAGCACAGTGAATGCAGGAACAGTGGGATTTCTAGATGCCCATAGTACCAGTGCAAAGCAACACGGAGGGGTCAGCACAGCACAGAGGACTCAAGTTGCCTAGCCAAGTGGTACCAGCAGAACACAGAGAAAGAGTGAGAAGTCCCAGCAGCTCAGCTGGAAGCAGCAGCCAGGACACACACACACAGCGCAGCACGAGGAAGCTGATGACCCGGACAGGGTGGGAAGAGAGCTCAGCCCCATTACAGACTCTGTGGACTATAATCTGCAACATCAGCAGTAAAGCCTTGGAAAACAGCAAAACTGTGAGTCTGTGTATTGATTGCAACCTTTGCCCTACATTCAGTAACAGAGAGCTTCCCCCTGCTACAAGCCTGTCAGCTCTGCACACTGATTAGAAGAAGCTGCAGCATCAGGAGAAGAGGAGAATTGCACCTTTGACTACAAAACGTGAGTGTGTGTCCTTTAACCCCGTCTCCACCATCCATATCCATTATAGACTATACCATCACTGCCCCGGGGAATACGGTTCTACTCACTGGAACTATACCATCTATGCTGCCACTACATCATCCCCGGAGGTTCTGCAGCAGCGGTGGCCCCCTTACTGGCCGCATATAGTGGGTGGCATCACGATAGACTATTCTCCCCTGTAAATACACCCTTTTATTTGCCAGGGCCCGGGACACGTTCCGGACCAGGACCACCCGTGACTTCCCCTATAGCAGACACGGTCTGGTACCGAGTACCCCTGTCCCAGTGGGCTCGACACTCCCCTCCTGGCCCAGAGGTGCTAGTGTAGTGTCAGTGTTGTGTGGGGAGGGAACCCGTGTGATGTTACTGTGGCACGTTAACCCTTGGGGTGCCTCACCCTCAAAGTACCTTTCAGGCCTCTCAAATCTGTACCTGTCCTCATCTACGGGTTCAGTCTAGCCATCATGCGCTCTGTAGTGAGTAGTCCTCCTTCTCAGGTCACTATCCCTCGTACGATGGCTTTATCCTACTCTGTAGTGGTAGTTAGGTCACGGGTTATAGAGTCCCCGAACCCCACTGGGATGTCTTATAGTTAGGGTCCTGCAGTTTCCCCAGTCACGTCTACAGAGCTGGCTCTCTGACTGTCCTGGCCTAGCCACCAGTGACCCATGTTGGTCGGGCTCACCTGGCTCCTTCAGTCTCTCCGGTTTCAACGTTAGAGTGTGTCGGCTTGGGGATCGTTCCCTTCTCCACCCTCCAGGGAAAACTCCCTCCATGGCAAATTACCTCCAAGGAATAACTGGGAGATTGACTGTTGCTCTACCTCCTGGGCAAACTACCTCCAGGGAATCCTCGATCGATTGTCTCACCCAACTTAGTGTTCCAGCGTTTTACTCTTGTTCCTCCACCTACTTGTCTGTGGTCTTTTCTACTTCCCACCCACATGTCTCTAAACTCCCGCCACCCCTTGCCGACATAGAGTGATTGGCTTAGGGTCGTTGTGTGTCGGTGTGTGGGTGTTTTGCGAGTTGATGTCTTATCTCGTCCAGCTGCAGTTCACCCTGTGGCCGCAGGGGCACCACAACTGTTAGTTTGTTCATTGTATTTTTAACTTGTTTGTATGTAACCCTTTCTTATGTATAGCACCATGGAATCAATGGTGCTCTATAAATAAATAATAATAATAATGGGTCTCGGTTGCACCTGGCAGTAGTCACATGTGTCCCGGTTGCACCTGGCAGTAGTCACATGTGTCCCGGTCGTACCTGGCAGTAGTCACATGTGTCCCGGTCGTACCTGACAGTAGTCACATGTGTCCCGGTTGTACCTGGCAGTAGTCACATGTGTCCCGGTCGTACCTCGCAGTAGTCACATGTGTCCTGGTTGTACCTGGCAGTAGTCACATGTGTCCCGGTCGTACCTGGCAGTAGTCACATGTGTCTTGGTCATACCTCGCAGTAGTCACATGTGTCCCGGTCGTACCTGGCAGTAGTCACATGTGTCTCGGTTGTACCTCGCAGTAGTCACATGTGTCCTGGTCGTACCTGGCAGTAGTCACATGTGTCCCGGTCGTACCTGGCAGTAGTCACATGTGTCTCGGTTGTACCTCGCAGTAGTCACATGTGTCCTGGTCGTACCTGCCAGTAGTCACATGTGTCCCGGTTGTACCTGGCAGTAGTCACATGTGTCCCGGTCATACCTGGCAGTAGTCACATGTGTCCCGGTTGTACCTGGCAGTAGTCACATGTGTCCCAGTTGTACCTGGCAGTAGTCACATGTGTCCCGGTCGTACCTCGCAGTAGTCACATGTGTCGTGGTCATACCTGGCAGTAGTCACATGTGTCCTGGTCGTACCTGGCAGTAGTCACATGTGTCCCGGTTGTACCTGGCAGTAGTCACATGTGTCCCGGTTGTACCTGGCAGTAGTCACATGTGTCCCGGTCGTACCTGGCAGTAGTCACATGTGGCCCGGCTGTACCTGGCAGTAGTCAAATGTGTCCCGGTTGCACCTGGCAGTAATCACATGGGTCCTGGTTGTACCTGGCAGTACTCACATGTATCCCGGTCGTACCTGACAGTACTGACATGTGTCCCAGTTGTACCTGGCAGTAGTCACATGTGTCCCGGTTGTACCTGGCAGTACTCACATGTGTCCCGTTTGTACCTGGCAGTAGTCATACGTGTCCCGGTTGTACCTCGCAGTAGTCACATGTGTCCTGGTCGTACCTGGCAGTAGTCACATGTGTCCCGGTTGTACCTGGCAGTAGTCACATGTGTCCCAGTTGTACCTGGCAGTAGTCACATGTGTCCCATCGTACCTGGCAGTAGTCACATGTGTCCCGGTTGCACCTGGCAGTAGTCATACGTGTCCCGGTCGTACCTTGCAGTAGTCAGTATCTCTGTCTTCTTTGTATTGAGTAGCAGTCCCATGTTTGAGATTTCCATCTTGACCCTCTTAAATAAGTCCTTCGTTCTATCTGCGCTTATTGCTACCAATGTTGAGAGAAGTTTTTAAAATTGTCGATGACACATCCAGCAATTTTGAGTTTGTTAGTAAACACAGATGCCTTTTTTTGTGATGTTTTTTCAGTAGAGGACAGGGTCAATAGAGTCATGTCATTATTGGTAGGGTCATCAGGGTCATCTTGTTATTATTATTACAGAATTTGGCAAAGTCAGCAAAGCCGTCTCATTATCACCGCAGGGTCAGCAAAGTCAGATCATTATCATTACAGGACAAAATGAACAGAGTCAGCAGAGCCATCATCGGATCATTACACGGCAGAGTCATCATCGGATCATTACAGGGCAGAGTCATCATCGGATCATTACAGGGCAGAGTCATCATCGGATCATTACACGGCAGAGTCATCATCGGATCATTACAGGGCAGAGTCATCATCGGATCATTACAGGGCAGAGTCATCAGAGTCATCTCATTATCATCAGGGGGTCGAAGCATTATCTGATCATCTCTAAGATGCTAAAATTGACTAAACCAGAGCGGTGAGGGCCTCATCTGATGGACTGACGTCACTTGGGGTTGGGTCTCGTCTACATTATATATTTCTGTGCAACGTTCTGAAGTTCTTTATATAGAAGATATTATCGCTAGTGTTATATCTTTATCATTTAAGGGTCATTTATTATTAATTCTTAATTTATTATTAGAAAGCTGTTCTCATTAAAAAAGAGGAAACCCTAATAAATCAGCGTAAAAATCCCAACAAAGCTGAGATCCAGGATACAGACACAAGACGTCGTCAGAAAATGAGATTTTATCAATTAGGTTTTTGTTCTAATTTTTATTTTTCATTTTTTCCAATGTTTTATTTTCTATATCTTATTGTTTATTAAAAATTAGATGGTGGCCCGATGCTGTCACATTCGAAGGGCGTAGACGTCACGATGGTGGTGAGCTCTGTGGCGCTGGGTGCAATCACTGTCTCTCCCCCGTCTGCTCACCCACCCCTATGCTGTATGTGGAGACACGGGGGTCAGTGGTGCTCTCCTCTGTGGAGACACGGGGGTCAGTGGGTGCTCTCCTCTGTGGAGACACGGGGGTCTGTGAGTGCTCTCCTCTGTGGAGACACGGGGGTCAGTGGGGGCTCTCCTCTGTGGAGACACGGGGGTCAGTGGGTGCCCTCCTCTGTGGAGACACGGGGGTCAGTGGGTGCTCTCCTCTGTGGAGACACAGGGGTCAGTGGGTGCTCTCCCCTGTGGAGACACGGGGGTCAGTGGGGGCTCTCCTCTCTGGAGACACGGGGGTCAGTGGGTGCTCTCCTCTGTGGAGACACGGGGTCAGTGGGGGCTCTCCTCTGTGGAGACACGGGGGTCAGTGGGTGCCCTCCTCTGTGGAGACACGGGGTCAGTGGGTGATCTTCTCTGTGGAGACACGGGGGTCAGTGGGTGCTCTCCTCTGTGGAGACACGGGGGTCAGTGGGGGCTCTCCTCTGTGGAGACACGGGGGTCACTGGGGGCTCTCCTCTGTGGAGACACGGGGGTCAGTGGGTGCTCTCCTCTGTGGAGACACGGGGGTCAGTGGGGGCTCTCCTCTGTGGAGACACAGGGGTCAGTGGGTGCTCTCCTGTGTGGAGACACGGGGGTCAGTGGGTGCTCTCCTCTGTGGAGACACGGGGGTCAGTGGGTGCTCTCCTCTGTGGAGACACGGGGGTCAGTGGGTGCTCTCCTCTGTGGAGACATAGGGGTCAGTGGGTGCTCTCCTCTGTGGAGACACGGGGGTCAGTGGGCGCTCTCCTCTGTGGAGACACGGGGGTCAGTGGGTGTTCTCCTCTGTGGAGACACGGGGGTCAGTGGGTGCTCTCCTCTGTGGAGACACGGGGGTCAGTGGGTGCTCTCCTCTGTGGAGACACGGGGGTCAGTGGGTGCTCTCCTCTGTGGAGACACGGGGGTCAGTGGGTGCTCTCCTCTGTGGAGACACGGGGTCAGTGGGTGCTCTCCTCTGTGGAGACACGGGGTCAGTGGGGCTCTCCTCGTGAGACACGGGGTCAGTGGTGCTCTCTCTGAACCGGTCAGTGTGCTCTGTGGAGACACGGGGGTCAGTGGGGTGCTCTCCTCTGTGGAGACACGGGGGTCAGTGGGTGCTCTCCTCTGTGGAGACACGGGTCAGTGGGTGCTCTCCCTGTGGAGACACGGGGTCAGTGGGTGCTCTCCTCTGTGGAGACACAGGGGTCATGGGTGCTCTCCTCTGTGAGACCGGTCGTGGAGTGTCTTGTGGACACGGGGGTCAGTGGGTGCTCTCCTCTGTGGAGACACGGGGTCAGTGGGTGCTCTCCTCTGTGGAGACACGGGGTCAGTGGGTGCTCTCCTCTGTGGAGACACGGGGTCAGTGGGTGCTCTCCTCTGTGGAGACACGGGGTCAGTGGGTGCTCTCCTCTGTGGAGACACGGGGTCAGTGGGTGCTCTCCTCTGTGGAGACACGGGGTCAGTGGGTGCTCTCCTCTGTGGAGACACGGGGTCAGTGGGTGCTCTCCTCTGTGGAGACACGGGGTCAGTGGGTGCTCTCCTCTGTGGAGACACGGGGTCAGTGGGTGCTCTCCTCTGTGGAGACACGGGGGTCAGTGGGTGCTCTCCTCTGTGGAGACACGGGGGTCAGTGGGTGCTCTCCTCTGTGGAGACACGGGGTCAGTGGGGCTCTCCTCTGTGGAGACACGGGGGTCAGTGGGTGCTCTCCTCTGTGGAGACACGGGGGTCAGTGGGTGCTCTCCTCTGTGGAGACACGGGGGTCAGTGGGTGCTCTCCTCTGTGGAGACACGGGGTCAGTGGGGCTCTCCTCTGTGGAGACACAGGGTCAGTGGTGCTCTCCTCTGTGGAGACACGGGGGTCAGTGGGTGCTCTCCTCTGTGGAGACACGGGGTCAGTGGGTGCTCTCCTCTGTGGAGACACGGGGTCAGTGGGTGCTCTCCTCTGTGGAGACACGGGGTCAGTGGGTGCTCTCCTCTGTGGAACACGGGGGTCAGTGGGTGCTCTCCTCTGTGGAGACACGGGGGTCAGTGGGTGCTCTCCTCTGTGGAGACACTGGGGTCAGTGGGTGCTCTCCTCTGTGGAGACACGGGGGTCAGTGGGTGCTCTCCTCTGTGGAGACACGGGGGTCAGTGGGTGCTCTCCTCTGTGGAGACACAGGGGGTCAGTGGGTGCTCTCCTCTGTGGAGACACGGGGGTCAGTGGGTGCTCTCCTCTGTGGAGACACGGGGTCAGTGGGTGCTCTCCTCTGTGGAGACACGGGGGTCAGTGGGTGCTCTCCTCTGTGGAGACACGGGGGTCAGTGGGGATGCTCTCTCTGTGGAGACCGGGGTCAGTGGTGCTCTCCTCTGTGGAGACACGGGGGTCAGTGGGTGCTCTCCTCTGTGGAGACACGGGGTCAGTGGGTGCTTCTCTCCTGTGGGAGACGGGGTCTCCCTGAGGTCAGGGTCTCTCCTCTGTGGAGACACGGGGGTCAGTGGGTGCTCTCCTCTGTGGAGACACGGGGGTCAGTGGGTGCTCTCCTCTGTGGAGACACGAGGGGGTGCAGTGGGTGCTCTCCTCTGTGGAGACACGGGGGTCAGTGGGTGCTCTCCTCTGTGGAGACACGGGGTCAGTGGGTGCTCTCCTCTGTGGAGACACGGGGGTCAGTGGGTGCTCTCCTCTGTGGAGAACACGGGGTCTCGAGTGCTCTCCTCTGTGGAGACACGGGGTCAGTGGGTGCTCTCCTCTGTGAGACACGGGTCAGTGGGCTCTCCTCTGTGGAACACGGGGTCAGTGGGTGCTCTCCTCTGTGGAGACACGGGGGTCAGTGGGGTGCTCTCCTCTGTGAGAGACACGGGGTCAGTGGGTGCTCTCCTCTGTGGAGACACGGGGGTCAGTGGGTGCTCTCCTCTGTGGAGACACGGGGTCAGTGGGTGCTCTCCTCTGTGGAGACACGGGGTCAGTGGGTGCTCTCCTCTGTGGAGACACGGGGGTCAGTGGGTGCTCTCCTCTGTGGAGACACGGGGGTCAGTGGGTGCTCTCCTCTGTGGAGACACGGGGGTCAGTGGGGGCTCTCCTCTGTGGAGACACGGGGGTCAGTGGGGGCTCTCCTCTGTGGAGACACGGGGTCAGTGGGGCTCTCCTCTGTGGAGACACGGGGGTCAGTGGGTGCTCTCCTCTGTGGAGACACGGGGGTCAGTGGGTGCTCTCCTCTGTGGAGACACGGGGTCAGTGGGTGCTCTCCTCTGTGGAGACACGGGGTCAGTGGGGTCTCTGGCGCTCTGTGGAGACACGGGGGTCAGTGGGTGCTCTCCTCTGTGGAGACACGGGGGTCAGTGGGTGGCTCTCCTCTGTGGAGACACGGGGTCAGTGGGTGCTCTCCTCTGTGGAGACACGGGGGTCAGTGGGTGCTCTCCTCTGTGGAGACACAGGGGTCAGTGGGGCTCTCCTCTGTGGAGACACGGGGGTCAGTGGGTGCTCTCCTCTGTGGAGACACGGGGGTCAGTGGGGCTCTCCTCTGTGGAGACACGGGGTCAGTGGGTGCTCTCCTGTGTGGAGACACGGGGGTCAGTGGGTGCTCTCCTCTGTGGAGACACGGGGGTCAGTGGGTGCTCTCCTCTGTGGAGACACGGGGGTCAGTGGGTGCTCTCCTCTGTGGAGACACGGGGGTCAGTGGGTGTGCTCTCCTCTGTGGAGACACGGGGGTGAGTGGGTGCTCTCCTCTGTGGAGAAACGGGGTCAGTGGGGGCTCTCCTCTGTGGAGACACGGGGGGGTACAGGGGTTGCTGCTCCTCTGTGGAGACACGGGGGTCAGTGGGGGCTCTCCTCTGTGGAGACACAGGGGTCAGTGGGTGCTCTCCTGTGTGGAGACACGGGGGTCAGTGGGTGCTCTCCTCTGTGGAGACACGGGGGTCAGTGGGTGCTCTCCTCTGTGGAGACACGGGGGTCAGTGGGTGCTCTCCTCTGTGGAGACACGGGGGTGAGTGGGTGCTCTCCTCTGTGGAGAAACGCGGGTCAGTGGGGGCTCTCCTCTGTGGAGACACGGGGGTCAGTGGGTGCTCTCCTCTGTGGAGACACGGGGGTCAGTGGGTGCTCTCCTCTGTGGAGACACAGGGGTCAGTGGGGGCTCTCCTCTGTGGAGACACGGGGGTCAGTGGGTGCTCTCCTCTGTGGAGACACAGGGGTCAGTGGGTGCTCTCCTCTGTGGAGACACGGGGGTCAGTGGGTGCTCTCCTCTGTGGAGACACGGGGGTCAGGGGGTGCTCTCCTCTGTGGAGACACCGGGGTCAGGGGGTGCTCTCCTCTGTGGAGACACGGGGGTCAGTGGGTGCTGCCCTCCTGTGTGGAGACACGGGGGTCAGTGGGTGCTCTCCTCTGTGGAGACACGGGGGTCAGTGGGTGCTCTACTCTGTGGAGACACGGGGGTCAGTGGGTGCTCTACTCTGTGGAGACACGGGGGTCAGTGGGTGCTTTTCTCTGTGGAGACACGGGGGTCAGTGGGTGCTCTCCTCTGTGGGACACGGGGGTCAGTGGGTGCTCTCCTCTGTGGAGACACGGGGGTCAGTGGGTGCTCTCCTCTGTGGAGACACGGGGTCAGTGGGGGCTCTCCTCTGTGGAGACACAGGGGTCAGTGGGTGCTCTCCTGTGTGGAGACACGGGGGTCAGTGGGGGCTCTCCTCTGTGGAGACACGGGGGTCAGTGGGTGCTCTCCTCTGTGGAGACACAGGGGTCAGTGGGGGCTCTCCTCTGTGGAGACACGGGGGTCAGTGGGTGCTCTCCTCTGTGGAGACACGGGGGTCAGTGGGTGCTGCCCTCCTGTGTGGAGACACGGGGGTCAGTGGGTGCTCTCCTCTGTGGAGACACGGGGGTCAGTGGGTGCTCTACTCTGTGGAGACACGGGGGTCAGTGGGTGCTCTACTCTGTGGAGACACGGGGGTCAGTGGGTGCTTTTCTCTGTGGAGACACGGGGGTCAGTGGGTGCTCTCCTCTGTGGAGACACAGGGGTCAGTGGGTGCTCTCCTCTGTGGAGACATGGGGGTCAGTGGGTGCTCTCCTCTGTGGAGACACGGGGGTCAGTGGGTGCTCTCCTCTGTGGAGACACGGGGTCAGTGGGTGCTCTCCTCTGTGGAGACACGGGGGTCAGTGGGTGCTCTCATCTGTGGACGGAGCCAGTCTGAAACCTGCAGACCTGCCTGGGAGCAGGTAACCCAAGTTTGGGCAAATTGTGTGTACTGACCGAAGTCAATGTGTGAACTGTGCAGATATAACCATGGTTGAAACCGACTTAGTTCACATGTACGCTTTTTGCAAATACGACAGAATTCCACCATTTTTGCAAGAAATGGATCCGTCACACTTGCAGCACGATTGTGTTCTGTCTAATGCACTTTGTATAGGAGTTCCGGACATGTGCGGCACTTGCGTTTTCATCCAGATCCAGCAAGTCTGACACTTCCGTCTTGTCTTAAAACCACAGTTAGCAGCCGTTTTTGTCCTGTGCCTGAAGTGCCAGAAGTGCCGGATCCGAGAGAAAACACAAGTGTCCCACATGTCTGGAACTCCTATACAAAATGCATTCGATAGAACACAATCTTGACACAAATGTGACAGATCCGTTGTTTGCAAAAAAGGTGGAATTCTGCCAGATTTGCAAAAATGCAGATCATGCAAACCTGAAGTTCCAAAGTTCCCATTGGTCATGGTAGTCTACTGCCGGACGGTCTGGGCGTTCGCAGAGGCTATTTCTGTAGTGGCATCCTCCGCCACCACCTGCCCCCAGCACACTCAATCATGTCCACAGAGGATGATGGCAGAATTAGGGGACGACCTCCTGGCTAAACAAGAAAGGCCTGACCACTACCTAATTCCACTTCCTCTCCCGGTCGGCCTCCTTCTGCCACTTCTCAATGTCAGCATCGGTGGCAACCTGACTCCGGCCAATCGTGAACCTGCTCATCACCTTCATGAAGGTGTCCTCCTCCCCAACAAAGATGGTGCATAGTCTTTCAGAAAGATGTTCACGCAAGCAGGGTGGACCGGTTGACGTATCACCTATACCCAGTATCTTGTTCATCTAGGAAGCCAAACCCCTTCTGTTGGATGAAATGCCATCACCTTGTCTCGGGTACAGCATAGACTAAAGGAATAAAAATTCTGATTTAATTCAGCAGTTTCATGAAAACTTAGTCAGGACCTGCAGCTCTCTGGCGCCCCCTTATCCTGCTGGCCAAACCAGGTATTGCCAGATGATAAAACAAGGAGTCCAGCTGCTTTAATTCATGTCGTCCACTGCGGCACGTGATGTGACGGGATGTATATATACCACCACTTCCTCCCGGGAATGTATATATACCTCGATCCAGTCACCCTCAGACCCACAATATAACATAAAAACTAAAATTATGCCACCACCACCGATCTCTTTTAAGTGTATCAGTAACCGGTCTGGTAATGTGAATTTGTGGAGATTAATGTATTTAGCTCATTCATAGAACAAGAAGAACAAAATTAGTAATTTATAAGTTTTACTCCAGAAAGTTGGCAGTGTATATATGTATAAACAGTTATTAAAATAAAAGGGAATAATTGAGAAATTGCAAAACCTGCACCACGCGGTGACGATCCCAGATTAAGTGGGGGTGGGACGGCTCCCCAGAAATGATGTGTGATTCCTCCACCCAGCGTGTGGTGCTGCGTCTGACGTCCCAGGGTGGAATGAAGCCACAATGGACGCTCTAGTTCTATGTAATGGGGCAGACAATCCAGGAACTCCCACTTGTGTTCACCTCCCTGGTGGGCCGGTTCTCTGAAACCCACCTCTTTCACAATTCTCCAAAAACCTTCATTTTTCACATCTTTGGATGGTCAAAACCATGGACATCATGTTTTTCATTGGGAATTTACACGAAGATTGATATCATATATGATATGTCTATAATGTTCAGAAGGTCAGAACCTATTTCCCAGTTTTCTGATTGTTTCCTCGATATAAAAGATATACCATCATAACTGAAAAAAGGTAAACATCCCAAAAATATGATTTATGACTTTGTGCCATTAACGGGTCTTATGAAATTTGATGTTAAAAGACTGTAAGTTAAGACAAAGGGATATCACAGGGACAAAACCAGATTAGACTAGCTGAATTCTGCTCAGCTCAGAGTTTTATAGCTAGTAGTAAAGATTCCTGATTGAAGTAATCATCTATGTATCTTCCATACCAACGAATAAGGGACGGAGAAGTAAAAAAGAGTCTCTGGCTGTCTTTTCAAACATTTTAAAACAATGACAAGAAATCATATCTAGTTAGCACATGACACCTCCTCAAGACATGAAGACAATCTTCCTTCTCAGGAAGTTTCTGATGTTGTTTTTGATTTCCTCAGTCCTGAAACAGTAGATGATGGGGTTGGCTATATGTGGCAAATAAGAGTAAAGGCAAAGAATGAGAATATGGATATCAGTTGGTAAAATGAGTTTGACATAGTTGGCGATGTAGATGAAAACCCGTGGGATGAAGTAAAGGCTAATAATCACCAAGTGTGTGGAGCACGTGTAGAAGACCTTCTGCCAGTTGCCGGAAGAGCCAGAAAAATAGATTGTTGCGATGATGACGATGTAAGACGATAGAATGATAGCCAATGGGATGAGGAGGATGGACAGGGCCACGATCAAAAGAATCTGTCTAGTGCTATTGACGTCCCCGTAGGCCGAACGCATGAGTGTGGAACTGGAACAAAAACAGTTGTAGATTTTGGTTTGTTCGGGGAACACAAGTTGTGAAATTAACGAGGGATACACTATGACCGAGATGGCCGCGAAGAGCCAGCTGACATTACAACTCACGACGGTGACCCTATGGGTGATTATCGAGGAGTATCTTAACGGCTTACAAATGGCCACACAGCGGTCTCCACCCATCAGCATGAGAATGAACCCATCCACGACTCCCAACCAATGGATGAGAGACATCTGAACGAAACACTCAAGGAAAGACATCCTTCCAGCGTCAAACCAATACTTGGCGATGAATTTCGGAAGGGTGATGGTGTCAAACAGCAGGTTGGACAAGGCTAGGTTGGCGATAAAGATGTACATGGGTTGTTGTAGGTGATAACTTCCGAATATCAGTAGGATGACCGTGCCGTTAGCTACAAGCGATGTGTTGTATATGGTGAGCATGATGAATGGAATCACCAGATTGTATCTCTCTGGGACTTCTGAAAACCCAACAAGTTCGAAGTAAACTTTATGAGAATTATTCGCCATTAGGAAAAGCCTGAAAAAAGGGAGAAAAACATGGAGGGTTCATATGGAACAACTGAATCAATGCAAATGGATAAGGCTGGTTTCCCAATATCATTTTTTGGTAAATGATGAAACTGGATGCCCCCATGCCTCATGCAGGAGCATCCGGTTGCATGTCTGACAGTGCATGTCACATGTGCAGTTCATAGCACACCGACCGGATATCCGAATCCACTGGGATCTGAAATCCGGATGAATGACATAAACCCCCATTCAGATTTCACCTGTGGTGCCCTAAATCCGTGGGGGGTTCATGGTTTTTTTGACAGAGACCAAATCACAACAAGATGCAGATTTTGTTTCCACCTGGGGGAACTGTGCACAACTGGATGCTCCCGCAAGTGTCTCCGGCCCCAGTGAAAGTCAGTGGGGTCCAAAACATGGATGGCAATGGATGAGAAGTGGGAAACCAGCCTTAGGCTAGGGTCACGCTTGGGGGGGGTGACCCACATTTAACATGAGCGCTAAATGCTGAGTAGAGTCTGCAGTAGGGGATAGCGTTACCGGCAAGTGAGGATGCGGCCGCAAACAGAGCCCCAGGAAGTGTGCTTTAGCTGAGAGCACAGGGACACAATTTTCCTGTGCGCTCAGCTAAAGCGCACTTCCTGGGGCTC
Organism: Allobates femoralis; assembly: GCA_033576535.1. Classification (NCBI taxonomy): domain Eukaryota; kingdom Metazoa; phylum Chordata; class Amphibia; order Anura; family Aromobatidae; genus Allobates; species Allobates femoralis. Next base: position 743,196,267 of record JARQOC010000002.1, on the reverse strand, counting down.
TGTGTGTGGCCGCATCCAAGGTAAACTACAGGTTACTATGGAGCAGCGCTGCGATAACGCTATCTGCTACTGCAGACTCTACTCAGGATACTGGTTTTGTCCATACACTTTTAATGGTGTCCGGTAGCATTCTGTTGTATCACGTTGCTACTGGATCCTGTTTTTTGCCATGCCCAATAAACATTTCATGCTACATTTTTGGAAACCAGCAAGATCCAGAATGATCCGGGATCGATTATAATGGAAGTCTATGGGTGCAGGTTCCGGTAAAACCGAATGACTACTGAGCATGCATGGGAAGCCTCAAAACCCTCCCCCAGCAGCCTTTTCATACCGGACAATAACGGACTGACCTGGGTGATATTATGCCGAATCCAGCAAACCAATTGGTAAAAAATCGGAACGGTACCATCCGGTCCAGTCCGGTAAAGATCTGTTTTTCACTGGATCTGTGCCTCAATCCGAATATATCATCAATTCCTGACTCAAGAGGACCTTGGTTGTCCAAAGTGCTGAAGTTAATAGCCAGATCTCAATCTAGAATGTGCCCAGATGGGTCAGTCTGGGTCCAAGGGGGAATGAAGAAGACTTAGACTCTAAGATAAGTTTCTTCAGTACGTGAGCATCTATACGTGTTACAGGTGACATAGTACATCCGTGGGTCTAGAGTGTCTGAATTATGGAACCTATGGGTAGGGTTTCTCCTTATGTCATGCCGGTATGAGGAGACTTTAATGCCACAATGCTCCTCTGGGAATTATGCAAATTGTCCCTTCAGGGAGGAAGAGGACTCAAACTCTAGCGCCACCTATTGGATAGCCTTGTATAGAGTCTTTTTGTAAAGTCTCCTTATACTGTCGGTCATGTCAAGGAGAAGCCACAGCCCTTAGACTCCCCTTATCCTCTCACACAGCCAAATCAGATCCCATACTCTGCACTGATGAGGAGCAAAACCGTGTCTGCAAATTGATATTCTGGTCTGATATAAATCCATAAGTCATATTGAAAGGCTCGATAAAGGGTCAATATTGAATTTTAGGATTTCTACTTCCAATAGGCGGCCCTAGAGTTCAAGTTCACTCTGAAGAGACAATTTGAATTGAGGAAGTAATTGGCTGCATATTGGGACAAAGCATCATAGCAGACCCTAAGCATAACGATGAACTTTCTGTATGGCATTGACCAAATTAACACCACATATAACAGTGATATCTCTGAGTACAGATAATGTAGTAGATGTCACCTGCAGTCCTATGTAACACCACAGATAACACAGTGATATCTCTGAGTACAGATAATGTAGTAGATGTCACCTGCAGTCCTATGTAACACCACAGATAACACAGTGATATCTCTGGGTACGGATAATGTAGTAGATATCACCTGCAGTCCTATGTAACACCACAGATAACACAGTGATAGCTCTGAGTACAGATAATGTAGTAGATGTCACCTGCAGTCCTATGTAACACCACAGATAACACAGTGATATCTCTGAGTACAGATAATGTAGTAGATGTCACCTGCAGTCCTATGTAACACTACAGATAACACAGTGATATCTCTGAGTACAGATAATGTAGTAGATGTCACCTGCAGTCCTATGTAACACCACAGATAACACAGTGATATCTCTGAGTACAGATAATGTAGTAGATGTCACCTGCAGTCCTATGTAACACCACATATAACACAGTGATATCTCTGAGTACAGATAATGTAGTAGATGTCACCTGCAGTCCTATGTAACACCACAGATAACACAGTGATATCTCTGAGTACAGATAATGTAGTAGATGTCACCTGCAGTCCTATGTAACACCACAGATAACACAGTGATATCTCTGGGTACGGATAATGTAGTAGATATCACCTGCAGTCCTATGTAACACCACATATAACACAGTGATATCTGAGTACAGATAATGTAGTAGATGCCACCTGCAGTCCTATGTAACACCACAGATAACACAGTGATATCTCTGAGTACAGATAATGTAGTAGATGTCACCTGCAGTCCTATGTAACACCACAGATAACACAGCGATATCTCTGAGTACAGATAATGTAGTAGATGTCACATGCAGTCCTATGTAACACCACAGATAACACAGTGATATCTCTGAGTACAGATAATGTAGTAGATGTCACCTGCAGTCCTATGTAACACCACAGATAACACAGTGATATCTCTGAGTACAGATAATGTAGTAGAGGTCACCTGCAGTCCTATGTAAGACCACAGATAACACAGTGATATCTCTGAGTACAGATAATGTAGTAGATGTCACCTGCAGTCCTATGTAAGACCACAGATAACACAGTGATATCTCTGAGTACAGATAATGTAGTAGATGTCACCTGCAGTCCTATGTAACACCACAGATAACACATTGATATCTCTGAGTACAGATAATGTAGTAGATGTCACCTGCAGTCCTATGTAACACCACAGATAACACAGTGATATCGCTGAGTACAGATAATGCAGTAGATGTCACCTGCAGTCCTATGTAACACCACAGATAACACAGTGATATCTCTGAGTACATATAATGTAGTAGATGTCACCTGCAGTCCTATGTAACACCAAAGATAACACAGTGATATCGAGTACAGATAATGTAGTAGATGTCACCTGCAGTCCTATGTAATATGTAATGGCTCTTGTAGGCCATATCTGGGGTCTATACCTCATATCAGACCCTTATCCCTGGAAATGTGAGTTGTAGAATCCATCAGGTAAATCTTCAGGTGTGTTCTGTGTTTCATAGTTGACACTTCAGTGTTGTATATAAGCCATATCTCTCTATATATATCTAGTGTTATACCCTGGATGTCACCTCTCAGAGGAGAGCACCCCGGCAGGTCACAGAGGGCAGCTGCTAATTATCTACCAATGACTCCCAAATACTCCCTGAACATTGTGCATTTGAGACACTGGAGAATAGACTTTTCCAACAGCTGCTAATTACTGATACTTTGATACAGTTGTTCTTGTACAGGGTTCTTTTCTGTCTTTTGCCGTCCTTGACTCGGCTTTCCTGGGTGACTTCTAGCATATAACACTGCCATATACTGATAGTGTCCATTTAATAATACCATTGAGTGTCTTGGACACAGTAACAGTTCAGCTATCTTATACAATCAGGATCGTGCTGAGCTGTCAGTCCGGTGAGTGATAGATAGTCCAGCCACCCAATCAGTGCTGGGTTTCCTCCAGGTGTCTCCTGTTCTGAATGAATACTTGGCTATTTAGCTGCCTCTCTGCCTCCAATTACTGCCAGTTGTTGCCTTAGCTCAGTGGTGTTTGTGCTTTGATTTCCAGTGTTCCCTCTCTTATGTATTGCTGCTGTAACAACTAGTGTGGATATCTCAGGAATCTAATGTTGTGGGAGCAAAGACACAACTGAGACAAGGTATAAAGGTAAAGGTATGTATGATCACCGTTGGTAAAAGTACAAAACATGACAGTATAGCAAAGCAGAGTTCATAAATCGTGCAAAAAGAATAAACTCTTAGGAACAGTTCACACTGGAAGTAGCCGATAAGAGAACAGTCTATAAGTTACAGATCACACTGAGGAAGGCCTGGGAACAATATAGTCTCTGGGAACAAGCCCAGAACTGGGTGCAGTGCAAGGCAACAATAGCAGAGTCCTGAACAGACCTGAGCACTGCTACTGCAACAAAATCAATTAATAGAACAGCTTTTAGTGGAGCTTTTAGAACAAACTGAGCTTACGTGAAGTTAAGCAGGTTGGCACAAGCTAAAGCAGAGACACACACCACACTAAGCAGCTTGATGCAGGAGGCAAAATGGAAGCAGGTGTAGTAAGCTGGATATCAGACTGCTAGTAGTTGGAAAGAGCACAAACTTGAGATTCACAAAGGAGCCAGGGATCCAAGCAAGAATACTCAAGCAAGGCCTGAAAGATGCACCGGAGCTTATATAAGCAGGAAAGCAGGAACACATGGACAGAAATGAGTTAGCGGACACCGTCTTGGATAAGGGGATAGAGACACAAAGGGTAATCTAAAGAGCCGAATCCTGACAGTAGCCTGTATTGTCTCCCTCACCCAGTTCTCCAATTTCTGTTGATGGAGATTTCGAGTATAGGTACAAAGGATTGTGGATTCTCAGAGGGTCCGAAATCCCTCCGATATCTCATTCATTAGAGGGGATATACACCGGAAGAGAGATCCTGGGTTCCGATGTGTTCACTGAAGGCTGATTGTTTTCTCAGGACCTTCCATCTTAGGTTCTCTGAGAAAACTTGGGGGTCTGGTGGTTTTCCCTAGAAGAGCGGTACTTTCATGTTTCCTGCACTCAGTGCGTCTTGCACACAGATGTCTTATAGAGTCAGATGTTCAGATGTCTTATAGAGTCAGTGTCGTGCTGAACTATTAGTTCATCCAGCCAAAAAGACAGGGCCAGAGCATGCTGGGTTTCCTCCAGTTGTATCCTCTTCTGAGTGATTACCTGTCTATTTAGCTGGCCAATTGTAGCCTTAGCTCAGTGGTTGTTGTGCCTTGTTTTCAAGTACAGTATTTTGTCTTTGATATATTGCTGTCTGACCTTTGGACCTTACGTTTGACTATCCATTTTGCCTAGCCCCTTTGTCTTGATCTGCTATTTTCCTGGAATTCTGACCTCATACAGTAACCTGTCTATGCTTTTGTCTTACCCTTTTGTTTATGACGAGCTCTCATGGTATCTGACCCCGGATCTCTTGACTACCCTTCCTCAGGGCTTGTCTGTGAGTAGTCACTAGCATCACATTGTGACTGGCCATACACAATTTTTTTTGCCACCTCTTATAGATCCATATCGTACACTTTGTGATCAGGTGGCTAATCTGACCCAGGTGGTTCAGGATCTGGCCAGGGAGCACTAGACACTAGAAGCATCTCAGTCCCAATTACAGGGTCAGTTTTCTTGTACTTCCAAGAACTCTCCTTTGCTGGCAGTAGCTTTGATACCTGTATCATCTAATATGTAGCTGGTCTCTTCCAAACCAGTGGTGGCCCTACAAGATAATTCATTTGGAGAGAAAGACCAGTTTAGGGTTTTCATGGAGAGCTGTTAAGATCATGGACGTGACACAGGGGGCCGCACCGCTGAGGACAGTAGTTCCAAGTTCTGGCAATGGTTCACTGGAGTCCTGTGAAGATCTCACATGCCAGTTCAATGGGACCTTTCTGACATACTTAAGGATGTTCTGGCTCTCTATACTCCACCTTGTTCCTTGGAGAGGCCATGACCAAGGCCATTTGGCTGGATCACAGAATTCAAGAGAGGCATGAGGAACGACAGGGTGTTTGGGTGATTCTCCCCAAATCTATTCACCTATCTGAAGTGGAACTGATGGAAGTTGAAGCTGCCAACTCTTGGACCATTGAGAGGAGACGTCGGTGTGATCTTGCCAAATTATCTAGAGTTTGCTTGTATAATTATTCATTATTATAACTCTTTAGGTCCTGAATGGACATGTTTTCCTTGGCTGCAGTGTCTTCTGACATGTCTCCCATGCCTGCAGCATCTCCGGACTTATTTCCCATGGCTACAGCAACTCTGGACTTGTCTCCCATAGCTGCAGCATCTCCAGACTTGTCTCCCATAGCTGCAGCATCTCCAGACTTGTCTCCCATGGCTGCTGTGTCTCTTTACTTGTTTCTCATGGCTACAGCATCTCTGGACTTGTCTCCCATGGGTACAGCAACTCCAGCCTTGTCTCCTGTGGCTGCAGCATCTCTAGTCATTTCTCCCATGGCTCCACATTTGTCTCCCATTGCTGCAGCATCTCTGGTATTGTCTCCCATGACTGCAGCATCTCTGGACTTGTCTCCCATAGGTACAGCAACTCCAGCCTTGTCTCCTGTGGCTGCAGCATCTCTAGTCGTTTCTCCCATGGCTCCACATTTGTCTCCCATTGCTGCAGCATCTCTGGTATTGTCTCCCATGACTGCAGCATCTTTGGTCTTGTCTCCCATGGCTGCAGCATCTCCATACTTGTCTTCCATGGCTGCAGCATCTCCAGACTTGTCTTCCATGGCTGCAGTGTCTCTTGATTTGTTTCCCATGGCTGCAATGTCTCTTGATTTGTTTCCCATGGCTGCAGTGTCTCCAAACTTTTCTCACTTGGCTGCAGCATCTCCAGACTTGGCTTCCATGGCTGCCATGTCTCAACACTTAACGAAAAACAAAAGGGGGGGAGGGAACAAGAGGCGCAATAGTGCCTTATCACTTAGACACTTAAAGTACGGTGGTATAAAGGAACCACTAACCTATTTCAGTTGTGCGACCCACAACTGGTATGTAGACATGTAGTGTATTATCCAGATGGCTGCTGCTGGACTCCCACCGACCACTTGTACGTGGAATCACACAGTAATCTGGGGAAGAAAGCGGTGTCCACCAGTCCGCGCTGCCAAGCTCCACTTATTCCAAGTAAAAACTCACGAGTAGATGTAGTATATCCAAATCCTTTATTGCATCCTACGCGTTTCGGTGCCCTCCTGGCACCTTCCTCAGGGATAGCATCACCCCACAACACCCCACATATATATAGCAAAACTAGATGGTGGCCCGATTCTAAAGAATCGGGTAGTCTAGAATCTATATATAGTTTATTTAGTAATAGGGGAGTGCTGTGAAAGTAATTGTGAGTATACGGTGGCTCAGTGGTTAGCAGTGAGTGCGGTGGCTCAGTGGTAAGCAGTGAGTGGGGTGGCTCAGTGGTCAGCAGTGAGTGCGGTGGCTCAGTGGTCAGCAGTGAGTGCGGTGGCTCAGTGGTCAGCAGTGAGTGCGGTGGCTCAGTGGTCAGCAGTGAGTGCGGTGGCTCAGTGGTCAGCAGTGAGTGCGGTGGGCCAGTGGTCAGCAGTGAGTGCGGTGGGCCAGTGGTCAGCAGTGAGTGCGGTGGCTCAGTGGTCAGCAGTGAGTGCGGTGGCTCAGTGGTCAGCAGTGAGTGCGGTGGCTCAGTGGTCAGCAGTGAGTGCGGTGGCTCAGTGGTCAGCAGTGAGTGCGGTGGCTCAGTGGTCAGCAGTGAGTGCGGTGGCTCAGTGGTCAGCAGTGAGTGCGGTGGCTCAGTGGTCAGCAGTGAGTGCGGTGGCTCAGTGGTCAGCAGTGAGTGCGGTGGCTCAGTGGTCAGCAGTGAGTGCGGTGGCTCAGTGGTCAGCAGTGAGTGCGGTGGCTCAGTGGTCAGCAGTGAGTGCGGTGGCTCAGTGGTCAGCAGTGAGTGCAGCACAGGCTGGAGGGGGAGGAGGCAGAAACTGGAGGGGTTAGAGGAGGGAGGGGTCAGGGGAGCGAGCGGGGAGCGGAGGCTGGAGGGAGGAGAGCGGAGGCTGGAGGGCAGAGGAGAGCGGAGGCTGGAGGGCAGAGGAGAGCGGAGGCTGGAGGGCAGAGGAGAGCGGAGGCTGGAGGGCAGAGGAGAGTGGAGGCTGGAGGGCAGAGGAGAGGGGAGGCTGGAGGGCAGAGGAGAGGGGAGGCTGGAGGGCAGAGGAGAGGGGAGGCTGGAGGGCAGAGGAGAGGGGAGGCTGGAGGGCAGAGGAGAGGGAGGCTGGAGGGCAGAGAGAGCGGAGGCTGGAGGGCAGAAGAGAGCGGAGGCTGGGGGCAGAAGAGAGCGGAGGCTGGAGGGCAGAGGAGAGCGGAGGCTGGGGGGCAGAGGAGAGCGGAGGCTGGGGGGCAGAGGAGAGCGGAGGCTGGGGGGCAGAGGAGAGCGGAGGCTGGGGGGCAGAGGAGAGCGGAGGCTGGGGGCAGAGGAGAGCGGAGGCTGGGGGGCAGAGGAGAGCGGAGGCTGGGGGGCAGAGGAGAGCGGAGGCAGGGGAGAGCAGAGGCTGGAGGCCACAGGAGAGCGGAGGCTGGAGGCCACAGGAGAGCGGAGGCTGGAGGCCACAGGAGAGCGGAGGCTGGAGGCCACAGGAGAGCGGAGGCTGGAGGCCACAGGAGAGCGGAGGCTGGAGGCCACAGGAGAGCGGAGGCTGGAGGCCACAGGAGAGCGGAGGCTGGGGGGCAGAGGAGAGCGGAGGCTGGGGGGCAGAGGAGAGCGGAGGCTGGGGGGCAGAGGAGAGCGCAGGCTGGGGGGCAGAGGAGAGGGGAGACTGGGGGGCACAGGAGAGGGGAGACTGGGGGGCACAGGAGAGGGGAGGCTGGAGGCCAGAGGGGAGAGCGGAGGCCAGAGGGGAGAGCGGAGGCCAGAGGGGAGAGCGGAGGCCAGAGGGGAGAGCGGAGGCCAGAGGGGAGAGCGGAGGCCAGAGGGGAGAGCGGAGGCGAGAGCGGAGGGGAGAGCGGAGGACAGAGGAGAGCGGAGGACAGAGGAGAGCGGAGGACAGAGGAGAGCGGAGGACAGAGGAGAGCGGAGGACAAGGAGAGCGGAGGACGGAGGAGAGCGGAGGCTGGAGGGCAGGGGATAGCGGAGGCAGGGGAGAGCGGAGGCAGGGGAGAGCGGAGGCAGAGGACAGCGGAGGCAGAGGACAGCGGAGGCTGGAGGCCAGAGGACAGCGGAGGCTGGAGGCCAGAGGACAGCGGAGGCTGGAGGCCAGAGGACAGCGGAGGCAGGAGGCCAGAGGACAGCGGAGGCTGGAGGCCAGAGGAGAGCGGAGGCTGGAGGCCAGAGGAGAGCGGAGGCTGGGGGGCAGAGGAGAGCGGAGGCTGGAAAGAGCGGAGGCTGGAGGCCAGAGGAGAGCGGAGGCCGGAGAAGAGCGGAGGCTGGAGAAGAGCGGAGGCCGGAGAAGAGCGGAGGCCGGAGAAGAGCGGAGGCCGGAGAAGAGCGGAGGCCGGAGAAGAGCGGAGGCAGAGGAGAGCGGAGGCTGGAGAAGAGCGGAGGCAGAGGAGAGCGGAGGCTGGAGAAGAGCGGAGGCAGAGTAGAGCGGAGGCTGGAGAAGAGCGGAGGCAGAGGAAAGCGGAGGCTGGAGGAGAGCGGAGGCTGGAGAAGTGCGGAGGCTGGAGAAGAGCGAGGCTGGAGAAGAGCGGAGGCTGGAGAAGAGCGGAGGCAGGGGAGAGCGTAGGCAGGGGAGAGCGTAGGCAGGGGAGAGCGTAGGCAGGGGAGAGCATAGGCTGGAGGCCACAGAAGAGCGGAGGCTGGAGGCCACAGGAGAGCGGAGGCTGGAGGCCACAGGAGAGCGGAGGCGGAGGCCACAGGAGAGCGGAGGCTGGAGGCCACAGGAGAGCGGAGCTGGAGGCCACAGGAGAGCGGAGGCTGGAGGCCACAGGAGAGCGGAGGCTGGGGGGCAGAGGAGAGCGGAGGCTGGACGGCAGGGGAGAGCGGAGGCTGGAGAAGAGCGGAGACAGAGAAGAGCGGAGGCAGAGGAGAGCGGAGGCAGAGGGAGCGGAGGCAGAGGAGGCGGAGGCAGAGGAGAGCGGAGGCTGGAGAAGAGCGGAGGCAGAGGGAGCGGAGGCTGAGAAGAGCGGAGGCAGAGGAGAGCGGAGCTTGAGAGAGCGGAGGCTGGAGAAGAGCGGAGGCTGGAGAAGAGCGGAGGCAGAGGAAGCGGAGGAGAGGAGAGCGGAGGCTGGAGAAAAGCGGAGGCAGAGGAGAGGAGGCAGAGAGAGCGGAGGCTGGAGAAGAGCGGAGGCAGAGGAGAGCGGGAGGCAGAGGAGAGCGGAGGCTGGAGGAGAGCGGAGGCTGGAGGAGAGCGGAGGCTGGAGAAGAGCGAGGCAGAGAGAGCGGAGGCTGGAGAAGAGCGAGAAGAGCGGAGGCTAGAGAGGGAGCGAGAGGAGAGCGGAGGCAGAGGAGAGCGGAGGGAGAGAGCGGAGGCTGGAGAGAGCGGAGGCAGGGGAGAGCGGAGGCAGGGGAGAGCGAGGCAGGAGGGCAGGCTGGAGAGCGTAGGCAGGGGGAGGAGCAGGCTGGAGGCCACAGGAGAGCGGAGGCTGAGGCCACAGGAGAGCGGAGGCTGGAGGCGACAGGGAGAGCGGAGGCTGGAGGCCACAGGAGAGCGGAGGCTGGAGGCCACAGGAGAGCGGAGGCTGGGGCGAACGAGTGGAAGAGCGGAGGCTGGGGGGCAGAGGAGAGCGGAGGCTGGGGGGCAGAGGAGAGCGGAGGCTGGGGGCAGAGGAGAGCGAGGCTGGGGGCAGAGGAGAGGCGGAGGCTGGGGGGGCAAGAGAGAGGAGGGGAGAGGGAGGCCAGGAGAGGGAGAGGCTGGAGGCCAGAGGGAGAGCGGAGGCCAGAGGGAGAGCGGAGGCCAGAGGGGAAGCGGAGGCCAGAGGAGAGCGGAGGCAGAGGAGAGCGGAGGCCAGAGGGGAGAGCGGAGGCAGAGGAGAGCGGAGGCGGAGGACAGAGGAGAGCGGAGGCCAGAGGAGAGCGGAGGCCAGAGGAAGCGGAGGCGAGGCGAGCAGAGGAGAGTGGAGGCTGGGAGAGCGAGGGGGCAGGGAAGCGGAGGCAGGAGGCGGAGGAGGGAGGCGGAGGCAGAGGAAGCGGAGGCAGAGGACAGCGGAGGCTGGAGGCCAGAGGACAGCGGAGGCTGGAGGCCAGAGGACAGCGGAGGCTGGAGGCCAGAGGACAGCGGAGGCTGGAGGCCAGAGGAGAGCGGAGGCTGGGGGGCAGAGGAGAGCGGAGGCTGGAGGCCAGAGGAGAGCGGAGGCTGGGGGGCAGAGGAGAGCGGAGGCTGGAGAAGAGCGGAGGCAGAGGACAGCGGAGGCTGGAGGCCAGAGGAGAGCGGAGGCTGGAGAAGAGCGGAGGCTGGAGAAGAGCGGAGGCAGAGGAGAGCGGAGGCTGGGGGGGGGCACAGGAGAGGGGAGGCTGGGGGGGCACAGGAGAGGGGAGGCTGGGGGGGCACAGGAGAGGGGAGGCTGGGGGGCACAGGAGAGGGGAGGCTGGGGGGCACAGGAGAGGGGAGGCTGGGGGGCACAGGAGAGGGGAGGCTGGGGGGCAGAAGACTCACCGGGCTGTCGGCGGGGCAGGTGGCGGAATGGTGGTCCCAGATGGAGGAGGAGAGTGGGCGGTGCCGGCGGAGGCCGCACACCGGAGTGTGGGCCGGGCCTGGCTGGTTCCCGGATGTGGGTGGGACTCAGGGTGCATCTAGGCACCCTGCCGCCGGAGCCGATCGGAGGGCGGGGGGGTGTTGGCGGGTCTGAGGGCCGCCGCCCCTGCAGCGTCCGCTCGGCCCCGCCGCCCTGCAGCCTACAGTGCCACAGCGTCCGTCTCTCCTGAGGGCGGCGCTGATGTTGGTGGCCCCGCCCCCTTCTGTGATGCCGCTCCCCCTCGCTGCCGGCGCTCTGGACTCAGGGCTCACACTGTCCAGTAGACGGTGCGGCCCTGGGTGGGAGCACACGGCTCTGTGTGGGGGTGGCGGTGGCGCTTTAGCGCCCACTGCGAGCCGCTATTCAGGTTTGACAGCGGCTCGCGGTGAGCGCTACGCGCTACGCGCTCACCGCTCGTGGGTCTGGAACTTCCGTTTCCGGTCTGTGACACAGGGCGCAGGCCGTCACGGAAGTTGGCCAGATTCCACAGGAAGTGGCCTTCGGGTTTTATATAGTAGATACTGAACAAACAATTAAAAGGAGTTCCCTCCCCTGATGACGTAAAAACCGTCAGCACCGAGGGAAGGGTTAACTGTTTTGGCGCAATTTTCATTAAAACAATCATTTGAATACAAAATCAACTGTGACACATCATAAAACCAATGCACAATCTCCGACAGTCACTGACATATAAAAACCAGTAGAAATTCTAAGCGGAAAAGCCTGTAAAACGTCTATAAAGTGCAGCTATGGCAAAAATAAATAAATACATATAAAACAGCAACATCCTCTCCTGGGGAATAGAACCTGTGTTTCTCAGACATTTAGCAACACTTATAGCATCAGTGCATCGCACCACTCAGCCAGCAGTGTCCAATGCTTTATTATGTTGAAGCATGTGCAGCACATTCCGCTAAATTTATGGTATGGAACCTCATTTATTAAAAATAATTAATAAAACTTCTGCTGTAGGGCATGTAGCTACTAGAATATAAAAATAAAAATATAAAAATATATTTTATATATAAAAATGCATAATACATCTAAAAACCACTTGTGGGGGTTAATGATACAAACAGTTCTTTAAACATATGGTTTTTAAGACGTCATGGGGGCTTGTTTGAGAAGTATTAAAGTGTGTATATACAAAATATCTCCCATGGTTACAGACCAGAAATAAAACAAAGTGAGGGGGAACTTGTGAATATAATAGTGATCAGGCCAAAAATAGTCAAGTAGTTCAAGAAAAATATACGGGAATGCAGATATGTGTGCATATGCGATCCCAACAAGGAACGGTGAGGCTGACTTGTGCGAGAATATATATATGTGACTCCATACATGCTGCAGCAATTAGCTCTTCTCATCAAGACCGACAAATGTGCATATCAGCAGATTCCTATTTATGTATCACTTCCAATCCATGGGAGATATTTTGTATATACACACTTTAATACTTCTCAAACAAGCCCCCATGACGTCTTAAAAACCATATGTTTAAAGAACTGTTTGTATCATTAACCCCCACAAGTGGTTTTTAGATGTATTATGCATTTTTATATATAAAATATATTTTTATATTTTTATTTTTATATTCTAGTAGCTACATGCCCTACAGCAGAAGTTTTATTAATTATTTTTAATAAATGAGGTTCCATACCATAAATTTAGCGGAATGTGCTGCACATGCTTCAACATAATAAAGCATTGGACACTGCTGGCTGAGTGGTGCGATGCACTGATGCTATAAGTGTTGCTAAATGTCTGAGAAACACAGGTTCTATTCCCCAGGAGAGGATGTTGCTGTTTTATATGTATTTATTTATTTTTGCCATAGCTGCACTTTATAGACGTTTTACAGGCTTTTCCGCTTAGAATTTCTACTGGTTTTTATATGTCAGTGACTGTCGGAGATTGTGCATTGGTTTTATGATGTGTCACAGTTGATTTTGTATTCAAATGATTGTTTTAATGAAAATTGCGCCAAAACTGTTAACCCTTCCCTCGGTGCTGACGGTTTTTACGTCATCAGGGGAGGGAACTCCTTTTAATTGTTTGTTCAGTATTTTGCTATATATATGTGGGGTGTTGTGGGGTGATGCTATCCCTGAGGAAGGTGCCAGGAGGGCACCGAAACGCGTAGGATGCAATAAAGGATTTGGATATACTACATCTACTCGTGAGTTTTTCCTTGGAATAAGTGGAGCTTGGCAGCGCGGACTGGTGGACACCGCTTTCTTCCCCAGATTACTATGTCTCAACACTTGTCTTCCATCGCTACAGCTTCAACAGCTCCAGAGCTTGTCTCCCATGGCTGCAGTGCCTCCAAATTTGTCTTCTATGGCTGCAGTGTCTCTAAATTTGTCTCCCATTGCTGCAGCGTCTCTGGACTTGTCTTCCATGGCTGCAGCATCTCTGGACTAGTCTCCCATGGCTGCAGTGTCTCCTGACTTGTCTTCTAGACTTGTCTTACATGGCTGCAGTGTCTCCAGACTTGTCTCCCAAGGCAGCAGCATCTCTGGAGTTGTCTCCCAAGGCTGCAGTGTCTCCACATTTGTCTCTCATGGCTACAGTGTCTCCAGACTTGTCTCCCCTGGCTGCAGCATCTCCATACATGTCTCCTCTTGTCTGCAGCATCTCCAGATTTGCCTCCTATGGCTTGAGCATCTGTAGACTTGTCTCTTATGACAACAGCATCCCAGGACTTGTCTCCCATGGCTGCAGCATCCCAGGACTTGTCTCCCATGGCTGCAGCATCTCCAGTGACAGAGTCAGCACATGCAAGGCAGAGACAGCACAGGGGGCAGAGAAACAGCACATAAGGGTAGAAGACAGCACAAGGGGGGCAGACAAACAATTAAGGATGGGGAGGGGAATGGTTGAAGTGCCTCACCAGTGTTAACCCCGAGGATGCAGGTACCAGGAATTGATGGCCGGTTCCACCTCTACAGCGTAAATTATAGTGAGGAATTCCAGCACCCGGTTTCTTCATGCAATTAAAATCTTTATTTATTCCTCATATATTCCAGACATCAAGAATAGGGGTACACAGACCCCACAGCCTGACGCGTTTCGAACGTCGCTGCACGTTATTAAGCAGGCAGACAGCACAAAGGGGGCAGGGAGACAGCACAAAGGGGATAGAGAGACAGCACAGCAGGGGGCAGGAGACAGCACAAGGGGGCACAGAGAAAACACAGGGAGGTAGAGATACAGCTCAAGTGGGGCAGAAGACAGCACAAGGGGGGCAAAGAGACAGCCCAAGTGGGGCAGGAGACAGCGCACAAGGTAGTGTCTGACACCAAGCCGGTAGCCGGGACTGCACGGGGCAGGCGTTTCTTCTTCCTCCTTGTCACGGAACCGCGCCTGCTGAAGTGGGGCCCGGTGGTGCAGATTCAAAGGAATATTGGCTGAACAGATTTAAAGGTTGTTTAATTCGTGACGCCACCTGTGAGTGTTCCGGTGATGTCCACCGGCGCTGCTTGGGTCTCCGGGGGATGGGATGCAGCAAGATGGAACGCTCCCCACAGGATGAGCGGGAGTCCCCGGAGCCAGGAGCTGCACAAGATGTTGTGAGGCAGCTGCAGTTACCTTCCACTTGCGGAGATGGACAGTTCTAAGAAAGGCACGGACACCGATAGTCTCTGCAACGGGTACTTTACTGTAACCAGCAGGTGATACATGGCATACAGTTAACGGGTAACGGACCGGGTGGACTCAGCAATGACCAGTGTTTCTCAGAGATCCGCGGTGTTCCTCCATTCTAAGCTAGTTGTGTTGCCGTTGTCGCCTTGGGGTGCCAGATCGGGTACAAGGAGGCTGCTTCAATTTCCCTACCAGAGAATTCTGGCCGGATTTGTGGGGAGCCTTGGGTCCTTTTGGTGGGTACTCCGCTGGCTAGACGACTCTGTGTGTGTGGTGGGGTGCTCCTGTAAAGCAGTCCCTCCACTCCTGGTTTGCATGGCAGTGATAAACGACTCCCAGCTTCAGAACCAGTAATCCCCTTGTAAGTGGGCATGGGGATGTTTTGACCCGTATGCATTCGCCCAGGGTCCAGTTGTTGAGGCACCGGTGTTAATGGCGCCTAACCGGGGGTGATGGCTAGGGGGCTGCACGGGACTGTGCAGGCCCCTTCTCCTACGTTGCAGAACTCGTTCTTTCTGCTCCCTTCTCCTAAGTTGTTTTTCAAGTTTTCCTCTACACACTACCTCTACACTCCGCCCACCAGGACCTTATTGGCCCTCTATGCTGATGTGCATGTAGGGTATGGAGCTCTGAGTTTTAAATGTGTCATTGCTTAGTCAGAGAATATTGCTGCTGCTGTCTTGGCTGCAATACCCTCCTGTGACGCACTCGTTGCGGGGCGCCACAGTAGAAAGACACATCAAACAAGGAAGAAAGAGACAGTGCACAAGGAAGAGAGAGCACACAAGGGGGGAAAGAGACAGCGCACAAGTGGGGCAGACACAGCACACAAGCGGGACAGAGACAGCGGCCGGACATTAAAAAAAAGTCTGATTCAGTAATTGGACTTGACCTAAACTTGACCCGGACCCTTAACCCTGTATAGGTCAATAGGGACCCAAATTTAAGTGTTGTAAAATGTTGTTCGTAAGGGCTATTGGGCTGCAAAAGGAAGCATAATAGAGATAACAGCAGAACAATTGTACATATTGTGTTTCCCTGAAGGTAAGACCACTGTCAGACTGCTTCCTGGCTCTCTTATTAAACCTCATGAATATTCACTGCTTCCCCGCCCACCTCTGTGACAGTATCTGTGATTGGTTGCAGTCAGACTGTTTCACATGACACTCACCCTCTATTCCGGCATCTGTATCCTGCAATCCTCACAATAGCTGTCTACTCTCCTAACTGGAGCGTGACAGTTGGAAATATAGTGTAAAAATTAATAATTTAAAAAAATAATGTGGGTTGGTATTATCAGAGTTAGAAGAGTCATGGATATTGGCCCCTTTCAGACTGATATCAGACCCCAACTGATGGATTCACTTTTGCAAAGAGGGGGACAGGTAATGTGAGGATAGCAGAAAACAGCTGACTGACTGCAACCAATCACAGATGCTGACTCAGAGAGTAAGGGGCATGTATATCAGTCTGACTGCAGCCCAAAACAGATGGTGGCACAGACACTCTATAACCATGGCCGTCCTTGGCCATAGTAGACACCTGGAAGACATGATGCATACAATCAGGGCCGCACCGTCCATTGGACAGTGTGAGCCCTGTCATTCAGGCGGCAAGAGGCAGGGGGAGCGGCAGTGCAGAAGGGGGCGGCGCCTCATGCACACAGCCACCCCCTGTCTTGGCGCCGGCCGCTCACCCCGCTCACCGCAGGTAAGCGGCGACCCGCCGGTGGAGCAATGCAGAAGGGGCGGCAGCGCTGGGCTCCACCAGCACCCCCCAACCCCCCCCCTCCCCCCCTGGTAATCACTGCCGCGGCTGAGGCGGCAGTGGGGCGGCAGCGCTGGGCTCCACCAGCACCCCCCCCGGTAATCATAGATGCGGCTTAGGCTGTAGTGGGGCGGCAGCGCTGGGCTCCAGAACCCCCCCCCCCCCCCCCCGGTAATCACTGCCGCGGCTCAGGCGGTAGTGGGGGCTTGGTGCACCCCTGCATACGATCTCACATAAAACACAGGTAAAATATTATAGAAGGTGTTTCTATTCTTTCTTTGTGTCATCTCAAGACCAGACTTACCGGGTAGAGACCCTGGAACAATAGAGTGCATGTCAATTGTTTCATAAAACAACAGGCCAATAAGTCAACAAGTAGCAAAACATAGGGAACATCAGCATATGAGTGAGTCCTTCCCGGGCACATCATGTATTATTGGACATTGCAAACAAATAACCTTGCTGGCAGATCAGGTCCTCCGATTTTTCTCCTTTTCCAGCAACAGTCCATAACACCCAGCAAGGCCCACAAGAATTGGCTGAGTCCATTAAAATTAGGAACAAGCCATCAAGATTAAGGGGTGCAGTCCATTAAGAGCACAGTCCATTAAAGGCACAGTCCATTAATAGCACAGTCTGTTTAGGGCATAATTCATTAATATAGTCACATTAACCTGGCAAGGGCACGTGTGGCACCCTGGCACCCTGGTTGGGGCACCACAGAACTCTTGGTACACAAATGGAGTGGAAACAGCAAGCAGCACTCACAACAAACAAAACACCTTTAACACCTGTTTCCCCCCAGGCCTCTAGGGGGAGCTCCACTGGTTACCTTGAGCCACTTCCCCTATAAATAGGGTCCTGGAGGGAGAAACACCAGAGTGTGCAGACACTAGGAGAGCTGCAGGGAGTATGCAGTCACTGGTTCTGGAGCCACACTAGGCCCAAACCAGCACACCCAGCAAGTGAGAGACCCTTGCAACTGGGGTCAAAGGACAGGAGGAGAGCACCTCTCAGGGACAGCAGAGTTATCCTACCTCTCCCAATAATCCGGTTACTGGAACCGAGCTGTGGGAACTACCACGTACACCACAGAGAACCCAGCACCACGACCAGGGAGTCTAGCCCCCTGTACACCTGAAGCACCCACCGATGAGAGCCCAAGGAAGTAGAAGCAATTGCACCTCACCCCTTTTATAGTGCCCTCAGTGCAGTTAACCCAGGTGAACCACGTTCCACTGAACGTACAACCCGGTCCGGCAGGATCCCGTATCCACCCGACCCCACCAGAGCAATAGAGAAGGAAGCCTACACACTGCTTGCTGTGGAAACTCCAGGAGTGTCAACCTCATCAACCGGTCCAAGTGTACCTGTTGCCACCAGTAAAGGTACCTAAAAGACTGTGTGTGTGTGTCTGAGCATTATTCCTGGATCTAAACCGCAGCACTGCAAAAGCTGCCATATTCCATCAGAGACAGCTCCTGGCCCCGGGTACTCCCGCTCGTCCTGTGGGGAGCGTCCTATCTTGCTGCCATACATCCCCCGGAGGCCCAAGCAGCGCCGGTGAAATCACCGGAATTCCCGCAGGTGGCGTCACGACAAGAAGAATTAACCCCTTATCGGTTCAGCCAACCCCTTTTGATCTGGACCACCGGGCCCCACAGCCGCAGGCGCGGAACCGTGACGGGAGAAGCAACGCCTTCGACGTGAAGACCCAGCTACGGTGAGTCATGTACATAACTGAAGTTTGAAGAATAAACACACAGGTAGCCGCAGACTTCTCTAATGCACATATGGAGCCCACTGGGACTGGGTACTCGGTGCCGGACCGGGGTACTGCTGGGGATATCACGGCGGTCTTTGTCCGGACCGTGTCCCGGGTTCCGCAAGTAAATGGGGGGATATTTACAGGGAAGTTTGTCGTGACGCCACCCACGGTTTGTGGTGAGGGTGACCACCGCTGCTGCAGAACCTCCGGGAATGATGTTTGGCAGCTGGAGATGGAACGGCTCTCCGCAAGTAGAGCCTAGTTCCCTGGGGCAGTGGTACTTAAAGTCTATGATGGATGCTATTGATGTTGCAGGATAGGGATGATAGTGAGGGAAATTAGGGCTTGAGTACAAGGATCACACATACTCACAGTTTTGAAGTTTTCCAAGTCTTTACTGCAGATATTCTTTAGCAGAAAACTGTCCACGGAGTCTGTGCCGGGTCCGAGTTGCTCCCACCCTGTCCGGGTCCTCAGCTTCCCACTGCTGCGCTGTGTGTGGCCCTACTGCTGCTTTAGCTGAGCTGCTGGCACTCTCTCTCCTCACAGGTGCCCCCTTTGCTGGGCAACTTGATTCTTTCCGTGGGCTTCTGACCCCGCCGTGTTGCTTCATTGAGGTACAGTGTAGATCTACAGCCTCCACTATCCCGGTGTTTACTGTGCCGCTTGTGTCAGTCACAGTTTCGGATCCGGTATCCGGTCTGTGCGCTCCTCCGGGGCGAGTTGTGACGTTACTCAGTCTCCCAGATGTGTTCCTCTGTTTCTTGTGCTCCTTTCCTCAGACCCTGGCTAGGCCTGGTATCGAGGAGAAGACTGTAGAGAAGCCTGAGGCAGCCTCTTTACACTACAGTCTCTCTCTCAGTTCTCCCAGGAACTGAACTAACTACTTCCTCTTGACCCAGAGTATATAAGGGAGCTGCTTTAGCTTCCCCTTCTGGCCTAGAGGTGCTAGTGCAGTGTCAGGTGTTGTGTTGGGAGTTAACCCTTGGTGATGTTTCTGTGGCACATTAACCCCTGGGGTGCCACACACAGTTGGGTTTCCACAGCAGGTACCTACTACATGCAACATCTTCAACCCTGGCACAGTAGGGGGACCCCAACTTGCTGACCTTAGGCAAGATCCCCTATAAATACTGCTGCTGGGGAGGAGTTAGTCAGAGTGTGCAGATGCTAGGATAGCTGCAAAGATGTACTGGTGGTTGGTGCCGTAGTTAGGCCCGAACCAGTGACCCGAAGTGACCCTTCTACGTCCCGCAAGCCTAAGGTGGGACAGAAGGCAAGGAGCAGACAGCCTAAAGGGAAACTAGTGGAAGTTCACCCAAAGAAGTGCCGGCCATTGGGGATCCGCACCTGTAGGATACTCCAGGACTACAGATAACCCCGTCACACCGTGGAGGCTTCAGCCACCCGATCCCCCTGTGGGTCAAAGAGAGGGAGCCAGACACAGCAGTGTACCACCACAGTGATAAGAGGGTAACCCATGGACCGCACAGAAGGAGAGGACAGATATCAGAGTTAGGAAGAGATAGGAGGCCAGTCTGTCTGTATGCAGGCTGGCCCTCTGCTACAGTCTGTAGGCCGGACAGGCTCAGGGATGAATAAATGAACACACACACTGGGAATCATTTCTGTACCTTTACTGGTGTTATGGCAGGCACTGTCCAGGGTACACTCCAGGTGGTCGGGAAGGTACTTCTGGATTTCCACATTGAGTGTTGGATAAGGCCTCCTTGTCTCTTTTCCCTCCGGGAAGACCCCTGACCCATGTAGAAGTAGGCCTGACCTCCTCTGCAATTCTCTCTCGTAGTGTCGAGAACCTTTGTGTGGGCTACCGCTATAACTTCTCCTGCGGTCCTTGGCTCCCCTGTTGGTTGCGTTTCAGGTGTCCGGGACACTAGAGTCTCCTTGGTGAACTGGTCTTTTCTGCTGGGCTAGATGCTCCAGTGTCCAGGTTGCTTCCTGGGGTGAGTCGGTATGGCTCCTCTGCCCCCAGCCTGCTCCTTTCCTTTGTCTTTCTCATGCCTTGCCTTCGACCTCACTCTCAGGCCCTCACACTGTCTGGGCTGATCTACTGGCTCGGGCCTAGCACGGCTCCGACACACCAGGACGTCTTCACAGTCCTCCCAGGAACTGAACTGCCTAACTCCTCCCCCAGCACCGATATTTCTAGCTTAAAGGCAGCAAGTGGAGCTCCTCCTACAGGCCTGGGGTGGAAGGTGTTATGTGTATAAGGGTACCTACTGTGGAAATCCTTCCATATTTTAGGTGGTTCTGTGGCTACCTGTAATGGCAGGGCGCTACACTAGCGGCAACGACCCGGTGAAATCCAAACAGGTATACCCAGTTTGCACATGTCGTTGGTTAAACCTGCTAAGCTCCAGCATAAACCTGCAGCTACCATGGAGGACCTGCTTAAACACCTGGTGCAAGCCCAGCAGCAACAGCAGCTCGCACAACAGGAAACGAAGAGGCTCTTGATACAGCAAATGCAGGAGCAGCATCGGGAGCAGCAGGAGCAGAATCAGCGGCAACAGCAGGTAAGCGAACAACAGCAGTGGCAGATGAAACTCCTGACTGAAGTACTCCGCGCCAGGCTGGCATCCCCATCCCTGGGACAAGGCGATAACTGCAGCATCCGTAAAGCGGAAGTTAAGCCATGCAAAAGATGACCCCGGGAGATGATGTGGAGGTGTACCTGGCGGTTTTTGAGAGGGTTTCAGAGTGGGAGAAATTGCCGTCAGAGCACTGGGCGGGGTGTTGGCGCCCTATCTGACCGGAGAGCCCCAAAAAGCCTACCTGGATCTCTGCACCAAGGACGCCATGGACTACGGGTCCCTGAAAGGTGAGATCCTGGCCCGCGCGGGGGTTAATACGTACGTAAGGGCTCAGCGGGTAAACCAATGGTCCTACGAGGAGGGTAAACCCATACAGTTTCAAGTATATTACTTGTTGCACCTGGTGAAGAAGTGGCTACAGCATGAGACTTTGAGCCCTGTGCAAATAATAGAAAGGGTGGTGGTAGACCAGTTTGTGTACACTCTACCCGCCCCCATTGAACAGTGGGTGGGACAAGGTGACCCGGATACCCTCGATCAGTTAGTGTGGTGGAGCATCATGTGGCTACACAGGACTTGATTCGAGACTCTGGGATCTTGCGTGCACCCCGTCGGTCTGCGTCCACCAAACCAGAAGTAAGGGACCCCCCAACCCGGTCCTACGGTGGGCTCGACCCCACCCCAGTCAGAGAACGAACAACCCCATGAAGTGAGTCGGAGACCCGGGTCTCCCAAGCAGGGTACCAGGCATAATTTCTTCCCTGCAATAAGATGTTGGCGATGCCAAGAGCTGGGACACTTAATGGCGCGGTGTCTCCTCAATATAGAGCCCATGAATTGTGGGTACACCCGCCGGATGTCCATGTTCGCCCAAACTGCCGGGGCGTGACTGTAGGTAAGGGGCTCTCTTTGTACCAAGTACTGATTAATGGACATAAGGCGACTGCCCTGCTGGACTCAGGAAGTAACGTGACCCTTGTATATGCATCCCTGGTCTCTGGAACCAAACCCACAAGCCATACAGTGAGGGTGCTCAGTATTCATGGGGACCTCCGTGAGTATCCTATAGGGATGGTCACTATCAATACCCCGTCCGGACGGGTCCAATATGAATTTGGGGTTGTGAAAATGCTTCTCTTTGATGTAATTTTTGGGAGGGATGTGCCGCTGTTCTGGACTTTGTGGAGGAGGCAACCTGATCCTCAGGTATCGGACGGTCCGTGCCGTGGACCCGAAGATCCCAACTCAGGGAGACCTGCCATAGGGGTCACCAATAGAGGGATAGAGTGTTTTCCCTAGAGGTAGAGGCAGGAGAACTCAGAGCGTCTGACTCTCACGTACAGGTGCGCAAACAGCCGGGCCGGTTGTCGGAGGCTCAGAGACAAGCAATTGTAGGAGGAGTGTCCATGGTCGACCTGTCCTCAGTGCCCCGACGGGAGGGAGCAAGAGTTAAAGGATTGCTCCGCCTGCTGGGTGGTCGAGGGATACCTTCTGTACCCCACGGTGTTGGGGGCAAACGGTGACCTGGATGTCCTAAGACCCGTAGATGTCTTGCAGGTACAGACGGTGACTCCACTATGAACTTGGGGATACGGGGCTCAGCTGTCAGGTCCAGTCGAGTGGCCGGAGACATATTGCCAGGACTCCCTATTGTCGAGGGGTTAGGTGGACTGCGCTATCGCACTGGCAATTGGGGAGATGGTGGCCTCCCGCAAACGGGTGCATGAGACGGTTGGTGATAGCATGGGACCCCGTGTCGAGAGCGGTCGCTCCTAGTCGGCTTGGCCAATCCCAGCAACTGGTGGGGACCCTGTCTCGATGACATATGATGGCCGGTACATGCCTCCCAGACTGTGCTCCATATTCCTATAGGAGCCCTCCACTCCGGGTCTTGAAGGATTCCCCAGGTGTAGGCACAGGGTTAAAAGCTGAGCTGGAATACAGGGTGTGGTCTGTGTGGAGGTTCATGAAGTTAATGAGCGGGAGGTGTGTAGAGAGATTGTGTGCTGACAGAATACAGTCTAGCTGTGGACCCAGTTAGGACAGAGCCTGGCAGAGGTACAGAGTTCATACTGGTCGGTGTGGTGAATGTATGAGGTTGTACCGGCTGCGTCCCGGAACCTGGAGGTCTGTACATAACTGAACTTTGACAAATAAACTGTGTGTTGTGTGATCAAGTGCCTAGGTCATTGCCTCCTGTCTTGCCAACCAACGTCGCTACTGCGGGGCCCCTGCGACCAGGGTGGCCACATAGGGAACTGCTGCCAGGCAGGAAGGTAGACAGTTTGTGCAACAAACAACCTCACAGCACACACACCCATAGGAGCACAGCACCCGACTCGGAGCCCGGGGCTCTAGGCGGGCAAGGGGTGGTGGGGTTTAGAGGAAAGTGGGTGGGAAGGAAGGAAAGTCAGGTGACATATAGTACAAAAAGAGGAAAAGAGGAGGAAGGAGTTAGTAGGCCAGAGTGAGCCGAGAGCAGACAGAAAGTGACACATTCCGGAGGGATTGGGCTCCCTGGAGACGCAGAATCCACAGAGACACAGATCCATGGAGAGAAAGCTCGTCCATAGCCGGCATCCCAGTGTGAGGACAGAGACTGGACCGGTATCACCGGGTCCGAGGAATATGGCAGCACCGACCAACTACAGGCGGGATAGATTCCCTTGAAGTAACTGGAAGTCACACGGGTTAGAAGGAGCCTGGTAAGCCCTTGGGAAACAGCGTTACTGCAGGCTAGGCAAATACCAGAGTGTCGGCTCTGAGGGGGACTGAAGTCATACACCGGCTCCCCAGACAAACTGGCGGGGAACACAGATTCCAGGTCCGTGTTCCTACTACAAGGGTTGGAGGCTCACCAGCAACCACAAGGACCTGGCTTACCGCCCACATACACATAGGAGAAGCAATATACAAGGGGCCCAGCTGCCGCCATACAATCCGTAGGAGAACAGAGAAAGTGAGAACAAGCCTGAAAGGACATATAGAAGGAGTGAGGGATCTCAGAGCGGCAGCCTGGCTGCAGAGGGTTAAGTGTTACCAGAGTTAACTGTGTAAAGCTGTTACGAACTGAACTGTATTGTGAACTGTGTGACTTGAAGAACTTGAGAGTAAACCCGGTGAACCCTGCTTCAGTTTCCATGTCTGATTCCAGGTACACTGAACTGTGCATTACACACCTTTTACCCTGCCAGGAGTAGCTCGACCCGCGGCGGGCTCATCCATCCAGCTGCAGCCCTTCCATCCCTCCATCCTCCTGGCAGAGCTGCGCTGCAGCGGTGGTCCCATCACTGACCACCACCCGTGGGTGGCGTCACGACAAACTATCCCTGTAAACACCCCTTTTACTTGTGAGAAACTGGGACACGGCGCGGACCAAGACCGCCGTGATATCCCCAGCAGTACCCTGGTCCGGCACCGAGTACCCCGTCCCAGTGGGCTCCACACTACCTCACAGTATACAAGTCGCAACCTCTCCGACTTGCAACTGAACTTGATTAAAAGAACTACAGGTGTTTCTGTGTGTTCCGGACACCATTAGGATCCCTTCCAGGCACTGCTCCCTAGTTTTGCCACCTTCCCAAAGATGTGTCCGGGTGTTCGGCCACAGCTCCTGTTAGAAGTCTGTAGCTTCCGGTTTCGGCTCAGGCTTGAAGCTTCCGTACCGTCTGCAGGGCCAGTCCCTGTGTCCTCCACCAACCCCTCTGTCTCATCAGATTCATGCGTATGGCGTTTGATGCCTTGTTCGCACCCTCAGGGTTCTCTCCGTCAGTCAGGATTTCCCTGAGCGGGATGGCATTGCTCCAACCCACGGGAGTCAGCACCACACCGCCTCTGCACTCCCGACTACCACTCCTCTGCCAGTTGATGTTACTCCTCCGTCTCCTACTACTGAACTGAACTAACACTGTCCCGTCCCCCTTTTATGGCCTGGGTCCTCCCTCAGGGACCACCCATTGTCCCAGGGGCTTGTCACTGTGAGTGTGTTGTGTTGTGGCTCAACCATACCATCCCGACAACTGGAGAACAGGAGCACTACACTTCCTAACTGCAGAAGTGCAGTATCTCTGGTGGAGGTTTACACAGAGGGGTGCCACACACTCACTAAGAAGGCTTTAACACTGAACCCAGGGTCTTGGAGCCGGGTCTCGACCCCTGTGACTCCCAAGAAGAAGCATTAAAGCCCAGTTCCGAGTGCCCCACGGCCGTGGGGTGCAACACTTGCTGCTATCTCCTCTCGGGGGTGACCACCTAAACCGGGGTGGTGCTAGCTGGGGTAATTGGTTCTGGATCCCCCAAAGTTGCTGAGCTTTAGATTCTTGATGAGCTAGTAGACTCTAGTAGACTACATCACATGCACCATCTTGTGCACTTGTTGGAAATGTACTATTCGATGTTGAGTGTTGGTGACCCAATAAAGTCTTCCCGGAACACAGTACCCTCACCCTGTGTTGTAAGTAGTATGCTGCCATGTGAAAGGATTTTGGGCGACCAGTGGGATGAGTCCTGGCCCCAGACGGTCTTTCTAAAGACAGCCAGGCCAATGGACTAGAGCACCCACTAACCCTCATGTCTCCATAGGGCACATATATTATAGGGGGCACTACATGTGCATAAATTGATCTTTGTTGGCCTATATCTGTAGATGGATATATTTATATAGGGCTCTTAGGGAACATTGTAGTATGGAGGTCTTAACTATCTTTATATCACTACTTATTAGGGAATATTATCTGTATAAATATGTTTACTGTACATTATTATGTGTATAGGGTCATTGTTAGGGGCATACCCCCAACAGGTGCAGGGGTTGCAATTGCACCCGGGCCCTGGAGCCTAGGGGGGCCCTAAAATTCCCTTTGGCCTATAGAAAAAGAATAATGCGGCAAAAGATTTGCAATAATTGGGGGCCCCGTTGGAGCTTTCACATCGGAGCCCATGAGCTTGAGGTTACGCCAGTGGCTATAGTAGTATTTTGGGGGATCAGTAACTAAATGTATGGGGTCATTTGTCACTTGATCACTCCATTGGAGACATAAAATAATATAGTAGTCATATAAAATATCCACAATTGTTGCTTATTGTGTCATAATTGTTGTCTTTTACTAATATTCTCTACTGGTCTAGTGAGAATAATTATTCTGGTGAGTTGAGATTTGGACATTTGCTCCCCCAGGATCTCGTCACCGGAGACTGGAAGTTAATGAGTCTTTACACTGCTCCTAATAAGCTTCATCCCATCACTGCGAAAGGTAGAAACCATCGGGGGCCGTGTCCTCCCGGTATATATGTAGGGAGGACGGTCGGGGCGGTGGAGAAGGAGACGTGCCGCTACTTCTCAGACATCACCGCTGCAGATTGTTCTCTATGGACTTCATGGTAACGAGACTCGATACAAAGTATCAAATCATCCCTGAACCATGAATAAGGCTAAGTGTTTGGATTTTTTTGGGGATATCTTCTCTTAGTACAGTCCGGTTCTTAGTGCACATATTGGCCAATACCTGTTTGCCCATCAACCGCAGCAAGGTGACCTTAGATCTCATGGCTCCCTGTCCTACCATGCCACTCTCTCCTTGGACTTAGCTAAGCCTCCATTGTTATAATTCTTATGGGAACTGGGAGGACTCACTTCAATAAAAGACCACCTGGGGTCAATGGGGGTGCAGAGTAAAGCTGTGGAGCCAAGAACTCAAACAAGTACATAGAAACCCAAAAAAAAAACAAAACCAAAAAAAAACCAACGTCTGTCTATCTAGATCTGCGTGCTGCTGGGAACTTTTTTCTGTGTATTGCTCAGTATTGCAGCTTGCACCAGTTCACACTAGACCTTGAGCGCTGTGCAGCTTTTGTTGGTTTCTATATAATTGTTGGAGTTACTGGCTCCACAGCTTTACTCTGCATATGAGTGGTGTCCTGGCTTCCGTGATGATGAGGGGGATGACGAGCTTCTTCCCTTGCATCATATACAGCTTCCTCTGTGGAGTCCGTGGCTGGCTGGTGCGCTCATCATTATGGGTATTAGGACTAATTTTGCTTGGTGTGCTTAATTTATCTTATTCACAGCACGTGGTTGGGGTTGTACTGTGAGTGTTCACAGTGGTGCATCCACATATATAAGGTCTGCTGTTTTACATTAGACCACACCTCCTGACGAAGCGCAGTGGGAGATAATTTACCTCCTACTGTGTTTCCCAAAAAATAGGACATCCCCGAGAATAAGATCTAGTTGAGGTTTTGCTACAGTGCTTACCATAAGACCTAGCAATTTTTTTTGCAGAATGATAGATAACAGAAGACCAGGGCATGCTGCTGTGATTCATACCGGTAATGTAGTACTGTAGCCCCCATAGTCTGCCGCCGTTGTCAGAGTGAAAGCCGCTATATTTATTCTAGCCCACCTGCCATAGATGTACAGTAAGCCACCAGCCAATCAGAGGCCAGCAGCCGCTAGCCAATCAGAGGCCAGCAGCTGCCAGCCAATCAGAGTCAAGCAGGTAACATTGGCGCATGACGTTACATGTGGGCCTCTAATTTTCCGGCGGCTGCTGGCCTCTGATTGGCTGGTGGCTGCTGGCCTCTGATTGGCTGGTGGCTGCTGGCCTCTGAGAGTGGCGCTAAAATAAATGCAGCACACCGTGGACCGGAGGACGGGTGAGAAAAGGGGTGTGCTTGTGTGTGTTTTTATTTGGTACTGTAATGGGTATATTGGGGGCTGCACGGGGATGGTAGGGATATTGGGCGCTTTAAGGGGATGATGGGGATATTGGGGGATGATCTGGCACCTGGAAAAATAAGACATCCCCTGAAAATAAGACCTAGCGCATCTGTGGGTGCAAAAATTAACATAATACGCCACAATTTTTAACCGTCTTTCCACCTTGTAACTTTGATACGATGTATCGTGTTTTGATATATTGAATTAATACAAATCTTGATACTTCATAATTCGATGTTGTATTTGTCCTTTCAGTGCTCTCTTATGGAGGCTGACCCTTCCTATTAGGATGCTTTTTTTGGTATTATGGGTTGGATGGACTTTTCTTTTATGTAAATATGTGGAATTCTTTAGTTTTTATGCTTTTGTTGCTATAAATGTTGTATCGTCTCCGTATTTAACATTGTTGATGATTCGCCCAGTGATTGGGTAACACCATGATTGAGGCTTTTTAATAATGGAGACACGTAGATTCGTTTGTTTTGTGACGGTCATGACGATCTGACAGCATACCGCTATTTTTTTTTACATGGAAAAATAAACGTGAAGTTCTATAAATCCAATCTCCTTGATGGTATTCTCCATGCATCGTTGGATCTGTTTGTCTTTTATGTGAACACTTTATCCAGTGGAGATTGTCCAGTGCAGGAGGTCGGTATGTGACTGTCGTAAGGGCTGGGATAATCAGACAACGGGACTAGGAGTCTAATGTTCATGGTGGCGATGCCCTGCTGCTGTGACCCTAACCGTACATAAAAAGGGGGTATTTACAGGGGATGAAAGTTCATAAAGTTCGTGACGCCAGCTGACATGTCCAGCCAGGGATGACCAGTGCTGCATATAAGTACTCCCAGGGAATAGGTGTTGTAGCAACTAGGCCAGGACAGGCCCATGGGGTGTAATAGGTGGTAGATGAAAGTGATGATGGAAGTTCCAGCTGACTTCTCCTTGCAAATGAGGTTGTAGATGGCTGTAGCTTTCCCATTCCTCCTTAGCTCCCTTGTGGCTGACTTCCAGCCAGGTAGCCAACAAGGACTCTATGAGCAGCCGGACCCACCCTGGCTCTCTAGTCCTTTCATACTTTCTGTGCCCCGGACACTCCCATGTACTGTGACCACTGTGCCTTATGCCCAGTAATCTCCAATTCACTGCCAGTAATGAAGACCTGGCAGCTTGGGTTCGTGGCACCCCTCCTGTAGCTGAGCTACCGCTCGGCCTGGAATCCGACGACAGACTACTCACTAACTTCCATTGCCACCTCTCTCTACTACCCATTACTGCTAACCGCTCCTTCCATCCAGAGTCTGTCACAGCCTCAAACAGGCCTTCTTGTGCTCAGTTCTCTTGTTAGAGTTCAGGCAGTGTGTGTTGATGCTTCGGGAGTCTAGCACAGGACTTAGTGAATAATTATCGTAAATAACTCAAGAATAGTAAGAATAATGATACAAAGTATTCACTGATAATTATCTCTTGATTGCAGACACTTCACTGGAGCCAATGGCCAACCAGAGTCAATGGAATGTCCGTGAGTTTGTCCTGCTTGGATTTCCGGGTCTTCCTGACAAGTTCTCTTCGGCAGTCTCAATAATCATCTTCCTTCTTTATAATGTATCCCTCTACGCCAATGGGATTGTCATTGTGATAATTATTCTAAGAGAACACCTCCAGCAGCCAATGTATGTCATCGTTGGAAACTTGGCTTTCTCCGATTTACTCTTCGACACGTTGACTTTGCCAAAAATCATAGCCAAGTATTGGTTTGGGAGTGGATCCTTGTCCTTCACTTTGTGCTTTCTCCAAATGTTCTTTGCACATTTCCTATCCACTCTTGATTCTCTCATTATCATGCTGATGGCCATTGATCGCTATGTTGCAATTTGTAAGCCGCTGAGATATCATACTATAATGACTAACCGTGTGGTGGCCATCCTGTGCTTATCATTCTGGCTCTCTGCTGCCATTATTGGCCTCGTGATCACCTCCTTGGGTCTGTGGTTGCCATACTGTGGTCCTAACAGAGTTAAGAGCTGTTTCTGCTCCCTCACCCCTGTTGCCATCTTATCTTGTGCCGAGTCATCCTCTGCCAGAAGGACCGGGTTCATAATCGCCTTGTTTGCCCATCTTTGCCCATTGTCTTTCATAGTCTTCTCATATATCATAATCCTCTCGAGCAGGTGTTCACTAGGACATTCCGAAAACTGGCAGAAGGCCTTCTACACCTGTAGCACCCATTGGTTTGTTATTGGCTTGTACTTCATCCCTCGACTCATCGTCTACACCTACAATCAGATCCAGCTGATTCCCAACGCCGACGTCAACGTTCTGCTCATTTGTCTCTACACTTTCGTCCCACATTTTACCAGCCCTATTATCTTTTGTCTTCGGACAGAGGAAATTAAGAGGACGCTCAGAAATGTATTGAAAAAAATAACCTGGAAGTATTAACCCTTTCATCCAGGGGCGGACCTAACGTGGTGCAGCTGGTTCAGCTGCACCAGGGCCCCGACCGGCTAGGGGGCCCCTTAAGCCTGCCGACCCCAGTAACCCGATGTCAGAGGAGAGGAAGGTCAGGCATGGGAAGCAGAAAGCTTCCTGCTTCCCTTGCCTGATCCCGCCCCCCCTCTCCTCTGCCCCACTGCCGCCCCGGCTCCCAGGAATGCATGCGCAGGTAGGAGAGCAGCATCACCAATAACCAGATCCCCCGCCCCCGGTTCTCAACGACGGCCGTCAGCAACAATCCCCCCCCCGCTTCTCACCGACGGCCGCCAGCACCCCCCCCCCGCTCCTCACCAAGGCTGCACCAGGGTCCGCCACTGCTTTCATCATTTCTAGAATACTATTGACCATCAAATAAAGTTGAACATTATGGTCTACCGGTATAATGATGTCTTCTCGTGATGAAATGATGTCATAGACACTTCTTTCACCCCAGAACCTTCTATCAAATGGAAACTTTGGGAGTATTTTGTAAAAATATTTATTAAGTGTGGTATATGTGTTTTATTGGATGTCTCTGTATTGTACAGTGTTCATGACCACACTTTTGTTTTACAGGAGAAATTGATCCAGGATTAAAGCATTGAGAATATTAGTATGACATGAACTGTAGGGTGGAGAGATGCTCCAGGAGAAGATAGAAGCAGGGGCGTAACTACAATAGGTGCAGGGGTTGCAATTGCACCTAGGGGGGCCCCAAAAGTCCATTTGGCCTATAGAAAAAGACTAATGCTATTATAGGTTTGCAATAATTGGGGGCCCCATTGGAGCTTTCGCTCCAGCGCTACCTACTCCTGTGCAGAATCCCCCACAAGCCCCTCGAGCAGTTTTTGCTTACTGGTCATTCATTTTCTGGAACAAGACTGTTTTTAAGCATAGCAGCTATATTATCTTTGAGACAGTCATTCGACACAGCGTCAGTGCCTCAAAAGTAAATTGCAAAGTATGATAATTTTTAGGCAGTCCAAAAATGCCACAATTCAGTCAGATTACTTGATCCTCCTCACACACTGGACAGCAGCATCTAATCAGGATGCAAAACAGATGCTGAGGGTGTTGGTACGACTGTTCTGGTAACTGAGACAGCTATAAATTGCACTTTGTTGCAGATAGCACCTACAGTTGTGGCCAAAAGTATTGACACCCCTGCAATTCTGTCAGATAATCCTCAGTTTCTTCCTGAAAATGATTGCAATCACAAATTCTTTGGTATTATCATCTTCATTTAATTTGTCTTCAATGAAAAAACACAAAAGAGAATGAAGCAAAAAGCAAAACATTGATCATTTCACACAGAACTCCAAAAATCAGCAAGACAAAAGTATTGGCACCCTCAGCCTAATACTTGGTTGCACAACCTTTAGCCAAAATAACTGCGATCAGCCGCTTCCGGTAACCATCAATGAGTTTCTTACAATGCTCTGCTGGAATTTTACACCATTCTTCTTTGGCAAACTGCTCCAGGTCCCTGATATGTGAAGGGCGCCTTCTCCAAACTGCCATTGTTAGATCTCTCCATAGGTGATCTATGGGATTCAGGTCTGGACTCATTGCTGCCACCTTAGAAGTCTCCACTGCTTTCTCTCAAACCATTTTCTAGCGCTTTTTAAAGTGTGTTTTGGGTCATTGTTCTGCTGGAAGACCCATGACCTCTGAGGGAGACCCAGCTTTCTCACACTGGGCCCTACATTATGCTGCACAATGTGTTGCTAGTCTTCAGACCTCATAATGCCATGCACACGGTCAAGCAGTCCAGTGCCAGAGGCAGCAAAGCAACCCCAAAACATCAGGGAGCCTCCGCCATGTCTGACTGTAGGGAGCGTGTTCTTTTCTTTGAATGCCTCTTTTTTTCTCCTGTAAACTCTATGTTGATGCCTTTGCCCATAAAGCTCTACTTTTGTCTCATCTGACCAGAGAACATTCTTCCAAAACGTTGTAGGCTTTCTCAGGTAAGTTTTGGCAAACTCCAGCCTGGCTTTTTTATGTCTCGGGGTAAGAAGTGGGGTCTTCCTGGGTCTCCTACCATACAGTCCCTTTTCATTCAGACACCGACGGATAGTACGGGTTGACACTGTTGTACCCTCGGTCTGCAGGGCAGCTTGAACTTGTTTGGATGTTAGTCGAGGTTCTTTATCCACCATCCACACAATCTTGCGTTTAAATCTCTCGTCAATTTTTCTTTTCCGTCCACATCTAGGGAGGTTAGCTACAGTGCCATGGGCTTTACACTTCTTGATGACACTGCGCACGGTAGACACAGGAACATTCAGGTCTTTGGAGATGGACTTGTAGCCTTGAGATTGCTCATGCTTCCTCACAATTTGGTTTCTCAAGTCCTCAGACAGTTCTTTGGTCTTCTTTCTTTTCTCCATGCTCAATGTGGTACACACAAGGACACAGGACAGAGGTTGAGTCAACTTTAATCCATGTCAACTGGCTGCAAGTGTGATTTAGTTATTGCCAACACCTGTTAGGTGCCACAGGTAAGTTACAGGTGCTGTTAATTACACAAATTACAGAAGCATCACATGATTTTTCTAACAGTGCCAATACTTTTGTCCACCCCTTTTTTATGTTTGGTGGAATTAGATCCAATTTGGCTTTAGGACAATTATTTTTGTGTTTTTTCATTGAAGACAAATTAAATGAAGATAATAATAGCAAAGAATGTGTGATTGCAATCATTTTCAGGAAGAAACTGAGTATTATCTGACAGAATTGCAGGGGTGTCAATACTTTTGGCCACAACTGTATAACAGGTTAAGTTATTATTATTTATTCTAGCACCATTTATGCCTTGCACTTTACATGTGAAAAAGGGTATATACTGTATAATAACAACAAGTGCAATAATCATGAATAATACAAGTCAATGGCTGGTACATGAGGAGAGAGAACCCTGCCTATGAGGACTCACAATTTACAAGGGATGGGTGAGGATACAGTAGGTGAGGTGAGGGGACCCTGCCCACAAGGGCTCACAGGCTCTAAGGGATGGGTGAGGATACAGGTGAGGAAAGAGGATCCTGCCCATGAGGGCTCACAGTCTACAAGGGATGGGTGAGGATACAGTAGGAGAGGGTTGGGATGGTCATGTAGCAGTTTAGTGGACTGAGGATCACTGTAGGTTGTATGCTTGTCGGAAGAGGTGAGTCTTCAAGTTCCTTTTAAAGGTTTCCATGATAGGTGAGAGTCTGATGTGTTGGGGCAGAGAGTTCCAGAGTATGAGGGAAGCACAGGAGAAATCTTGTATCCAATTGTGGGAAGAGGAAATAAGAAGGTAATAGAGGAGATCTTGTGAGGATTGGAGAATACATGCAGGTAAGTACCAGGAGACTAGATCTCAGGTGTATGGAGGAGACAGGTTGTGGATGGCTTTGTATGTCATGGTTAGGGGTTTTGAACTGGAGTTTCTGGTCAATGTGAAGACAGTGAATGGATTGGCAGAGAGAAGAGACCAGGGAATAGTGGGGAGGCAGGTGGATTAATCGGGCAGCAGAGTTTAGAATAGATTGGAGTGCTGCAAGAGTTTTAGAAGGGAGGCCAGAGAATAGGAGGTTGCAGTAGCCCAGGCGGGAGATAATGAGGGCATGCACTAATGTTTTTGCAGATTGTTGGTCAAGGAATGTACAGATCCGGGAAATATTTTTTGAGTTGGAATCGGCAGGAGATGAAAAGGGCTTGGATGTGTGGCTGGAAGGAGAAAGCAGAGTCGAGGGTTACTCCAAGGCAGCGAACGTGCATGGCTGGGGAGAGTAAGCAACCATTTACTTTGATCCTACGGTCTGGTGCAGAGGTAGAGTAAGATGGGGAAAAAAATGATGAATTCTGGTTTGTCCATGTTCAGTTTGAGAAAATCAGACTGGATTCATAGTATAATTTCACATGAAGTGTAAATCATATATTAGCAAAATCTCTTGTGTTCAACCTCTTCATGGGTTTACCCTCATCCTTTGAAGACAAATGGAGCCCCAGCAGAGCTATGGACATAATACCCATGACTCAGCTTTGTAGGGCAAACCGGTGGTTCATTATCTGACATATAGGTGAGTAATTAGTGTGACTAATGTTTAAAGGTATTGTCTGAGCTTTTTGTATAATTTATATGTGTATCTAGGCTGCAAAATGTTAACAGTTTGCAATTTACACCCTGTCAGCATTTTGCAGCATTACGGAGATATCACTATTTTGCGTTTGCAGGAGACCAAACAGAGGGATGTGTTTGTTTTGGAGCCTGGAGGCAAACTTCATAACTGGTCATTTACACCCAGTCTCCTAAAAACACCCCTCTGACTCCTACAGGCCAGTCAACCAGTCTCAGCATACCCGGCCACCCCCAGATTCCTACAAGCACCCCCCCAGTCTCAAGCATGGCAGCCCCCCAGCCCCAATATGACCACCCACCCCCATTGCACACAGTGGTCACCTGTTCCTCTGACACAGTGAACCGAATCCACAGCTGTGAAGGAGATGACCGCTGAATGCTTTGAGTTGTTGTCGTGCGCTTAGTTGGCGCTGACATTGCTGGATGCTGCTGTGTATGTTGCTTGTCTTTAAGAGCTGCATGGTTTATAGTTGTCAAGGTCTTGTCCTCCTGTGCTGTGATCCAGACCTGCATTCACTATTGTATTCAACTGCTGGTTGAGGGGTTAATGTGTGACTCACCTGGAATCCCCTCCCCCTGGCTTTAAATAGCCTTCCCTCTCCTCTGTCAGGTGCTGCTGATAGCTATGTGCTCAAGGTCTTGGTGCTGTGCTGATGCTTAGCTGCTGGGCTAAAGACTTTCCTTGGGAGAAGCTGTGATTCCTGACCTGTGGGTGGAGGTAGGGGCCCTCAGCCTTGGGCTATTCAGGAGTTTTGGGTACAGGGTGGTGGCTTGGAACTCCTCACCATCAGAGGTACCTCCGAGATTAGGGCGAGCCAGGGACCCCAGCATCAGGGTCAGATTAGTCTCTCCTGACCCCCCTTTGCCCATTTCACCTACCTGTTACCTTATTCCCTTACCTTCCAAGTGTGACAGTTGTGGATTTGGCACACTCTGTCAGAGGAGGAGGTGACCAATGTGTGCAATGCAATGTGTGTGCTCACCTCTTCCCCCTTTGGCCGCACTGTCAGTAGAGTGATCATCTCTCCCCCGCAGCCACCTGCTCTCTGTGCTGCAGGAGATACAGAGAGAAGGAGCATAGGCTCCACTGACACAGAGTGGCAGCTGGGTGAGACAGGAGGATCGGCTCCAATAACAGTGTGGCCACAGGGGAGGAGGTCAGTGAACACATCACATTGCATACAGTGCTCTTCTTCACTGACACATTGTGCCAAATCTGCAGCTCAGGGCACTCAGTGATCATCACCTTAACACAGCTTGCACTGTTGCAACAGCCCGCGGAGCGCTGAGCCCTTGCAGGTGGATGAGGGGATCCAGCTAACTCTCGGGTAACGTGGTATTTCTTAACCGGTACCCCTTTCTGTCACTGTCTTTTCACTCTGTTCTGCTCTTGCTTCGCCCTCCTGTCTTGCTCACACAGTGCCCCCATCCAGTGGCCGCAGGCCTTCGTGGGGTTTCTCAGGTGCCAGTCCCCTGATCCTACGTGGCCACCTTTTCGGTGGATGTGGCTGTTTCGGTTGCGGCACTTGGAGATACCGCAGCCTCCGGGTTGCTAGCTGAGCCTAGTGTTCTCCATCAGTCTTAGGCTCCTGGTGCCCCCACTCTGTGGCCGGGTCCCTCGACACAATTGCAGTCACTGTGGATGCAGGCGTCCCCGAGTGGATTGCTCACTACCTGGTCCCCTGGGACTCCTTCCATCTTCTGGAGCACCCTCTCTCTCGTTCTCTCAGCTCCTCTTGCCGTTCTCGCCACTCACATTTTTCGGGATGAGCTCCCACTGGCTTCAGTCCTCTTGTCGTCTCTCTCCAGATGTTACCCCTCTCTGACAGACTCTCTGGCCCTCACAGACTCCTTCAGCTCGTGCCAGCTGTCCACCAACTAACCGTCTGCTAGATGTTTCTCTCGTCTTTTTATACTGTCTGTCACGTGTCCTGCGTCACTAAGGTGTAGTTCTGGGCTGGGTGTTTGGATACCGGTCAGTGACCCCCCCTTACCCGAGAGTGGGGTACTACATCGCTGGCTAGGGTGCAGTACCTCTGCGGTGACTGGATCCGCAGGGGTGGCCAAACAGGAAGCTGGGGTTGGCTGGATATACTGAGATGGAGGGGCGGGCCTGTAGGAACCTAGGCTGAGAATGAGGGTGGCAGGATTGTAGGAGTCAGAGGCGTGTTTTTAGGAGACTGGGCGTAAATGACCAGTTATGAAGTTTGCCCCCAGGCTCCAAAAGCTACCTTCTATGTGACCCAGCTACTATGAACTGTGATACTGAAGTCAACATTCATTATAGCCACCAGTTCTCACGCTACCCCCTGTGTGACCCGGCTGCTGTGAACTGCAGTAACCTTATGATATTGACACCCCCCCCCTCCCCCCTCCAGGGCAGTGGGATACTCAGAACCGGGCAGCAGTACTTCTGAGGAGTCACAGGGGTCGAGACCCGGCTCTGTGACCCTGGCAGTGTCAATAAAAGATTGGGGATTATGGTTTTGGGGGTAGAAGTTGTGACGCCACCCGTGATGTTCGGCTATTGATGACCGACGCTGTGGTGCGGGACGTCTGGGGATGATGGATTCGCAGCTAAGGTGGTAGCGCTCCCCGCAGGTGGAGCGGTACCACAGGGCAACTGGTACAGTTCTATGGCGGTGGTAAGCCGTTGGATTATTCTGACTGGAGAGATGGATGGGGTGATATTGAGGCAGGTCTTTGATGGCCAGCCCGGCTGCTTGGCGCGGAAAGAAACTGTCTTACACACAGCCTCGGAGTTCTGTACCCGGTTTACTCAAGGATTACTTCAGCAATGCCGCCGTATACTGCTCTTTGCCAAGCCCCATCCCAGATAGTCCTCTAGGAACAAGGATAGCTTGTCTAAGACACCCCCTTTTGTTTTCCTTTCTCTCTGGGTTGCTCTCCCAGCACTGACTGTCCGCCTTTCCAACTTGCGCCTCCGCACACAGAACCACAATCCGGCAGCCACGGGTCCTGTTGGGCAACTAGTACCTAGTCCTCTGACCCTAGTACGGCTACCTTCTTGGCGGATGTGTCAGATGTCGGCCACAGCTCCTGTAGATCTCGTGGCCTCCAGTTCTGTGTTTGGGGCATTGAGTCTCCTTGCCACCTCAGGGCCGGTCCCTGGTTCCCAACCAGACCTTCCATCCGACTCCGGTCAAAATTGGATTTGGGTGCATGGGTGTCTCTCTTTCTGTCTCTGCCAGTGCCTCTGGGGCTCCCTCTTCCTTGCTCAATTGCTGTTGTTCTCTCGACCCAGGATGAGCTCTTCACCTTTCAAGTCCTCTGGGGTCCTCACTCCACTTCACTCACTCTCCTTCTCCTTTCACCTACTCACACTCCTCCTGTTTTCTCATCCCCCTGGCTGAGCCCTTCCTCTATCGGGTCCACCCACCGTCACCAGGACCAAGTTCTAAGAGTGTGTTGGGTGATTGATGGGCGTCTCAGACTTACCATCCTGTTTCCCTGAGAACATGGATACTACACCCGTGGAGAGGGTGCAGTACCCTTTGTGGCGTCCAGACAGCAGGTGCGCTATGATATAACCACTTGTTCCATCAAACCGGCTTTTCCAGATCACAGCGTGAGATCCAGCAGTGACTGCTGTTACAGCCCATGAGGCTTCATTCTCTGAACGAGGCTCTATGCGCTGGGTGTCTGAATTGGGTAACGTCGTGGAACCTCGATAAGGACTACATCTGACCAGCTCGGGAGTTCCTGATGAATACATTTGTGTATGAGGGACAGTCTCTTCTCTTTACTTCTTTATATCTTTTTTTATGTCTTTCAGGTTGCAATTTGTGGACTACGTCAGTATCTGTGGACTACTTTGGACTTATGGCTTCTTTTTTTAAATAAATTGTTGAACCAAGAAAAGTGTCAGACTGCTTTTCAAACAATATATTTTTGTGTATTTATTTTTTACCGGTTTAGTAATGGTGGTGTCTGGTAGATCCCACTTCATACTTACCCCTAGGCTTTATGCTATCTGACAGTACTCAGCTGACATCAACCCCCAAAAATATTACCTTTATTACTACTGCACAAGGGAAATTGAGAAGAGCTGAAGCGAAGTGCCAAAATTGGCTCCACTTCTTTGGCAGCTGCAAGTTGGTATTTTTATGCTCGGAAGGGTCAAATAACCATGACTCTTCCCATGCTGGTAATACCATCCTGCAGCTGTCTGCTTTACTTTGGCTTATTATCAAAATTGAGCAGGCTTCGCTGAATTTTCTATTGCCAGCGCAGGTAAACCAAGCAACTACTGGCTGCCAACCTCCGCTGCCTGGTGTTATCTTCACTGGCAATGAAAAATAAAGGGGAGCCCTATTTTTTTTCAAATTATTTAAATGAATGATTTAAAAAAAAAAAATTGGCGTGGGCTTCGCTGTATTTTCTTTTGCCAGCTAAGATAAATCAGGCAGCTCGTGGCTGTAATTTTAAGCATGGTAAGGCCCAAGCCTCCTGGGCCCGCAATGCTAAAATTGAATTGGCGCCTGCAGAATGGACTCCAAAACTGGCGATTACCCCGCTCTTTCAGCTACTATGCAGCGGTGCAAGACTGGGTAATAAAGAGGCTGATGTCAGCTTTTTTTGGCAGCTGACATCAGCCCTATTGCTAATGTCAGCCATCAGTTTGACAGCCGGCCATTAGCAACACTTTAAGTAAATTATTTTAGAAGTAAAAAAGACTTAAATAATAATTAACATAAAGACCAAGGAATTTTGAAGTTTTTTGGTGTAAAATTCCTTAAATTGTCCCAATTTTTTGCAACATTTTGCAGTCATACTACTGATGGGCGAGTCCTAAATTACTCGGAATCGCTTGACTCTAGCGAGTCCGAGCCCGGGACTCGCTACTCATTGCGAGTCTAGCGAGTCCAATGTTAATGAATGGGGAAGTGAGTAATAGCGAGTAATGTGCGATTTACAAATCGCACATGTGTCTCGGAAGCTTCAGGCTCTATCTGCTACAATAGCTAAATCATGTTTAATAGGCTCCCGCTGTTACTTCCGGGGCCGCCTATTAAGCTCATTACATATTCACTGCACTGTCAAACTAACAGCCAATCACAGGAGCTCACACTCTGTGGGAGCCTCTGTGATTGGCTGTTGTAATCAGACTTGATTTTCTCAATCTGGACAGTGATTCTGCTTGGTTGCCATACACATTAGTGTATGGCAACCAACCTGGCGTAGGGTGTAAAATAAATAATTATTAAAAAAAAAAAACGCGTGGGGCTTCGCAGCATTTTTAAGTCTAGCCCGATGAAAGCAGACAGCTGCGAGCTGCCACCCTCAGCTGCTTAATTTACCCTTGGCTGGCAAAAAATAATGCGTGGGCTCTGCCCTATTTTCCATGCCAGCCAAGGTAAAACTAGGCAGCTGAGGGCTGGTATTCTCAGCAGGGTGAGGGCCCATTGTTATAGGGCCCCCCCACGCTAAAGAATAGCAGCCCGCAGCCGCCCCTGAAAATGGCGCATTAATAATAAGCGCCATTTCCAGGCGCCTTACCGGGCTCTTCCAGCGGCCATGGTGGCGGTGGCATGCTGGGTAATAAAGGGATTAATACCAGCTTTGTTATACAAGCTGGTATTAAGCCCGAGATTCTTAATGTCAGGCCAGGTTTGACCCAGCCACTAAGAATCTCCAATAAAGGGTTAAAAAAAACACCACACAGAGAAAAATTCTTTATTAAAAATAAAGACACAGACACCATTAGGGACTCCATCTTTATTACCACCACATATCCCTCCAAAGATCCAGGTCTTCTCTCTTCTTTCTTCTCTCTTCTGTCTTCTTTCTTCTTCTTGTTGAACTCATTCAGCTCTGCTACATCACACATCACACACCAGGGGGCGTAAATGTGCTCCCCTGCTGTGTGATGAGTCAGTGAGGCTGTGAGCATTATGCGGTGACGTCACCGCCGGCCCCGTTGCTATAGTAACCAAACTATCGGTTACTATAGCAATGCTTCAGCAGTGCCGACAGCACAGCGCCACTACTCATTCATAAACTGTTGGCTTTAACTCCCTGCTTACCGATCACTGCAGCGCCGGTAAGCAGAGCGTTAACTGTGCTGTGACCTCGGCTGCAGTATGAGCGGCGCATATACCAGCCGCGTGGTTCAGCGCCAGAGGATGAAATTCATGAAATAATAAAAAAAAAACGTCTCTCATATATTCTTGTGTCTGGCCAGGTACAAATGGGCACCTGGGAGTTGGGGGCAGCCCGTCGCTGCCTGCTGGATCCGGCTGGTTCCAGAAATACGGCGAAGCCCACGTCAAATTTTTTTCTGACAAATCCATAAAACAATATAAATAAATGGGACTGCATCTTTATTAACCCCTGGACCATGGGCGAGGGGTTAATAAAGATGCAGTCCCTTTTTTAGGATTGTTTTATTGATTTTTCAGAAAAAAAATGACGTGGGCTCGCCGTATTTCTGGAACCAGCCGGATTCAGCGTTCCCCTCCTCAACATTGTTTGTTTTATGCACGGTCTGATGTACTAATAAAAGTACTTTATGAAGATTTGGCTGTCTGCTGGAGAATTCCTTCCCTATTTGACTGAAGACTACAGACGTCTTAAAACTCCTTGCAGTACCGACCCAGGTGATCCTGAGCTGCACCACTACTACCCACACCCCTTCCCTATTATTCATTCACAGACATTCATGTCTGTACACAGGGAGAGCAGGCGGGCTCTAGGACCCTGGAGCAGGACCCGAGCCCGTCACAGAGCAGACAGCCGGACTCGTTACTCTGCGAGTTTCCCTGCGATTACTTGCACAGTAACGAGTCCAATGCAAGTCAATGGCAATCCTAGTTTTGTCAGAGTCTCTGACAAAACTAGGATTGCCATTGATTTGCATTGGACTCGTTACTGTGCGAGTAATCGCAGGGAAACTCGCAGAGTACTACCGAGTCCTGCGAGTCCCTTACTACTCACAGAGTAACGAGTCCTAGCGAGTAGACTCGCCCATCCCTAATTCATACTCCAGTGTCAAAGTAGGTGGAGCTAGACTTGGCGCGTGGGGGGAGAAGTAGTGATGTTTGCTCATTAAATTCATCATAACATGTGCCACAGAAGTGAAGTAACATTAGTGCACCCCAGGTGTAAAATACTCCAAACTCCTGAAGAGTCGTGTGAATTTGGTGCATCTTACACTAGTGCTCACTGTTGTGCAAAATGCCAATCATGCAAGGGACCCTGCGAGAGGGATATATATAGAGCCCCTAATGGAGCTATGGTTGTTTATCTGATCCTCATATGGATTTGATTAGGGAGTGATTACAGGTGTTAGTTGTATAGTGAAGCACTTGGTATATGGAAGTTGGTGGCGCTCTCTTATATATCAATACATGTGTGTATATAGTTACATGAAATACAAGATAATCGTGCATGTGTATATTATGTATTAAACTCCCTTTTGCTTTGTACAATATTGCCTTATGCACCGATATAGTGATCAGATGATGGGCGGGTGTAATAATATAATTTTGTTTGAGATATAGATATATATATATGAATTTTAGCCCGGTTGTATGACTGTATGGGACATATTGCAATATTGTGAACCAACTAGTATCACATGTGGGCAAATTAAATCTACGCAAGCAAAATAAGCTAGATGATTCCAGCGGTATAGTTTAGGATTTTTCACAATCAATGAGGACAAATTACATCTATAACAAACATATCAAACAAAAAAAGAAGAGAGCGATCATAGTCCTCTTTATATGCAAAAAGTGATATTTTTACTATATAAATAGTGAGAACAGGTAAGACGCATGCTCCAGAAGGAGACAGGTTAAGACAATCATGGAGCATTTATACACATCACAGCATATCAAACAAGAAATGACATAGCAATTGATATAGGGTAGACATACATTTCCCATCATTATGTGCTTCAACAGCTATATCTCCTTAGGCAATGTCTGTATTTTACAAAAAAAGAAAATACACATTGTATTTACAATTCATTTCGGATGAATGCGGCTGGCTGGTCGGTCACCCTTTTTCTAAATCAGAGAGAATTGAATCGAAAGGTTAGAGGTAAAAAACAAAATCTGACATTCACTTCTTTTTGGTCCTACCCATTCCTATTCCACCACCGGCGATCCTCTCATTGACTCTTCTGTGTTCTGTCTACCGTCTTCAAGTCAGGTCTTCTTCTCACTAAGATACACATCATCATATGGGGCACAATG
This sequence comes from Allobates femoralis, assembly GCA_033576535.1. Lineage (NCBI taxonomy): Eukaryota > Metazoa > Chordata > Amphibia > Anura > Aromobatidae > Allobates > Allobates femoralis. Next base: position 743,154,038 of record JARQOC010000002.1, on the reverse strand, counting down.
CACGTCATAGGTATGTAGTGGACCATGTGTCGTCATGTGGAGCCTAGAGAACAGAAGACCCAACTGGAAGGGAGATAGTTAGATTGAAGGCCAAAGACAGAACATGGGAGAGCCAATAACAGGATTGCTGGTGATGCTCCGTGTGTGCTCATGTGGATCTCGAGAACAGAAGACCCAACTGGAAGGGAAATGGTAGATGGAAAGCCAAAGACTGAACATAGGAGAGTGATCAGAGGATTGCTGGTGGTTCTCTGTGTGTGGTCATGTGGGTCTCAAGAACAGAAGACCCAACTGGAAGAGAGACGATGGTAGATAGAAGGCCAAAGACAGAACATAGGAGAGCGATCAGAGGATTGCCGGTGGTGCTCCATGTGTGGTCATGTGGGGTCTCAAGAGCAGAAGACCCAACTGAAAGGGAGGCTGTAAAGAGAAAGCCAAAGACAGAACATAGAGGAGCCAGTCAGAGGATTGCCGGCGGTTCTTTGTGTGTGGTCATGTGGGACCTTGAGAACAGTAGACCCAACTAAATGGAAAACAGTAGATAAAAGTGCAAAGACAGAACAAAGGAGAGTGATCAGATGATTGCCGGTGGTTCTTTGTGTGTGGTCATGTGGGTCTCAAGAACAGAAGACCCAAATGGAAGGGAGACGGTAGATAGAAGACCAAAGACAGAACATAGAGGAGCCAGTCAGAGGATTGCCGGTGGTTCTTTGTGTGTGGTCATCTGGATCTCGAGAACAGAAGACCAAACTGGAAGGGAAATAGTAGATGGAAGGCCAAAAACAGAACATAGGAGAGTGATCAGAGGATTGCAGGTGGTTCTCTATGTGTGGCATGTGGGTCTCAAGAACAGAATACCCAAATGGAAGGGAGACGGTAGATAGAAGGCCAAAGACAGAACATAGGGGAGCCAGTCAGAAGATTGCCGGTGTTGCTCCATGTGTGGTCATGTGGGGTCTTAAGAGCAGAAGACCCAACTGAAAGGGAGACGGTAAAGAGAAAGCCAAAGACAGAACATAGAGGAGCCAGTCAGAGGATTGCCGGTGGTTCTTTGTGTGTGGTCATGTGGGGCCTCGGGAACAGTAGACCCAACTAAATGGAAAACGGTAGAGAGAAAACCAAAGACAGAACATAGGAGAGCGATCAGAGGATTGCCGGTGGTGTGCCATGTGTGGTCATGTGGGGTCTTAAGAGCCGAAGACCCAACTGAAAGGGAGACGGTAAAGAGAAAGCCAAAGACAGAACATAGAGGAGCCAGTCAGAGGATTGCCGGTGGTTCTTGTGTGTGGTCATGTGGGGCCTTGAGAACAGTAGACCCAACTAAATGGAAAACAGTAGATAAAAGGCCAAAGACAGAACATAGAAGAGCTGATCAGAGGATCACTAGTGATGGGACAGGAATAGAAGAAACAAATTAGAAGACATTACATTGGATGAGAAGACCGGAAATAGCAGAACAAATATTTGGAGAGCTGTGGAATAGTGAGTATAAGATGTATTTAACCCTCTTCTAACCTATATTGAATTTATTTGCTACAAAATATCTTCCCCATACATTGAGTGAATCACATTTCAGGAGATTCTCTGAACTCTACATTGACCTTTCTCATTCCTACGTACAAATAACCCTCAACTCATCCAAGCATTCAGTGAGTAGAGAGAAGGTCAGACATCTGTTTTGGAAAATGATTGAGAGGACTCAATAGCCATTATATGGTCCGGCCAATTCATCCCAATATAGGCTGGTTTGTCCTACTTTAAGCTAAGGGTCTCAATTCTCCACCAATTACACTTAATGAGACACAAGCTTCCGGAAAACCTTTTTCATGGTATTTCTTATTTCTTCCGTCCTGAGGCCGTAGATGACGGGACTTGTAAAATGTGGTACAAATGTATAAACGCAGATAAGTAGGACATTGACATCGGCGTTGGATATCAGCTGAGATTGATTGTAGGTATAGACCACCAGCCTGGGCACAAAGTACAGGAAAATAACAAGCCAGTGAGTGGTGCACGTGTAAAAAAATCTGTGCCAAGCTTGAGTATGGGCCAATCGGTGGATTCTCCACATAATGAATATGTACGAGAATAGAATGAATGATAATGGAAGAAGATGGACAACCAGAGCGATGGTGAACACAGTACGTCTGACATTGATGGAGTCTATGCAGGATAGAACCGATACAGGTGTAAGGGCGCAAAAGCAATTCTTAATTTTATTCGGTCCACAATATGGCAGCCGGGCCCCCATGAGCGCGATCCACAGACCGATCAAAGAGGCGATCAACCAAGAAATGAAGCAGAACATTGAAACCATTTTGTTGGAGATGATGGAAGAGTAATGAAGAGGTCTACAAATGGCAACAAATCGGTCAACAGCCATCAGCATGATAATAAAGGAGTCCAGGGAACCCAAATTGTGGACAAAAAACATCTGGAAAAAACAAGCCGCAAAGGACAAGGAGCCATCACTCAACCAGTACTTGGCAATTATTTTTGGTAAAGTCAACGTGTCGAACATGAGGTCGGACAGAGCCAGGTTTCCGATAATTATATACATGGGTTGGTGGAGGTGTTTTTGAAGGATGATCAGACTAAGCACTATGCCATTGGAAAACAAAGCCAAATTGTAGATCACAAAGAAGCTCAAAGAAACCACAATATCGAATTTTTCAGAGATTCCGGGAAAACCGAGAAGGACAAACTCTCCGACGTTGCTTTGATTGGCCATTTTAGTTTCCGAGAACTTCCAAAACAGCACTGCAAATACAAAACAGAGACATAGTATCCATGTGTCAATATACAACTGAGACAGTTACTATAAAAAATGTTCCTGGTGTAGTTTTGTACCTTTTTGTCATGCTGGGCATAGGGAGACACCCAGCGCAGGACGGCAAGGCCCTGATGCTAAGGGCAAAGCGGAGATGGTGACCCCTAAAAACTCTAGCGCTGACACCTGGCTCACCAAACAACCCTATACAGTCAGCTGTCATCGATCAGGATACCTTGTCCCTGTCTGTCCCTCAAGTAGGACTACCCAGGGATCAGACTGGGTGAACACTGGTCAACCCAGCTAACGACTGAAGGAAAACATCAGGGAAACAAACAAAGGGGAGAGGGAGAAATACCTAGTAAAAGGAGAACCAGACAGCAAACAACACAGGAAGTACCACCAACTCCAAACACGCTATCACCAGCAATGCATCATGGGAGCCAAGGGGTATAAATAGAGACAGCTGAAGGTAGGTAGGTAGGAGATCAGCTGGGTCCTTGTGACCTAAAGTTATTACCAAGCAGAGAAATATCTCTTAAGAGGACAGGACCACAATTCAGGATTTTATCTGTTTGGCCAGATGCTGTGACCTTCTGCTAGTGGCCCCAACAGCCTCGTCCGTGCCTCCTGATACACCCGTGACACTTTTGTACAGTGCAGGATTGACCGGATCATATAGTTCTTCAGGAGAGACCATTTAATTAATCAGAGCCATGTGACTAAATATCCTGGTCAAGGTCAAGGCTTGTTAGTGTTCCCATATGGCTTAGCATCTAGGCCACATACCAAAATATGCTCCAATTGATCCCTTTGGCTACTGTAGGTGCGACTAATATTAGGGAGAGGGTTTTACTCTATGTTTTAAATTTTAAAAGCGCACTGGGTATCAGGAGAGATAGTTGGGTCAATGGTAAGCATGGAGTCTGCTAGATATGAGCCCTCACACCCTTTGGTGTCATTGACACGACATAAATAAAAAAAAATCCAACGTTTTTTGAGTATATCTTAGCAGCTACCAGTCTGTTTCAGACGTGTGTCTCAAATAAGTGTCTCATAAGTGTCAAGATATGAAATAGACCAGAAATAATATGATGCACCTCATCATTTTCATCATCTAATCATCATCATCTCTGTGTTCACAGGTATGAACTCTGCTCTGAACTCAATCTCATTCAGCTTTCCCAGTAACTGACCTGTGTGTTTCCAAACAATATTACTCTGTGGTATGAACTCTGCTCTGTGATGAAAGTGCTGCTGAAGAAAGTCCCAGCAAACTGTAGTGTCAACATATTGCTGCAAGTGTCAATGATTAAAGATTTTTGTTGTTGTTGGAAACTGACACCTGTGTGTGAGGAAACGTGATTTAATAAATGTAGGCTAGTAGAGTGCAAGACAAGCTGCTGCGGGACATAGCTGCCATCAAGGAACGTTTGAGAGGTATTGATGGTGTCGGCTATACTGGTGATATTCTTACATAAATAAAACTAATGATCTTTATTTATATAGCGCCAACATATTCCACGGCGCTTCACAATTCAGAGGTTTATTTACATTCATAAGTAAAAGTTATAAAAAATACAAAAATGAAAGGTTTTTGATGAGTGATGGAAGTGCTGCTGAATGAATTGCCAGCAGGCTGTAGTAACTGCGAGGAAATTGTCGTAAATGCCAATTATCTCTATTATTTAAAATTTTCAACTTTATTTACATTTCCAAAACTACAAAAATATCTAGGTATGATGAAAAACAATGAGTTACCCATACTAAAGATACAGGTAAATATGTATAATTGGTCTGACTATCAAGCTTGTTTCTGTATACACCTGCACAGCTCCTCAAGGAGCTTCTACACCATATTACATTTAAAGGGGCACATCATCCTACTTTGTTCTCCTTTTTATAGGGGTTGCAGTTATACAGTAAGCAACAATGAAAGAAAAATAACCCGTTTGGGCTCCTTGGCCCAGTGCCTTTGTACTTGCTACTCTGATACTTCTGCCCTCTATCCAATGGGGCTAATTTCTCTGACCAACTTTTTCCAGATAATATTGCTTTTTGATTATTTGCACGGTACGACCAGGTCCGGAGGTACACAAGCCAGGAACTCATATGATTAAAAAATGGCCGTTGGGGGCAGGTCGAAATAGAGCATTTCACATTGGGAATATTTTTTCTTTCTCAAAAATTCAGACCAACTTGCGTTACCATACGGGATTGAGAAAGTATACCATGACCCCGTAAATAATGACTTAGGAACTTTAAGTGAAAAGAGAAGGCATCCATCAAAAGTTAGGAGTTCCATCATTTTTAACGGGAGCCACTTTTCAAAAAGATGTGTATGGGGTCTAGTATTCTTTAGTCATTTATTAGTCACATGAATAGCATATCCGTTCTTTAATCCAGGATTACCCAATGGCTGTATGATTGTACTGTCCTGACCAAAAGAGTTGTAGACAAATGAATAAATCTCGCACTGCTACCTCTGCTATGTGTGACTCCGATATTGGGTCAGATTGGGTCTAATGTCCCCCAATGGAATTAAACGCTCACATGTTGTACCCTTAAAGTGTAACCATCATTTAAAATTTTTTTCAATAATAATGTAGAGCTAGTGTTTTTAATAAACTTTCTAATATACTTCATTCGAAAATTCTCATTGAAAGCTATTCATAAACCTTCCATAAGCTGTACACACTGCCCTCTATGTGAAGCAGACACATGTTTATTATCAGTCAGATCTGTCCTCACACTGAATATGGCCACATAACCATATAAGGGGAAAGGGGGCGTGGCCTACACTGCTGACTGCAGCTCATGAGAAAACAATGTATCAAATTACCATAGGCTACAGCACAGATGCTAAGCAATGTTGGAAAGTCAGGAAGAGTTCAAACTCCTCATCTGTTTCCACACAGCTCACTTACATCTCTGTTAACCCCTTGTCTGCTGGCTCCCCACACTGCTCACTATCAGCTGTTCTCAGAAGCTGTGGTAATACACACAATGCTGGTAGACGCTGGCCACGCCCACACAGACAGAAAATGCAGTTTTTAAAAGAGCACAGAAAAATGAGAGAAAATAAGTCATATGGCACGAAAAAGTATTATCCTAGCTGTTATGTAACCCATCATTAACAACCAGTACAGTATTGTTTTTTTTTTCAATGAAAAGATATTTACACTTTAAGGCTCCACCAACCTCTGTTATGTCTTGTAGGGACAGGAATCCCCCACAGATGAAAATTCCTGCTTTTTGTGTGCCAGGATAAATCCTAAACTTTGACCTGTTTTTAGATATAATTTGTAATTTTCTGTTAGCTTAAAAAAAAAAAATCATTTTAAGTCATTGTAAGTAATATCCAAAAATAGATGCAAAAAGTGAATCCGCCATTCCTGAAAACCTGTGACCTGAGGGCCACATGTGGCCCCTAAAGCTGCTTCATGTGGCTCACAGGCACCATAGATCCCTTGATGATCATGGTCTGGTCAAGGGGTCGCTGATGTCAGCACTTTAGAATCCCCACAAGATTGGGACCAGGATGGGATATTATTATAAGATAAGGACCAGGCTGGGGACATTACTACCAGAAAAGGATCAGGATGGGACATTACTACAAGAAGAGACCAGGATGGGGACATTTACATACAAGAAGAGGATCAGGATGGGGGACATTACTACAAGAAGGGGATCAGGATGGGGACATTACTACAAGAAGAGGATCAGGATGGGGACATTACTACAAGAAGAGGATCAGGATGGGGACATTACTACAAGATGAGGACCAGGATGGGGACATTACTACAAGAAGAGGATCAGGATGGGGACATTACTACAAGATGAGGACCAGGATGGGGACATTACTACAAGAAGGGGATCAGGATGGGGACATTACTACAAGAAGGGGATCAGGATGGGGACATTACTACAAGATGAGGTCCAGGATGGGACATTACTACAAGAAGGGGATCAGGATGGGGACATTACTACAAGAAGAGGACCAGGATGGGACATTACTACAAGAAGGGGATCAGGATGGGACATTACTACAAGATGAGGACCAGGATGGGACATTATTACAAGAGGATCAGGATGGGACATTACTACAAGAAGAGGACCAGGATGGGGACATTACTACAAGAAGAGGATCAGGATGGGACATTACTACAAGAAGGGATCAGGATGGGACATTACTACAAGAAGAGGATCAGATGGGAACATTACTACAAGAAGAGGACCAGATGGGACATTACTACAAGAAGGGATCAGATGGGACATTACTACAAGAAGAGGATCAGGATGGGACATTACTACAAGAAGAGGATCAGGATGGAACATTACTACAAGAAGGGGACCAGGATGGGGACATTACTACAAGAAGGGGACCAGGATGGGACATTACTACAAGAAGGGACCAGGATGGGACATTATACAAGATAGGACCAGGATGGGGACATTACTACAAGAAGGGACCAGGATGGGGACATTACTACAAGAAGGATCAGGATGGGACATTACTACAAGAAGAGGATCAGGATGGGGACATTACTACAAGAAGGGATCAGGATGGGACATTACTACAAGAAGAGGATCAGATGGGGACATTACTACAAGAAGGGACCAGGATGGGGACATTACTACAAGAAGGGGACCAGGATGGGGACATTACTACAAGAAGGGGATCAGGATGGAGACATTACTACAAAAAGAGGATCAGGATGGGACATTACTACAAGAAGGAGATCAGGATGGGGACATTACTACAAGAAGGGGACCAGGATGGGGACATTACTACAAGAAGAGGATCAGATGGGACATTACTACAAGAAGGGGACCAGGATGGGACATTACTACAAGAAGAGGACAGGATGGGACATTACTACAAGAAGGGGACCAGGATGGGGCATTACTACAAGATGAGGACCAGGATGGGGACATTACTACAAGAAGGGATCAGGATGGGACATTACTACAAGAAGGGATCAGGATGGGACATTACTACAAGATGAGGACCAGGATGGGACATTACTGCAAGATGAGGACCAGGATGGGGACATTACTACAAGAAGAGGATCAGGATGGGATATTATTATAAGATAAGGACCAGGCTGGGGACATTACTACCAGAAAGGATCAGGATGGGACATACTACAAGAAGAGACAGGATGGGACATTACTACAAGAAGGGATCAGGATGGGACATTACTACAAGATGAGGACCAGGATGGGGACATTATTACAAGAGGATCAGGATGGGAACATTACTACAAGAAGAGGACCAGGATGGGACATTACTACAAGAAGAGGATCAGGATGGGGACATTACTACAAGAAGGGGATCAGGATGGGGACATTACTACAAGAAGGGGACCAGGATGGGAATTACTACAAGAAGAGGATCAGGATGGGGACATTACCACAAGAAGGGATCAGGATGGGACATTACTACAAGAAGGGGATCATGATGGGGACATTACTACAAGAAGGGACCAGGATGGGGACATTACTACAAGAAGGGATCAGGATGGGGACATTACTACAAGAAGGGGATCAGGATGGGACATTACTACAAGAAGAGATCAGGATGGGACATTACTACAAGAAGGATCAGGATGGGACATTACAACAAGAAGGGACCAGGATGGGACATTACTACAAGAAGAGGACCAGGATGGGACATTACTACAAGAAGGGACCAGGATGGGACATTACTACAAGAAGAGGACCCGGATGGGGACATTACTATACAGAAGAGGACCAGGATGGGACATTACTACAAGAAGGACCAGGATGGGACATTACCACAAGAAGGGATCAGGATGGGGACATTACTACAAGAAGAGGACCAGGATGGGACATTACCACAAGAAGGGATCAGGATGGGACATTACTACAAGAAGGGTCAGGATGGGACATTACTACAAGAAGAGGACCAGGATGGGGACATTACTACAAGAAGAGGACCAGGATGGGGACATTACACAAGAAGGGACAGGATGGGACATTACTACAAGAAGGGACCAGGATAGGGACATTACTACAAGAAGGGGACCAGGATGGGACATTACTACAAGATGGGAACCAGGATGGGACATTACTACAAGAAGAGATCAGGATGGGACATTACTACAAGAAGAGGGACCAGGATGGGACATTACTACAAGAAGGGATCAGGATAGGGACATTACTACAAAGGGGACAGGATGGGACATTACTACAAGAAGGGGATCAGGATGGGGCATTACTACAAGAAGGGGACCAGATGGGGACATTACTACAAGAAGAGGATCAGGATGGGGACATTACTACAAGAAGAGGATCAGGATGGGACATTACTACAAGAAGAGGATCAGGATGGGACATTACTACAAGAAGGAGATCAGGATGGGGCATTACTACAAGAAGGGATCAGGATGGGACATTACTACAAGAAGGGGACCAGGATGGGACATTACTACAAGAAGGAGCTCAGGATGGGGACATTACTACAAGAAGGGATCAGGATGGGACATTACTACAAGAAGAGGATCAGGATGGGGACATTACTACAAGAAGAGGATCAGGATGGGACATTACTACAAGAGGGACCAGGATGGGACATTACTACAAGAAGGGATCAGGATGGGGACATTACTACAAGAAGGAGACAGGATGGGGCATTACTACAAGAAGGGGATCAGGATGGGGCATTACTACAAGAAGGGATCAGGATGGGACATTACTACAAAGAAGGATCAGGATGGGGACATTACTACAAGAAGGGGATCAGGATGGGGACATTACTACAAGAAGAGGATCAGGAGGGGCATACTACAAGAGGGGACAGGATGGGGACATTACTACAAGAAGGGACCAGGATGGGGACATTACTACAAGAAGAGGACAGGATGGGACATTACTACAAGAAGGGAGCAGGATGGGACATTACTACAAGAAGGGATCAGGATGGGGACATTACTACAAGAAGAGGACCAGGATGGGACATTACTACAAGAAGAGGACAGGATGGGCATTACTACAAGAAGGGATCAGGATGGGACATTACTACAAGAAGGGGATCAGGATGGGGACATTACTACAAGAAGGAGATCAGGATGGGAGCATTACTACAAGAAGGGGATCAGGATGGGGACATTACTAAAGAAGAGGATCAGGATGGGGACATTACTACAAGACTACAAGAATTGGGACAGGATGGGGATATTATATAAGATAAGGACTCAGGCTGGGGACATTACTACCAGAAAGGATCAGGATGGGACATTACTACAAGAAGAGGACCAGGATGGGGACATTACTACAAGAAGGATCAGGATGGGGACATTACTACAAGAAGGGATCAGGATGGGGACATTACTACAAGAAGAGGATCAGGATGGGGACATTACTACAAGAAGAGGATCAGGATGGGGACATTACTACAAGAAGAGGACCAGGATGGGGACATTACTACAAGAAGGGATCAGGATGGGGACATTACTACAAGAATAGGATCATGATGGGACATTACTACAAGAAGGGGATCAGGATGGGGACATTACTACAAGAAGGGACCAGGATGGGGACATTATTACATGATGAGGACCAGGATGGGGACATTACTACAAGAAGGGGATCAGGATGGGGACATTACTACATGATGAGGACCAGGATGGGGACATTACTACAAGAAGAGGATCAGGATGGGGACATTACTACAAGAAGGGGATCAGGATGGGGACATTACTACAAGAAGGGGACCAGGATGGGGACATTACTACAAGAAGAGGATCAGGATGGGGACATTACTACAAGAAGGGGATCAGGATGGGGACATTACTAAAGAAGGGGCATCAGGATGGGGACATTACTACAAAGAGGATCAGATGGGGCATTACTACAAGAGAGGACAGGATGGGGACATTACTACAAGAAGAGGATCAGGATGGGGACATTACTACAAGAAGAGGATCAGGATGGGGACATTACTACAAGAAGAGGACCAGGATGGGGACATTACTACAAGAAGGGACAGATGGGACTTACTCAAGAGGACCAGGATGGGGACATTACTACAAGAAGAGGACCAGGATGGGACATTACTACAAGAAGGGACCAGGATGGGGACATTACTACAAGAAGGGACTCAGGATGGGGACATTACTACAAAAGACAGATGGGATACTACAAGAAGGGGACAGATACATACTACAAGAAGGGACAGGATGGGACATTACTACAAGAAGAGGACCAGGATGGGGACATTACTACAAGAAGGGGACCAGGATGGGACATTACTACAAGAAGGAGGATCAGGATGGGGACATTACTACAAGAAGGGATCAGGATGGGGACATTACTAAAGAAGAGGACCAGGATGGGACATTACTACAAGAAGAGACCAGGATGGGGACATTACTACAAGAAGGGATCAGGATGGGGACATTACTACAAGAAGGGACAGGATGGGGACATTACTACAAGAAGAGGATCAGGATGGGACATTACTACAAGAAGAGGATCAGGATGGGGACATTACTACAAGAAGGGATCAGGATGGGGACATTACTACAAGAAGGGGATCAGGATGGGACATTACTACAAGAAGGGATCAGGATGGGACATTACTACAAAGACAGAGGGATACACAGTGATGGGGAGCATTACTACAAGAAGGGGATCAGGATGGGGACATTACTACAAGAAGGGATCAGGATGGGGACATTACTACAAGAAGAGGGATCAGGATGGGGACATTACTACTAAGAAGGAAGGATGGACATTACAAGGGATCAGATGGGGACATTACTACAAGAAGGGATCAGGATGGGACATTACTACAAGAAGGGACCAGGATGGGGACATTACTACAAGAAGGGGACCAGGATGGGGACATTACTAAAGAAGAGGACAGGATGGGACATTACTACAAAGAGGATCAGGATGGGGACATTACTACAAGAAGGGATCAGGATGGGGACATTACTACAAGAAGGACAGGATGGGGACATTACTACAAGAAGGGACAGAATGGGGACATTACTACAAGAAGAGGACAGGATGGGGACATTACTACAAGAAGGGACCAGGATGGGACATTACTACAAGAAGGGGATCAGGATGGGGACATTACTACAAGAAGAGGGATCAGGATGGGGCATTACTACAAGAAGAGGGATCAAGGATGGGGACATTACTACAAGAAGAGGATGAGACACCAAGGACAGATGGGGACATTACTACAAGAGGGGATCAGGATGGGACATTACTACAAGAAGGGATCAGGATGGGGACATTACTACAAGAAGGGATCAGGATGGGGACATTACTACAAGAAGGGATCAGGATGGGACATTACTACAAGAAGGGGATCAGGATGGGGACATTACTACAAGAAGAGGATCAGGATGGGACATTACTACAAGAAGGGGATCAGGATGGGGACATTACTACAAGAAGGGGATCAGGATGGGGACATTACTACAAGAAGGGATCAGGATGGGGACATTACTACAAGAAGGAGATCAGGATGGGGACATTACTACAAGAAGGAGATCAGGATGGGGACATTACTACAAGAAGGAGATCAGGATGGGGACATTACTACAAGAAGGGATCAGGATGGGGACATTACTACAAGAAGAGGATCAGGATGGGGACATTACTACAAGAAGGGGATCAGGATGGGGACATTACTACAAGAAGGAGATCAGGATGGGTACATTACTACAAGAAGAGGACCAGGATGGGGACATTACTACAAGAAGGGGATCAGGATGGGGACATTACTACAAGATGAGGACCAGGATGGGGACATTACTACAAGAAGAGGACCAGGATGGGACATTACTACAAGAAGAGGACCACGATGGGACATTACTACAAGAAGGGACCAGGATGGGGACATTACTACAAGATGAGGATCAGGATGGGACATTACTACAAGATGAGGACCAGGATGGGACATTACTACAAGAAGGGACCAGGATGGGGACATTACTACAAGAAGGGGCCAGGATGGGGACATTACTACCAGAAGAGACCAGGATGGGGACATTACTACAAGAAGGGGACCAGGATGGGGACATTACTACAAGAAGGAGATCAGGATGGGAGCATTACTACAAGAAGGGGATCAGGATGGGACATTACTATAAGAAGAGGACCAGGATGGGACATTACTACAAAAGAAGAGGACCAGGAGTGGGACATTACTACAAGAAGGGACCAGGATGGGGACATTACTACAAGAAGGGATCAGGATGGGACATTACTACAGAAGGAGACCAAGATGGGGACATTACTACAAGAAGGAGATCAGGATGGGACATTACTACAAGAAGGAGATCAGGATGGGGACATTACTACAAGAAGGGACCAGGATCGGGGCATTACTACAAGAAGAGGATCAGGATGGGGACTTTACTACAAGAAGGGATCAGGATGGGGACATTACTACAAGAAGGGGATCAGGATGGGGACATTACTACAAGAAGGGGATCAGGATGGGAACATTACTACAAGAAGGGGACAGGATGGGGACATTACTACAAGAAGGGGACCAGGATGGGGACATTACTATAAGAAGGGATCAGGATGGGACATTACTACAAGCAGGGGATCAGGATGGGGAAATTACTACAAGAAGGGATCAGGATGGGGACATTACTACAAGAAGGGACCAGGATGGGACATTACTAGAAGAAGAGGACCAGGATGGGGACATTACTACAAGAAGAGGACCAGGATGGGACATTACTACAAGAAGGGATCAGGATGGGGACATTACTACAAGAAGAGGACCAGGATGGGGGCATTACTACAAGAAGAGGACAAGATGGGGACATTCCTACAAGAAGGGGACCAGGATGGGGACATTACTACAAGAAGGGGATCAGGATGGGGACATTACTACAAGAAGGGATCAGGATGGGGGCATTACTACAAGAAAGGGGAATCAGGATGGGACATTACTACAAGAAGAGGATCAGGATGGCGACATTACTACAAGAAGGGGATCAGGATGGGGACATTATTACAAGAAGGGATCAGGATGGGGACATTACTACAAGAAGGGGATCAGGATGGGGACATTACTACAAGAAGGGGATCAGGATGGGGACATTACTACAAGAAGAGGATCAGGATGGGACATTACTACAAGAAGGGGATCAGGATGGGACATTACTGCAAGATGGGGATCAGGATGGGGACATTACTACAAGAAGAGGATCAGGATGGGACATTACTACAAGAAGGAGATCAGGATGGGACATTACTACAAGAAGGGGATCAGGATGGGGACATTACTACAAGAAGGGGATCAGGATGGGGACATTACTATAAGAAGAGGATCAGGATGGGACATTACTACAAGAAGGGACCAGGATGGGGACATTACTACAAGAAGGGACCAGGATGGGGACATTACTACAAGAAGGGGATCAGGATGGGACATTACTACAAGAAGGGGATCAGGATGGGGACATTACTACAAGAAGGAGATCAGGATGGGGACATTACTACAAGAAGGAGATCAGGATGGGGACATTACTACAAGAAGGAGATCAGGATGGGGACATTACTACAAGAAGGAGATCAGGATGGGGACATTACTACAAGAAGGAGATCAGGATGGGACATTACTACAAGAAGAGGATCAGGATGGGGACATTACTACATAAAGGGATCAGGATGGGGACATTACTACAAGAAGGAGATCAGGATGGGGACATTACTACAAGATGGGGATCAAGATGGAGACATTACTACAAGAAGGGACCAGGATGGGGCATTACTACAAGAAGGATCAGGATGGGGACATTACTACAAAAAGGGGATCAGGATGGGAACATTACTACAAGATGGGGATCAGGATGGGACATTACTACAAGAAGGGATCAGGATGGGGACATTACTACAAGAAGGGACAGGATGGGACATTACTACAAGAAAGGACCAGGATGGGGACATTACTACAAGAAGGGGACCAGAATGGGGACATTACTACAAGAAAGAGGCTGGGATGGGGACATTACTACGTGAAGGGATCAGGATTGGGGCATTTCTATCAGATGGGAACCAGGATGAGGACATCACTACAAGATGGGACCAGAGATGGGGGCATTACTACAAGAAGGGACCAAAATATGGACATTACTGCAAGATGGTGAAAAATATGGAGACCAGGATGGGGATATTACTAATAGGATGGGGACCAGAATGGGGACTTACTGTAAGAAAGCGACTAAGATGGGGACATTACTGCAAGACAGGCACTAGATGTGCAACATTACCTTAAGAAAGGGACTAGATGAGGACATTGCTACAAGTTGGAACCAGGATGAGGACCTTTATACAAGATGGGGACCAAATGGGAACATTACTGCAAGAAAGGGACTAGGATGGGGACATTACTAGAAGATGGGGACTAAGATGGGGACATTACTGTAAGAAAGGGACCAGAATAGGGAAGTTACTACAAGATGGGGACCAATGACACACCTACTCCATGGCCGGGGGTACTCGGGAACTGGGTTGCAATTGTTTTTCTTGGTTCTTTTCACGGGGACGAACGGGAGCCGAGATCTGGTCCCGTGACCCTGGCGGTGTCATTTAAAAAAGAGGGAGATTCTTCTGACAGGGAAGACAGGGAAAAGGGGTATTTGTGATGCCACCTGCGATGTGTGGCTATGTGTGGCCACCACTGCTTCAGAACCTCTGGGGACGATGACCGGCAGCTTCGATGGTTTCACTCTCCACAGGCGGAGCAGCGCCCCAGGGCAGTGAGTAGTACAGTCAGTTCAGGGTCATTGGCCGGTGTTCATTGGGTCATGAGCACCTCTGGTTGTCATGCAGCCTCTGCAGCCAGTGGTCGCCACCAAGTAAAGTTTCACACAATTCTGTTGGAGTTCTTTACCTTTACTGTAACATTTCAATGAGGCCGCCGGGTGCTTCCCCCTGCCAATCTCTGGTTTCAGTGGTTTCTCTAGAACCGGGAGAGTGTCAAGACCCCCTTAGTGTTTCTTTCCCTGGTGGTCTCTCAGAGCCCCTAGTTCATCTTCTCTCCTCTTTTCACCTCAACACACAGAGCTCAGGTACCGACCGCCACTGGTGCTCAGTTGCACCGCTTCCTGGCACTCCTCCCTAGTTCGGCCGTCTTCTCTAAATTGTGTCGGGTGTTTGGCCGCAGCTCCTAATAGGATCCCTGGGTGTCCAGTTTTAATGGTACGGGCGTACAGCATCCGCGCCGTGTTCAGGGCCGGTTCCCTGTGTCGTCCACCAGCCCCTCTGTCTCGCCAGATATGGGCGTACGGGGATCTACGTCTCGTTCCGTACCCCGAGGGCTCTGTTCTTCCTCCACACCCATTGGTCGGTCCCTCCCGGGTAGAGCGTTACCGTGCTCCAGCCCATGGGAGCCAACACCTCCGACCTCCTACTCCTTTGCTGTTCTCCTCTCGACTCTCTGATTTTACACTTCCTTGTTCCCCCTGGTTGAGGCTGGGAACCAGGATGGGGATATTACTACAAGATGTTGGCCAGAATTTCTATACGGTGGTAATTGTAAGATTACTGTATGTGGGCATAAAGAAATTGTCAGAAAAAATCAAAAGAAAACGGGAAGAAATATTTTTGCCACTAAAAATGTAGTTTTATATATAAACTAAAGTAACGAAAAAGTGCATGTTCGATATCACCAATCCATAATGACCAAAGCTATAAAACGTTACCATAACCCATACAATAAATGCCAAAGAATAAACTAGACTAAACTGGACTAGAGGATCTGTGGCGCCACAGACTTCCCTAATGCACAGCTGGGTTTCCACAGCAGGTACCTACTACATGCAACATCTTCCACCCCGGCACAGTAGGGGGAGCTCTACTCACCAACTTTAGGTGAGTTCCCCTATAAATACTGCTGCTGGGGGCGGAGTTAGTCAGAGTGTGCAGACGCTAGGAGAGTTGCGAAGACGTCCTGGTGTTCGGTGCCGCCGTTAGGCCCGAGCCAGTGACCCGGAGTGGCCCTTCTGACGTCCCGCCAGCCTAGGAGTGGGGACAGAAGGCAAAGAGCAGAAAGCCAAGGGAGTGAGGAACTAGTGAAAGTTCGCCCAAAGACGTACCGGACATCGGGGATCTGCACCTGTGCGATACTCCAGGACCACAGAGAACCCCGTCACACCGTGGAGACTGCAGTCACCCGGTAGGGAGCTTTGCCATCTCAGCCGCATTACCATTGACCTCCGGAGGACTGTGGTGGCGCTGGCGACCCATCACCAGACACTACAGGTGGCGTCACATGACGCAAACTCTTATTCCCTGTAAATACACCCCTTATTGAAGTGTCATCCAGGCCATGGGCTCAGGCGCTGCCACCCGTGACATCCCAAGCACCCTCACCGAGCCTGATACTCGAGTACCTCAGGGCCTGGGGCTCGGCAGATACTGCTGTAAAAATAATGATCAAGAGGCTCCCAACGTCCAGCAGAAGACAACCCCAAGTGGAGGTGAGTGTGGGGCAATTACTCCCTAAAAGACCCATCTATCATCATCATCTTCCTCTCGCTGGAGGCCAGGACTTGGTGCACTGGTGCCACTCATTCATATGAACTACACGTACCAGCACTTGTGGTGGGAGAAGGAGGTCTAAAACTATAAACTATTGGCAATGTCCTCCCAACAAAGCTTGGAAAATATCCAATATCCCATGTGGATCCTGAAAGTCTCCAGTGCAGTAGAGAACCCTGGCTACAAACTTTATACCTATGCCTGATGAACGAGTACGGCTGCATTTTTGCAAATCCGGCAGAATTCCACCTTTTTTTTGCACAGACCAGATGCGGCACACTTGCACAGATTGGGTTCTGTCTAATGCATTTGTATTGGAGCTCTGGGCATGTGCAGCGCTTGCATTTTTATCCAGATTCGGCAAATACAGCACTTCCGGATTGTCTTAAAGCAGTTTATTGTCCAGTGCCGGAAGTGCCGGATCCGGATGAGACCGCAAGTGTCGCACATGTCTAGAGCTCCAATACCAATGCACTAGGTAGAATGCAATCTTGCCACAAGTCTGACGGATATGTATTTTGCAATAAAAGCGGAAACCTGTAAACCTGAACGTCA
The DNA here is from genome assembly GCA_033576535.1 of Allobates femoralis. Lineage (NCBI taxonomy): Eukaryota > Metazoa > Chordata > Amphibia > Anura > Aromobatidae > Allobates > Allobates femoralis. Next base: position 743,136,166 of record JARQOC010000002.1, on the reverse strand, counting down.
AAAGTTCCGATTTGCCTTATCTGCCGGAACTGAAGAGTAAGCTTTGAAAGCAGCCTGAGAGGCCCCTAACCAAAGATGGGATCTGAATGCAGTATATATACAGTTAGGGCCAGAAATATTTGGACAGTGACACAAGTTTTGTTATTTTAGCTGTTTACAAAAACATGTTCAGAAATACAATTATATATATAATATGGGCTGAAAGTGCACACTCCCAGCTGCAATATGAGAGTTTTCACATCCAAATCGGAGAAAGGGTTTAGGAATCATAGCTCTGTAATGCATAGCCTCCCCTTTTTCAAGGGACCAAAAGTAATTGGACAATGGACTCTAAGGGCTGCAATTAACTCTGAAGGCGTCTCCCTCGTTAACCTGTAATCAATGAAGTAGTTAAAAGGTCAGGGGTGGATTCCAGGTGTGTGGTTTTGCATTTGGAAGCTGTTGCTGTGACCAGACAACATGCGGTCAAAGGAACTCTCAATTGAGGTGAAGCAGAACATCCTGAGGCTGAAAAAAAAGAAAAAATCCATCAGAGAGATAGCAGACATGCTTGGAGTAGCAAAATCAACAGTTGGGTATATTCTGAGAAAAAGGGAATTGACTGGTGAGCTTGGGAACTCTAAAAGGCCTGGGCGTCCACAGATGACAACAGTGGTGGATGATCGCCGCATACTTTATTTGGTGAAGAAGAACCCGTTCACAACATCAACTGAAGTCCAGAACACTCTCAGTGAAGTAGGTTTATCTGTCTCTAAGTCTACTGTCATGGAGTCTTCTCTTTACTGTTAATACAAAGGGTTCACATCTAGATGCAAACCATTCATCAATTCCAAAAATAGACAGGCCAGAGTTACATTTGCTGAAAAACACCTCAAGAAGCCGCTCAGTTCTGGAGAAGTATTCTATGGACAGATGAGACAAAGATCAACCTGTACCAGAATGATGGGAAGAAAAAAGGGAACGGCACATGATCCAAGGCACACCACATCCTCTGTAAAACATGGTGGAGGCAACGTGATGGCATGGGCATGCATGGCTTTCAATGGCACTGGGTCACTTGTGTTTATTGATGACATAACAGCAGACAAGAGTAGCCGGATGAATTCTGAAGTGTACCGGGATATACTTTCAGCCCAGATTCAGCCAAATGCTGCAAAGTTGATTGGACGGCGCTTCATAGTACAGATGGACAATGACCCCAAGCATACAGCCAAAGCTACCCAGGAGTTCATGAGTGCAAAAAAGTGGAACATTCTGCAATGGCCAAGTCAATCTCCAGATCTTAACCCAAATGAGCATGCATTTCACTTGCTCAAATCCAGACTTAAGACGGAAAGACCCACAAACAAGCAAGACCTGAAGGCTGCGGCTGTAAAGGCCTGGCAAAGCATTAAGAAGGAGGAAACCCAGCATTTGGTGATGTCCATGGGTTCCAGACTTAAGGCAGTGATTGCCTCCAAAGGATTCGCAACAAAATATTGAAAATAAAAATATTTTGTTTGGGTTATGTTTATTTGTCCAATTACTTTTGACCTCCTAAAATGTGGAGTGTTTGTAAAGAAATGTGTACAATTCCTACATTTTCTATCAGATATTTTTGTTCAACCCTTCAAATTAAACGTTACAATCTGCACTTGAATTCTGTTGTAGAGGTTTCATTTCAAATCCAATGTGGTGGCATGCAGAGCCCAACTCGCCAAAATTGTGTCACTGTCCAAATATTTCTGGCCCTAACTGTATATATAGAAGTATATAGATGCTGGTGAAACTTACAAAGAAGGAATAGAACGTGAAGGGCCCCAGTCATGATCCGGCCTCGGAGGTGATTGCCCGCTCCCTGCTGTATACTGTATATATGCAGTGTGTGCACCCTGTAGTCTTCACCCCTCGTGACCGTCTCCTGGATGTTGTGCCTCATTAGTGACAATTTAATCGGTCACGAGGGTGTTCAGACGTCACAGTGATAAAACTGACTCTATGGCATCTGCACAATCCGTGATATACCGCAATCCCTGCAATCTATCGTGTTATCTCATAATCCCGGCTACAGGGGGGCAGAAGTCGTCCTCCAAATATTTCCAAAAATATGCATCAATGTTCTATTCAATGTGTAATGTGTAGGCTCACAGGTCAAAAGTTGTAGATGAGCACGGTGGGTGGCTGAGGTCATAGGTCACAGGTCACATGTTTTAGATGAGCATGGAGGCTGCCTGAGGTCATAGGTCACAGGTCAAAAGTTGTAGATGAGCACGGTGGGTGACTGAGGTCATAGGTCACAGGCCACATGTTTTAGATGAGCATGGAGGCTGCCTGAGGTCATAGGTCACAGGTCACATGTTCTGGATGAGGTCACTGCTGGCTGAGATCACAGGTCAAGTAATATAGATGGGTAGGATGAGGTCAAATGTTCTATATTTGCAAAAAAATGACCGAGGTCATAGGTCAAATGTACTAGACGAGCATAGAAGCTGGCTGAAGTCATATGTCGCATGTGTTGGATGAGCACACAAGTTGGATGAGGGCATAGATCAAGTAATATAGACAGAACAAGATCATAGGTCACATGTTCTAGATGAATATACGGGCCGGCTGAGGTCATAGGTCACATACTCTAGATGAATACATGGGCCAGCTGAGGTCATAGGTCACATGTTCTAGATGAATATATGGGCCATCTGAGGTCATAGGTCACATACTCTAGATGAATATATGGACCACCTGAGGTCATAGGTCACATGTTCTAGATGAATATATGGGCCGGCTGAGGTCATAGGTCACATGCGCTAGATGAATATACGGGCCAGCTGAGGTCATAGGTTAAATGTTCTAGATGAGCTCACAGGCTGGCTGAGGTCATAGGTCAAATGTTCTAGATGAGCTCACAGGCTGGCTGAGGTCAAAGGTCACATATGTTGGATGAGAACACAAGTTGGCTGAGAGCATAGATGAAGTAATATAGATAGTTAGGATGAGGTCATAAGTTACATGTTCTACATGATAATGTTAAAAATATGTTTGTACCGTGTTAGCCAGTAGATAGAAAACTATTAAAATCTCAGAATCCTCAGTGGTTGATACATTTAATGGCTATGGCTAGGGTCACACTTGCGACAGCTATTGTGGCTGACGCAAGCGCTGAAAACTTAGAAATTTTCGCTGCAGCACATAGCGTTAGTGCTGTGCGCTGTGGGAGAACGCTGCCCCATAGAAACCCTCTGTTTACCTTAGCAGGGGCCACACAGGACGTGCGCTTTATCACAGCGCACAGGAAACGCTGCAGACAGTGTGACCCTAGCCTAATTGAAAACATGGTAATAAACAGCAGTTGTGGAGACAACCCAGGTCTCTTCATCAGGCTTTAAATAACACAAATTCTGAATACACACATTTATACACTAAAGGAGGATGGATAATGCAGAACATAAGACAAGTAATGTAAAGCAGAACACAGAATGGTCAGTATGGGGGGGGGCAGCAGCTGGGGCAGGGAATATTGGAGCTGTTCAGAGAAGTGTGATAGCTTTATTGTCCTTTGATTGGTGTCTGGTCCTGGATTTGAAGATTCTTTAATTGATGTAAAAAGACATAAATCCATGTGACAAGTTTATTCCTGCTCTGAATGTTTCAAAAGTCATCATCAGTTTATATTCCCAGACTCTCCTTTCTCTTTGGGATATGAAATGACCTTTCAATACTAGTAACTTCATATCTATCATGTTGGCCAAAGACAGATCTGTTCTTTTTTCTTGAATTGTGTGGCGATGAGGGTTTATTCTAGTTCTAAGTTTCTGCCCTGTCTCCCCTACATACAGACCCCCAGTTGGACATTTGGTACATATAATTAAGTACACCCCATTAGTTGTGGTGCAGCTGAAGCTACCTGGGATCTTGTAGTCCTGATCTGTCCCAGGAATCTTTATCTTGTCGGTTGTCAGTTGCTCTAATTCAAGAAAGTCTTTCTGCAGCTGTTGGTGATGTGTACTTTCACATGTCACCCTACCATGCTCATCCAACTCAGGGTCCATGAGACGTGTGGGCTGAATCCTATGTATAAACAAGGCCAAGCATGAGAGTATTAAGCTAAAGCAGTCATTCCAATACTGTCGCTGGTGTTTAAGGGGACTCAAGCCATTGTCCCATTTTTTAGATGATGATAGTGGATCCAGTGGATCTGTTCCCACAGGGGGTCTCTCAAGCAGACCAAGGTGAGGGGTTCAACCTCAGGAAAATCCATCGACCAGGTGTCGGGCTTGAACCTGGGGATGGATTTGGGGGATTTAGGGCACTGATGAGGGAATGGGGGGTTACTGCTGCCTGGAGCTGGATACAGGTATTACGATCGTGGCGTTAGTCATCTGGAGGAACATAAGCTGTAACTACAGGCTATACTGGTGGAAGATACTAAGCTTTGGGCCAAGCAAGGTTGGGTGACAGTGGGTATTGCCTAGTACGCGGGCAGAAGAACTACTGATCCTGCTTGGGCACAATCTTGAATCATTACATGTTGGGGCCTATTCACAGTTACTTTTATTGATGCAGACTGCCCCCCCCCCCATTTCACTACCTCCGGACTACTGCCCCGTACATTGGAAACCACAGTCTCCTGCTGCAAGAAACTTGAGTTCTCTCCACCTTTATCCCCGAGGCCTCTATAGGGAGCTGCTGGAGCCAGAGTTTCTTGGAAGCCTGTTCTGTTCTCCCACTGCCAGCACCATGTTCTCCCATGTCTTTGGGTCCATGCTGTTGCACACGTACATCTCCCAGTGACAAGGGTCGAATTGATTAATGGATACTGTTCATGTGAATCCTTATTTGGCCACTGGGGACGCTCTTAGCTAAGTCACCATGTGCTGTCCCTTTTATAGACCAAGCATCGGTAATCATATTTATTGAATCCTAATGGCGGAGCAGTCTTTACCTTAGGCCCTAAAGAGCAGTAAACACACAGTAACAGGCATAAGTATATCACAGTCCCAACCTGTGAGCACAGAGCATTTTTTAGCAAGGGAGGGCAACATACTCCCACACTCCCTTACATTCCCCCTCTCTGTAATCTTGGTCGTCCCCGACCACTTAAACTCTACCGGAAATGGTCAAACCAGTCCACAATAGCGGTAATCCATCGGTCGTGGCATCTCCTTTGTGTGTCCATCCCTCCATAATCCAAGATATAGGGGGAAATGTCACACAGGCTGCGGACCGCTATGTCATGGCTACAGCAGTAACACAAAAACAGGCCTCCAGGCTGTACGTCTGCTTAGGCGACTTTCAATTGCCCCAATTTGGACACAACATAACTCTACTTTTCGCAATGCTTGCTTCATTCATTTGGGCTCTTTAGTGGCAACATGTATGACGGAGTGGGCCCCTGTTCCATCCAGGCTTAGATAGAGGGTTGGGCGGGGGTTCCATGGAAACCACAGAGTCAGCGACTGCTGAATCTCCACTCCACTTCTGGGGCCTCAACATATCCCACATCAGGATGGACACCACTGGGGGTGCTAGTGAGATGTCCGGCAGGGCCATGGGGTACTCAGAAACCAGTCCGGTCAGTCCAGCGGGAAGTCATGGTGGCCGTGACCTGGCTCCATGGCCCTGGATGTGCAGAAAAGGAGTGTATTTACAAGGGATATGTTTATGTAGCCACCTATTTTGGTCAGAGTGACCAATGCTGCTTTGGGACCTCTGGGCTGATGGAGTGGCAGCCTTGGTGGTATTGCTCCCCACAGGTAGATCAGGGCCCCATGGCCCCAGGACAGATGGGAAGTTGGTCAGTTGGGGTGATGGCAGTGTAGACGATTGCAGGGCGAGGAAGAAGGAGGCAAACACAGTCGTCCAGTTCTTTGCCTTTACTTGGTGATCACTCAAGTCCACCCAGCTGGATGCTGTACTCCTCCACGGCACAGCCTGGCCAACTCTCAGATGATACAGGGCTGCTTCACCAAGACACCTCTCGTGAGCCTTCCCTGGCCATCTCCCACTCTGGCTACACTCCTCTCCTGCCCCGCATCTTTGTACTCAGTCTCCCGAGCCAGTGGCCGCAAGCCCTGTCGGGTGACGATCACCGCGTCCCCTGGTCCTATATGGCAACCTTTTAAGCGAATGAGCACAGTGTTAGCAACTGTCCATGCAAGCCCAGCTACCTCCGATTTACTAGTTAAGACTTGCAGTCCTTTGGGTAGCTTAGGGGCCGGTCATCTCTGTGACCTGGTTCCTCCACGGATGGTCCTGGATGCGGGATGCCACAGGTGGTTTCCACACAGCCGTGCCCCCTGGGACCCCTACCCTCCTCCGCGAGCTTCCTGCCTGCCCCATGGTCAAACTCGAACTCTCCATCTAACCCTCTCTGCTACCCCCTCGTCCAAACAGGAGATGGGGCTCTCCCTCAGAAGGGTCCACCCGAATTCCCCAGCATGGTATCAGGGTGGTGTTATGTGAAATTATGTGTTTTGGGATCACGACCCCTCTTACCTGAGAACAGTGACACCACACCTGTGGAGTAGGTGCAGCATTACTGTGGGGACCAGACAGCAGGGGCTCCAGACTAGCTGAGGCTGCGGGAGCTGAATGGGTTCCGGGGCCTCATCCTTTGGATGTTCCCGCTGGGCCGCCACCACTTACCAGCTCCATGGACCACTTTCCTTCATGAATTTTACTCGGTCACTCCAATTTATATCTGGGCCAGCCTCACAAAGAAATACAAACATACAACTCACTTCCATATCCTTCATCAAGCCGTAAGTGAACTGGGTGGGTGCAGCACTCTCGCTGGGCAGGGTAGACTGGGCCCACACCTTCCGCTATTTGCTGTTCTTCCACTCCATCACCCGGGCCACCCGTGTCGCATCATACCAGGGATACCAGAGCAAAGCAGGTCAGTTGTTTTCAGAGACTGATTTGCTTCATTCAGTCTCCTTGCATGGGGAAATTGTCCGAACCCTCACCAGCATTCTTCCCCAAAGCAACCTTCCCTCTGGAAGCAAATTAACTGCTTCTTCTGAGGGAGGCTCCTTCTCAATCCAAATTAAATTAAATCTCTCTCAGCCCTGCCAATGATGACCAACGGAGCAAAAATCTGCCGCCACAAGTCACTGGTGGATTTTGCTCTTTGCCCCTGATGCACCTGGTCAAAGCCTTTTATCTGGGCTGTGCAGGAGTCCTACTGATGACTAAGAGGTTATATCCTCTACACACTCTAACATGGCACCCTACTAGAGGTTGCCATCCTTGACATACCTCCCCACTCAAAGTCATTTTGCACATAATGTTGAGTAGGCACACTGGCAGTAGTTTGGATCGTACTCCAGAGGCCTGCTGGATTAGGGTCTTCATCAGGGACCTCATCAGGAGGAGCCGATTGGGAAGTTCACACGTGAGGATCCGCATGTATAGTCTCAGCAGCCGACTCGGGCTACTGACCCTGCTCACCATCCCTAGAAGGAAGCACAGGACACGCAACACTTTCTTTCACTAATAATATTACAACTGGGGAAGGGTAGATAGGCACAGGAGTGAGCACAGCCCACTATTCAACTTCAATGAAAGAGCCCGCTATTCAGGGAATGGGCTCCGGGGTTGGTATCGGGTCTTTAAACCAACATCATTTGAGCATATTGCTATGGAGATTACTGGTTTGCCCCATCCCTACAGGTTCTACTTCACACACTAGGATTTCAGGACCCACCCATTTTCGCTACATACAGGGTTACCGTCCTTCGGTCACTGAACCCAACAGAATGCAGTTAACCTTCACCTACACTCTATCCTCCCAGAGAGTAAGGCTCGGTTTCTCCTGGTTGTGAGTCCTGGTGAGCTACCTAGTTAATTCGGTCACACACCACCAGTTGTAATACTTGTAACTGGCGTCGGTGCTCACGGGTTCACTCGCATGCACAGAGGGGTCAGGCAAATTCAGGTCTTTAGTGTCCTTACCTACCCTTCCAAACACTAACATGTGCGGAGAGTACCCGGTAGTACAGAACCCCATGATCATTTCTATGATGGGACCTTGTCTTAAACTCTGCAAGCCGCCTCGTTACGACGGTTATGCAGAGGATTTCTTAAGCAGCGTCCACTGCATTTCCGGTTACTGCTTAAGCATTACCCAGCCAACATGGCCAAGGTAGCTTTCCTAGCCTCTCACCTGGAAGGAGAGGTTTTAGCCTGGTTCAATCCACTCATGGAATGGAATGATTCCATTGTGTCCAATCTGCAGGAATTCTTGGACACCTTCCAGAAGATTTTTGATGAGCCTAGTCGAGCTATACCTGCCATGAAGTCTCTCTTCAATCTGCAACAGGGCTCTTTCACAGTAGGTTAGTATGCCATTCAATTCTGTACCCTGGCTTTAGAGCTTCAATTGACTTACAAGCCTCTGGTTGGTGCCTTTCAGTGAGCATTATCCGGCAGGATCAAGGATGAATTGGCAGTCAAGGATCCACCCAAGACTCTGAATAATCTTATATTCCACGCCATCCAAATTGACCGGCGTCTCCAGGAGTGCTGCAGAGAAAGGATTCTTGAAAGGCAATTTCCCCCATCCAGCATCATTTTCTCCAAAACCTTGTTTTCCGCAGAGTCCTTCTCCGGTCTCTGAGAATTAACCCATTGAGCTTGACAGCGTCAAATAAACTAGAGGAGAAGCTCGTTAGTAATTCTCACCGATATGGTGGACGCTCCACTCAACATAGACCCAGTTGTCCGGAGGGGCCAAAAAAAACCTCCACGTAGGGCAGGTAAGAGAGGCCTCCCTAGTCAAGAGTAATTCCTCTCTCCCATTAACTGTATCTATAAAGGTGTTCCTCGGTAAAGTGTGATTCTCTGAGACAACCTATCTGGGTCAGGAGTAAACTTTATCCAGCAAGTTGTGGCCAGACAGTTCAGGATTCTTATTGTTTCAGTGCAGCAGTCCTGAAGCATCACCTTTGTAGATGGAAGACCTCTGAAGGATTCCATTCTTGGTTTCACCAAACAAGTGCAGCTTCAAATTGGAGCATTTCATAGGGAAATCGCCTTCTATGTGTTACAGAATCTTTCTCCACCATTTCTAGGTCTTCCGCGGTTATACCTCTATGAACCTGTTCTGGACTGGCGATCCAGTGATGTTGTACGATGGGGTCATTCTTGTCATGATCACTACCTCAAACCAGTACAGCCTGGTTCCACTCTGTAGGGTTCTGCAGCCTTATCGGGTTTCCCTCAGCCTACTGGTCCTTTGCTGACGAATTAGACAGTAAGGAAGCAGAGACTCTCCTCAAAGGCCACACGATTGTCCCATTGATCTAATTACTGGATCTACTCCACCTCGAGGTAGGATCTACCCCCTTTCTCCCACAGAGACCAAAGCTATGTCCAATTACGTCAAGGAGAATTTGGCTAGAGGGTTCCTCCAGATAGCCTCCTCTCCAGCTGGAATTGGGTTCTTCCTCTTCAAGAACAAAGATGGATCTCTTCGCCTGTGCATCGATTACTGAGATCTCAACCTTATTAAGGTAAAGAACAAGTGTTGAGGACGCTTTTCCACTGACTTATATTTTCCTTATATACTTTTATATTTTGTATTTTTACTAATACTCTAGATGAGAAACAATAAGTTTTTCCCTTAACCTAGTATTCTATAGATATATCTGTCTGCTGAAAAGAAGATACTGTTGTGTTGAGATGGATGAGAACTGAGAAGATAAGATGTTCTTTGGATGCCTGTGTCAAGGAGTATCAGGAGAAACCTGAGATGTCCTACATGCCAGGAGCCCAGAGATGGCACCGTGTCAAGAAGAAGGATGGACTCAGCAGAGAAGACAAAGGACTAATTATTACTAACAGAGATAGATATATTAGCCTAACCCCACCTAACCCCCATCTAATCCCACCTTGTCCTGGCCATTTCACACCTATTCCCTAGAGTATAAAATGTAGTGTACCCGGAAATAAAAGGCAGTTGCTGTGACCGTTGCTGAGCATGCACTGAGATTTAACCAGATACCTTGTCTGACTGATTCTTACTTGGGTACCCCATGCTCTTAGTTTAATTTGGAGTGACTGGTGAAGGAGTGTATTGTCGCAACGACCCCGACACAAGTACCCTTTTCCCCTAATTCCTGAGCTCTTTGATCACCTTCGATAGTCCAGGATTTTCACCAAGTTGGATATCAAGGGGGCTTACAACCTTGTTAGGATACGATCAGGGGATGAGTGGAAAACCGACTTTAACATGCAAGATGGTCACTATGAATATTGGCTGATGCCCCTCACGCTAGGCAACGCACCCGTTGTCTTTCAGTAGTTTGTCAATTACATTTTCCATGACTTGCTCTACATCTCTGTGTGGTGGTGTAACTTGGGCAATATCCTAGTGTTTTCCCCCGACTTACCAACACAAAGGAGTAATGTTCGTCTCATTCTACAAAGGTAAAGGGAGAGTCGTCTGTACGCTAAGTTTGAGAAATGTCTCTTTACCCTTTCTTGGTTACATTATCTCTGATACAGGTCTCAAGAAGAATCCAGAGAAGGTCTGCACCATGATTAAGTAACCCCATCCTGTGGATATCAAGGCCATTTAGCGGTTTTTGGAATTTGCCAACTACTATCGGCAATTCATCCCCCACTTCTCCTCTCTGGCAAGGTCACTCACTGCCTTGATTGTAAAGATACCAAAAGGATTGGGACTCTTGAGGTTGAGTCATCTTTTGCCTCCCTTAAACAAGCCTTCTCAACCTCTCATGCTCTTCACATATCTATGATCAATAGGCAGTTTTTCATAGAGGTGGACGCTCCTTTATCCGGAGCTGGAGCAGTCCTTGCACAAAAGCTGCCTGCAGGTAAGATGGTGACCTGTGGTTTCTTCTCCAAGGCATTCTTGCCCTGTTAATGTAACTACTCAATTGGGGATAGAGTTACTGGTTATTAAGTTAGCTCTATAGGAATGGGGATATCTGCATTAAGTTCCAGTCATCATCTATACTGATTATAAAAATCTATTGTATCTCCAGTCTGCTCAAAGATTCAACCCTCTCCAGGCTCGTTGGTCCTTATTCCTTGCATGGTTCAATTTCTCTCTCCACTTTCGTCCTGCAAAAGAATATCAAGGCTGATTCACTATCCGGGTCTTTTCTTTCAGGCGACCTAGAAGAGAAGCCTCAGCACATCATTGAACCAACTATGATGATCACAGATCACAATGGCCCCGTCAGTATGTTTCAGCTTCCGGCTGGTAAGACTCTTGTAACTGAGAGAGACAAGAAGCGAGTTCTACGCTGTAGTCATACAAGCGATGTCTCAATACTACTGGTGCACCAAGATGTCCTGGACTTTGTGTCAGCCGGTTACCTACTTCCTGTCCCGATTCTGTCTGCTCCATTGCAGCGCATCGCCATTGACTTCATCACGGATCTGCCAGTATCGTCCGGTTGTACAGTAATCTGGGTTGTGGTTTACCGGTTATCTAAAATGGGACTCTTTATTCAGTTGATTGAACTTCCTTCCACTCCTAAACTTGATGAGCTCTTCTTCCAGCATATTCTCTGGCCTCACAACCTTTCACTCCACATTGTTTCTGACAGAGGGGTTCAATTCATCTTTCAATTCTGGCATTCCCTCTGTAAGCTACTGGATGTCATCCTGTTTTTTCCGCGGCCTATCATCCCCAATCTAATGGCCAAGTAGAGCGTGTGAATCAAGTCCTCACCAACTAACTGCAACTCTTCGTGAATGGACACCACAGCGTCTGGATCATGCTGCTGCCATTGACAGAGTTTTCCTACAACAATCATGTCTGTGAGTCCTCCTCTAACTCTCTGTTTTTTCATTCTTTGTGTTCAGTGTGGGGATACAGGATTCAGTGGGTCCGCTGGCCTGGTCACCTTTAGAAAGAACGCATGGACAAGGGCTCATCCAAACTGAACGCCCAAGCTCCCTACCCATGGGTGGAACGCTACTCAGGCATCACAGAGTAAGGGAACTACCCAATGGTAAGACTTCATTGGATCCCTAACAGTCAAAGGCATATAACACATAGCCAGAAAAACACACAATGTAACAGGCAATAGAGTCTCACCCTTCTGCTGACTCATTAGGAATTAAAATATTTGTGGCTTCTGGGCTTCCAGGCAAACTACACCAGTCAAGCAGCACCCCGGTTTTGGCGGGCATTCACTGAGACAGGAATAGTGGCAAGCTTGGGAAGCTGATTGAGCACAGCAAAGTCTGTAGCGAGGTGACCGAATTGTCTCAACCTTAGTTTCTTCCAGACGAATCCTAGAATCCTAGGCTAAACTCCTGTGAAAAATAATCCAGTTTTGGTGCTCCTCTAATCGTAACCAAAGCTCCTCGAATGCATATCAACTACTGATGACTGAAGCAGGTCCTTTTTATAGCCCAAGCTCCCACATCAGGGTATATGTCATACTTATAGAATTGGTGGGATAAAGCTGTTATCTTATTGGTTGAAATTTCAATCTGAATGCATAATTTTCATCTAAATGATGTGGACAGAAGGCTGCTGAGGTAAATTACATTTCGTTAACAAACTACAAACTAGGACATTGGGGCTCCGAGCTGACAGACAAAACAAAATGACTTAACAAAAATGAGTTAACAAACAAAAGAACAACACGTCTGGCCAATTTAAGAACATTATTAACCCTTGACATGTATTGAGAAAGGCTTTGTTATTTTAGATAGCATCCTGGAATTCTCACTTCGTTGTCTTTTGCTTCCTGCAACCCACCGACTAAGTCTCTAGTGAAGAACTTCACCAAAGTCTATACGGAGACCAGGACCTCTCTGAATCAGGCATCGGTTCGAACCAAGGTACATGCAAATAAAAGACACCTGGATCCTACGCCATTCAATCCCATCCATCTTCTTAAGGTCCCCTTTTACAAGCTGGTTCCTCAATACATTGGTCCCTTCGAAGTCCTCCACTGGATCAATGATTTTTGCTACCGATTGAAACTGCCAGCCTCTTTGCGGATCCGTAACTCCTTCCATGTCTCCCTGCTGAAACCGGTTGTTCTTAGCTGCTATGTCCAAGACCCAGGGAATTCTCCTTCTCCAGTTAGTACTGAGAATGTCTTTGAAGTAAAGGACATCCTAGCAATGAAAAGAAGTCTGGAACAGAGCCTGCCTCTAGCTTATGGAAGCTGTACAGTACAGTAAAAAAGGGTTGTCAAACCACATGTTGGCCAACAGGGGGGGCACTCATTATAGTGGCTTTTACCTGCTCAAATGCCTGCTTTTGTGGAGGCCCCCATGGAACAGGGCAATTTTGTGGCCCAAAAGCAGTCCCCCTCAGAAGCTCATTCAGAGACCCCACCAAGTGCGAGACTTTAGACACAAACCACCTGTAATACTGGGTCAAGCCAGAAAAAAAGTTGTGACCTACCTTAACTTAGGGGGTGGAGGCCATTCTTGGGCAGCTGTCACTTTGCTGGCCACTGACAGTACTCCTTCTGGCGTCACTACATGGCCTAGGTACTCAGTCCTATCTCGCAATAGCTGACACTTTTTGGGCTTCACCTTTAGACCATGGTTGCAGAGTCATTAAAGTACCTGCAGTAATGTATCCAGATGGTCTTCAAATGACGTTATGAACACCACAAGGTCATCCAAGTAGATCAGAATGGATTCAAAGTTCAAATCTTACAGGCAGTGCGCCATCGGTTGCTGGAAGGTCTCAGGGCATTAGTTATCCTTGAAGGCATACGGTTGAACTCATAGGCTCCCATAAGTAGAATCAACGTGATGATGGCACGTTCTTTCTTGGCCATAAGCACTTGACGGTAGCCGCTGGCCAAGTCCAATAAGTAGAAGTATTCTGCCCAGCCCAACCTCTTCTATCTGAGGCAGCGATTAATCAACGCACATGATGTGAGCCTTATCGACACAGAATCGGAGGGCCTATCCTTCTTCCACATGTGGACCACTGGGGCCACCCCTGGGCCCTGACACTCACATTTCACCTGATTATCAACCAAACTAGCCACCATGCCTTTCACCTCTTGGTAGAGTTTTGGTGGAGGGGTGTCTCCTCTGGGGATCTCATGCTCAATCGTTCAAGAGCAGCCAAAGTCTTCTCCATGTCATGAGAAAAGTCTCCTGGAATTCCCACAGCTGTCCCAGCTGAGCGGGGGGTCAAATTCTCCCTGGTCCATAATCACATGTCCACTCCAATCTTCAGTAGGGTTATCATTTTAAGTCAGCTCAACTGTGTAGGTCCAGGCTGGCTGCTGGTCTTCACGCAATTCAAATCCTGCTCCCTCTGGCACCTTATTAGTGCCGGAATGGTGGATCGTAACCGTCTCGTCCATTACATTGATGCACCTGACTGACACTCGCCCATCCCTCATGACTAACAGTACATGAGCCACATATGATTTCACAAATGAGGACTTAGGCAGGCTTGAACAATACTTCTAACCCAATCAGCCTTAGGCCATCCTTCACCGAGAGCATCAGGAGTTGTTTCCATCTGTTCGCCGATGGGTTTCGTGACTCGGCACTCTTCTAAAGGACAAAGCTCAGCACCAGTTGATGTAACATCCACTGCGTTGGGTGGTGGTTGCGAACACGAGTTTAATATCGGGGTCCTTCACAACCATAATTGAGGTCTCTTAGTACATTCATCCCTAGGGTCACTTCCAATTGCCTCCGTGGAGGTTGATCCACCCGCACAACTCCCTTCTGACCAATGTCCTGATCGAAAAGCTTCAGCCACATCAAAACGATCCCCTTGGCCATTATTGGCAGCGGTAAGGTTTATTGCTTGGCCATCATAGGGAGTCATCCACTGGCTAAAATAGCTCTCAAACACCTCAAAGTGCATAATTGTGCACTCTGATCCCTTGTTTACCAGGCAGTTCACCTTCCACCCCTCGAACTCTGCTTCAAAGATAGTGCTGCATGGGTAGAGATGTCCTTTCTGACCTTCTGGGAGACAGGCCCTCATAGCAGCAGGTCAGAGTTTAACACAGGCAAGGATCTCCCCGCTGTCCGCACTTCCAGCATATGATTTTACTGTAGTAAGGGGGACCCATTGCAGCACCTGAACGCACCCCCATGGGCTGCATGAAAGCTGTTTAAGAGGGAACGGTGGTTGGGTCCTTTACTGAAAGGGAAGTCACCCTGCACCGAAACCTGGCAACCTCGAGCTTTAGCTCATTCAGTTCAGTTTGCAGGCTGAACGACTATCATAAGTGTGTCTGTTTTCCAGACCAATTTTAATTACCTGTCCACACCAGGAGGTCTTTGCTTCAAAGAAGATTGAAGTATCATCTCTCTTTCTTTTCCTCAGTTATATTTATCCATCCCATGTATTTAGGTGGATATGTCCTCTCTCTGTTCTCTGTGACCAGAAAGATGTCTTATGAATTGTACAATTTCTCTCTATGACAAATCTGTTGTTATTTGTCTGAGGGCCATGTCACACGGGTCAATTTCCTGCACAATATTGTTTAAGCGATCTGCTTTTTTGATCGCTTAAGCGATATCGTTTGTGCGTCGCTACGTGTAATCAAACGATTTTTCTTTCAAAGAACTGTAAAATGCCATTAGTTGAATTTTCAGCATTAACAGGTCACCATTCACTGAAATAAAAAGGTATTTAACTCCAAAACATCCTAACAGGCCAAGGTACATGGTACCACAGGAACCCTTCTTTGATATCACCTTCACAATTCTTGCATCCATTGAACTTGTGAGTTTCTGGAGAGTTTCTGCTTGTATTTCTTTGCATGATGTCAGAATCGCCTCCCAGAGCTGCTGTTTTGATGTGAACTGCCTCCCACCCTCATAGATCTTTTGCTTGATTATACTCCTAAGGTTCTCTATAGGGTTGAGGTCAAGGGAAGATGGGGGCCACACCATGAGTTTATCTCCTTTTATGCCCATAGCAGCCAATGGCACAGGGGTATTCTTTGCAGCATGAGATGGGGCATTGTCCTGCATGAAGATGATTTTGCTCCTGTTTTTCCTTTTTGTACCATGGAAGAAAGTTCTCAGTCTGAAGCTCTATATACTATGTAGAAAAATATATTGCAATCTGAGAGTCCTCAGTGGTTGATACCTTTTAATGGCGAACTGAAAAGATGGTAAACATAGCAAGCTTTCGGGATGCTGAGTTCCTTTCTTCAGGCTGATAATGACACAAATTCGGAAGACACATACTGTACATTTATACATAAGCAATAGAAAAAAAAAAAAAAAAGGGAAAGAAGAGAAAAGCAAAAAAAAGGCAAAACAACATTATATGCTCTGGTGGATATGACAGGTGACGCAAAGCAGAGTCGGGTAGGGAGGGGTGGAGGAGCAGGGACAGAGAAAGCAGATTTCTAAGATAAGCGGAACAAATTGTATTAGGTAGATGGTTAGTAACCCATGGAGACCTGAAAATACTTAGTTAAGTTGTGGAAAGCAGAGTTCTAAGTGACAGAGTTCACAGAAGTGTCAAAGGTTCAAAGTCCTATAATGTCAGTGTGTAGCAAGCTGTCTCCAAATGCACTTTCATTTTATATAAAAAATGCATGAATCTGCTATCCCCAAATGTCCGTTCATTTTACATAAAATCCCATAAATCCATGTGAAATATTTAATCCGGTTTTGAGTGTGTTGAAGGTTGTTATCAATTTGTATTCCCAAATTCTTCTCTCTCTCTGAGATTTGAAGTCACTCTTTAAAATGAGCAGCCTCAGATCGGATTCAGTGTTGTGCTCAGAGCTGCAAAAATGCTTGGCTACAGGTAGATCCATACGCTTTTCTTTTATTGAGTGGCGATGAGAATTCATTCTTGTCCTGAATTTTTGCCCGGTCTCCCCTATGTACATGCCAGCAGTTGGGCATTTGGTACATCTAATTAAATACACCGCATTTTGTGATGCAGCTGATGGTTCCTGGGATCTTGTAGTCCTGATCTGTCCCAGGAATCCTTATCTTGTCGGTTGTCATTATAGATGGAGGTTTTGCACCTGTTCTGGTTGCAGGGAAAGGTTCCTGTTGTTACTGGAGAGGACAGGGCGCTTCTCACAATGATGTGTTTAGATTTGGAGGTTGTCTAAGACACAAGAGTGGGGGATCCGGAAATATTGATTGTAGTCGGCATCTTTTTGTAGTGGTGGTTGCAGTTTCCTCTTAGCACCTCCAGACTTGGATTGTCGGTGACTACGAGAGGAACTCTGTTGTTTTCTCCTCTAGTTTTGTAATGTAGGAGATGATTCCTTGATATTCTGGAGGATCTTGTAATCTGGTTCTCGATTGCTCTTGGATGGTCCCTGGTTCAGAAAGGTCTTTCTGAGGTCCTCAAGGTGATTGTCTCTATCTGTAGGGTTGGAGCATATCCGGTTGTATCTGATGGCCTCCTGTACACAATAGAGTTGTTTATGTGCTTTGGATGAAAACTGTCCCATCGGAGATATGTTGGACGGTCAATTGGTTTCCGGTACAAGGATGTCTCTATTCCATTGTTTTGCAGCTCTGAGCACAACACTGAATCCGATATGAGGCTGCTCATCTTAAAGAGTGACTTCAAGAGAAGAATTTGGGAATACAAATTGATAACAACCTTCAACACACTCGAAACCGGATTAAATATTTCACATGGATTTATGGGATTTTATGTAAAATGAACGGACATTTGGGGATAGCAGATTCATGCATTTTATATATAAAATGAAAGTGCATTTGGAGACAGCTTGCTACACACTGAAATCATAGGACAATGAACTCCTGACACTTCTGTGAACTCTGTCACTTAGAACTCTGCTCTCCACAACTTAACTAAGTATGTTCAGGTCTCCATGGGTTACTAACCATCTACCTAATACAATTTGTTCCGCTTATCTTAGAAATCTGCTTTCTCTGTCCCTGCTCCCCCACCCCTCCCTACCTGACTCTGCTTTGCTTCACCTGTCATATCCACTAGAGCATATAACACTGGTTTCCTTTTTTTTCTGTTCTCTTCTTTCCCTTTTTTTTTTTTCTATTGCTTATGTATAAATGTACAGTATGTGTCTTCAGAATTTGTGTCATTATCAGCCTGAAGAAGGGAACTCAGCGTCCTGAAACCTTGCTATGTTTACCATCTTTTCAGTTAGCCATTAAAAGGTATCAACCACTGAGGACTCTCAGATTGCAATATATTTTTCTATCTACTGGCTAACACAGTATTCTTTACCTTATATGCTTTGTATTCATTTTCACACTTTCAGTAACCTTAAAGGGGCCTACCAGCTGTTTTCCCATGATTCCAGCCCAAAACATGACTCCACCTCCTTGCTGACGTCGCAGCCTTGTTGGGACATGGTGGCATCCACCAACCATCCACTACTCCATCCATCTGGACCTTCCAGGGTTGCTCACACTCATCAGTAACAAGACTGGTTGACAATTAGTCTTCATGTATATCTGGACCCACTGCAACTGTTTCTGCTTGTGAGCACTGTTTAGGGGTGGCCGAATAGTAGGTTTATGCCCCACAGCAAGCCTGTGAAGGATCCTACACCTTGAGGTTGGAGGGACTCCAGAGGCTCCAGCAGCTTCACAATACTGTTTGCTGGTGTGTAAGGCCTTTTTAGCAGCTGCTCTCTTAATCTGATGAACTTGCCTGGCAGAAACCTTCCTCATTCTGCCTTTATCTGCACAAACACATCTGTGCTCAGAATCAGCCACAAATCTCTTCACAGTACGATGATCACACTTACGTTTTCATGCAATATCTAATGTTTTCATCCCTTGTCCCAGGCATTGCACTATTTGTGGCTTTTCGGCA
Organism: Allobates femoralis; assembly: GCA_033576535.1. Taxonomy (NCBI): domain Eukaryota; kingdom Metazoa; phylum Chordata; class Amphibia; order Anura; family Aromobatidae; genus Allobates; species Allobates femoralis. The sequence goes on along the minus strand of JARQOC010000002.1, from coordinate 743,117,409 downwards.
GCAGAGATCCTCTTTCTTTCCCATGTTACGTGAAAACTGTGGCCTGCGTAATATTGTGGAACACCCAGTTTTCCTTTTATTGGGCTCACCTGCCAAACTAATGATCACAGGGATCTGAGATTGATTTCAGTGATCCAAAGAACCCTGAGACACAAGACCAGCAATGGGGTTCATTGAGAAAAAAAAATCCCTATGACACTGAAAACCAATCTGCATAATAATTTGGAACACAGTGTACAGTGATATAAGAACAGTAAAAAATACTGGGATATATCAAATGAAGGAGGAAAGGAGTCTCTCCATGCTTGAAATGTCTTGTCTCAGTCATGTTTGTCTCCCGGACCTTGGAGATTTGTGACAAGTTTAGGACCTGAGTCTCATTCCTTTATTGAGACTTTGTATTAAATGTGTTTCTTTGCTTTGGCAGTGAAGGTGTTAATGTCTATTTCTGTTGCTAGCAAAGCTCCTAGGTGCTCTACCCAGGTGTGGCCATATTATAATCACTCCCATCTCCTTTATATGGTCACATGATCCAGCATTCCTTCTTGGTGTTTTCATTTTAATTCCTAGCCAAGCTGCCTGGGTGGAAGGAGCTATTCTGGAGAGCTGACCATCACCAAGCCATCTGCTTCCTAGGAGAGTGGCAGCAACTGTGAAATCATGTTGCTGTTTCCCGTCTGTCTTCCTTACCTTCTTGTTGGTTTTAGTGCAGTGGTTGGGAGTAGTGGCTCGCGTTGGCCATCTCCCTAGTAAAGGTTAACATCAGAGCCAGCGAGGGACTAGGTATCCTGCTCAGTGACGGGGTGAAAAAAATTTGTATAGGGATGGTAGGGGGATCAGGGCCTCCCTTTCCCCTGTTCCTAAGGAACAGGGCCCTCCACATTGCATTTGTCCCCCCTGTGCTCCTCCTGTTGTGCAGCTTCGTGTTGTGTGCCAGACAGCGTTGATCCGGGCACCACTGTCACGCACTGTATCTCGACCCACCCTAGTAACACCGCGCTACTGTTGGCATTAAAATGCAAAAAAACTTTCAAATTTAGGTGATCTTAATTTTCTACATGTTTCGGGGTCATAAACCCCTTTTTCAGAAAAAAAATCACAATTAGGGATGAGCGAGTAGAATCGTTACTATTCGGTACTCACCGAATAGTAACGATATTCGGGCTACTCGCTACACCGCGTGTCTCTTGTGATTACTCGGGAGTAACGAGTAGTCCTTTAAAATTCGCAGTGCATCTATGTATACACTGTGAAAGTGCACTAAAAGTTAAGAAAAGGAGTTAAAAAATAAAAAAAATATTATACTCACCTATCCGACGCCTGCACCGGGACTGGGAAAGAAGACATCCGATCAACGACAAGGACCTGTGAGTCTCACAGCCAATCAGATGGCTGGTAGTGATCTGGCCAATCAGATGGCCAGATGTCACAAACCATCTGATCGCTACCAGCCACCTGATTGGCTAGATTGCCAGGTAATTGATGCACGTTCAAGACCTGACAATCTGGCCAATCAAGTGGCTGGTAGCGATCAGGTGGTTTGTGACGTCTGGCCTTCTGATTGGCCAGATTGCTACCAGCCATCTGATTGGCTGTGAGACTCGCAGGTCCTTGTCGTTGATCAGTTGTCTTCTTTGCCGGTCCCGGTGCAGGCGTCGGATAGGTGAGTATGATATTTTTTTATTTTTTAACAACTTTTATTCACTTTTAGTGCACTTTTGCAGTATATATAGATACACTACGAAAGTACTCGCCCGGCACATTCACTGCCATTGGACTCGCTATACTCGCAACAAGTACCGAGTACCGGGACCTACTCATTGCGAGTATAGTGAGTCCGATTATTGCAGTACTCGCTCATCCCTAATCACAATGTAGTGAGCTGCATGTTTCCTGACTGATTTTCAGCCAATAAACATGCCGAGATTGCTTGCCAGTCATAGGAATGCCACATCCATCTCTGATAATGACAATACTGTGATTGGCAGGTGCAGTATAACCAAAGAAAAAAAAGACACTCAAAGACGCAGCCAAGGGTCACCGTTGCCATAGTAACCTCTGTTGCTATGGACAGTACTGAGACCTGCGCTATAGTAAAGCGATGAGGGGCTGGTCTCAGAGCTCTACATAGCAACAGTGGTTACTTTGGCAATGGTTACTATATGACGGTGCTGAGACCTGCGCTTTACTATAGCGCAGGTCTCAATGCTGTAAAATGGTCACCACGGAGACCTGTCCTTTACTGCTTTTTTATAGTGCAAGTCTCAGCACTTTCATATACTAACCACGGAGGTCATCGTTGCCATAGTAACGACTGTTGCTACGGCAATGGTAACATCATTGTTTACTATACCGCAGGTCTCAGCACTGTCATTCAGTGATCAGAGACCACAAGAGTGGATGTGTTAATCTTTCCCATGGTCTCTGATGTAGCAGAGCTGAGTCTCTCCAGGAAAAGAGAATAATAGGATCATGGAAGGTTGCGAGGGTTGGGGAGGGGCTAATAAAGATGGAGTCACTAAGTGTCTCTGTGTTTTTTTTTTTAATAAAATTCCATGATTACCTCAATATTATCTCCTAAATATGCACCAAATATGTCCACACAGTGCATATTTGCTGTGTATTTAGCATGGATTGTAGGAGTATTTTGTGCTGTTGACATGGGGCTCTGCTGTATTTTTGGTCACCAGCACAGGTACAGCAAGCAGGTACAGGCTGCCATTAATTCCAAGCTGCCTAGTTTTACCTGCCTGATAAAAAAAAATACAAAAATAAAGGGGAGCCCTTTTTGAAAATGATTTCTTGACTACGTGGAGCTTCGCTGTATTTTTGGTTGCCAGCCAGGTACAACTAGCCATCTGGAGGCTGAAATCTTCAGCATGGGAAGACCCAAGCATTCTTCTCCCCTTCCCCCTTGTGAATGGCAGCTAACAGCTGCCCCAGAAAATGGCGCATTTATACAAGCATCATTTTCTAGCACTATTCCTTTCAGGTGCCCTGTGGCGGTGGCAGACTGGGTAATAAAGGGGTTACTGCCAGCTGTAAATTGCTATTGTTGGATCAATGTTAGACACAACCATTGGGAACCTCAAAGTTAATAGTAAATAATACACCAGACAGAGAAAAATCATTTTATTGGGAAAAGAACACCAACCAAAGCCTCATTCCCAACTTTATTACTCCCTCCAAAACCCTCCATGATCCTCTGTGATGTCCTATCAGAGCAGGACTGGAAACCGACTGATTTTCGGCTTCCGCCATGAGGGGGGTGACATCACAGTCTATGGAAATACAAGATTTGTCAGCTCACCTCTTCATCTCGACACCGAATCCCTCTTGCCATGTGGATCACACCGGATGGTATGTAGAGATCCAACGTGGCTCAGAGAAAAAATAGGCATAGAAACCGACATAGTTAACCTGCCTTAATCATGGAGTTACTAATGTGTCTGTTTCTAATATTTTTTAATCGCAGAGTTGTTCTATCTGCCTGACATGCTGTCATCTGTTTTTCGATGGTGAAATAAAAGCTTACTGGGTCTCTACAGCTTTTCTACTCGACATCACAGTCTGGGTCACCTGAGTTTAGCTACAGCTCTGAACTCAGGTGACCTTTCCCGCGGGACCCAAAACTCAGAGGGGTGATGAAGGAAAGGTCACCTAATTTCTGAGCTGTAGCTGAACTCAGGTGACCCAGTGACCTCACCCTGCTCACAGCGGTAGCCACACGTCAGTCATTTTCTGATGCCGCCATGACAGGATGTCACAGAGGATTGTAGAGGGTTTATATATATGGGAGGAGTAAAGATCGAAGCGAGGTTTGTCATTGCATTGTTTTTCCAAAAAAATGATTTGTCTCTGTGTGGTGTATTATTCACTATTTACTTAGAGGTCCCTAATGGCCAGGTCTAACATTGGCCCGACATTAGGTACATTAGGTTTAGTGCCAGCTGCCAATACAAACCTGGCATTAACCCCTTTATTACTCATCTTGCCACCAGCACAAGGGCAACTGGAAAAGTCAGGTATAGTGCCAGAAGATGGCGCTTCTATAAATGCACCATTTTCTGGGGTGGCTGTAATTTGCAACGGGGAGTTTGGGGGCAGAACACTTGGGTTTCCACTCTGAGCATTCCAGCCCCCAATTGCCTAGTTGTGCCGGGCTGGCAACCAAAAATACAGCAAAGACCCACGTCATTTTCTTAATTATTTCAAAAAATAATAAACCAAAGGGCTCCCCTGCAATTTTGATTACCAGCTAGGTAAAACTAGGAAGCTAGGGGTTGGTGGCAGCCCATATCTGTCTGCTGTACCTGTACGGGTAGGTTAGGTGTTGTTCCTGGCCAATAGGTCTTTTGGCAAGCGTTTTGGCCCCAAGCAACAGGGAAAGCTTTAGGGTCTTTTTAAATTTCAATCTTTTGTTTTGAACAAAGTCACGTTTGGCCATTTTTTTTCTCAGGTTTCCGATTGTGAACAAAATTTGCAATGAATTTGAGATTGGGGAACATGTTGCGGGGACGTTCACTCAAGATCAGCCTCATTTCAGATGTGTAACCACAAAGCTCTGTACATCAGTTATAATGTGTAGCCATATAATAATAATAATAATCATAATAATAATAACAATGTAATCTGCCATTTCTTTCTTCATTCCATCTCTCCTCGTCTTCAGCTGTCGGGTTCGGAGCAGCAGATCTTTAGGTCATTAGGGATTGTTCCTGCTACACAGAGATCTGTATAAAAAGCCGAGACGGCAGCAACAACAGACAGCAGCAGGAGGAGGCAGCAGGAGGAGGCAGCAGGAGGAGGCAGCAGGAGGCATCTGCAGGAGACACGAGCTGGCGGCAGGTCGGCATTACAGGAATCTGGATAATAAATTCAGCCCAGAACATTCATACACATATGATACATTGTGACCAGAGTGTAAGAAGTCATATAAGTCATGTACTCATTGATATCTACTACATTATCTGTACTCAGAGATATCACTGTGTTATCTGTGGTGTTACATAGGACTGCAGGTGACATCTACTACATTATCTGTACTCAGAGATATCACTGTGTTATCTGTGGTGTTACATAGGACTGCAGGTGACATCTACTACATTATCTGTACTCAGTGATATCACTGTGTTATCTTTGGTGTTACATAGGACTGCAGGTGACATCTACTACATTATCTGTACTCAGAGATATCACTGTGTTATCTGTGATGTTACATAGGACTGCAGGTGACATCTACTACATTATCTGTACTCAGAGATATCACTGTATTATCTGTGGTGTTACATAGGACTGCAGGGGACGTCTACTACATTATCTGTACTCAGAGATATCACTGTGTTATCTGTGGTGTTACATAGGACTGCAGGTGACATGTACTACATTATCTGTGCTCAGAGATTTCACTGTGTTATCCGTGGTATTACATAGGACTGCAGGAGACATCTGCTATATTATCTGTACTCAGAGATATCACTGTGTTTTCTGTAGTGTTACATAGGACTGCAGGTGACATCTACTACATTATCTGTACTCAGAGATATCATTGTGTTTTCTGTAGTGTTACATAGGACTGCAGGGGACATCTACTACATTATCTGTACTCAGAGATATCACTGTGTTATCTGTGGTGTTACATAGGACTGCAGGTGACATCTACTGCATTGTCTGTACTCAGAGATATCACTGTATTATCTGTGGTGTTACATAGGACTGCAGGTAACATCTACTACATTATCTGTACTCAGAGCTATCACTGTATTATCTGTAGTGTTACATAGGACTGCAGGTGACATCTACTACATTATCTTTACTCAGAGATATCACTGTTTTCTGTGGTGTTACATAGGACTGCAGGGGACATCTACTACATTATCTGTACTCAGAGATATCACTGTGTTATCTGTGGTGTTACATAGGACTGCAAGTGACATCTACTACATTATCTGTACTCAGAGATATCACTGTGTTATCTGTGGTGTTACATAGGACTGCAGGTGACATCTACATTATCTGTACTCAGAGATATCACTGTGTTATCTGTGGTGTTACATAGGACTGCAGGTGACATCTACTACATTATCTGTACTCAGAGATATTACTGTGTTATCTGTGGTGTTACATAGGACTGCATGTGACATGTACTACATTATCTGTACTCAGATATATCACTGTGTTATCTGTGGTGTTACATAGGACTGCAGGTGACATCTACTACATTATCTGTACTCAGAGATATCACTGTTATCTGAGGTGTTACATAGGACTGCAGGTGACATCTACTACATTATCTGTACTCAGAGATATCACTGTGTTATCTGTGGTGTTACATAGGACTGCAGGTGACATCTACTACATTATCTGTACTCAGATATCACTGTGTTATCTGTGGTGTTACATAGGACTGCAGGTGATATCTACTACATTATCTGTACTCATAGGGTACCTTTACACACGGCTACATTTGTAGCTTGTCACCAGGTAACTTACTGGTTGCAATGAAATACATGGATACATGGTTCTATCTTGTTGCTGTGTGCAAATGGAATCATGTATCCATGATTTCGCTGCAACCAGTAAGTTACCTGGTGACAAGCTACAAATGTAGCCGTGTGTAAAGGTACCCATAGAGATATCACTGTGTTATCTGTGGTGTTACATAGGACTGCAGGTGACATCTACTACATTATCTGTACTCAGAGATATCACTGTGTTATCTGTGGTGTTACATAGGACTGCAGGTGACATCTACTACATTATCTGTACTCAGAGATATCACTGTGTTATCTGTGGTGTTACATAGGACTGCAGGTGACATCTACTACATTATCTGTACTCAGAGATATCACTGTGTTATCTGTGGTGTTACATAGGACTGCAGGTGACATCTACTACATTATCTGTACTCAGAGATATCACTGTGCTATCTGTGGTGTTACATAGGACTGCAGGTGACATCTACTACATTATCTGTACTCAGAGATATCACTGTGTTATCTGTGGTGTTACATAGGACTGCAGGTGACATCTACTACATTATCTGTACTCAGAGATATCACTGTGCTATCTGTGGTGTTACATAGGACTGCAGGTGACATCTACTACATTATCTGTACTCAGAGATATCACTGTGTTATCTGTGGTGTTACATAGGACTGCAGGTGACATCTACTACATTATCTGTACTCAGATACCACTGTGTTATCTGTGGTGTTACATAGGACTGCAGGTGACATCTACTACATTATCTGTACTAAGAGATATCGCTGTGTTATCTGTGGTGCTACATAGGACTGCAGGTAACATCTACTACATTATCTGTACTCAGAGATATCACTGTGTTATCTGTGGTGTTACATAGGACTGCAGGTGACATCTACTACATTATCTGTACTCAGAGATATCACTGTTATCTGTGGTGTTACATAGGACTTCAGGTGACATCTACTACATTATCTGTACTGAGAGATATCACTGTGTTATCTGTGGTGTTACATAGGACTGCAGGTGACATCTACTACATTATCTGTACTCAGAGATATCACTGTGTTATCTGTGGTGTTACATAGGACTGCAGGTGACATCTACTACATTATCTGTACTCAGAGATATCACTGTGCTATCTGTGGTGTTACATAGGACTGCAGGTGACATCTACTACATTATCTGTACTCAGAGATATCACTGTGTTATCCGTGGTGTTACATAGGACTGCAGGTGACATCTACTACATTATCTGTACTCAGATACCACTGTGTTATCTGTGGTGTTACATAGGACTGCAGGTGACATCTACTACATTATCTGTACTCAGAGATATCGCTGTGTTATCTGTGGTGTTACATAGGACTGCAGGTGACATCTACTACATTATCTGTACTCAGAGATATCACTGTGTTATCTGTGGTGTTACATAGGACTGCAGGTGACATCTACTACATTATCTGTACTCAGAGATATCACTGTGTTATCTGTGGTGTTACATAGGACTGCAGGTGACATCTACTACTTTATCTGTACTCAGAGTTATCACTGTGTTATCTGTGGTGTTACATAGGACTTCAGGTGACATCTACTACATTATCTGTACTGAGAGATATCACTGTGTTATCTGTGGTGTTACATAGGACTGCAGGTGACATCTACTACATTATCTGTACTAGAGATATCACTGTGTTATCTGTGGTGTTACATAGGACTGCAGGTGACATCTACTACATTATCTGTACTCAGAGATATCACTGTGTTATCTGTGGTGTTACATAGGACTGCAGGTGACATCTACTACAGTATCTGAACTCACAGAGTTGTAGCTGTTACTACACATAACTATATGTATAAAGATATATACAGCTGCATTGTGCAACATGGTAAAAAAAACACTTAACTAATGAGAAGTTGAATAAGTAATATGTGATAATGACGGCTGCTTTAGAAATATATGATAAGATGGAGATGGTCAATATTGGCCGATCCGATATGAGCCCGGTAATCAGCAACAAGGTGATCTCCACTATCAGAAATCTGAACTGAGATGCCTGGTTTAGTGATTATAACCTGCATGTGTGGGCAGGAACCTGGTTAAATAAGATTGTGAACAAACAATACTGTAGTTATGTTTTTTCCTCTGGCTCCTGTTCACACTGATTGGTGTCGCTGGTCAGTTTTCTTATAAATGTTTATGTACAGTTGTGCTCCTCAGTCTCCTCACCCCGGCAGATTTTTTGCTTTCTCTGCCTTTCTTGAGAGAATATGAATGATAACACATTCTCTCTCTTTCTTCCCCTCATGGTTAGTGGTTGGGTAAAGACATTTATTGTCATCTACTGTGTTTTCTCTTTATAAGTCAAATTGCAACCAAAGACATCCAAATGTATAGCCCCCTGTAACATCAGTGACAGCTTGAGTTTTGTGGTAGTTGTGGATGAGGCTCTTTATTTCCTCAGATGGTAAAGCTGCCCATTCTCCTTGGTAAAGGCCTCCAGTTCCTGTAAATTCCTGGTCTTTCTTACATGATCTGCACTTTGCTTGAGTTCTCCCCAGAGCGGCTCAGTGATATTGAGGTCAGGAGACTGAGAGGCCACTCCAGCACCTTCACTTTGATCTGCTGTAGACAATGAAAGGATGACTTAGCCTTGCGTTTGGGATCTTTGATCGCTTATAAAGTCCAAGTACATCCCATGTGCACCTTTCGGGCTGATGAGGGCAGATTAGCCTCCAGTATTTGCTGATAATGTGCTGCATTCATCTTTCCTTCAAGTTTCCTGTGCCTTTGTAGCTCACACATCCCTATATCATCAGCGATCCTCCTCCATGCTTTATGGTAGGAATGGTGTTCCTTTCATCATAGGCCTTGTTGACATCTCTCCAAATGTATCGTTTATGGTTGTGGCTATAAAGTTTGATTTTGGTCTCATCACTCCTAATGACCTTGTTCCAGCAGTTTGGAGGCTTGTCTCTGAGCTGTTTGGCGTATTGTAGGTGAGATACTTTGTGGCAGTTGTGCAGTAATAGCTTTCTTTTGCAGACTTGACCATGCAGACCATTATTCTTCAAGCACCTCATTATTGTGCATCTGGAAACATGCGCACCACTAGTGTTCAGTGAGTCCTGATTTCAGCTGTTATTTTTGGGCTTTTCTTTGCATCCCGAATAATTTTCCTGTCAGTTGTGGTCAAAAGTTTTCTTGGTCTATCTGATCATGGTTTGGTTTTTACACAGCCCCTGATTTTCCATTTGTTCATCACAGTGTGAACACTGCTGACTGACATCATCAATTCCTTGGATATCTTTTTGTATCCTTTCCTGTTTTATACAGTTTAACTATCTTTTCCTGTAGATCCATTGACAATTCTTTTGCTTTCCCCATGACTCACAATCTAGAAATGTCAGTGGCTGAATGAAAGATGCAAGAGTCTATCTGGATCCCAGAAGCTCACTCAGCTTTTGTGCACACACTGATTACAAGCAAACAGGTCACAGGTGAGGATGTTACCTTTCTTAGCCATTCAAATCCATTTGTGTCAACGTCTGTGCATGTGTCACACTTAATACATGGAGTAACAGTGAGGGAATCAGGAAATCGGATGGTGAGGTGGGCGATGGCATTAAGGGGAGCTAGTCTGACCCTTAGGCTGGGGTAACTGGCTTGCTCTGCTCCTAGAGGTACTTATGAAGGTGAGAAGGTCCAAGTTGCCACCCTTACCCTAGGTAGGTGAACTTTTGATCAGGGTCATTTGGATGTTTTTGGTTGTCATTATGGTTTATAAAGAGAAAACACAGTAGTTTGACAATAAATGGCTTCACCCAACCACTAACCATGAGGGGAAAGAAAGTTTTTGTGTCATCAATCTTATTCTCTGAAAGAAGGCCAAAAAAGCAAAAAATCTGTTGGGTATGTAAACTTTTGAGCACAAGTGTATGTATATATGTATATATATTATACTTAGTGATGGCACCATCCTATGTATTAACACTCATCCTTATCTAATGCTTCTAACAGCTTTAATAGATTTTCGACTACTAATGTGACATCTTTTCGTTTGTCCTAAGTCTTCCTGATTATCTGTTTCTCAAGATACTTCTACTACCATCCCTGCCTCTGTAAGATTAGTTCTCTGAGGCTGGTAAATCCTTTTATTGTTGTTGTAGCTTTAATCCTTCCAGTCTGGAGACCGGAATTGGAGAAACTGAGTGGGGCAGGTCACTGGTGGGGGCGTGGCTAAGTGCTCTGTTTGTCCGGTTCCGGTCTTCTGACCAGAAGAATCAAGGCTAAAACAACAAAAAAAAAAAAGGTATTTACAAGCCTTAGGGCCCTTTCACATCAGCGTTTTTCGTAATTCGCAGCAGATGCGGTGAAAAAACCGCATCTGCCGCGTTTGCCGCATAACCGTTCCACTTGCGGCGCGGTTGCGTTTTTTTCTATGCAAAGTATAGGCGTACTTGCGGCAGTTGCGGCAAGTGCGGTTTTGCACTTGCGGCAGGTGCGGCCGCGAAAAAAACCGCAGTAAGCCGCACCTGCCGCAAGTACGCCTATACTTTGCATAGAAAAAAACGCAACCGCGCCGCAAGTGGAACGGTTATGCGGCAAACGCGGCAGATGCGTTTTTTTCACCGCATCTGCCGCGAATTACGAAAAACGCTGATGTGAAAGCACCCTTAGAGGGATAAGCTTACAGGAGCAAGGTAGGTAGTAAAAGTTTATTTGGAAAGTGTCAGTAAGGAAGAGTTAGGACAAAAGAAAGGGATCACATTTGTGGTTTTGACAGCCTGAACTCCAAACTGATACCTTCGATTTGCAATGATACATTGTAACTAGAAATGAGTGGATGGATTCTGAGGGCTACGGTTCAAGCGTCCAGGTCAATGGTATGACATCATCAGGTGACGTCATGCCAGCCCTGACTAAATAGAGCTGCGTCGGGGACTCTGCCGGGTACCACTAACCTGTACATGGGAACAAAGTCCAGCAAATAATACTGCTTATCTCTTATTGGAACCAACAATCAAACAAGTAGATAGCTATTATTTTTTTTGTAGAATTTAAGGAAAAATGGCACTCACCAGAGTGGATCTGTAGAAGTGTCGAGCTGACACGAAACAGCTGTCATCCTGATACAATGCTGTGCTCGTCCACCTGCCATCGCATGTCATTTCAAGAAGATGAAATAAAGAGGATTTTATGAGGCGTAGACCTGGTGAGTGCCATTTTTTCTTTAATTCTATAGATGGATTTACCTTAATCTTGAATGAACACCACCAGTACACCTGATATCTCACACACTCTGATATACCATGTCTGTATACCCAGAATAGCTTTTTGTTAAAACAGATTGGTGCAGAACTTTTTTCTTTTTTTACTGCGACAGCTACTATTTCTAGCTTCTGGAATATTATACATTGTAACAAACCCTCTGCTGTGAGAATTAAAGCTGCATGGGTTTTCATCCCAATAGGAAAGCTCCTTGGACTTGTCACTTTTTCTGATACTTTCTTTTTCTGCTTCCACAGATCTTATGGCGAATAATTCCACTTCCTTCTATTTTGTCTTTGTGGGATTTTCGGGCCTTCCGGAGAAGTTCTACCCTGTGTTTGCAGCACTCATGTTCTGCATTTACAGCTTCTCACTTTGCTCCAATACCATCGTCATCATGATTGTCCTCCTGAAGGATCATCTTCACCAGCCCATGTACATCATTATCGCCAACCTGGCCGTGTCCGATCTGCTCTTTGACACCACCACCTTGCCCAAGGTCATCTCCAAGTACTGGTTTGGGGCAGAGTCCATCTCCTTTACAGCCTGCTTCATCCAGATGTCCTTTGTCCATACATTGAATTGTCTTGATTCATTAACCATCTTGCTAATGGCCTTTGACCGCTATGTGGCCATCTGTAAACCTCTCCGGTATCACGCCATCATCAGTAATCGGATCTCCATATTCCTATGTTTGGCCGCCTGGCTTGCTGCAGCCTCAGTTGGGATATATGTCACAACATTGGCATTGTTTCTTCCATACTGTGGTCCCAACGGGATCAAAAACTTCTATTGTACTGGGACAAGAGTTATGGTCCTCTCCTGCACGGACACTTCTGCCATCAAGAACATTTCATTCTACATCAGTGTGGTAATACATATGGGCTCGTTCTCACTCATTGTAATGTCCTATATTATAATAATTATTCACATCCGCACCACATCCCGTCTAGAAAATTGGCGAAAACTTGTAAACACCTGCATCACCCACTGGTTTGTCATCATCATCTTCTACATCCCCCGAATCATTGACTATGGCTACCAGTCTCAGATCATCCCCAACACTGACATCACCGTGCTGGTGAACTCCGTCTACACTTTTGTGCCGCATATCAGCAACCCCATAATATTCTGTCTCCGCAACAAGGAGATCAAGAGGACTCTGCAAAATATGATCAAGAAAATAGGACGTGTCTAGAGAAACATGGAAAGGAAAAGACTGGTCTCCAAAGAAGTGCGGATTGAATTGTGGGACATCGGTCCATCGGTCAAGTCAGTAGTCTCCAGCCCTGGACGCAAGTCTCACTCATCCTTCTTTTTGGTATCCCCGGCACAGCACCTAATTCACCAGTGCAGCCACAATGTATCCCGGAATTATGCCGTAGTGATGACGTTGTATCAGCCCTGGTTAGAAACCAGAAACTACAGTCATTGTAACAAAATACTGTGTCCAAATAGCTAGGGTTGATGTATAAATATCATCCACAAGAAATACACAAATTTATTGTCTGAATATATTTGTTTATAAATAACTTCTTGAGAGTTCAGAAACTGGCCAATTCTGGATTATTGATGAATCACATTCCTAAACCTTGAGATTTCAGAAAGTGGCCAATTCTGGATTATTGATGAATCACATTCATAAACCTTGAGATTTCAGAAAATGGCCAATTCTGGATTATTGATGAATCACATTCATAAACCTTGAGATTTCAGAAACTGGCCAATTCTGGATTATTGATGAACCACATTCATAAACCTTGAGATTTCAGAAACTGGCCAATTCTGGATTATTGATGAATCACATTCATAAACCTTGAGATTTCAGAAAATGGCCTATTCTGGATTATTGATGAATAACATTCATAAACCTTGAGATTTCAGAAACTGGCCAATTCTGGATTATTGATAAATCATATTCATAAACCTTGAGATTTCAGAAAATGGCCAATTCTGGATTATTGATGAATCACATTCATAAACCTTGAGATTTCAGAAACTGGCCAATTAGGGATTATTGATGAATCACATTCATAAACCTTGAGATTTCAGAAACTGGTCAATTCTGGATTATTGATGAATCACATTCATAAACATTAACCAGCCTTATGCTTCTATTGTCTAAGCGCATTAAAAGTTGGTAGAATCATGATACCGACAGAAGGGACTCAATGCGGATATTCCAGGAGTTATTGATGTTTATAGCTTCTTGGTGAACCTGTATCTGATTACAGTGTTGAGATTTCCTACTGCGCTCTCTGTCTTTGGTGTGGCTTCTCCATCTGTGGTGATGTGATGTAATTAAAAATAATAACCTTTGTATGTTGAATATACAAATAGTGTATGCAATACCATACTGTTTCTTTAATTTTGTAACCCATATTAGCCTTTTTAATAAAATGATGTGATTACCTTATTTAAAGTCATATCTAAGACTGTTTATCAAAAATATTGGCAAAACCTCACTTGAGTCGTGCCCATCCAAACATCAACTACTCGTTACGAGTACCGAGTACCCAAGCATAGTAGTACCACACTCAACTGGTATACAGTCAACCTAGTATTGTACTGTTTTAAGCCCCCGTCACAAATAGCAAGATCGCTAGCGATCTCGCTATGTTTGACACGTAGTAGCGAACGAACCCCTGCTGTGACATCACCGATCGTGTCGAAATGGCCTGGAACATTTTTTGATCCTCAGGTTTCCACTGGGCAGCATGCATCAGTGTGTTTGACGCCTAACAATGACCTCGTTGGCGACTCAGAACTCAGCCGCGTAGATCTGAGTCATCAGACTAGCTGCTGTGTGACCGGGTCCCAACGACCACCGAGGTCATTATATGGGTCGCCGTATGATTGCTGCGTCGTTGAGTCGATCTGACTGTTTGACATCTCACCAGCGACCACGTCGCGACGTTCCAGCGATCCTTACCAGGTTGTATCATTGTCGGGATCACTGGAACGTTGCCAAGTGTGACGGGACCCTTAGAGGGGTTTACCTCATTCAAGAAAATGAACAGTGTACATAATGGATGGGGGATCTGAAAAGAGAGAGAGGAAGAGAAAGTAACAACACTTTGCCTATAATAATAGACCTGGATTAAGTATAATACCCTCAAATTACCTGCATACTCAACATCCATTTGTGCTTTCTCCAAGTGGCTATATAGTAATACAAGAACATTGCTGTAGCTCCTATAGAAAATTGAGTTCCTTGGGTGAAACACCAAATAGCAGTTCATAAAATTAAAGAGAGCTAGAGAACCAGTAAAGAACAATCCTTTGTTATTTGCTTCAAATTGATTGGTTTACAAGTGCATTTTTGGGCTTTTCTAATCTTTGGTATCTACTTGGGTTCACCAACAGATCACAGATTGAACATGAGTTAACAGTGTGATGCAGCAGCAAAAAAGGCAAACTCAATTCTGGGATGAATTAACAGCAGCATACAGTCTAGATCACGTGAAATCATTATTAGAGATGACCGAACCTTTTAACGTTCGGGTTCAGTTCGGTTCACCAAACGAGCATATGTTCGAAGTATAGATCGGGAAACAGTTCACTGAATGTCCAAAACCCATAATAATCAATAGGAGGCAAAATCAAGGGCCTAGAAAACACCTTCAAAAAGGCGCAATAGCTGCCAAACAGAGCTCAAACCATTTTACAGTAAAGCCCTGCCGTTTTGGTACAGACATTAGCTTCCTACACTATTACTTAGCAAGCTTCAGCGCCGCTGTCACACTCACCATGCAGTCCAGTTTTCTAAACCATCGGCCAAGTGAGGACCTTGGGGGGGGTGCTAGCGCTCCATTGGCCAAGTAAGAGCAGGGGGAAGGGGTGCTGGCGCTGCTTCACTCACCTGCCGGTTGGCTGCTCCTGCCACTCCGATCCCGCATTCCGCCTGCTGCGTCCCGGGTCCCACTATAAATCAAGTGAGTGCTCAGCCGCACTCACTGTGGGGACGGCCCTAAACTGGGACTAAACCACCGGCCCAAGGGGCAAATGCCTCCCTGCCACCTGGGCCAGTCCGCCCCTGACCAGGCCCATTCATGAACTTCAGACATCCTCATGACTTCCCTGAGGTTGTCTCAGGTTACACAGCGGGTATCACGCAGCAGGGAATCCTGCTGTGTGACCTGAGATAACATCAGTGGCGTAAGCACTTGTAAAAGTAATTGTCTCGTGAGACCCGCAATATCAAGTGAAATCGTGGCATCATGAGACGTAGCATGTGAGGAGCGGTGACGTCAGAGAGTGCAGCGTTGTTAAACTTGCGGGATAGCCCCTGTGTGACCCCTTGAGTCTGAACTGCACTAATGTTTGTGATAGCACTGCTTGTCACACTCTCACCAGTGCCTGCTCTCACAGCATATGGGGGATGCTTTGTGTGAACATGACCCCACTATATTGTTGTAAGGCCCCGTAAACATGGTAAGTTGTTTGATGCTTCCTTTGAAGCAGATTTTGAGAACCTGCATCAAAATCTGCATGTCTATCCTGAAGACAGTAAAGTCTATGAGAGTTCAAAAGTGCCATACCAGCGTGTTTGTGTTTTTTCCTTGCAGATTTTGTGGCAGATTTGGGGGAAGAAAAAAGAATTCTGATATGTGCAATGAAAAAAATGCAAAGTGGGCACCCCACCTGTCACAGACCTTGCTGACCTCAGGATAGACATGCAGATTTTGATGAAGATACTCAAAATCTGCATAAAAACAAGCATCAAACAACACACCGTGGGCAAAGGGCCTAAGAGAGTCCAGAGAGAGAAGCAGCTGTGGTGAAAGGGCTCAAGGATCTTCTATCTCCCTGGCTACTGTCACAGAGAGTTCACGGGGGAGAGTGCATAGGGAAAGAAAGACAGCGTACGGGGGAGAAAGACAGTGCATAAGGGAGGCAGGTCAAATGAGAGAGCATAGAGGGGGAGGGCAGCACAGTGAGGAGAGAGACAGCACACAGGGGAAGAAGACAGCACACAGGGAGGAAGAGAGGCAGCACACAGTGGGAAGAGGGACAGCACACAGGGGGAGAAAGACAGCACACAGGGGGAGAGACAGCACACAGAGGAAGAAGACAGCACACAAGAGGAGAGAGACAGCACACAGGAGGAGACACAGCACACAGGGGAAGAAGACAGCACACAGGGAGGAAGAGAGGCAGCACACAGTGGGAAGAGGGACAGCACACAGGGGGAGAGAGACAGCACACAGGGGGAGAGACAGCACACAGGGGATGCCAACTTAAAGGAGCGATCACACAAGAGGAAAAGACAGTACAGAGGTGGAGAGACCACATGGGGAAGAGAGACAGTGCACAGGGGGGAGACAGCTTAAAGGAGAGAACACAGAGGGGAGAAGAAAGAACAAGGGGGGATTAATGTCTGCCGCCCCAGCACCACAAAGCCTGCTCCCATTGTGACATAACCACCCTCTCAATGCGATAGCGTCATCCCTCCATCTAGTAGTATATATAAGGTAAGTCCCACAGAGAACCGCAGACTCCATTACAATGGTGCAAAGTCCATTAAGGGTTTTGAGGTGTAGCCCAATGGCTGCAGTCCCACTAATCCAGAAGGAGGAAATGCAACCAGCGCTAAATTTTGGAAGGTGAAAAATAAAGTTAATAAAAAAAACAGGCCTCTCTCTTCGAAGAAATGAAAAACAACTGAAAAAAAGGTCCTTCTTCAGAAATAATGCCAACTAAGGGATGCGTCATCGACCCAACAACATGGCTTTTGTTAGGGAAGTCCCCTTTAATGTCAGTAATAACTTGGGTAATTACTTTCTAGCAGCTTTCTCATCTCTACCCAGGATGGAGGTTGACGTTGATCATGGTACTCCGCTGCCGGATGGTGTCAGGGGGGTTCTGAGGGACATTCTCCGCCACCACCTTCTCCTCCAGCATACCCCATCATGGTCATAGCTGAAGATGAGAATTGAGGAATTAGGAAACGACCTCTCCCTCTAGGAGAAATGGGACCAACTTGGGCAACACCGATAGGCCCTTCAGGACAATGCAGCCTACGGTAATCAAAAGGGGCCTGGCCTCCATCCGACTCATCCTTCTCTTTTGATTGGCCTCCTGCTGCCACTTTTTAAAGTCATTGGAGGTGGCAACGCCAACTATGAACCACCCCTTGCTGTCCATCACCTTTATGAAGGTGACCTCGACCTCGAGACTTCGAGCACTGTGTATCTTCAATGGAGCATGGTGTCCCGCTCCCCTGCGCAGGCGCAAGTATAAGCCTGTCAATCAATGCCCATACACAAGAGGGGCGGGAATTTAAAAAAAGCGGGGCAGCCATTCCAGGCAGGGGGCAATGTGCTTGCCAAATTTGAAAACATGTTCGTGGAAAGTTTACTCATCTGTAGTCATTTATCCCCCTCTATTCCCCTTTGGTCAGACCTCATCTGGATACTGTGCCCAGTTCTGAGCACCACACATTACAAAATACATCAACAAACTGGAGCAAGTTCAGAGAAGAAGGACCACAATGGTGACCGGTCTGCAAACCATGTCCTGAGTATAACCGTTACAGGATTTGTGAATGTTTGGCATGGAAACACTAGAAGCAATAAAAGGGAACTGAATGAGAGAAGACACAGATTAGATATTAGAAAAAAATGTTTTGACAGTGAGGGTGATCAGAGAGTGGAACAGGCGGCCACGAGAGGTGGTGATTATCCTTCAAGGGAAGTTTTCACACAGAGGCTGGACAGTCATCTGTCTAGGATGATTTAATCAATCCTGCTTTGAGCAGGGGGTTGGATGAGATGACACAGGGGGTACCTTCACACAATGACCCAGGAGGACCCTTCACACAATGACCCAGGAGGACCCTTCACACAATGACCCAGGAGGACCCTTCACACAATGACCCAGGAGGACCCTTCACACAATGACTCAGGAAGACCCTTCACAAAATGACCCAGGAGGTCCCTTCACACAATGACCCAGGAGGTCCCTTCACACGATGACCCAGGAGGTCTCTTCACACGATGACCCAGGAGGTCCCTTTACATGATGACCAAGGAGGCCCCTTCACACAATAACCCAGGAGATCCCTTCACACGATGACCCAGGAGGTCCCTTCACACAATGACCCAGGAGGACCCTTCACACAATGACCCAGGAGGACCCTTCACACAATGACCCAGGAGGACCCTTCACACAATGACTCAGGAAGACCCTTCACAAAATGACCCAGGAGGTCCCTTCACACAATGACCCAGGAGGTCCCTTCACACGATGACCCAGGAGGTCTCTTCACACGATGACCCAGGAGGTCCCTTTACATGATGACCAAGGAGGCCCCTTCACACAATAACCCAGGAGATCCCTTCACACAGATGACCCAGGAGGTCCCTTCACACAATGACCCAGGAGGACCCTTCACACAATGACCCAGGAGGTCCCTTCACACAATGACCCAGGAGGTCCCTTCACACAATGACCCAGGAGGTCCCTTCACACGATGACCCAGGAGGTCCCTTCACACAATGACCCAGGAGGTCCCTTTACATGATGACCAAGGAGGTCCCTTCACACAATGACCCAGGAGGTCCCTTCACACGATGACCCAGGAAGACCCTTCACACAATGACCCAGGAGGACCCTTCACACAATGACCCAGGAGGACCCTTCACACAATGACCCAGGAGGGCCTTTCACACAATGACACAGAAGGTCACTTCACACAATGGCCCAGGAGGACCCTTCACACAATGACCCAGGAGGTCTCTTCACACAATGACCCAGGAGGTCCCTTCACACAATGACCCAGGAGGTCCCTTCACACAATGACCCAGGAGGACCCTTCACACAATGACCCAGGAGGACCCTTCACACAATGACCCAGGAGGTCCCTTCACACAATGACCCAGGAGGACCCTTCACACAATGATCCAGGAGGACCCTTCACACAATGACCCAGGAGGTCCCTTCACACAATGACCCAGGAGGTCTCTTCACACGATGACCCAGGAGGTCCCTTCACACAATGACCCAGGAGGTCTCTTCACACGATGACCCAGGAGGTCCCTTTACATGATGACCAAGGAGGACCCTTCACACAATATATTAAGGGTGGCTCTCCTGTCAGTCAGCTGCTGACCCATACAACTTCCCTGGACCTGATGGTACTGGTCCTCTCAGCCTATTCTTGCTTACTCCTTGGTCTTCATCTGTCCTGCTCAGCACCCACTGGCCTACTCCTACTCCTTCATCTGTTCCTCTCAGCCTACTCCGGCCTACTGGCTAACCACTTCCTGTTTCCCTCTTACATACTCATCCGTTACCATGACTACGCTCACCCACTCATATCTAGCCCTACTACCCCTTGCCTGCCTAGAGTCCCAGGTTCAGGGTTAGGTCCCTATGTCAGTGGATATGTGTGTTGAGGTGTTTGCTAAACTAACTGTCTACCCTCCTGCCTGGCTGCAGTTACTACCTGTGGCCACCCTGGTCGCAGGGGCGCCGCATTTTCCTTTCTTTCTTTTCAATTGATAATGTTTACTTTTTTCAAATGTGTAGAAAGTCTTCATTTCTTTCTGACCTTGAGAACATGCCCCGACCTCTTTAGATTTGACAATGTGTCCGTAATTGTTCATCACATGTTGTGTGTTAGGGCGGAGGCACACGGGCGTATAACTCGCGCAAATGCAATGCCAGAAAAACTTGCATCAGTAAATCATACTGGTCATATTAGGGCGTTTACAATGCACTTAACTCGCATTGAGTTTAATCGCAGCATGCGAACATTAACCCACGATATGCATTTAGAATAGCTGTGTCATCAAATTCCTCCCCTTCTTAAATGCCCCAGAAAACTGCTGAGGGTTGTTGATGACGGGGCGATCTGATGTGACAGGCCTCTGATCTTCGTTCACCTCTTGGTGGCATTGTCCTTTTCAGTAGTGAGGTCAGCCATAGAAGCTCTCTATACACCTCCCCCCTATTACCTCCCCCATGTTGAGCAGGCATATTGAGGACAAGCACTAAGGTGGGGTCCATGAGTTGGGCTTCCATAAACCTTTTACTATCAATCTTCCTCCAGTGATTGATCACAGTCTGGTTACGTTTTACTCACTGTTGTTGGCTCAGAGGATTATGATGGAGGCAGGGAATTCAGGTTATCCTTGGAAAAGATGGTAGAAGGATCCACATCAGGGTCCTGATTTGCTTGGATGTGGGCGATGGCTGTGACAAACTGGCTGGACAGTCCTTGTCCTAGGTCATATTGCAAAATAACCGGTGTAGGGAGGCCGTCCACGAACTCCTCCCTTGTCTGTTTCCAAAATAACCGGTGTAAGGAGGCCGTCCACGAACTCCTCCCTTGTCTGTTTCCAAAATAACCGGTGTGGGGAGGCCGTCCACGAACTCCTCCCTTGTCTGTTTCCAAAATAACCGGTGTGGGGAGGCCGTCCACGAACTCCTCCCTTGTCTGTTTCCAAAATAACCGGTGTGGGGAGGCCGTCCACGAACTCCTCCCTTGTCTGTTTCCAAAATAACCGGTGTGGGGAGGCCGTCCACGAACTCCTCCCTTGTCTGTTTCCAAAATAACCGGTGTAGGGAGGCCGTCCACGAACTCCTCCCTTGTCTGTTTCCAAAATAACCGGTGTGGGGAGGCCGTCCACGAACTCCTCCCTTGTCTGTTTCCAAAATAACCGGTGTGGGGAGGCCGTCCACGAACTCCTCCCTTGTCTGTTTCCAAAATAACCGGTGTGGGGAGGCCATCCACGAACTCCTCCCTTGTCTGTTTCCAAAATAACCGGTGTGGGGAGGCCGTCCACGAACTCCTCCCTTGTCTGTTTCCAAAATAACCGGTGTGGGGAGGCTGTCCATGAACTCCTCCCTTGTCTGTTTCCAAAATAACAGGTGTAGGGAGGTTGTCCACAAGTCCCAGGTCAAACTATTCCTGGTCAGTGGTCAAAATAACTGATGTGGGTATGCTGCCCATCAGCCCCACATCAACCTCTCCCTGGCCAGACCCCCCAGTCCAACTGCACACATGCCAGAGGGATGTCGAAGCCATGCCTCCCAGCCAGGGGGATGGATAATGCACAGCAGGGTAAATGGTCATCTGGAGGAACAATATCTGGGCTTACCAGGGTGATGGAGAAATCTCGTAGTGCCTGGCCCTGTATGTCACCAATCTTGACTGGCTGGGCTGGCAGATGGGCTGCAGGCATGTGGCATCAGTCCATATGACCAAGGAGCTAACAGGTATAACAGTGCTGCGGTATGGGAAAGCCACAGGCCTTGTTTGTAGCCTTTGTCCTTGTCTCCTGCTGGGTAGTGAAATAATCCTACACAAGAGTCTAGTGGCCACTTGAATCCATGATTGAGGGATCTCCTGGGACTGGTAGGCCTCCAGCTGTGTCAGTTGGCTATAAACTCACCAGCTAATCGGGCTGCTTGCTCTGGGTGTCAAGCTTCTGGTCGGCTACCCATTCTCGTATTTCCAGGTCCATCTTCTTAGTAAGTTGTTCGGGCATGACTAAACCCTGCAGGGCAGCAGTGGAGTGGGCAGCCTGACTATCGAGCCAGTGGTTACAGTGTCATCAGAGTCAATTGCCAAATTCTACATATAAGGCATCCTGGAGGGACAAAGTCCAGAACTTGGTGCAATATCTCTGAGGGTTTATGGTAAAAAGAGCAAACAGAGTGTCCTTAATAGTTCCATAGACCAGGCAGTCCTGAGGCCCAAGTGATCGGACAGACTTCTGGGTCGGCCTGTCAAACTTGTCCGCAAATATTTAGCCCAATCAGCTATGGCATCGGGTGCATCAGCATTAGCGTCTCAAAACTTTGCAAGTGTTCATCTACCTCGCTGGTGGGCTAATTAAACACTGGTACGTCCCTGTAGTGGACATGATTTCCTTGGTGGTGGACCATCACTCCGTAACACAAGCCCTTGCCTTGTGAATGTTCAGGCTCCAATTCAGCCAACATATTCTTGATTTGGGCTTCTTGGGACCAGGTTGTTTTTAGACTGTCACTGGATCCATGATGTGGTGCACACATAAAACCCTTTGGGGCAATATGGGTTGAGTCCTCGTCATCCTCTGCATCATTCTGGGCATGTTAATGGACCAACTTCTGGATCAACTCTGACTGGGTGTCACTATCCCTGAATTCGATCAGTTGAAACTGACACACCACTTCAATGTGGCAGTTTCTTGTGGCTGTGGTATATCCACTCCAGTCCTCTTCCCAAGGCTGAGCTGGTGGGGCTGGACATCAAACTTGTGTGCCTCATCTATGACCTGCTGGGTATGTCTATATGCTCCCTGGTTGTTGAGTCCTTGGACGGTGTCCACGAACGCCAGTCCCATGCAGCTCACCTTGATAAACCAGGCTGAGTAGTATTCCACTGCTGCCACCAATTGTGGGGACATGTGGGTCAGTGGGTGCTCTCATCTGCTGGCTACACAGGCTTTAGAAAGACCGCATGGAACAGGGTTCACCCCAACTGAATGCTCAAACTCCTTAACCGTAGGCAGAACACTACTGATACAACACAGGGCGAGGGAACCAAACAATGGAAAGACTTTATTGGATCGCCAACACTCAAAGGCATATAATGCAAAATAGACAATATAACAGGCAACAGAGTCTCACCCTTCCCCTGGCTCACCAGGGATTAGAATCTTCGTGCCTTCATGGTTTCCAGGGCCACTTACTCCAATCCTGCAGCACCCTTCTTTTGGTGGGCACCCACCGAGAATGGAATAGTGGCAAGTTTATGAAGCTGACTGAGCATAGCAAAGACTGTAGCCAGGTGACTAAATTGTCCCAACATCATAAATAGTCTGATATTCCAGCCGAATCCTGTGCTGTACTCCTGCAAAATATAATCCAGCTCTGTTGCTCCTCCAATTGGAACCAAAGCTCTTAGATTGAGGCCATGCATAGTTTGAAACACGATGTTATCCTGGCAGCTGGAATCAAATCCAATTCATAGGCTGAGGTTGTGGTCTTCTAATCGGGACCGGAGCCCCTAGATTGAAGCCATGTAGCATATGTATGTGTGGCGCCCCTGCGGTCTGGTCGCCACAGTGGGGTACTGTACCCACTCCACGGGTGTGGTATTTCCATCTGCAGTAACCGGGTTGGTAAGTCCAGTCTGCAGTGACGGCCACTACTAGCCGCATACCACGGGTGGTGTCACAACAAACCACCCCCAAAATCCACTATTCCCTTAACTTTTTACCCCTTTTTATTGACTGCTCCGGGGATGTGACATCTCAAAGACCCCGATCTCACCCAGATGACATCACCAGAAGAGAGGGGGAGAAGTCTCGGCTCCGAGTAACCCCACGGCCCTCACGGGGTGAGTTATATGAACTACTGGCAACAGAAGCAAGTCCTTTTATACAGCCTGACAAATAACGCAGAGAGCAAGGGGGCGCTCATAGGGTTAAACCTGTTGATCCAGTGGCGTATGAACAAATGGTTAGAGCTCAGTTGGCTGGGTTGTGTACCCCTACACAATGCCAGAGAAGGCCTGCAATGAATTAGGACAGAGCTGCCGGTATGCAGGCCGTGGACTCCCGATGATCAGGTGACCAAATGACATTTCATGGCAAGTCCTTCAGCTCTCAGCGCCAAACCGCTCCAGCCGCGACCCTGAGAGATTGAAAATGATAGAGAATGGGGGATAATGTGGTCAGATGGAGAACTAGGCAGAGGACAGGACCAGAAAAGATATATTAATACAGACCATTATTGAATTTACAGTTTCACAACACGTTTCGGCGACGGTACGCTGCCTTCATCAGGTACAATCTTGGAGACTTAAGCAAGTCCTATTAAATAGCCCGAGCACTAATCTCAGGTTATTGGTGGAATTAGGCTGTTCTCTTATTGGTTGGATTTAAAGTCACATGCACAATTTCCCCTTAAGTAATGTAGACAGAAGGGGTGAGGTGATTTATACTAAATAAGCAGTACACAAACTCAGAACAATGAAGGCTCCTCATAGTCTAGCAAGTAACAATGTATCAGCAAACATGAAATAACAAACAAAAGATCTATATACATCTGGCCAAATTAAGAAAATGTAACCCATGCCATTCACTGAAAAAAGATGTGTCGTTACACTATCATTATTACATATATACAACACAAGATCAATAATCAGTACAGGAATACAGTATGAGTACCACCATGAGTACATGAATTCCTTAACAGAACCATCAATATTAGATAAATATAACAACAGATCCATCATGAGAACACAAATACATAATCTGAACCATTATCAGTACATCTAAAGAGCACCAGATCTAGCCAAAGTTCATGAATACATCCCCAGATCCATCAACAGTACATGAATCCATCATAGTTATAGAAAAAGACATGAGCCACATATCCAAAATGTAGGTTCATTTAATGCTGCTAGACAAAAATGAGTAAAACTGAAAATGAGGTTCTTATCTTAACAATCTGATCAGACTGTATGATGCTCTCTGCCAGTTCAAGACAATCATGAATCCAGCAACAGAACCAACATGAGTACAACATTGTAGCACCAAAACCACCATCAGTACAGTAATACAGATTCAGAAGCAATATAAGTACATGAATACATCACCAGAACCATCATGAGTACAGGATTACTTAACCAGAACCACGATCAGTACATAAGTACTGTTGCAGAAACAACATATGTAAATTAATGCATTACCTGAAACATCATCACTACATGAATACAGCACTAGAATCATCATTAGTAAATAAATATAACACTGGAACCACCAGCAGTACATGAATACAGCACTAGAACCCAAATAGTACTTGAATTCAGCACAAGAATCATCACCAGTACATGAATACAGTTCAAGAACCATCCTCTATACAGAAATAGAGTATGAGTATCATCATTAATACATGAATTCAGCACCAGGACTACCATCAGTACATGAAGATATCATCAAGTTTAGTCCAGGGCTCAATTACAATGTCAGGTCAACCCACATTATATACATTGGAATAGTATGAATGCACAACTCTCATTATGTCATTAATATTGATGAGCAAGTGGCGTAATATTCGCACTCGAATTAGTCGTAACTAGTACTTTTTAACACCAGCATATTCGTCTGAATAGCGAGTCTAATGTTGGTCAAGTAATGATAGGCTCCTCCCACACACATCCAGCTATAAAACGAGCCTTTCAATCTCTGGGCGGCAGAGTGGGCATTTTTATGTCTATACTGCATAAAACACCTTGCAGTGCCCCCCAGAGAGACCCTAACATTCATTCTGCTCTCAGTGAGGATGCCTACTAACTCTGTGTACTGAAGGGAGCTGTCAATTTGTGTCAGATCGATAATGATCGAGACATCACTCACGAGTATCGCGAATACCGTACTGTCCGTCCGAGTAGCGAATAGTAATGAGTACACTCGCCCATCACTAGTCATTAATAATGGAAAGAGGATACTGGGGTTACCGTTAACAGCTATCATCAAACTATTAACCATAAAAGAACCAATGTACTGATTATATGTACAGATTTCTGCCAGTTGTAGCATTTGCTCATTGGTGCATGTTGGCCACATTTATCTGTGCTCTGTGATCTGATGTATTGCTGCCTGACCTTGGCCCTACTTTGACCGTCCTTTTACTTTGCCCCATTCCAGATACGCAATCCTCCTGCTATTTGGATCGCACATTGTGTCCTGACTATGCTTATTTCTTTCTCCTTAGTCGACGACATGCTCTCCTGGTATCTGAGCCCATAAGGCTTGATTACTCTGCCTCACAGGTTGTCTGTGCAGTGACTGACGTCATACCAGCCCTGTGTTTCTCAAGGACTGATGGAATTTAGAGGGAACGTTTTGGACCACATACTCTGGGGGAGTTAAAGGAGTTGTCCAATACATATAATATGCAAAAAAAAAGAGGAAAATGAGCGGCACTCACCAAAATCTTTTCTGCAGTGTAATGAAGTTTTATTCCATTCTTAAAATCTGGAGTTACAGGGTCACAGGAAGGGGGAGGGACAGCGGAGTCGGACGACAGTCACCATTTCATGAGCTAGGGCTTCGACGATTCCAATACCGGACCCGTCAAAGCCCTAGCTGGGCGAAATGGTGACCATCGTCCGACTCCGCTGTCCCTCACCCTTCCTGTGACCCTGTAACTCCAGCTTTTAAGAATGGAATAAAACTTCATTACACTGCAGAAAAGACTTTGGTGAGTGCCGCTCATTTTCCTCTTTTTTTTTGTATTGAAACACTTTCATTTTGAGCTGAGCAACACCATATGTCCCACAGGTCAGGCACGTAGACTGTCTGCATGCTGTATTCACCCCATCAAAGTGACTGGTGCCCGGTTTTCTGTCTACATTCATATCAATACATATAACAAAATGTATAAATATTAATTTTTAAGTTCTAAACACTTTAGTTCCCTACTGTAATCCCTATGCAAATAATCTCTCTAATTTTTTTTCCTGTGACATTTTGAGGAGAGTCTCAAGTGGAATGTTAAAGGTGGATGACCCTGACGTCATCAGGTGGTAAAGCTGCGGTCACTTGCCATAGCTACTGTCATCCCTGATGATACACTGAATCCACTGTGATGATGTAGGCAGGGAGAAGTGACAATATCTTCTGTCCCTGCTGCTTTGTTCATAGAAATGAATCATCATCAGGGTGCAGTGATAGAAGCAGGCTGAGTGATACATTTTCTCTCACCTCTATGAAACGAACCATCATCAGGGTACAGTGATAGAAGCAGGCTGAGTGATACATTTTCTCTCACCTCTATGAAACGAACCATCATCAGGATACAGTGATAGAAGCAAGGTGAGTGACACATATTCTCTCACCTCCAAGAAACAAACCATCATCCGGATACAGTGATAGAAGCAGGGTGAGTGATACATTTTCTCTCACCTCTATGAAACGAACCATCATCAGGATACAGTGATAGAAGCAGGGTGAGTGATACATTTTCTCTCACCTCTATGAAACGAACCATCATCCGGATACAGTGATAGAAGCAGGCTGAGTGATACATTTTCTCTCACCTCTATGAAACGAACCATCATTAGGGTACAGTGATAGAAGCAGGGTGAGTGATACATTTCCTCTCACCTCCATGAAACCAACCATCATCAGGATACAGTGATAGAAGCAGGGTGAGTGATACATTTTCTCTCACCTCTATGAAACGAACCATCATCAGGATACAGTGATAGAAGCAAGGTGAGTGACACATATTCTCTCACCTCCAAGAAACAAACCATCATCCGGATACAGTGATAGAAGCAGGGTGAGTGATACATTTTCTCTCACCTCTATGAAACGAACCATCATCAGGATACAGTGATAGAAGCAGGGTGAGTGATACATTTTCTCTCACCTCCATGAAACAAAACATTATCAGGGTACAGTGATAGAAGCAAGATGAGTGATACATTTTCTCTCACCTACTTGAAATGAACCATTATCAGGGTACAGTGATAAAAGCAGGTTGAGTGATACATTTTCTCTCACCTCCATGAAACGAACCATCATCAGGGTACAGTGATAGAAGCAGGGTGAGTGATACATTTCCTCTCACCTCCATGAAACCAACCATCATCAGGATACAGTGATAGAAGCAAGGTGAGTGACACATATTCTCTCACCTCCAAGAAACAAACTATCATCCGGATACAGTGATAGAAGCAGGGTGAGTGATACATTTTCTCTCACCTCTATGAAACGAACCATCATCAGGATACAGTGATAGAAGCAGGGTGAGTGATATATTTTCTCTCACCTCCATGAAACGAACCATTATCAGGGTACAGTGATAGAAGCAGGGTGAGTGATACATTTTCTCTCACCTCCATAAAACAAAACATTATCAGGGTACAGTGATAGAAGCAGGGTGAGTGATACATTTTCTCTTACCTCCCTGAAACCAACCATTATCAGGAGGAGATAGAATCAGGGTGAGTGATAGAAGCCAGATGAGTGATAACAATGCTGCTCCACATTTTCTATCACCTTCTTGAGAGGAATTTTCATCAGGGGGAGGTGATAGAGCAGATGAGTGACAGCAGTGCAGCCCCCAAATAATGATTTGTTTCATGGAGGTGGGAGGAAATGTGGGTCACCCTGCTTATATTACTCACCCTGCTTCTATCACTGTACCCTTATGACGATAGCTGAAGCCACATCTCCCTGTTTCGATCACTGCAGTTGATTCAGGACATCATCAGAGGTCGGTGGAAATACAAGCTGTGGTAAATGACCCAAGCACCGCCTCTTAATGACCTCCTGTTGCAGGGTGGGTGGATAGAGGACATAGGGAAATGACAGCACGGCCATCCTCATACGAGACTCCCCTTGAATGAACCATCAAAGGAAGTAATTTAGAAGGAAGAATAGCAGGGAAATGTAAGATAAAGGAATTCACAAAAGTGGTGAGCACTTAAAAAAAGTTATTTATAAAGGGTAGAAAAATGTATCGAAAAAGGGCCCTTTCATACTAGCGTTTCTGTCTGGATCCGGTAGATCCAAACAGAAAACCGTATCTGCCACATTTGCCGCCTAACGGCTGCACTTGTGGCCCGGATCCGGCAGGTCCCATGGATTGTCTATTCTATTCTCCATAAGGCGGCAGAGCTGACAGATGCGATAAATCTGCCGAATCTGCAACAATCAGCGAAAACGCTAATGTGAAAGGCCAATAAGGCAGATTATAACAAAGTTCTCATTGAGGTCACCTGTAATAATAATGATAATAATATTCATAATGATAATAATATTAATAATAATAATAATAATAACAATATTAATAATAATAATAATAATAATAATATAATCTTCCATCTCTTTCTTCATTCCATCTCTCCTCGTCTCCAGCTGTCGGGTTCGGAGCAGCAGATCTTTAGGTCATTAGGGATTGTTCCTGCTACACAGAGATCTGTATAAAAAGCCGAGACGGCAGCAACAACAGACAGCAGGAGGAGGCAGCAGGAGGGAGCAGCAGGGAGGAGGCAGCAGCAGGAGGCAGCAGCAGGAGGCAGCAAGGAGGAGGCAGCAGGAGGAGGCAGCAGGAGGAGGCAGCAGGAGGAGGCAGCAGGAGGAGGCAGCAGCAGGAGCAGCAGCAGGAGGCAGCAGGAGGCAGCAGGAGGAGGCAGCAGGAGGAGGCAGCAGGAGGAGGCAGCAGGAGACACGAGCTGGCGGCAGGTCGGCATTACAGGAATCTGGATAATAAACTCAGCCCAGAACCTCTGTCCACATATGATACATTGTGTCCAGAGTGTAAGAAGTCATATAAGTCATGTACTCATTGACATCTACTACATTATCTGTACTCAGAGCTATCACTGTGTTATCTGCGGTGTTACATAGGACTGCAGGTGACATCTACTACATTATCTGTACTCAGAGATATCACTGTGTTATCTGTGGTGTTACATAGGACTGCAGGTGACATCTACTACATTATCTGTACTCAGAGATATCACTGTGTTATCTGTGGTGTTACATAGGACTGCAGGTGACATCTACTACATTATCTGTACTCAGAGATATCACTGTGTTATCTGTGGTGTTACATAGGACTGCAGGTGACATCTACTACATTATCTGTACTCAGAGATATCACTGTGTTATCTGTGGTGTTACATAGGACTGCAGGTGACATCTACTACATTATCTGTACTCAGAGATATCACTGTGTTATCTGTGGTGTTACATAGGACTGCAGGTGACATCTACTACATTATCTGTACTCAGAGATATCACTGTGTTATCTGCGGTGTTACATAGGACTGCAGGTGACATCTACTACATTATCTGTACTCAGAGATATCACTGTGTTATCTGTGGTGTTACATAGGACTGCAGGTGACATCTACTACATTATCTGTACTCAGAGATATCACTGTGTTATCTGTGGTGTTACATAGGACTGCAGGTGACATCTACTACATTATCTGTACTCAGAGATATCACTGTGTTATCTGTGGTGTTACATAGGACTGCAGGTGACATCTACTACATTATCTGTACTCAGAGATATCACTGTGTTATCTGTGGTGTTACATAGGACTGCAGGTGACATCTACTACATTATCTGTACTCAGAGATATCACTGTGTTATCTGTGGTGTTACATAGGACTGCAGGTGACATCTACTACATTATCTGTACTCAGAGATATCACTGTGTTATCTGTGGTGTTACATAGGACTGCAGGTGACATCTACTACAGTATCTGTACTCAGAGATATCACTGTGTTATCTGTGGTGTTACATAGGACTGCAGGTGACATCTACTACATTATCTGTACTCAGAGATATCACTGTGTTATCTGTGGTGTTACATAGGACTGCAGGTGACATCTACTACATTATCTGTACTCAGAGATATCACTGTGTTATCTGTGGTGTTACATAGGACTGCAGGTGACATCTACTACATTATCTGTACTCAGAGATATCACTGTGTTATCTGTGGTGTTACATAGGACTGCAGGTGACATCTACTACATTATCTGTACTCAGAGATATCACTGTGTTATCTGTGGTGTTACATAGGACTGCAGGTGACATCTACTACATTATCTGTACTCAGAGATATCACTGTGTTATCTGTGGTGTTACATAGGACTGCAGGTGACATCTACTACATTATCTGTACTCAGAGATATCACTGTGTTATCTGTGGTGTGAAATCATGGATACATTGTTCTATCTTGTGGCTGTGTACAAATGTAACAATGTGTCCATGATTTCACTGCAACAAGCAAATTGCCAGTGACATAGCATGCAATGCTGTGACGTGTAACAGTACCTTTATTGTGATCTCTTAAGAAAGTTGAAGATGAAATGATCTTTATAAGGCATATAGGTAAAAATTGCAAATTTCTTATGTATTTTAGACACAATTTTTCATTTTTTTTTGTTTACTTTTAAAAAGTACAAAAAGAAAAATGGTCCAATGCAACTTTTGGGCCCTGTTTATGGTTAAAAAACACCGTAAAATCTTACCATCAGTAGCCAGATACAAAACCAACCTTGCACTTAGCAGGTTGCAGTCAGACCCCCTTATGTAGAGCAGGCCCAGGTGCAGGCTGATAAAATCACCTCTACCTACAACACATGTGGGAGGTGACTCGCCATTGGGCTTGCATAGTGCAGGGTTGGTTTTGTATATGGCTACTAATGGTAAGTTTTTGCTGTTTTGTCTGATGCTGCCCATTATGAGTAGTTTTTGTACAAATTTGGTTAGGACTCATGAGGATGGGGATCCATGACGTGGATCATGAGCTTAAGTATCTTGGCCAATACATGAACCAATACCCCATGTAAAAGGTTTTTTGTTTATCATAAAAAACCTATTGCACTTTTTTACCAGCGGTTGCGCCCCTTGGGGAGCGGTTCATCCAGTGGTGCGGATGTATCGTGCTGGGCCTATGGGTAGCTATCAGACACTCCGCATCATGTGTATCAGTGTGAATAGCATCCTATGCAAGCCCAATGGCGAGTCACCTCTCACATGTGTTGTAGGTAGAGGTGATTTTATCAGCCTGCACCTGGTTTGCTCCACATAAGGGGGTGTGACTGCATCCTGCTAAGTGCTGTGTTGGTTTTGTATATGGCTACTGATGGTAAGTTTTTGTTGTTTTTTCTGATGCTGCCTATTATGAGTAGTTTTTGTACTCCCTTTATAGTTAGTAATTAGTAGCGCCCCTTTTGACAAGTATCACAGCCGGTAAACTCTTTTTCTAGCAGGCAAGAGTCATTAAATTATTTTTGAGAGATTTTCATCCATTTTTCCTTGGTAAAGTCTTCCAGTTCTGTGAGATTCCTGTCTCGTTTTACAGTTCTGGGAAGTTTCTGGCTCGTCTTCCAGTTCTGTGAGATTCCTGGCTCCTCTTCCAGTTCTGTGAGATTCCTGGCTCATCTTCCAGTTCTGTGAGATTCCTGGTTCATCTTCCAGTTCTGTGAGATTCCTGGCTCATCTTCCAGTTCTGTGAGATTCCTGTCTCATCTTCAAGTTCTGTGAGATTCCTTACTCATCTTCCACATCTGTGAGATTACTGGCTCATCTTCCAGTTCTGTGAGATTCCTGGCTTATCTTCCAATTCTGTGAGATTCCTGGCTCATCTTCCAGTTCTGTGAAATTCTTGGCTTGTCTTTCAGTTCTGTAAGATTCCTGGCTCTTCTCCCAATTCTGTGAGATTCCTGTCCCACATTCCAGTTCTGTGAGATTCCTGGCTCGTCTTCCAGTTCTG
This sequence comes from Allobates femoralis, assembly GCA_033576535.1. Lineage (NCBI taxonomy): Eukaryota > Metazoa > Chordata > Amphibia > Anura > Aromobatidae > Allobates > Allobates femoralis. Next base: position 743,084,402 of record JARQOC010000002.1, on the reverse strand, counting down.
TGAAATTCCTGTCTCATCTTCCAGTTCGGTGAGATTCCTGTCTCATCTTCCAGTTCTGTGAGATTCTTGGCTCGTCTTCCAGTTCTGTGAGATTCCTGGCTCCTCTTCCAGTTCTATGAGGTTCCTTGTTCATCTTCCAGTTCGGTGAGACTCCAGGTTCATCTTCCAGTTCTGTGAGATTCCTGGCTCATCTTCCAGTTGTGTGAGATTTCTAGCTCATCTTCCAGTTCTGTGAGATTCCTGGCTCCTCTTCCAGTTCTATGAGGTTCCTTGTTCATCTTCCAGTTCTTTGAGATTTCTGGCTCTTCTTCCATTTCTGTGAGATTCCTGTCTCATCTTCCAGTTCTATGAGATTCCTGGCTCGTCTTCCAGTCCCGTGAGATTCTTGGCTTGTCTTCCAGTTCTGTGAGATTCCTGGCTCATCTTACAGTTCTGTGAGATTCCTGGCTCGTCTTACAGTTCTGTGAGATTGCAGTCTCATCTTCTAATTCTGTGAGATACCTGGCTCATCTTCCATTTCTGTGAGATTGTTGGCTCGTCTTCCAGTTCTGTGAGATTCCTATCTCATCTTCCAGTTCTTTGAGATTTCTGGCTCTTCTTCCAGTTCTGTGAGATTCCTGTCTCATCTTCCAGTTCTATGAGATTCCTGGCTCGTCTTCCAGTCCCGTGAGATTCTTGGCTTGTCTTCCAGTTCTGTGAGATTCCTGGCTCATCTTACAGTTCTGTGAGATTCCTGGCTTGTCTTCCAGTTCTGTGAGATTGCAGTCTCATCTTCTAATTCTTTGAGATACCTGGCTCATCTTCCATTTCTGTGAGATTGTTGGCTCGTCTTCCAGTTCTGTGAGATTCCTGGCTCCTCTTCCAGTTCTATGAGGTTCCTTGTTCATCTTCCAGTTCTGTGAGTCTCCAGGTGCATCTTCCAGTTCTGTGAGATTCCTTACTCATCTTCCACATCTGTGAGATTCCTGGCTTGTCTTCCAGTTCTGTGAGATTCCTGGCTCGTCTTCCAATTCTGTGAGACTCCTGGCTCATCTTCCAGTTCTGTGAAATTCTTGGCTTGTCTTTCAGTTCTGTGAGATTCCTGGCTCGTCTTCCAATTCTGTGAGATTCCTAGCTCATCTTCCAGTTCGGTAAGACTCCAGATTCATCTTCCAGTTCTGTGAGATTCCTGGCTCATCTTCCAGTTGTGTGAGATTTCTGGCTCCTCTTCCAGTTCTATGAGGTTCCTTGTTCATCTTCCAGTTCTGTAAGACTCCACGTTCATCTTCCAGTTCTGTGAGATTCCTGTCTCATCTTCCACATCTTTGAGATTTCTGGCTCTTCTTCCAGTTCTGTGAGATTCCTGGCTCATCTTCCAGTTCTGTGAGATTCCTGGCTCATCTTCCAATTCTGTGAGATTCCTGGCTCATCTTCCAGTTCTGTGAAATTCTTGGCTTGTCTTTCAGTTCTGTAAGATTCCTGGCTCGTCTCCCAATTCTGTGAGATTCCTGTCCCACATTCCAGTTCTGTTAAATTCCTGGCTCGTCTTCCAGTTCTGTGAAATTCCTGTCTCATCTTCCAGTTTGGTGAGATTCCTGTCTCATCTTCCAGTTCTGTGAGATTCTTGGCTCATCTTCCAGTTCTGTGAGATTCCTGGCTCCTTTTCCAGTTCTATGAGGTTCCTTGTTCATCTTCCAGTTCTGTGAGACTCCAGGTTCATCTTCCAGTTCTGTGAGATTCCTGGCTCATCTTCCAGTTGTGTGAGATTTCTAGCTCATCTTCCAGTTCTGTGAGATTCCTGGCTCCTCTTCCAGTTCTATGAGGTTCCTTGTTCATCTTCCAGTTCTGTGAAACTCCATGTTCATCTTCTAGTTCTGTGAGATTCCTATCTCATCTTCCAGTTCTTTGAGATTTCTGGCTCTTCTTCCAGTTCTGTGAGATTTCTGTCTCATCTTCCAGTTCTATGAGATTCCTGGCTCGTCTTCCAGTCCCGTGAGATTCTTGGCTTGTCTTCCAGTTCTGTGAGATTCCTGGCTCATCTTACAGTTCTGTGAGATTCCTGGCTTGTCTTCCAGTTCTGTGAGATTGCAGTCTCATCTTCTAATTCTGTGAGATACCTGGCTCATCTTCCATTTCTGTGAGATTGTTGGCTCGTCTTCCAGTTCTGTGAGATTCCTGGCTCCTCTTCCAGTTCTATGAGGTTCCTTGTTCATCTTCCAGTTCTGTGAGTCTCCAGGTGCATCTTCCAGTTCTGTGAGATTCCTTACTCATCTTCCATATCTGTGAGATTCCTGGCTTGTCTTCCAGTTCTGTGAGATTCCTGGCTCGTCTTCCAATTCTGTGAGACTCCTGGCTCATCTTCCAGTTCTGTGAAATTCTTGGCTTGTCTTTCAGTTCTGTGAGATTCCTGGCTCGTCTTCCAATTCTGTGAGATTCCTGGCTCATCTTCCAGTTCGGTGAGACTCCAGGTTCATCTTCCAGTTCTGTGAGATTTCTGGCTCATCTTCCAGTTGTGTGAGATTTATGGCTCCTCTTCCAGTTCTATGAGGTTCCTTGTTCATCTTCCAGTTCTGTGAGACTCCACGTTCATCTTCCAGTTCTGTGAGATTCCTGTCTCATCTTCCAGTTCTTTGAGATTTCTGGCTCTTCTTCCAGTTCTGTGAGATTCCTGGCTCATCTTCCAGTTCTATGAGATTCCTGGCTCTTCTTCCAGTCCCGTGAGATTCTTGGGTCGTCTTCCAGTTCTGTGAGATTCCTGGCTCATCTTCCAGTTCGTTGAGATTCCTGGCTCGTCTTCCAGTTATGTGAGATTCCTGTCTCATCTTCTAGTTCTGTGAGATTCCTGGCTCGTCTTCCAGCTCGGTGAGATTCCTGGCTCCTCTTCCAGTTCTATGAGGTGCCTTGTTCATCTTCCAGTTCTGTGAGATTCTAGGTTCATCTTCCAGTTCTGTGAGATTCCTGGCTCATCTTCCTGTTTTGTGAGATTTCTGGCTCGTCTTCCAGTTCTGTGAGACTCCAGGTGCATCTTCCAGTTCTGTGAGATTCCTTACTCATCTTCCACATCTGTGAGATTCCTGGCTTGTCTTCCAGTTCTTTGAGATTCCTGGCTCGACTTCCATTTCTGTGAGATTCCTGGCTCATCTTCCAGTTCTGTGAGATTCCTGGCTCATCTTCCAGTTATGTGAGATTCCTGGCTCGTCTTCCAGTTCTGTGAGATTCCTGGCTCGTCTTCCAGCTTTTTTAGATTCCTGTCTCATCTTCCAGTTCTGTATAAATTAAAGGAGAAAGGAAGCGCACATAGAGTAGTACCTCTTATATACAGGTCCCACAGACCCCAAATGGTTAAACTCACCTGATGTAGTTGTGAGTGTCACAACTACAATAAAAGTACAAAGGAGGTCATTGCAGGCTCCCAGCTGAGAATTGTAGAATCCAGATAAGGATGAAAAGAGCTGGGATGTGACGCCGCGCTGACCTGAAAGATAAACACAAAGTTAATCACACACTCTGTTTATTTATGCATATGTAGGCATAAATAAACAGAGTGTGTGATTAACTCTGTGTTTATCTTTGTGGTTAGCGCGGCATCACATCCCAGCTCTTTTCACCCTTATCTTAATTCTTCCAGTTCTGTGAGATTCCTGGCTCCTCTTCCAGTTCTATGAGGTTCCTTGTTCATCTTCTAGTTCTGTGAGACTCCAGGTTCATCTTCCAGTTCTGTGAGATTCCTGTCTCATCTTCCAGTTCTTTGAGATTTCAGGCTCGTCTTCCAGTTATGTGAGATTCCTGTCTCATCTTCCAGTTTTATGAGATTCCTGGCTCCTCTTCCAGTTCTATGAGGTTCTTTGTTCATCTTCCAGTTCTGTGAGACTCCAGGTGCATCTTCCAGTTCTGTGAGATTCCTTACTCATCTTCCACATCTGTGAGATTCCTGGCTTGTCTTCCAGTTCTGTGAGATTCCTGGCTCGTCTTCCATTTCTGTGACATTCCTGGCTCGTCTTCCAGTTCTGTGAGATTCCTGGCTCGTCTTCCAGTTCTGTGAAATTCCTGTCTCATCTTCCAGCTTTTTTAGATTCCTGTCTCATCTTCCAGTTCTGTATAAATTAAGGGAGAAAGGAAGTGCACATAGAGTAGTACCTCTTATATACAGGTCCCACAGACCCCAAATGGTTAAACTCCCCTGATGTAGTTGTGAGTGTCACAACTACAATAAAAGTACACAGGAGGTCATTGCAGGCTCCCAGCTGAGAATTGTAGAATCCAGATGAGGATGAAAAGAGCTGGGATGTAACGCCGCGCTGACCTGAAAGATAAACACAGAGTTAATCACACACTCTGTTTATTTATGCCTACGTAGGCATAAATAAACAGAGTGTGTGATTAACTCTGTGTTTATCTTTGTGGTTAGCGCGGCATCACATCCCAGCTCTTTTCACCCTTATCTTAATTCCTCCAGTTCTGTGAGATTCCTGGCTCCTCTTCCAGTTCTATGAGGTTCCTTGTTCATCTTTTAGTTCTGTGAGACTCCAGGTTCATCTTCCAGTTCTGTGAGATTCCTGGCTCATTTCCAGTTTTGTGAGATCTCTGGCTCATCTTCCAGTCCTGTGAGATTCCTGACTCCTCTTCCAGTTCTATGAGGTTCATTGTTCATCTTCCAGTTCTGTGAGACTCCAGGTTCATCTTCCAGTTCTGTGAGATTCCTGTCTAATCTTCCAGTTCTTTGAGATATCTGGCTCGTCTTCCAGTTCTGTGAGATTCCTGTCTCATCTTCCAGTCCTGTGAGATTCTTGGCTCGTCTTCCAGTTCTGTGAGATTCCTGGCTCCTCTTCCAGTTCTGTGAGATTCCTGGCTCATCTTCCAGTTCTGTGAGGTTCCTGGTTCATCTTCCAGTTCTGTGAGATTCTAGGCTTGTCTTCTAGTTCTGTGATATTCCTGGCTCATCTCCTAGTCCTGTCAGATTTCTGGCTTGTCTTCCAGTTCTGTGAGATTTCTGGCTTGTGTTCCAGTTCTGTTAGATTCCTGGGTCATCTTGCATGCTCTGCTCTTTTCAGGTCTCATCACAGATTTTCAATGATGTTCAGATCAGGAGACTGTCACACCATTGTAAAAACGTCAGCTGTCAGCTTGCGCCTTTTGAGATAATCTATTGTGGATTGTGATTTGTGTTTAGGATCATTATCCATTTGGAGAAGCCATTCTCTTTTCAACTTCAGCTTTTTTACAGATTTTGTCATGTTTGCATCATGAATGTGTTGAAATTTCATTGAATTCATTCTTCCCTCTACCTGTGAAATGTTCCTTGTGCCATTAGCTGCAAAACAACCCCAAGGCAGAATTGATTCACCCCCATGCTTAACGGTTGGTGAGGTGTTCTTTTCCTGAAATTCTGTGCCCTTTTTTCTCCACACATACCTTTAATCATTATGCCTAAAGAGATCTTTTTTAACCTCATTGGTCCACGGAACTTGTTTACAAAACGCATCAGGCTTGTTTAGAAATTCTTTTACTTCTGACGCTGAATTTTATGGTGAGGACGCAGGAGAGTTTTCCTCGGATGACTCCTCCATGAAGGCCATATTTGTGCAGGTGTCTCTGAGCATTAGAACAATGTCCCACAACTCCAGAGTCTGCTAAAGCTTCCTGATGATCTTTTGCAGTCAAGTGAGGTTCTGATTTGCCTCTCTAGTTCCTACAAGCAGCTCTCACAGATATTTTGCTTGGTCTTCCAGACCTTATCTTGACCTCCACTGTTTCTGATAACTGACATTTCCTAATTACATTCCAAACTGAAGAAAGGGCAACTTGAAAACACTTTTCTATCGTCTTCTAGCCTTCTCCTACCTTGTGGCCTCCACCATTCTCATTTTCAGAGTGCTCGGCAGCTGCTTAGAAGATCCCATGGCGGCTGTTTTTTGGCACAAGGTTTGAGGAGGTTTTTATAAAGCCGAGAAATTTCCATCACCTGAGAGTGAACAAGCCATCACCCAAACAGGCTAACGAAGGTCTGAAACCAAAGTTGTCTGAGAATAAATCTCCAAGGGTGCACAAACTTTTGCATCGGCTCATTATCCATTTTTAAAGTATAAAAAATGAAAATACTTTATTTTTGCCTAAAATACGAAAGAGATGTGTCATCTGGAACTTTATGCCTTTTAGATCATCTCATCTTCAGCTTGCTTAACTGTTTACAATAACAGGAATTTAGTCCAGGGGTGTACAAACTTTTACTTTCCACTGTACCATCAACACATTTTGTTTTTTATAACATACAGTTTGCCGACCAGTGAGCAACGTCTTTGGGATTAGGTAATTGGAATAAATATTTAGTGACTATTTATTTAATGGGTATGGTAAATGATGCAGAATAATGGTCATCTGAACCTTTAGGTTATATGCACACGTGTAATGTACAATGTATGTGTAATGTGTAAATGCATGTGTCATGTGTGATGTCTATATGCATGTGTAATGTGTACTTTATTGTGTAATGTGTAAATGCATGTGTAAGGTGTACATGTATGTTTTATGTAAGTGTACTATGTACATGTTTGTATGATGTGTATACATACAGTGAGCATGGAAAGTATTCACACCCCTTTACATTTTTTGCTCTTTGTTTCATTGCAGCCATTTGGTAAATTCAATAAAGATCGTTTTTCCTCATTGATGTACACTCTGCCCCATCTAGACTGAAAAGAAACAGAAATGTAGAGATTTGTGAAAATTTATTAGAAAAGAAAAACTGAAATATCACATGGTGATAAGTATTCAACCCCTTTGGTCAGTATTGATGATAAGAATTCAGCCCCTTTGCTCAGTATTGATGATAAGTATTCAGCCCCTTTGCTCAGTATATGATGATAAGTATTCAGCCCCTTTGCTCAGTATTGATGATAAGTATTCAGCCCCTTTGCTCAGTATTGATGATAAGTATTCAGCCCCTTTGCTCAGTATTGATGATAAGTATTCAGCCCCTTTGCTCAGTATTGATGATAAGTATTCAGCCCCTTTGCTCAGTATTGATGATAAGTATTCAGCCCCTTTGCTCAGTATTGATGTAAGTATTCAGCCCCTTTGTCAGTGTTGATGATAAGTATTCAGCCCCTTTGCTCAGTATTGATGATAAGTATTCAGCCCCTTTGCTTCGAGTATTGATGATAAGTATTCAGCCCCTATTGCTCAGTATTGATTGATAAGTATTCAGCCCCTTTGTTCAGTGTTGATGATAAGTATTCAGCCCCTTTGCTCAGTATTGATGATAAGTATTCAGCCCCTTTGGTCAGTATTGGTGATAAGTATTCAGCCCCTTTGGTCAGTGCTGATGATAAGTATTCAGCCCCTTTGCTCAGTATTGATGATAAGTATTCAGCCCCTTTGCTCAGTATTGATGATAAGTATTCAGCCCCTTTGCTCAGTATTGATGATAAGTATTCAGCCCCTTTGCAGAGTATTGATGATAAGTATTCAGCCCCTTTGCAGAGTATTGATGATAAGTATTCAGCCCCTTTGCTCAGTATTGATAAGTATTCAGCCCCTTTGCTCAGTATTGATGATAAGTATTCAGCTCCTTTGCTCAGTATTGATGATAAGTATTCAGCCCCTTTGCTCAGTATTGATGATAAGTATTCAGCCCCTTTGCTCAGTATTGATGATAAGTATTCAGCCCCTTTGCTCAGTATTGATGATAAGTATTCAGCCCCTTTGCTCAGTATTGATGATAAGTATTCAGCCCCTTTGCTCAGTATTGATGATAAGTATTCAGCCCCTTTGCTCAGTGTTGATGATAAGTATTCAGCCCCTTTGCTCAGTATTGATGATAAGTATTCAGCTGCTTTGCTCAGTATTGGTGATAAGTATTCAGCCCCTTTGCTCAGTATCTACTATATAATTGCCGTAGCACGTTTTGTGTCGGACCCCGGCACGCCGTGGATATGTCACACTCTGACGTCACCACGGCGAAGCATTGCCCGCGTAGCGGGCATTGCGAGCCGTCGCCGCTGTCAGCACACATATTAATAGTGATGATCCTCCTCCTGCCCACGCTGCCTGCCCCATCACCCCCCTGCCTGTCACCATAGCCATCCTCCACTGCCCGGTCACCCCCAGCCTATCACCACTGCCCCTCCGCTCCCCGATCGCCCCCCCCCCCCACTCTCCGGTCACCCCCCGCCTGTCAGCACAGACCCCCTCCACTGTCCGGTCACCCCCCCCGGCCTCTTACCACAGCTCCTTCAAGCCAGCCGCGATCTCTCTTCATCCTGCTTGAGGACCTCTGATGACGTCACGATGATGGGTGGAGTCACAGATCACATGATCGTGACGTCATCAAAGGTCCTGTTCCGATATAACCTACTCTGCCTACTCATCCCCCTGCGCTGCACACTGACCCCCACTCTGCCCCTGACCCTGCTCTGCCTACTCACCCCCACTCTGCCCCTGACCCCCACTCTGACCACTCACCCCCACTCTGCCCACTCACCCACCAACTCTTCCCCCTCACCCCCACTCTGCACACTGACCCCCACTCTGCACACTGACCCCCACTCTGCACACTGACCCCCACTCTGCACACTGACCCCCACTCTGCACACTGACCCCCACTCTGACCCTGCTCTGCCCACTGACCCCCACTCTGACCACTGACCCCCACTCTGCCCACTGACCCCCAAACTCTGCCCACTCACCCCCCTACTCTTCCCCCTCACCCCCTCTCTGCCCCCCTCACCCCCACTCTGCACACTGACCCCCACTCTGCCCCTGACCCTGCTCTGCCCACTGACCCCCACTCTGACCACTGACCCCCACTCTGCCCACTCACCCCCCTACTCTTCCCCCTCACCCCCTCTCTGCCCCCCTCACCCCCACTCTGCACACTGACCCCCACTCTGACCACTGACTCCCACTCTGACCACTGACCCCCACTCTGACCACTGACCCCCAAACTCTGCACACTCACCCACCAACTCTTACCCCTCACCCCCTCTCTGCCCCCCTCACCCCCACTCTGCACACTGACCCCCACTCTGCCCCTGACCGTGCTCTGCCCACTGACCCCCACTCTGACCACTGACTCCCACTCTGCCCACTCACCCCCAAACTCTGCCCACTCACCCCCCTACTCTGCCCCCTCACCCCCTCTCTGCCCCCTCACCCACACTCTGCCCACTCACCCTGCTCTGCCCACTCATCCTGCTCTGCCCACTCACCCCCACTCTGCCCACTCACCCCCCTACTCTTCCCCCTGACCCCCTCTCTGCCCCCTCACCCCCACTCTGCACACTGACCCCCTCTCTGACCCTGCTCTGCCCATTCACCACCACTCTGACCACTGACCCTGCTCTGCCCACTGACCCCCTCTCTGCCCACTCACCCCCTCTCTGCCCACTCACCCCCACTATGCTCACTGACCATGCTCTGCCCACTCACCCTGCTCGGCCCACTGACCCCTCACACTGGCCACTCATCCTGCTCTGCCCACTCACCATGCTCTGCCCACTCACCCCTCACTGCCCACTGACCCCTCACACTGACCCTGCTCTGCCCACTGACCATCCTCTGCCCACTCACCCCTCACTGACCCTGCTCTGCCCACTCACCCTGCTCGGCCCACTGACCCCTCACACTGCCCACTGACCCTCCTCTGCCCACTGAACATGCTCTGCCCACTGACCCCTCAATGCCCACTCACCCTGCTCTGCCCACTGACCCTGCTCTGCTCACTGACCACTCACACTGCCCACTCACCCTGCTCTGCCCACTGACCCCTCACACACCCCACTGACCCTGCTCTGCCCACTCACCCCTCACACTGACCCTGCTCTGCCCACTGACCCTGCTCTGACCACTCACCCCTCACACTGCCCACTGACCCCTCACACTGCCCACTCACGCCTCACACTGCCCACTGAACATGCTATGCCCACTTACCCCTCACACTGCCCACTGACCATGCTCTGCCCACTGACCCCTCACACTGCCTACTGACCCTGCTCTGCTCATTTACTCCCACTCTGCCCACTCACCCCTGCTTTTACCACTGACCCTGCTCTGCCCACTGACCACCCTCTGTTCACTCACCCCCCGCTCTGCCCTTTCACCATGCCCACTGACCCCTGCTCTGCCAACTGACCGTGCCCACTCACCCATGCTCTACCCACTGACCCTTCTCTGCCCACTCACTGTGCCCATTGACCGCCGCTCTGCCCACTAACCCCTGCTCTGCCCACTGACTGTGCCCAATAACCCTTGCTATGCCCACTAAACCTGCTCTGCCCACTCTCCCCCCTCTGCCGCTGACCCGCTCTGCTCACTGCTGTGCCCACTCACCCTGCTCTGCTCACTCACCCTGCTCGTGCCCACGATTTTCCCCCCCCCTGCTGTGCCTACTGACTGTGCCCACTGACCCCTCTCTGCCCAAATCGACTCCTGTTGCCCACTAACCCCTGTCTACTGACGCCCCCTACTGACCCTGCTCTGCCCTACCCCTCTGCCACTGACCCTGCTCTGCCACTGACCATCTGCCCTCCCCTGCACTGACCCCCTGCCACTTACCCCCCCACCTCTGCCACTAACCATGCTCCACTGACCCAGCTCTGCCCACTACCCCGCCTTCGCCCGCCCACTGACCCCGCTCTGCCCACTGACCCCTCTGCCTCCCCCTCTCCCATCCACCCAGCTCTGCCCACTATACCCCTGCTCTGCCCACTGACCCACCCCCCTCGCTGCCCATGCACTGACCTCGCTTCTTGCCCACTGACCCCCAGCTCTTGCCACCGCCAACTCCACTGATCCCCTGCCACCTACCAAGATCGGTGGTCCGGCCAGCCGCCCAGTACAGTATCCTCACTGGTTTTTCTTAGTTTTATTTCACCATGACGAGGGGGAGGGGTGTGCAGCCCAGGAGGGCCGCAGAGCTGAGGCCCAGAGGGTGTGCCACGGGACGGAGGGGTCAGAGAACGCCTCCATCTGCCCCCCCCTATCCACCTGCCCACCCAACACCATCTGCCCCCGACTCCATCCCGCACCCCCACCACCATCCTCACCCCCCGCCAACACTCCGCCCCGCCGCCTCCATCCTCCCCCGCCCCCCCTCCCCCCGCCACCATCCTGCCCTGCCGTCTCCATCCTGCCCTGCCGTCTCCATCCTGCCCTGCCGTCTCCATCCTGCCCTGCCGTCTCCATCCTGCCCCGCCTTCTCCATCCTGCCCTGCCTTCTCCATCCTACCTCGCTCCGTCCATCCTGCCCCTCCGACTCCATCCTGCCCCTCCGACTCCATCCTGCCCCTCCGCCTCCATCCTGCCCCTCCGCCTCCATCCTGCCCCTCCGCCTCCATCCTGCCCCTCCGCCTCCATTCTGCCCCGCCCCCTCCATCCTGCTCCGCCACCCACCATCCTGCCCCCCCACCCACCATCCTGCCCCCCTTGCTCCTTCCTGCCCCACTCACTACTTCCTGCCCCGTTCACTCCATCCTGCCCTGCTCGCTCCATCCTCACCCCCGCTGTTCTTGCTCCCCTGCCTCCATCCTGCCCTCACGCTTACTCATCCGGCCCCGCTTGCTCCATTCTGCTCATCTGCTCAATCCTGCCCCTTCGGCTTCATCCTGCTCCTCCGCCTCCATCCTGCCCCGCTCAATCCATCATGCCCCCCGCTCTTCTTGCTCCCCCGCCTCCATCCTGCCCTGCTCGCTCCATCCTGCCGCCCCCCTCCCCCGCCTCCATCCTGTTGCCCCACCTCCATCCAGTTGCCCCGCCTCCATCCTGTTGCCCCGCCTCCATCCTGTTCCCCCCGGCTCCATCCTGTTCCCCCCCGCTCCATCCTGTTTCCCCCGGCTTCATCCTGTTTCCCCCGGCTTCATCCTGTTTCCCCCGCCTCCATCCTGCCCCCTCCCGCTCCATCCTGCCCCCTCCCGCTCCATCCTGCCCCCCCTTCCCGCTCCATCCTGCCCCGCTCGCTCCATCCTGCCCCGCTCGCTCCATCCTGCCCCGCTCGCTTCATTCTGCCCCCCCAACACAATCCTGCCCCCCCTCCCCTCCTCAGCTGATCGCTTGCCCAGGCAACTACAGGTCCTAAAGGCCTGTAGGACCTACAAGGCGGAGGTGGAGCGAGCCGCCGGACAGGTGAGTATCCTCACTGAGGATTTTTTTAATTTTACTGTGGACAACCGGGGGCCAGGAGGAGTGGGGGACCGCGGTGACCGCAGTATTGCCATATACCATAGTGCTGCTATACATGTGCTATAATGTACTGCCATATACCATAGTGCTGCTATACATGTACTGTAATGTACCGCCATATACCATAGCACTGCTATACATGTACTGTAATGTACCGCCATATACTATAGTGCTGCTATACATTTACTATAATGTACTGCCATATACCATAGCGCTGCTATACATGTACTCTAATGTACCGCCATATACCATAGCACTGCTATACATGTACTGTAATGTACCGCCATATACTATAGTGCTGCTATACATTTACTATAATCTACCGCCATATACTATAGTGCTGCTATACATGTGCTCTAATTACCACCATATACCATCGTACTGATATATATATCTACTATATAATTGCCGTAGGCACTTCCGTGTCGGACCCCGAAAAGACCGTGGCTATGTCACTCTGTGACGTCACCAGTTGGTCTGCGCGAGCAATGGCCGCGAAGCGGCCATTGCGAGTCGCTGTCCGAAAATAGAACCAGAGGCTCGGCCACAAAGTTAGCGATTTACCGCTCATGTAGCGCGAGTCGCTGCCTGAGCGGTAAATCGCTAACTTTGTGGCCGAGCCTCTGGTTCGATTTTCGGCCAGCGACTCGCAATGCCCACTTCGCGGCCATTGCGAGCACTCAGCCCCAAAAAGTATTCACACCCCCCAAAAAGTATTCAACCCCCCCAAAAAGTATTCACACCCCCCCAAAAAGTATTCAACCCCCCAAAAAGTATTCACACACCCCCAAAAAGTATTCACACCCCCCAAAAAGTATTGAACCCCCCAAAAACTATTCACGCCCCCCCAAAAACTATTCACACACCCCCAAAAACTATTCACACCCCCCAAAAAGTATTCACACACCCCCAAAAAGTATTCAACCCCCCAAAAAGTATTCAACCCCCAAAAAGTATTCACACCCCCCCAAAAAGTATTCAACCCCCCCAAAAAGTCCTTACACCCCCCCAAAAAGTATTCACACCCCCCCAATAAAATTAAAAAAAAAAAAATAATAATATATAAAATTAATATATTAATTAAATTAACTAATTTAAATAAAAAAAAATAATCTAATACAAATAAATTTCATTAAAATAAAAAATTAATATACAAATAATAAAAATAATAAATATTAAAATAAATCAAAATTAAAAAAAATATATATATATATATAATTAAAATATTAATAACATTAACTAATTCTAAGAAATTCAAATTACTCAAATAAAAAAAAAATCAATTAAAATAAAAAAAAAAATAATATTCTAAAAATATTCTATAATAAATAATTACAATAATAAAATCATAAATAATAAAAAAAAATATTCCATATAAAAATTCATAACATTAACTAATTCTAATAAAATAAAACTAATAAATAAAATATTCATAACATTAAGTTATTCAAAAAAATTGGAAATAAAAAAAAATAAATAAAAAAAAAAATAATATAGCTACTATAATCTAATTAACGCACGTTCTAGAATCCCGATGCATTTGCATCGGGCTCACAGCTAGTTGATGATAAGTATTCAGCCCCTTTGCTCAGTATTGAGTATTTGCACCTTTGGAGCTCGTACAGCCTTGAGTCTTCTTGGGATTGATGCAGTTTTCCCCCTGGATTCGGGGATCCTCTCATTCTTCCTTGCAGATCCTCTCCAGTCCCGTCAGGTTGGATGGTGAACGTTGGTGGAGCCATTTTCAGGTCTCTCCAGAGATGCTCCATTGGGTTTAGGTCCGGGCTGTGGCTCCGGTCAGGAATGGGCACAGAGTTGTGGTGAAGCCGCTCCTGTGTTATTTTAGCTGTGGCTTAGGGTCATTGTCTTGTTGTTAGGTGAAGCTTCAGCCCAGTCTGAGGTCCAGAGCTCTGGAGGAGGTTTTCATCCAGGAGATCTCTGTACTTAGCCGCATTCATGTTTCCATCAATTGTAACCAGTCGTCCTGTCCCTGCAGCTGATAAACACCCCCACAGCATGATGCAGCCTCCACCATGTCTCACTGTTGGGATTGTGTTGGGCAGGTGATGAGCGGTGCCTGGTTTTCTCCACCGCTTACAATTATCACCAGAAAGTTCTATCTTCATCTCATCAGACCGGAGAATCTTATTCCTCATAGTCTGGGATCCTTAATGTGCTTTTGCAAACTCTATAGGGATTTCATATGTCTTGCACTCAGGAGAGGCTTCCGGCACTCTGCCATAAAGGCCCGACTGGTGGAGGCTGCAGGGATAGGTGACTTTGTGGGACTTTCTCCCTTCTCCTTAATGCAGCTGGACTCCAATGAAGGAGTAGAACCATCTCAGGGAGGATCACAAGGGAATAGACAGCATGTGTCTTAATATGAGTGTCTGAGCAAAGGGGCTGAATACTTATAACCTTATGATATTTCAGTTTTTAATTTTTTTAATAAAATTACACAAATATCCACATTTCTGTTTTCTCCAGTCTAGATGGGGCAGAGTGCACATCAATGAGGAAAAATGAACTTCATTGAATTTAACAAATGGCTGCAATGAAAGAAAGAGTGAAAAACTTAAAGGGGTGTGAATACTTTCCGTATTCACTGTATGTCTCTGGATCATGTCAATATACCGTAATTTTTAGATTGTAAGACTCACTTTCCCCCTCTACCACATTGGGAGGAATATGGGGGTGCGTATTAAAATCCAAATCTTGTTTTTTTTTCTTGCCAAGGTTTTTGCGGCAGCAGTGGTGGAACAGAGTGACAGAAGGCAGGGTTGCCAGTGGATGTTGGCAGTGGGGCAATGCCACAGGCCTGGAGCGGGGAGTGTATTGCAGCGATGTGCAATGGAGTACAGAGGCCACCATTGCTTTTCTGGTTTCATTCAGGCAATCTGCACCAGCCTCTACTGCACTGAACTTCAAGAAAATGGCTGCGGAGACCGCGCATGTGCAGATCGAGATCTTGCCTCTCTGAGACCACGATCTGCGCATGCACTCCATTCACAGTCATTTGCCTGCCAGAACCTGCCGCTGTAAGCCACTGCACATCGCTACAACACCCCCCCAGCACTGGGTTGGCAGCATCGTCCAACTACCGACATCCACTGGCGACCTTGCCTCCTGTAACTCCGCTCAACCACTGTTATTGCAATCCCCCTTCGGTAAGCAATGGTGGTGGCCTGGTAGTGGGGGTGTATCGCAGTGATGTGCGATGGCGTATGTTGGTCACCATTGCTTTTACAGGTTTCGGCAAGCAATCTGCACCTTCCTCTACTGCCTTGTACTTCAAGAAAATGGCAGATCGAGATCTTGGCTCTTTGAGATCTTGGTATGCACATGCGTTGCCTCTCCACACATTTGCATGCCGGAACTGCACCACACATTGCTGTGACACACCCCCAGCACCGGGCCCACAGCAGTACCCAAATGCTGACATCAATCGGTGACCTTACCTCTTGTAACTCCGCTCCACCACTGTCATCGCTACACCCCTAGGTAGACGAAGGATGTACCAGGATTGAGATCATATATACCTGGCTGGGATCAGGATGGGGGCCATATATACTAGGATGGAGTATTATATCTGCTTGGATGAGGGATCATATATACTTGGATAGATGCCATGTAAACCAGGAGGGAGACACATATACCAGGATTGAGGTTCACATATACTGATTGTAAGATGGACACTGGCATTACAAAATAACATTTAACATTAAAAATATATATTTTTTCCCATCTCTAAATTTAAGGTGAGTCTTATAATCCAGCGCGTCTTATAAAATGAAAAATACAGTACAGTATGTGCGTAATATGTGAAGGTGTGATATATACACAGTGATAATGTGTGCACAATGTCTATGTATACTTGGGCTCAATGTATATGAATATATTAAACCTTTTCTTTCCCTGGTTCCACAGATCTTATGGCCAATGACTCCATGTCCTTCTATTTTGTCCTTTTTGGATTCCCGGGCCTCCAGGAGAAGTTCTACCCGCTATTTGCAGCACTCATGTTCTGCATTTACAGCTTCTCACTTTGTGCCAATACCATCGTTATCATGATTGTCCTCCTGAAGGATCATCTTCACCAGCCCATGTACATCATTATCGCCAACCTGGCCGTGTCCGACCTGCTCTTTGACACCACCACCTTGCCCAAGATGATCTCTAGGTATATGTGTGGGGCAGAGTCCATCATGTTTTCGGCCTGCTTCATCCAGATGGGCTTCATCCACTCATTGAATTGTCTTGATTCATTGACCATCCTCTTAATGGCCTTTGACCGCTACGTTGCCATCTGTAAACCTCTCCGGTATCACGCCATCATCGGTAGCAGAGTCTCCATATTCCTATGTTTGGCCGCCTGGCTTGCTGCAGGCTCAGTTGGGATATACGTCACGACATTGGCGGTGTTTCTTCCATACTGTGGTCCCAACAGGATAAACAACTTCTACTGTACTGTGTCGAGGGCGGCGATCCTCTCCTGTACTGACTCTTCGGACAATAGGAGGATTGCCTTCTACGCTGGTATAATAATGCACATGTTGCCGTTCACACTCATTGTATTGTCCTATATTATAATAATTCATCAACATCTACACCACCACCCGCCTACAAAACTGGCAAAAAACCCTAAACACCTGCATCACCCACTGGACCTCATTATCATCTTCTACATACCCGAATTATTGACTATGGTTACCAGTGTCTGGTCATCCCCAATCCTGACGTCGCCATTGTGATGACCTTTATCTACACTTATGTGCCACATATCAGCAGCCCCATTATATTCTGCCTCCGAAACAAAGAGATCAAGAGGACTTTCCAAAACATGGTCAAAAAGTTTTGTTGCTTCCGGAAAAAAGTGAAGATAAGAGGACTATCTACCTGTCATAGCGTATAACACTTTTTAGATTTTTTTTTTTATGGTATAGTCGTATAGTTTTCTTTTTTTTGCACAGTCCTATGAGATGACTATTAGAGACAATAACTACTCCCTGGGATTGTGATGTGTGTAGAGTGGGAAAATGTGCGGCAAGCAGACAACTCTAGTTTTCATTCCGGGTGCCCTAACGGCTCAGGTTACAAAGATTTGGTTGTAGAAGCATTGACATCTCTCCAAGGTGTCCAGGAGCCACTACTTAACAGGACAATGCCAAGCCGCATGCTCCTTTCACTTTTGTGAGCTTGGCCTGAACATGCTCCCATGGCTGCAAAGTCTTCTGACTTGTCTCCCATGATTGCAGCATATCCGGACTTGTCTCCCATGATTGCAGCATCTCCAGACTTGTCTCCCATGATTGCTCAGCATATTCCAGTGACTTGTTTCTCCCAATGAGCATTCCAGCTTCTCCGGCACTTGTCTCCCATGATTGCAGCATCTCCGACTTGTCTCCCATGATCAGCATCTCCAGACTTGTCTCCCATGATTGCAGCATCTCCAGACTTGTCTCCCATGACTGCAGCATCTCTGGACTTGTCTCCCCTGACTGCAGCATCTCTGGACTTGTCTCCCATGGCTGCAGCATCTCCGGACTTGTCTCCCATGATTGCAGCTTCTCTGGACTTGTCTCCCATGATTGCAGCATCTCCGGACTTGTGTCCCATGTCTTCATAGTCTTTAATCTTGTCTCCCACGACTGCAGAGTCTCTAGTCTTGCCTCATATGGCTACAGCATTTCTGTTTTTATCTCCCATGGTTGCAGTGTCTCTGAACTTGTCTCCCATGGCTGCAGCATCTCCGAACATGTGTCCAGTGACTACAGATTATCTAGGCCTGTCTGCATCATTTCTGTATTTATCTCCTGTGGTTGCAGAATCTCTGGACTTTTCTCCCATGGCTGGTTTGTCTCTGGACTTGTCTCCCCATTGCTGCAACATCTCCAGAGATGTTTCCTATAGCTGCAGCATCTCTGAATTTGTCTCTTATGAAAGCAGCACCTCTGATCTTGTCTCTCATTGCTGGAGCAATTCCTGACTCGTCTCTCATGACTGCAGCATCTCTGGCTTGTTTCCCATGGCTGCAACATCTTCAAACATGTTTCCCGTTGATGCAACATCTCCAGACTTGTTTCCCCTGGTTGCAGCATCTCCAGACTTGTCTCCATCAAGCACATTGGGGAACATCACTGGTTGGTGATTACACAGGAGCCGCCAGCAGTGGTTCGTGATGATTTGAACAAGTGTACTTAGTGGCAGAACCTTCTTCAGAGGACCTTTTAAAAACTGAGTGATATCAGCCGAGGCTTCATGTGCTGCTCATACTTCAGAATCAAGAAAGTAGGATGTGATGAAATTTTGTTTCCAGTTTTTCATCATTTGCAGATCAGTAACATGTCTATTTGCTTTCAACGAGTTAACTACAAAGACAAAATTAGATTTGGTATTAGTTAATGGAAGGACAGAGACCTAAGTTGGGGTAAAATGGTAGATTGACAGGCTGTTACTTTGAATAAAAAATTGAATCTGTCGCTTCTAAGGAAATTTTGAAGGGAAATCAGAGCTTCCACTAGCGCACTACTGGCCTCAATACAGGCTGCTGCTTTCCATAACTTCTTTTTATAGGAGACCCAAATGTAATTTGTTACGTCTAAGGGCCACGTCACACACACAGATATCTGTGCAGATATTGTTGGCAGATCTCTGGTTGCAGTGAAATCATGGACACATTGTTACATTTGTACACAGCCACAAAATAGAACAATGTGTCCATGATTTCACTGCAACCAGAGATCTGCGAACAATATCTGCCCAATATCTGTGTGTGTGACGTGGCCCTAAGCTACATTTTCCTGGCATTTTTATATTTTTCTTTGTTTAAGCACATAACTATTATAAATCCCTTAAAGGTTTTTATAAAATCTGTGTGTGTACTATATTTATTCTGCAAAATTTGTAATTTACATCCTGTTAACATTTTGCATGGAGATTGGAGACGTGTTGTTTAGGATCCTGGTTGTAATGTCACAACTGGACATTACACCAGGCTTGCCCCAGCCTCCAGCATGCCCACCCTAGTCTTAAACATGCCCTCCAAGCCTCCAGCATGCCTGTCCCAGCCTCCAGCATGTTCACCAGTTTTAGCATGCCCTCCAAGCCTCCAGCATGCTGTCCCGCCTCCAGCATGTTCACCCTAGTTTAAGCATGCCCTCCAAGCCTCCAGCATGCCTGTCCCAGCCTCCGGCATGTTCACCCTTGTCTTAAGCATGCCTTCCAAGCCTCAGCATGCCTGTCCCAGCCTCCAGCATGTTCACCCTAGTTTTAGCATGCCTCCAGCCTCCAGCATGCCTGTCCCAGCCTCCGGCATGTTCACCCTTGTCTTAAGCATGCTTCCAAGCCTCCAGCATGCCTGTCCCAGCCTCCAGCATGTTCACCCTAGTTTTAAGCATGCCCTCCAAGCCTCCAGCATGCCTGTCCCAGCCTCCAGCATGTTCACCCTAGTTTTAAGCATGCCCTCCAAGCCTCCAGCATGCCTGTCCCAGCCTCCGGCATGTTCACCTTGTCTTAAGCATGCTTCCAAGCTCAGCATGCCTGTCCCAGCCTCCAGCATGTTCCCCTAGTCTTCAGCATGCCGCCCCAGTCTCCAGTATGCCCGCCCTGTCTCCAGCAGGCCCCTCCAGTCATCAGCATGCCTAGCCACCCCGTCTCCAATAGGATCACATCCATCTTCAGTGTGGTTCATTCTTCTTCACTGTGCCAGGGCTATCGCTGACACAATTCTCTCTACATCATTGCCGCAGCTGTCCCCTCTGTGAAGGAGACCACTCTGTGACAGTGATGAGGTGTGTGCATGGTCATCTCCTTCACAGAGGAGATGGCTGCGCAAGTGATGCAGAGAGAGATGCACCTTGGGGTCTAGATGTTGCCCTGTTTGGCAACAAGGTTTGACTTTTTTGTTGCCGGATGGACACAGAATTCCCAATTTGTTGCAAGTGGGAAACAAACATGACTATCGGTTTTCCAAAGGCAATGGAGAATTCCCAAAATTTTCTTCCAGCATATGAGGGAAAGATCAATGATTGCATTCCCCATATGGTTGGACAGCAGGCACTGCATGGCTCCTGGCAGTGTGACAAGCCATGACTTCACTGAGATTGTCTAAGGTTACACAACAGTTAAATGCAGCAGGGGATACTCCTGTGTGACCTGAGATAACCTCAGTGGTGTCAGCGCTTGTAACACTAGCTGTCTCATGAGAGACGCGATGTCACATAAGATGTAGTGGTTATATGTCACTGGTATCGTGAGACAGTGTGTGTGAGGAGCGGTGACGTCAGGGAGTGCAGTGCAGTACAACCTTGCGCGATAGCACCTGTGTGACCCCTTGAGTCTGAACTACAGTAATCTTTGTCACGGCACCGCTTGTTACACTCACCAGTGTCTGTGTGCCTTCTCTCACAGCATATGGGGGATGCCTTCTGTGAATGTGACCCCCTATATGCTTGTACAAGGGTCCAGGGAGAGCTGATGTTGTGATGGAAGGGCTCGAGGATTCATCTTGCCCCATGAATAACTCCACAGAGACTTCTAGGGCAGGGGTGGGTAACTCCAGTCCTCAAGGACTGCAAACAGTGCAAGTTTTCAGGATTACTTTAGCATTGCTCAGGTGGTAATTTACTCACTTGCACAGGTGATGATACCAAAACCTTGTGAAATGCTAAGGAACTCCTGAAAGCATGCAGACCTTGAGAATTGTAATTGCCCAGTTCTTTTCTACAGGAGTGTGTGTAGTGTCTTATATTTCCATACCACTCACCTTCAGGCCAGAGGTCTGCGGCTTGTTCATCCGCATATGTAGTGGAGTATCAATGCAGTGGCGACTCAACTTAACCCTACCGTGTACCACCTCTTTCTGCCATCTACCTTCATTAAGGTGACCACCTCCCCAACATAGAGAGTGTGAAATCATAAAGGCAGATGGTCACACAACAGGGTGGACCAGTTTACATAGCACCTGTCACCTGTCACCAGTCCTATCTTCAGTTAGAAACCTAAATTCCCTAAACTCCCTCTTTCCCTCTTCTGAAATAAGGTCGACCACACCACTCTAGGTACTTGCTCCTCAAAGTTGTTACACTTAGACTCCTGCAACCACTCTTGGGCGAAGGCATTTAAGATTCTAATTCCTTCCAAAAATGACAAGGACTGGGGTGGTTCAGGCCTATAACAATACTTGCTGGAGTAGGTGGGGCTCCACATGGCATTGTCCCAGTTGAAGACTTCTGGCGAGGGTGGTACAGAAGGTAGGGAATCAATGGATTCTGCCAATATTAGCTCCTCCTTGTCCTCCACAACATCCTCCTCCTTGATTTGCTGATCCACCGGCTGCAGCACTGGCTGCAGATTTAATAAGGCCAGGCAAGCTGCAGGATCTTACGTTTGACCTGTGGTGGTCTTACTTATGGCTGAAATACGGAAAAGTTGACCTCCTGACTCTGAGCTCCGTTCAACTGGGACCTCTTCAGACATGCGGACTAGCACTGTATCTTGACCTCGCTGTTTATCAGGCCAATATAGGGAGTGCAGTCGTACTCCAACTCACATATGTGGGTATCTCCTCTGCGGGCGGCTCTGGTTGTGGTGAAGCATCCTTGGCCCCTAGGGTGGTGAGGAAAATCACTTCTTCCAGAGCAGGCATCTTTTGGGGCGGATCCCTCAGATCTCTAAAGTGCGGACTGTAGGAACATAGTAGCACAGTGTTGCTGCATTGTATGCAATCCAAAAATGACACCAGCCTCCACGGTGACGTGTCTTTCTTTTGTTTAGGTTCCCGCCTCTTTCAGCGCCAGGACTCAATTGCTTACAGGTATTATTGTTTACCCAATCTCGTTGCTTACCTCCTCATTAATCCCTCTATGGGGTGGGCTGCAGAAGGTACCTGCCTTACAAATGCCATTCCCCATGCCACAGGTAACACCTGGGCTTGCAGTGGTGGCAGAGATTATTGAAGCCCGACATATTTGGAGGAAAATATGAAAAAAAGAAAATAGTTTTTTTCAGTTCCCCACCAATTAATCTAGAATGTTGAATAAGGCTAGAAAGCAATGCATGGACCGGTCCAAAATGAATGCTATAATAACTTACTTTTGGTACTCCCCTTAAAATCCTTTTCTTGGAGCTTCAATTGGGGACAAACGAAGACCTTAGGTTTATGCTTGTTGCCACTGGGAGGCTGACACCATGCAAAAATAGAAAATACAACTCCTCCCCAGCAGTATAAACCCACCAAACGGCACAAAAGAACTGAGTAAACATAGCAATAGGACCAATTGGAGCTACAGTGCGTTATGAAAGTATTGGGCCCCCTTGAACTTTTTAACCTTTTGCCACATTTAGGCTCCAAACATAAAGATATAAATTCTAATTTTTTTGTGAAGAATCAACAATAAGTGGGACACAGTCGTGAAGTGGAACCAAATTTATTGGATTTTTTAAACTTTTTTAACAAATAAAAAACAGAAAGTGGGGCGTGTAATATTATTCGGCCCCTTGAGTTAATACTTTGTAGCGCCACCTTTTGCTGTGATTACAGCTGCAAGTCGCTTGGGGTATGTCTCTATCAGTTTTGCACATGGAGAGACTGAAATTCTTGCCCATTCTTCCTTGCAGAACAGCTGGAGCTCAGTGAGGTTGGATTGAGGCGTTTGTGATCAGCAGTTTTCAGCTCTTTCCACAGATTCTCCATTGGATTCAGGTCTGGATGTGATTTGTCCATTCTAACACCTGGATACCTTTATTTTTGAACCATTCCATTGTAGATTTTGCTTTATGTTTGGGATCATTGTCTTGTTAGAAGATAAATCTCCCCCTTGGTTAAACTCACTCGTCCTCGAGCGACCTGACCGGGTAACAGAAATGTCATTTTTATATTGCATGCATGCATAAACAATTAAACAATACAAGAGTGCTTCATCATCCCTTAACGGGAGGCTCTGACTTGAGCGTTACATAATAACAAAAAACTTTTCCTAGCTTTATAAAAATATAAAAATAGCAATAAGTGCAAAAAAGGGTTTCAGTTCCATAATCTCAGGGTGTCCATATTGTTATCAGTGTCCATATTACATTAGCACCAACAATGCATCTTAATCTGGTTTGTCAACAAAAGTGCCAGTACTCAACCGTCCACGACTGTCTTTGTAAATCTGCAGTTACATCTTTTAATAACGGGTACCTATCTGTACATTTTATACAACACACTGTACATTAACAGGCTGTTCATTATCATTAGTTATACCTATATAATAATATCGATCTACAATAAAACAGTGCTTTCAAACTTCACCGCTGTCCCGCTTCTGTTCGCTGAGCTAGCACTTGGTAGACTCCGAAGGCGTACCAACCTCTACGACCTAAGTGCCAGGAATAGCTGACTTCATTGCCCTCGTACAGGTCTTTACTCGAATGTCCTTTGGGGAGGTAGGACTCCACATCTCTCCTACTTACAGAAATTTCTTTATCCAAACCAGGTTCTTGGATAAATCCCCATCCATTCATTAAATTAGAGTTCACGACCTCTCCCTGATGACGTTCTGAGCTACAGCTGGGACCATCCGGGTGTGCTCCTCTTTGAGATTTATTTCTTCTTCGGCCTACCACCTTACATGGCGCTGTTGACGCTCCCTCTCCTCAGCCAGTCGCCTTTGGGTGAAATAGTCCTCCATCTCTGCACGGGCGGCTCTGCTCCACATCTCATCCTCTCTCGCTCGGGCGGCTTCTCAGAACTCTGCCAGTTCCTTCTGTCGGCGTACCTAGTACATCAGCTCGCTTTTCACAGCCGTTGTCTTCTCTTGGGTCACAGTCTTCGATATTGCAGCTTTCATCATGGGCTCAGCCTCAGGTCGAACAAGCTCCACTGGTTGTTCAGCCTCTAGTTGGACAGGCACTGACGGCTGCTTGGCCTCAGATCTTGCGGGTTCTGCGGGTGGTTCAGCCTCTGCGGTGGTCTGCAGCTCCTCCTTGGGCCTTTCACCCAACAGAATCGGGGGTCTCAACACTCCAGACCCCTGGGCTAATTTGCTCAGGACCTCTCCCAGCGCCTAAACGCCCAGCCCTGAACCCAGTTCAGCTGCAGATTCAAGTCCTTTAACGCGGCCATGTAG
Source organism: Allobates femoralis (assembly GCA_033576535.1). Taxonomy (NCBI): domain Eukaryota; kingdom Metazoa; phylum Chordata; class Amphibia; order Anura; family Aromobatidae; genus Allobates; species Allobates femoralis. Next base: position 743,060,139 of record JARQOC010000002.1, on the reverse strand, counting down.
AACTTCATGTCTAGCTGCAGGGGCAGGTCTGCGCTCCCCTTTTCTTCCGCGGGAAAGCTTACTTCTGCTCCCTCATCCATCAAGCTTTCGGAATCACTGGATACCATTTTCTCTGACCGTCCCTTGGTTTTTGGCTGGCACTCGGGGCAGGCCTGCTCTTTCACGCTTTATGCTGGCCCATCCCACGACGGGAGGCCTGGGAACGCCTCAGAACCAGCACATGGCATTAGTCTCTCTTGCTTGCCATTTTCAGAGTCTCTTTGGTACAACAGTTCAAAAAGTCTTTCAAGGCACACATGACCCTTTATCACTGGGCCGTTCGCATCCTGTTTGTCACGCCAAAATGACTTGCCCCAGGGCCGTGGGGTACTCGGAACTGGGCTGGTTTGGTCTCAGGATCACGAGGCTCAGACCCGGCTCCTTACTTGACTATTGCTTCAACTTAATTGCACTTTTCCTTTCTTCTACCTCTCACCAACACTGCTCTACCCTACTCTCCTCCCTTGGACAGGGTCCTCCCTACAGCGGGTTCACCCACGTCCCTATCTAGGGTCTACGTGTTTGGGTGTTTGCTTAGGATCCCATACCTACCATCTACTGACTACAGGAGAACCACCCCCATGGCTTGGGTGCAGTACCCCTTGTGGCGTCCAAAGCTGTGGGGTGCCACATTGTGAGGTCTTATCCTGGTAGGACAGGGAACCTGCTTACTGAAGTATGCCTCTGAGATAGCAGAACATATAGTTGTGGTCAAAAGTATTGACACCCCTGCAATTCTGTCAGATAATCCTCAGTTTCTTCCTGAAAATGATTGCAATCACAAATTCTTTGCTATTATTATCTTCATTTAATTTGTCTTCAATGAAAAAACACAAAAAGAATTGTCCTAAAGCCAAATTGGATCTAATTCCACCAAACATAAAAAAGGGGGTGGACAAAAGTATTGGCACTGTTAGAAAAATCATGTGATGCTTCTGTAATTTGTATAATTAACAGCACCTGTAACTTACCTGTGGCACCTAACAGGTGTTGGCAATAACTAAATCACACTTGCAGCCAGTTGACATGGATTAAAGTTGACTCAACCTCTGTCCTGTGTCCTTGTGTGTACCACATTGAGCATGGAGAAAAGAAAGAAGACCAAAGAACTGTCTGAGGACTTGAGAAACCAAATAGTGAGGAAGCATGAGCAATCTCAAGGCTACAAGTCCATCTCCAAAGACCTGAATGTTCCTGTGTCTACCGTGCGCAGTGTCATCAAGAAGTGTAAAGCCCATGGCACTGTGGCTAACCTCCCTAGATGTGGACGGAAAAGAAAAATTGTCAAGCGATTTCAACGCAAAATTGTGCGGATGGTGGATAAAGAACCTCGACTAACATCCAACAAGTTCAAGCTGCCCTACAGTCCGAGGGTGCAACAGTGTCAACCCGTACTATCCGTCGGCGTCTGAATGAAAAGGGACTGTATAGTAGGAGAGCCAGGAAGACCCCACTTCTTACCCCTAGACATAAAAAAGCCAGGCTGGAGTTTGCCAAAACTTACCTGAGAAAGCCTAAAACGTTTTGGAAGAATGTTCTCTGGTCAGATGAGACAATAGTAGAGCTTTATAGGCAAAGGCATCAACATAGAGTTCACAGGGGAAAAAAAGAGGCATTCAAAGAAAAGAACACGCTCCCTACAGTCAGACATGGCGGAGGCTCCCTGATGTTTTGGGGTTGCTTTGCTGCCTCTGGCACTGGACTGCTTGACCGTGTGCATGGCATTATGAAGTCTGAAGACTAGCAACACATTGTGCAGCATAATGTAGGGCCCAGTGTGAGAAAGCTGGGTCTCCCTCAGAGGTCATGGGTCTTCCAGCAGGACAATGACCCAAAACACACTTCAAAAAGCACTAGAAAATGGTTTGAGAGAAAGCACTGGAGACTTCTAAGGTGGCAGCAATGAGTCCAGACCTGAATCCCATAGAACACCTGTGGAGAGATCTAACAATGGCAGTTTGGAGAAGGCAGCCTTCACATATCAGGGACCTGGAGCAGTTTGCCAAAGAAGAATGGTCTAAAATTCCAGCAGAGCATTGTAAGAAACTCATTGATGGTTACCGGAAGCGGTTGATCGCAGTTATTTTGGCTAAAGGTTCTGCAAGCAAGTATTAGGCTGAGGGTGCCAATACTTTTGTCCGGCCCATTTTTGGAATTTTGTGTGAAATGATCAATGTTTTGCTTTTTGCTTCATTCTCTTTTGTGTTTTTTCATTGAAGACAAATTAAATGAAGATAAAAATACCAAAGAATTTGTGATTGCAATCATTCTCAGGAAGAAACTGAGGATTATCTGACAGAATTGCAGGGGTGTCAATACTATTGGCCACAACTGTATCCACTGGGCAATCGTGTGACTTTGGAAGCTTGTGAGGATTGTGTGGAATCACTAAGAGAAAGTCCGAATGCCTTAAGGAAGAGATCCGTGATAGATAAATGTAAAATGATCTCACCAGATCCAGATAATGTAATTTCCTTTCTTGAGGGTGAGATAATGCCGGGCAAAGAGAGGGTAGCATGATCTCTTTGTTGATGTGAAACGATGAAACCACCTTTGGTAGAAATCTTTCCGAGGGGCGAAGGACCACCTTGTCCTAATGGAAAATCAAATAGGTGGAAAGGCAGGAAAGAACTGCGAGCTCAGACACCCGCCGAATGGGGCTGATCGCAATACGGAAGACAACCTTCCAAGAAAAGAGAAGCAAGCTGACTTCCTACTGGGGCTCGAAGGGGGAGTCCTGAAGTATGGCGAGAACCAAGTTCAGATCTCAGGGATCAACTGGGGGCACGAAAAGGCAGCATGGCATGAGCAACCCCTTGGAGAAACGTCCTGACCTGTGGTCGCGAAGCAAGCTACCTCCGGAAAAGAACTGATAGAGTGGACACTTGGACTTTCAGGGCACTAAGGGACAGACCTGACTACAAAAGCTAGGAGAGATGAAAGAGAAAAGACCATCGGGGGAAGATTGCGCTCTACGCACCAGCAGAAGAGGGCCTTCCGCATACGATGGTATGCATGCGAGGAAGATGGTTTCCTGGCCTTTCACAACGTTTGAATGACTTGCTCAGAAAAACCCGAAGTTCTAAGTACCACGGCTTCGACAGCCGTACTGAAAAATTCAGTGACTGAGAATTTGGGTGCCGAAAAAAGGCCCTGAGTCAGGAGGTCCAGGACGTCAGGGAGTCTCCAAAGGGAATTTCCGAATTTCCACATACCAAAAGCGTTTGGGCCAATCTGGGGTAACGAGAGTGATGGCTATTCCTTCCGCCCTGATCTTCAGGATCCTGGGAATGAAAGAGGAGGGGAGAACATAAAGAGAAGAGAGAATTGTGTCCATGGAATTGCTATAGTGACTGAGTCATGAGCCTGGGTTCTCTGGACCTGGCTATAAAGGGATGGAGTTTATAATTGTACCTGGAGACTATTAAGCTCATGTCTGTAAATCCCACATCTGATATAAAACTGATGGATTTAGCAACCGGATCCAACCCCCCTGGACTGAGATAGTCGGCTGCCCAGTTGTCCACTCTGGGAATGTGGATTGTAGAGATGGCTTGTACTTATAGTTTGGCCCACTCTAGGATTCGGTCCACCTACATCATGGCTGAGAGACTTCAAGCCCATCCCTGGCGATTTATGTATGCCATGGCCGTTGTATCCAGACATGGAGACCTGCCAGAATGTCCTGCCAGAAGAGAAGGACTTGAAAGATCGTCCAGAGCTTTAGAACATTTATGGGCAGGGAGGCTTCTTGAGCAATCTATTGGCTCTGAGCTCTGTTAGTCACATAGCTGAGGAAGGTTGCACCCCAGGCTGCGATCTGTGGAGATGACTGTCCACCTTACTGGAAAAAAACAACCTTCCCTGAGTGAGAAGGGGAGATTAGATCCACCACAGGAGGGAGTGCCGACTTGGAGAGGCGTACTGGGCGGTCGAGACTTTGGAGGGAGTGGTCCATCTTGCTAAAAAGAAGTGCTAAGCGGGACGGGTATGGTACTCTGCAAAAGGAATCGCCTTGGTCGAGGACAACATTCTGCCCAGCATCCTCATGGAATAAATGAAGTCACGGCAAAGAGAGATGTCTGGGAATGTGAATCCTAGACAGCAGAGTGGCACGCTTCTCCGGTGGGAGGAAAATGTGGGACTGAGCAGAGTAGAATATAATTCCCAAAAAGGTGATCCGTTGGGCCAGGATCAGACAGGACGTCTTGACATTGATGATCCAGCCCAGGTGATGGAGGGAGTCAAGAGAGATCTGTAGACTCTCAAGGCACTCTGAACGCGAGGGGGTCTTTATCAAAATGTCATCCAGGTAGGGTATTGCCAAAATTATCTAGGACAGGGGGATGGCTACTACTGCCGTTATGAGATTCGTGAAGACTAGGGATGCGCGAGTATAATTGTTACTATTCGGTACTCACCAAATAGTAACGATATTCGGGCTGCTCGCTACTCCGCGAGTTTCTTGCAATTACTCGTTAGGAGTAGCGAGTAGTACATTCACTTTCACAGTGTATGTATATACTCTGCAAAAGTGGAATAAAAGTGAATAAAAGTTGTTAAAAATAAAAAAATACTCACCCATCTGACAGCTGCTCCGGGGACCCGAAAAGAAGACATTCCATGTACGGCTAGGACCTGTCAGTCTGATAGCCAATGAAATGGCCTGATGTCACAAACCACATGATTGCTACCAGCCACCCAATTGCCCAGATTGCCAGGTCTTGAACGTGCATCAATGACTTGACAATTTGGCCAATCAGGTGGCTGATAGTGATCATGTGGTTTGTGACGTCAGGCCATCTTATTGGCCAGATCGCTACCAGCCATCTGATTGGCTATCATACTGACAGTTCCTAGTCATACATGCAGGGCCGGTTTTAGACCAAGTGGGGCCCTAGGCGAGATTGAGAGTGGGGCCCCAAACTATGAAATAAAAATAGTACCCGTACAGTTGTATACAGTATATACAGCAGCCCCAGTGGTATATACAGGCCCCAGTAGTATATACAGCAGCCCTAGTGGTATCCAGCAGCCTCCCCAGTGCTATATACAGGCCCCAGCAGTATTACAGCAGCCTCCCCAGTGGTATACACAGGCCCCAGCAGTATTACAGCAGCCTCCCCAGTGGTATACACAGGCCCCAGCAGTATATACAGCAGCCTCCCCAGTGCTATATACAGGCTCCAGCAGTATATACAGCAGCCTCCCCAGTGCTATATACAGGCCCCAGCAGTATTACAGCAGCCTCCCCAGTGGTATACACAGGCCCCAGCAGTATTACAGCAGCCTCACCAGTGGTATACACAGGCCCCAGCAGTATTACAGCAGCCTCCCCAGTGCTATATACAGGCTCCAGCAGTATATACAGCAGCCTCCCCCAGTGCTATATACAGGCCCCAGCAGTATTACAGCAGCCTCCCCAGTGGTATACACAGGCCCCAGCAGTATTACAGCAGCCTCACCAGTGGTATACACAGGCCCCAGCAGTATTACAGCAGCCTCCCCAGTGGTATATACAGGCCCCAGCAGTATATACAGCAGCCCCAGTGGTATACAGCAGCCTCCCCAGTTGTATATACAGGCCCCAGCAGTATATACTGCAGCCCCAGTGGTATACAGAAGCCTCCCCAGTTGTATATACAGGCTCCAGCAGAATATACTCAAGCCCCAGTGGTATACAGCAGCCTCCCCAGTGGTATATACAGGCCCCAGCAGTATATACAGCAGCCCCAGTGGTGGTGTATACAGGCAGCCCCAGTCAGTGGTGGTGTATACAGGCAGCCCCAGTCAGTGGTGGTGTATACAGGGCCCCAGTCAGTGGTGGTGTATACAGGGGCCCCAGTGGTGGTGTATACAGGGGCCCCAGTGGTGGTGTATACAGGGGCCCCAGTGGTGGTGTATACAGGGGCCCCAGTGGTGGTGTATACAGTGGCCCCAGTGGTAGTGTATACAGGGCCCCAGTCAGTGGTGGTGTATACAGGGCCCCAGTGGTGGTGTATACAGGGGCCCCAGTGGTGGTGTATACAGGGGCCCCAGTGGTGGTGTATACAGGGGCCCCATTGGTGGTGTATTCAGGGGCCCCAGTGGTGGTGTATACAGGGGCCCCAGTGGTGGTGTATACAGGGCCCCAGGGCCCACTGGTTGTGTATACAAGGCCCCAGGGCCCACTGGTGGTGTATACAGGGCCCCAGGGCCCACTGGTGGTGTATACAGGGCCCCAGGGCCCACTGGTGGTGTATACAGGGCCCCAGGGCCCACTGCTGCTGTATACAGGGCCCCAGGGCCCACTGCTGCTGTATACAGGGCCCCAGGGCCCACTTCTGCTGTATACAGGGCCCCAGGGCCCACTGCTGCTGTATACAGGGCCCCAGGGCCCACTGCTGCTGTATACAGGGCCCCAGGGCCCACTGCTGGTGTATACAGGGCCCCAGGGCCCACTGCTGGTGTATACAGGGCCCCAGGGCCCCGTGGTGGTGTATACAGGGCCCCAGGGCCCACTGCTGGTGACTGTGTACAGGGGCCCCCTCCTCCCCTCCCTGTAAAAGAAGACACACACATCATCATACTTACTTACTCTCTGCCGCTGCCGCTGTTCGCCAGTCTGCACCGCGCTCCGACTTCTTCCTGGCTGCTTCCTGTTGTGACGACTGTGCCTGCGGCTGCGCCCGGCGCCGGTCAAGCCGGATGAAGTCGGAGCGCGGTGCAGAGCACTGTCTGCAAGTGGCCGCGGGGCTGCCGCGCCGGCGGCGCCGGCTATCATCCGACCGGGCCAGGGGGCCCTCTGAAGCTTGGGGGCCCTAGGCAAATGCCTAGGATGCCTGCCCCTAACGCCGGCCCTGCATACATGGGATGTCTTCTTTTCGGGTCCCCAGTGCAGCCGTCGGATGGGTGAGTATGATATTTTTTTTATTTTTAACAACTTTTATTCACTTTTATTCCATTTTTGCAGTGTACAGTAGGTATAGATACACTGCGAAAGTACTCGGTTCCGCATTCACTTTCATTGGACTCGCTATACTTGCAATGAGTGCCGAGTATCGGGACCTACTCGTTACGAGTATAGCGAGTCTGAATATTGCAGTACTCGCTCACCCCTAGTGAAGACCTGGGGGAGCAGTGGATAAGCTAAAAGGGAGGGCGGTAAACTGATAGTGTTGGTCTCTTAGCACAAAGCAGAGGAATCACTGGTGAGAGGCTTGAATGGGAATATGTAGATAGGCATCCTGGATGTCTATGGAAGCCAGGAATTCTCCATGGATGCTATCACGTAGTGAATTGACTCCATCCTGAGATGTCTCAACTGAAGTTTTTAAGTCCCAAATTTAGTGGACAGAACCCCCCTTTTTTTGGGACCACATAGAGATTCGAGTAGAAGCCCGAAAAGTGTTGTTGAGCTGGTACAGGGATTATGACGCCTGCGTCGGAGAGAGAAGAGACGGCCTGAAAGAACCCGAGAATTAGGGCTGGGTCCCTTAGGGGCCGAGACAGGAAAAAAAGGTCATGGGGAAAAAAGTGAATTCAATCTTGTACCCAACCGAGAAAACATTTTGAACCCAAGAGTTGTCAATCACTGAGAGGCATTCTGAACGGAAGGGCTAGGAGACGACCCCCAAGATTGGGGGTGGCATTATGAACGTTTGGAGCTGGATCCAGTGTGCTGTGAGCAGGCATTATGAAGGTGTAATGAAGTGGCGGGCTTGTAGGAAGGCCTCTTCCGATTCTGGCGCATGGGGGATTGGTCATACCGGTTGGGGGTTCTGGACACTGGTTTTCAAAAGGACCAGAATAGAAAATTGCACTTCTTAGAAAGGGGGCGCTTGTGCTTTGCCTGGGGGAAAGAAGTACTCTTCCCACCTGTGGCAGTGTCCGGGCATCTGCTGACCCTAAAGACCTTCTCTGGTGGGCGAGTGGGTAGGGTAGCTGAAGGCCCAGGGCGGGCATCTACGTCCATCTACATCTATGACTCTTGATCTCTGTGCGGGGTGACGGATTTGCTAAACCCCCCTGTATTCCTTGATAATTTCTTGAGAAAAATGAAAAATAAAATGTCTTGGTAGAAACAAGGCTCAGGGTAGACCTGTGTCTGCCTCCTAGGACACTAAGCTAAAAACTGAGTTCTCTTTTTGCCAGTTGGTGGCTGTATAATGATGGGGAGGAGTTGTCTTTTCTGTTTTTACATAGCGTCATCCTCCTAGTGGCAGCAGCATACACTCAAAGTCTTCCTGTGCCGCCAATGTAGCGATAAATAACATCTGTATTCTAACCTTATGGAATGAAATGAAATAGTGATTGCACATTTTTAAAGAAGCAATATCCATAGTATTATGTTTCATGAGTGTGAACAGACCTATTAGACCATGTAAATTAAGCATATAATGGCCATATGATGTTTTTATCTGAATTGCTAGCAGATAAGTGTAGAAGAGTTGGCCTTGCGCACTACTGACCTTCTGCAATAATCAAGGCTTGCTCTCTAAATTGAAAAAAAATATTAAAAGCTCTCTTAAAGGGATGTTTAAAGGCCACATTTGGCACTGTTCCAAAAATTCACAGCCTGCAGGTGTCCCAACACCTGGAAACGTAGGAAGCTTAAAAACTTTCCTTTACAGCTCCATTAAATACACCATTTAGAAGGAGAAAAAATGGTTGTACCAAAGGGTGTGAACTCACCGTACCTTAGGGTAGGGGTATGCTCAGACACCGGGTCTTCTTTTGGTCCCAAACCTTCAAAAAAAGCTTTAGGGCCATTGTCAAATTTTTTATTTTTCCCCCAAAACAAAGCCGCGTTCGGTGATTTTGATGTAAATTGCTGTTTTTGATCTCGAACTGAATCGTCAAAGTTGATGCTGAATTTGAAAACGGGCGTGTTCTAGGAAGGTTCACACGTCTCTAATTATGTGTTTAACGGTAAGTGCTGTGTATTATCATGAAAGAACGTCTGTCAAAGTCAGTCTCATTTCAGATGTGTCACTTTGTCTGATATGTAACTGTCAAATAATAATAATAATAATATTAATGATAATAATAATGATGTAGGCTAACATTTCTTTCTTCATTCCATCTCTCCTCGACTTCAGCTGTCGGGTTCGGAGCAGCAGATCTTTAGGTCATTAGGGATTGTTCCTGCTACACAGAGATCTGTATAAAAAGCCGAGACGGCAGCAACAACAGACAGCAGCAGGAGGAGGCAGCAGGAGGAGGCAGCAGGAGGCATCTGCAGGAGACACGAGCTGGCGGCAGGTCGGCATTACAGCAATCTGGATAATAAATGCAGCCCAGAACATTTATCCCTGTATGATACATTGTGACCAGAGTCCCACAATATGTAGACAGTTACTATAACAGGCGAATTACCACTATGTTATCTGTGCTGTTACATAGGACTGCAGGTGACATCTACTACATTATCTGTACTCAGAGATATCACTGTGTTATCTGTGGTGTTACATAGGACTGCAGGTGACATCTACTACATTATCTGTATTCAGAGATATCACTGTGTTATCTGTAGTGTTACATAGGACTGCAGCTGACATCTACTACATTATCTGTACTCACAGATATATATCACTGTGTTATCTGTGGTGTTACATAGGACTGCAGGTAACATCTACTACATTATCAGTACTTGGAGAGATATGACTGTGTTATCTGTAGTGTTACATTGGACTGCAGGTGACATCTACTACATTATCTGTACTCAGGGATATCACTGTGTTATCTGTGGTGTTACATAGGACTGCAGGTGACATCTACTACATTATATGTACTCAGAGATATCACTGTGTTATCTGTGGTGTTACATAGGACTGCAGGTGACATCTACTACATTATCTGTACTCAGAGATATCACTGTGTTATCTGTGGTGTTACATAGGACTGCAGGTGACATCTACTACATTATCCGTACTCAGAGATATCACTGTTGTATCTGTGGTGTTACGTAGGACTGCATGTGACATCTACTACATTATCTGTACTCAGAGATATCACTGTGTTATCTGTAGTGTTACATAGGACTGCAGGTGACATCTACTACATTATCTGTACTCAGAGATAGCACTGTGTTATCTGTGGTGTTACATAGGACTGCAGGTGACATCTACTACATTATCTATACTCAGAGATATTACTGTGTTATCTGTGGTGTTACATAGGACTGCAGGTGACATCTACTACATTATCTGTAATCACAGATATATCACTGTGTTATCTGTGATGTTACATAGGACTGCAGGCGACATCTACTACATTATCTGTACTCAGAGCTATCACTGTGTTATCTGTGGTGTTACATAGGACTGCAGGTGATATCTACTACATTATCTGTACTCGGAGATATCACTGTGTTATCTGTGGTGTTACATAGGACTGTAGGCAACATCTACCACATTGTCTGTACTTAGATAGACATCAATGTGTTATCTGTGGTGTTACATAGGACTGCAGGTGACATCCCCTATATTATCTGTACTCAGAGATATCACTGTTATCTGTGGTGTTACGTAGGACTGCAGGTGACATCTACTACATTATCTGTACTCAGAGATATCACTGTTATCTGTGGTGTTACATAGGACTGCAGGTGACATCTACTGCATTATCTGTACTCAGAGATATCACTGTATTATCTGTGGTGTTACATAGGACTGCAGGTGACATCTACTACATTATCTGTACTCAGAGATATCACTGTTATCTGTGGTGTTACATAGGACTTCAGGTGACATCTACTACATTATCTGTACTCAGAGATATCACTGTGTTATCTGTGGTGTTACATAGGACTGCAGGTGACATCTACTACATTATCTGTACTCAGAGATATCACTGTGTTATCTGTGGTGTTACATAGGACTGCAGGTGACATCTACTACATTATCTGTACTCAGAGAGACATCACCTGGGTTAATCAGGATCACTGTAAATGACGGCGGATGAGCACTCATACTGTGAAACATTAAGGGAAATATGTTTAACTAATTCTAAACACAACCACATCCCCGATTATACGAGGGTGTGAACAGTTTTGCAGTCAGATTATTGTAGTTTTATTTTCCCCTATATTTAGTTTTTCCACACTGGGTTTCTACGGTTTATAGACGACATGTTGTCCTGAAATGTTTCTTCTTTGTAGGATTTTTATTTAATTTTGAGTTCATAAACTTCTTCAGTGAAACATTCGCTGCATTATTTTGTGTGAGATAATTTTTTCTTTCTAAAACCTCAATATTATTCTATTTTTCTGCCTTTTTTTAATGGTAGACCTAAAGATACATCGACGACACAACCAAATGTTAAAGATTAATAATCTACGGTGCCAAAGCAAAATGTCAAAAACGGTCACTAAATTCTTGGTTGACATTTTGATCAGACTCTATGAGCCCACCGCCGTGTGCCGGGAAATGGCTTAGTTCTTTGCCGTACCCACTGCTGCCATGATAAAGCAGCGGCCGGGGGAGCGAGTCGAGCTGCCGGACAATGCTGCCATGGCTCTGGATAACACCACCTCATAGACACTGCATCACTGCAACAATGGCCACCTCAGCCATAGGGAGCTACTGTCAGGTTTGCTTTGTCGCTTTGATATGTCGATGGGCTCATATAAATTAAGAACTTCCTGTGCAGTTTTAAAATATTTTGCTCAGCTGTAATAGATTCTTTTGTATAATATTAATATGTGCACTCTTCCGTCTTGAGTGGTCCCCGAGGGTCACAGCTTCCCAATAAGTCATTGTAAGACTCTATTTGTAGTCCTTCATGCCTAATGATATTAAATAATAATAATAATAATCTTTATTGATATAGCGCCAACATATTCCACAAAGTTATCAGAGAATACAATACAATACAAAAAACAATACAAAGCATAATACAATAATTAATGCAAAATAAAGATTTTAGACAGTCGTTAAAGTCAGTCATTGCCAGCTCCTTTGCCAATTCCAGAAAGTCTGTGGACTCACTTGTCCTTGGATTTCATTGTTGATTTACCATTGGTGAGATACCTGTGATTTGGGTGGTAGTCGACCGATTCAGTAAATGAGATCACTTGGTTACATTATCAGGGTTACCTAATGCCAAAAGGCTTTCTAAGTTGTCTATCAGTCTTGTGGTAGGATTACATGGAATCCCATGGAATATTGTATCTGATAGGGGACAATCGTTAAAGTCTATCATAGTCAGTCTGCCGGCCGGGAAAAGGACTCTTTTGCCAATTCCGGAAAGATTGTGGACTCACTTGTCCATGGATTTTATTATTGATTTGCCTTTGTTCAGAGGGAAAACTGAGATTTGGGTGTTAGATGATCAATTCAGTAAACAGGATCACTTCATTCCGTTATCAGGGTTACCGTACCTAATGCCGAAACACTCAATCATGTGTTAAGATCACATGGAATCCCACCAAAACATTGTTTCTGATAGGGAAGTGCAATTTGTCTCCAAATTTTGGAGAGCGTTTTGTAAAATATTAGGGTTAAAATTATGATTTTCCTATATTTATCACCCTGAAACCAATAGTCAGAGAGGACAAATCGGTCGAGCTAATGTTAAGATGTTTTGTTGTGGTTCAGTAGGAGGACTGCTCCTTGTTATTACCTCTTGCGGAGTTCCCTTTTAACAGTCTGGTCAATCAGTGTTTCTTTTATGATTATGGTTTTCATCCCCATTTTGGTGAATTTTCTAGAATGTGTTTTCAGTATCCTGGAGTAGAGATGGCCGTACAGAAAATCGGGAATGTCAGGAGGAAGGTTCAAAAGAATGTTGGGTTTGCCCAAGTTTGGCAAAAATGTAAAGCTAAAGTGCTTAGCAGGCCCATATTAAAGGTAGGAGATAATATTGAGTTATGTTTCAAAAATATTAAGCTAAACATGCTATCAGCAAAATTAGGTCCTAAATTTATTGACCTGTATGAATTTCTGGAGGCAGGGGCGGACCTACTGTGGTGCAGCTTGTTCAGCTGCACCAGGGCCCCAACCGGGTAGGGGGCCCCTCAAACACCTGTAGGGGGCCCCCCGTGACCCTGTGTTAGAGGAGGTTAACTGAGGGAAGCTTCCTGCTTTCCTTGGCTGTTCCCGCCCCTCCTCTCCTCTGCGGCCCTGGCTCCCAGACCTGCAATGCGCGGCTCGGCGCAGGTTGGAGCCGCTTGCCCCAGCTAATATCCCCCCGCTCCTCACCTAAAGCTGCCAGCACCCCACCCGCTCCTCACCTAAAGCTGCCAGCACCACCCCCACCACCCTGCTCCTCACCTGAAGCTGCCAGCACCCCTCCCCCACTCCTCGCCTAAAGCTGCACCAGGGTCCGCCAGGCTAAAGATCCGCCACAGTCTGGAGGTCATTAATTCGGCTGACCTTACATTGAAACTCCATTAGTCTCTTCGTCCATAACATTTTTACAAGTCTCTGTTAAAACTATTTGCGCCTTCAGTGATGTCTCCCTCATCCTCATCTCCTTCTGTTTCCATCACGGGGTAGGTTAGAGTACCATGGGTTCTTGGAATGTCCAGAATTCCTTCCAACATCTGGTTCATTGGTAGGGATACAGACGTGAGGAGAGATCATGGATAGAGATGAGCGACCTTTCCCCGAACATGTTTGCCAATTTCAAATCCGGCACGAATATTGCAGATTCTGTTTGCGACCCGAGCAATTTACCCAAAAAATCGCCGACCATGACTTTGCTCGGGAAAAAAGTTTAAAATTTAAAATGGCCTCAAAACTTTCCCTGATTTTTAGGGCCAAAACGGATGACTAGAAACAGCACCTAACCACATGATTAGGAATATTCCCAGTCATAAGGTCAACCATTATCTTTCAACCCTTAGAATTTTTTGGTGCTTTCAAATAATTGTAATTTTCCGGTGTTTTTCACACCTGCAGGTGTGAATTTTGGAAACAGTGTCAGATGTGGCAGCAGCTGTAAAGTCCAGGAACTTTACAATGTCCTTAAAGGGAATCTGTTGGGTTAAAACTGCAGATGTAACTGATATCCTTTTCTAATTCCTTTCTCTAAGGTCTCTCTATTCATGTATTTATATTATTTATGTTTCCCTCCTATCTTCTGTAAACTGCAAAATAAAAGATTAATTCCATCTGCCAATCACAGTGAGCTCTCTGCTGCCCTCTCCCCAAAGAATGAATATTCATGCATCATTACCCTGTTCTGCCCTCCTGTTGTGTGACTCATTGCATGCAGAAGGAGAAAGAAAGGGGGAGGAGATGTAGCTGCAGCTCTGAGCATAGAGCACAGAGGGGAAGGACAGAACTCCAGCTTGGATAGGCGTGGCTGTTTAAATAACACTTGAACACAGCCAGGACTAATCAGATCTTAAAGTAATGAAGAGGACTAATGTACTAGCTCCCTGCTGGGTGTGGAGGTGCTCATAGCAAGAGAACTAAACAGAGTACAATAATATAAAATAACCAGACAGAGTCCCTTTAAAACATATGTTTAAGCAATAAATAAAAGAAAGAAACATATATATATATATTTTTTTTCTTAATTTTTTTATTATTATTATTTTTTTTAGAGAGCACACCTTTATTATTACAGAGGGTCAGCAGCATGTGAGGCCATCTGTTCTACAGTTATGTGATAGCAATTTATATAAAAATAGCTTATGGCCATTATATGCTTCACATACATGATTTTATAGGTCTGTTCACACCTATGAAACACCATACTATGGATATTCTTTCTTGACAATGTGTAATATTTTATTTAATTTAATTCCATATGTTTAGAATACAAAATGTTGGCATGTGCACAAGTGTGTTATATGTATCATTAATATTGAATTTGTCCTTGCATTGCTGTTCTTCATTTTGTTTTTCTTAAGCCATTCAAAGATGGACTTGCTGTTGTGTTTTGGATTATTGTTCCGCTATATAACCCAAGTGCGTGTCAGCTTGAGGTCATGAACAGAAAGGTGGACCTTCTCCTTCAGGATTTTTTGGTTACAGCTAGGGATGAGTAAGTATACGCGCTACTATTCGGTATTCGCTGAATAGTAGCGGTATTCGGGCTACTCGCTACTCTTCGAGTACTTATGAGTACTCGGGAGTAGAGAGTAGTCCTAATACTTTCGCAGTGTATCTATAGATACACTGTGAAAGTAGCCTAAAGGTGAATAAAAGTTGATAAAAATAATAAACTTACATACTCACCTTCCGACGCCTGCACCGGGACCGGCAGAGAAGACATCCGATCACTGGACAAGGACCTGTCACTGCCAGCCAATCAGATGGCCGGTAGCGATCTGGTCAATCAGATGGCGCCACGTCACAACCACATGATCGCTAGCAGCCACCTGATTGGCCAATTTGCAAGGTCCTAGATGTACTATCAGGACCTTGCAAACTGGCCAATCAGGTGGCCCCTAGCGATGACGTAGCTGTGACGTGGCGCCATCTGATTGGCCAGATCGTTACCGGCCATCTAATTGGCTGGTAGTGACAGGTCCTTGTCCAGCAATCGGATGTCTTTTCTGCCGTTCCCGATACAGGCGTCGGAAGGTGAGTATGTAAGTTTATTATGTTTAAAAACTTTTACTCTCTTTTAGGCTACTTTCGCAGTGTATCCTTAGATACACTGCGAAAGTATTCATACTCGCTATACTCGCAACAAATTTCTTTGGATCACTGAATGATGTCTAGCTCTAGAGGATCTTTTGGTCTACTTCTCTTTGTCAGGCGGTACTTAATTAAGTGATTTATTAATTTATAATAACTTTTTCACACATGGCCCTGTAGCTTTGTCGGACATTTACATTTGTTTGGTAATCTGAAACATTTAAGTGACAAACATGCAAAAGAATAAGAGACCAGAAAGGGGCAAAGACTTTATCACATCACAGTATATCCATGTGTAATGTGTACATTTGAGTCGATGGGTATGTGTATAATATATGAGTGTGTCAATTATACACGTGCACTGGGCATATGTGTGTGTGATGTGCCAATATGTGGGTGACTTATATGTATAACTTATCTATTTATATATTTTTGGCTTACAAAGAATTGTACATTGCAACAAACCTTGAGCCAGAGGTGTAACTACGTTTTCTGGCACCCGGGGCAAGGATTTATTTTGGCGCCCCCCTATCCCCCCCGCCACCACCAATTTTTATTTGATGAGGCATAGTGTATATATACCTCAGGTATATATATGTATACATCAGACAGGCACACTATGAGGTGTATATATATATGTATACATCACCAGGCAGGCACACAAACTATGAGGTGTATATATGATATACACACCTCATAGTGTGTGTGCCTGCCTGATGTATATATATATATATATATATATATATACAATCATCCAAAATAGATAACACCGGGCACTAAACGCTTATAGTTAGGGCGGGCTGTGACACTTCTGCAGCTGTACCTGGTGGTGCTGGCTCTTGATAGCGGGAATCAGCAATACAAAAGAAAACAATGTCCGCACTCACCGGTAGTTGATCTTGAGACTTTTTAATTCCTGTTCACATCAATGAACAAAGTAAATCAGCAAGGGAGGGGGTGCAGGGGCGAAGGACGACAGCACGCCGTTTCGTGGTTGTGTACCGCTTAGCGGACCCGTGGAAGCGGTACACAACCGCGAAACGGCGTGCCGTCGTCCTTCGCCCCTGCACCCCCTCCCTTGCTGATTTACTTTGTTCATTGATGTGAACAGGAATTAAAAAGTCTCAAGATCAACTACCGGTGAGTGCGGACATTGTTTTCTTTTGTATTGCTATATATATATATATATATATATATATATATACACTTCAGGTATATATATGTATACATCAGGCAGGCACACTATGAGGTATATATATGTATACATCACCAGGCAGGCACACACACTATGAGGTATAATATTATACCTCATAGTGTGTGCCTGCGCCTGATGTATACATATATACACCTCATAACCCCAGCTGGGCCAGCCCAGGACAGGCACCCACCCACAAACCCCCCCCCCAATCCCATCCCCCCGCCTGTTTAGTTTACTTTATTACCGGAACGGATCAACGGAAGACTCAGTCTGAGTCAGGAGGAGGCAGGCACAGCAGCTCCTCGGCACTTCTTCTCCTCTCCGTCCCAGACTGTGCGGCGCGCGGGGTGACGTCAGCCGCAGCGCGACGTGCCCGGGGGGCGGGTTTGTGTACACACAGCTCTGCGGCCGCCCGTACACAATATGCGGCGAGGGAGATTAGTTCCGGCGGCGGCGCTGCAGTGCCACCGCCGACGCCTGGTCACCTGATGATGGCACCGGCGCCCTCCACTGAGTGGCGCCCGGTGCAAGAGGTCCGGCTGCACCCCCCTGGATACGCCCCTGCCTTGAGCTGTGATAAGTATTAGCTTTTTGTATGTACTGTATGTTTGTATCCCAATAAGACTTCTCCTTGTCTCTCTGATTCCATAGATCTTATGGCCAATGACTCCACTTCCTTCTATTTCGTCTTTGTTGGATATTCGGGCCTCCAGGAGAAGTTTTACCCTTTGATTGCAGTGGTCATCTTAGGCATTTACACCTTCTCACTTTGTGCCAATACCATCGTTATCATGATTGTCCTCCTGAAGGATCACCTTCACCAGCCCATGTACATCATTATCGCCAACCTGGCCATGTCCAACCTGCTCTTTGACACCACCACCTTGCCCAAGGTCATCTCCAAGTATTCGTATGGGGCAGAGTCCATCTCCTTTACAACCTGCTTCATCCAGATGGCCTTCGTCCACATGTTTAATACTCTTGACTCATTAACCATCCTCTTAATGGCCTTTGACCGTTACGTGGCCATTTGTAAACCCCTCCGGTATCACGCCATCATCAGTAATCGGATCTCCATATTCCTATGTTTGGCCGCCTGGTTTGCCGCAGCATTCGTTGGGATATACGTCACGACATGGGGGGTGTTTCTTCCATACTGTGGTCCCAACAGGATAAAAAACTTCTACTGTGGTGTCTTGAGGGTGGTGGCCCTCTCCTGCTCCGACACAACTGCCATTAAGACTAATGCATTCCATACTGGTCTGATAATACACATGGGCCCGTTCTCACTCATTGTAATGTCCTATATTGTAATATTTAGCAATATCCGCACCAAAACCCACCAAGAAAACTGGCAAAAAGCTATAAACACCTGCATCACCCACTGGACTGTCATCATCATCTTCTACATACCGCGAGTCATTGACTATGGCCTTCAAGCTCATGTGGTCCCCAACGCTGACGTCACCATGCTGATGAACTTCATATACAATTATGTTCCACATATTAGCAACCCCATTATATTCTGCCTCCGAAACAAGGAGATCAAAAGGATTCTGGGAAATTTGTTCAAGAAAACCGGTTTGGTAAATATGTGCAAAAAAATAGGTTGTGTCTAGAGAAGGGTGTAAACGAACGCACCATACGCCCGGCATACCTTATACATCATTGCATTATGTTATATTTTTGGCTTATTATTAATTTACTAGCTGTGAGCCCGATGCAAATGCATCGGGATTCTAGACCGTGCATTAATTTGATTATAGTAGATAGCTATTTTTTATTTTATTATTTATTTTGTTTTGTTTTTTTACTATTTTTATTATTATTAAATTTATTTATTATTTGTTATTTTAAGTGAATTTATTTGTATTAAAATTATTTTATTTTATTTAAAAACCGCACTTGCCGCACCTGCCGCAAGTCCCCCTATACTTTCTATGGGGATTACCGCAACCGCGCCGCAACTTGCACTTGCGGCGCGGTTGCGGTAATCCTTATGGGGATTACCGCAACCGCGCCGCAAGTGCTCGCACTCAGCCAGCGACTCGCTGCCGCACCTGCCGCAAGTCCCCCTATACTTTGTATGGGGATTACCGCAAGCGCGGCGCGGCTCAGGCAGCGACTCGCAATGGCCTCGCGGCCATTGCTCGCGCTACCTGACCGGTAAATCGTTAACTTTGAGGCCGAGCCTCTGGTTCGATTTTCGGCCAGCGACTCGCAATGGCCGCTTCGCGGCCATTGCTCGTACTCACCCTGCGCGAGCAATGGCCTCGCGGCCATTGCTCGCGCAGGCCAGCGACTCGCATTGGCCGCTACGCGGCCAATGCTTCGCCGTGGTGACGTCACAGTGTGACATATCCACGGTCTACTCGGGGTCCGACACGGAAGTGCCTACGGCAATTATATAGTAGATAATCAGGTATTTTATTTTTATTTTTTTATTTTTATTTTAGCTCATAATGATTAATAAATATATAGTTTTTTATAGTTAATTTTGATTCTTTGATTGTATTTTACCCAATCCAACCACCCTCATATTGTCCGCAATGAACCTTCATAGAGACGAAAACCCAAAATCGAATTTAGAAGTGTTAGAGGGGGGACGCATATAACAACATGACCAATGTGCATAAAGTATCGTGGAAGTGAAAAACAGTGACAAGATAGGGGTTGGTCTTCTCAAAGAGGTGGTCTTCTTGAAGGATTTTAGTAAACAGTGATGGTCGAAAATGTCCTTGAAATTATTCCAGAGAATGAAGTATTTCTCCCAGAGCAAGCTTCTTCTTCTCCTGTAGTTTCTCCTCTCCTTTATAATCTGCTCCCGGTCTCTCATCTTCTCCCGATTTTGAGATCTCTCCACAAGTGATCAATGGGATTTAGATCCGGACTCATTGCTGCCCCTTCAGATCTCTCCAGCGCTTTGTTTCCTCCATTTCTGGGGCTTCTTCACTTATATCTGAGACCATTTTCTTTCTGAAGACCCCTGACCTAGGATAAAACCCAGCTGTCTGACACCCAAAATCGTTGGGTAATCTTTAGATTTCATGAAGTCTTGCACACAGTCAAGACCCCCAGTTCCAAAGGTAGCAAAACACAGGAACCTCTCTGACCTCCTCCACTCTAGGTACAATGCTCTTTCTTTGTTGGCCTTATTCAATGTTCAGCAAACAGTAGAATGATGTCCTTTACCAAAAAGCTCTATCTTGGCCTCTGTCAGGATTCTCTCTTATCTGATCATCTTTACCAAAATGACATCTGCCACCTCGTTCCTGTCCATGTATTCCTGCTTTACTGCCTTAATACACTCCAGTCCATCTTTCAGTCCTTTCTTGAGTATTTTGCTTGGATCTCTGGCTGCTCTGTGCATCTCAAGTTTGTGCTCCATCTCCAGCTATTCTGGTTTGTCTCTTTCCAGCTACTTTGCAGTCTGAAGTCCAGCTAATATCCACCTGCTTCCAGTTGACCTCACTGCATCTGGTTACTTTGTCTGGAGTTTGTTCCTGCTTCAGTTTTTGCCATCCTCCTCTGCTTCACATAAGCCTTGTTTGTTCTAAAAAGTTCTGCTGTGGCCATTCAGTTATCTTTATGTAAGTGCAGTTGCAGAGCTCTGGACTGTTTGGGACTTGCTTTTTGTTGATCTGCACTGCATCCATTTCTTATAGCCTATTCCATTATTGGCCATCACCAGTTTGAACTTCTACTTATAGCCTATTCCACTATTGGCCACCACCAGTGTGAACTGTTACTTATAGACTTTTTTATTATTGGCTGCCAGCAGTGTGAACTTTAAGTTAGAGACTTTCCTGCCTGGTTTCACTGTGTTAGAACTATCATTGTACGGTTTAATTACTCAGTTCTGGGTTTTCTGGAAGTGTGTTCAAATACAGACTTTCACTTTAATACCTTGCCTCAGTCATGTCTTTGCTCTCATGCCATTAGATTCCTGAGTTATCCGCAATAGTTCTTACAGTCTCATGTGTCCACAAGCCACTTTACCAGAAGCATTTTGCTTACTCACGTACATTTTTGGCTTTTTCTATCTGTGTGTCAGCAGTGGTTTCCTCCTGGGTCTCCTCAACAGCATTTCATCACTTCATTCCCATGTGGGCAGATAGTTCGCACCGATACTAATGCCCTCTGGCTGGAATATCTTTGGAACTTGATTGGGGCTTATCCACCATGCAGACCATCCTGCTTTAAAAACTTTCATCAATTTTCTTCTGCCATCCACGTCCTGGGAGATTAGCTACAGTGCATTATTATTATTATTATTATTATTTTATTATTATTATTTATTTATATAGCGCCATTAGGTTCCATAGCGCTTTACATGAGGATGAGGGGGACAAGCACAAGTAAACTGACTCTAGACAATCAGGACATACAGGTACAGGAGGGGAGGGGACCCTGTCCACGAGGGCTCACAGTCTACCAGGTGCGGGTGGGGATACAGTAGGATGGGGGAATGTCAGTTATGGGGTGGTCGCCTGGGTCTCATGGGAGGTTGTAGGCTTGACGGAAAAGGTGAGTCTTCAGGTGACACTTGAAGCTTCTCAGGGTTGGAGAGTGTCTGACATGTTGGGGCAGGGAGTTCCAGAGTATGGCAGATGCCCGGGAGAAGTCCTGGACGCGGTTGTGCGAGGAGGAGATGAGGGGGGAGTAGAGGAGGAGTTCTTGTGAAGAACGGAGGTTGCATGTGGGTAGGTATCGGGAGACCAGGTCGGAGATGTACGGTGGGGACAGGTTGTGTATGGCTTTGTATGTCGTGGATAGTGTTTTGAACTGTGACCTCTTGGAGGCGGGGAGCCAGTGAAGGGCTTGGCAGAGGGGGAAGGCAGGAGAGTAGCGGGAGGACAGGTAGATTAGTCGGGCAGCGGAATTGAGGATAGATTGGAGAGGTGTGAGGGAGTTAGCCGGGAGGCCATTGAGAAGGAGGTTGCAGTAGTCAAGGCGGGAGATTATAAGACCATGAACAAGTGTTTTAGTGGTGTCAAGGGTAAGGAAGGAGCAGATCCGCGAGATGTTTCTAAGTTGGAGCCTGAGGGATGTGGTGAGGGCCTCGATGTGGGGCTTGAAGGATAGGGAGGAGTCAAGGATTACCTCGAGGCACTTGGCTTGGGGGACTGGGGAGACGGTGCAGTCATTGACGCAGATGGATAGGTTGGGAATTGGGGGGGAATTTCTTGAGGGGAAGACTATGAATTCAGTTTTGTCCATGTTGAGTTTAAGGAAGCGAGCAGAGAAAAATGATGTGATGGCTGAAAGGCATTGCGGGATTTTGGAGAGTAGGGAGGTGATGTCGGGGCCCGACAGGTAGATTTGGGTGTTGTCAGCATAGAGGTGGTATTGGAGGCCGTGGGACTCAATGAGTCGCCCTAGGCTGAGAGTGTATATGGAGAAAAGTAGCGGTCCCAGGACCGAACCATGGGGGACTCCGACAGCAAGGGGGTAGGGCGAGGAGGAGGTGTGAGAGAGGGAGACGCTGAAGGTCCAATCCGCTAGGTATGAGGAGATCCAAGAGAGGGCAAGGTGGGTGATGCCGAGGGATTCCAGGATCCGGAGAAGAAGGGAGTGGTCAACCATGTCGAAGGCGGCAGACAGGTCGAGGAAGTGGCGTTTGTTCATGGCGGTCAGTAGGTCGTTGGTGACTTTAGTCAGGACTGTTTCAGTGGAGTGGAGGGGTGAGAAGCCGAACTGTAGGCGGTCAAAGTGGGAGCAGGAGGAGAGGTGAGAGGACAGCTCAGAGTGGACATGCTGTTCAAGTAGCTTAGAGGCGAATGGAAGAAGAGATATTGGGCGATAGTTAGAGACAGAGGTGCGGTTGAGGGAGGGTTTTTTAAGGATGGGCGTGATTAGGGCGTGTTTGAAGGCCGAGGGGAAGGTGCCAGTGGTAAGTAATAGGTTCAAGAGGTGGGTGAGGGCTTGGATGCAAATGGAGGTGTGGTTGGGAATGAGGTGGGATGGGAGCGGGTCGTGGGAGCTGGTGGTGAGGTGTGATTTCGACAGGAGGGAGGAGAGTTGGTCTTCGGTTATGGGGGGAAGTGGCTAATGGAGGAAGAGGGCAGTGTTTGTGAGAGGGGGAGTTGTGGGGATAGCGGGCCAAAGCTGTTTCTAATCTTGTCGATCTTCTCCTTGAAGAAGGTTGCAAAGTCTTCACCAGAGATGAGGGGAGAAAGCGGAGGAGCAGGCGGGCGAAGTAAGGAGTTGAAAGTTTTGAACAGCTGTTTGGGGTTGCGGGACAGAGAGGTTATTTGGGATGAGAAGAAGGCTTGCTTGGCGGTAGCAAGTGCCGTCTTGAAGTCAGTGAGGGATTGTTTGAAAAGAGAAAAGTGCTCGGAGGTGCGGGACTTTTTCCATCTCCTCTCGACGACCCTGGACGCCCGTATTAGGTTTTTAGTGAGGGTGGTGTGCCAGGGTTGCCTGTTAGTGCGTGGAGCGTGGAGAATGAGGGGGAAAGCTAGGTCAAGGGCATTCGTTATTGTGGTGTTGTATAGGGTGGTGGCAATGTCTACAGTTAGGGCCAGAAATATTTGGACAGTGACACAATTTTGGCGAGTTGGGCTCTGCATGCCACCACACTGGATTTGAAATGAAACCTCTACAACAGAATTCAAGTGAAAATGGTAACGTTTAATTTGAAGGGTTGAACAAAAATATCTGATAGAAAATGTAGGAATTGTACACATTTCTTTACAAACACTCCACATTTTAGGAGGTCAAAAGTAATTGGACAAATACACATAACCCAAACAAAATATTTTTATTTTCAATATTTTGTTGCGAATCCTTTGGAGGCAATCCCTGCCTTAAGTCTGGAACCCATGGACATCACCAAACGCTGGGTTTCCTCCTTCTTAAAGCTTTGCCAGGCCTTTACAGCCGCAGCCTTCAGGTCTTGCTAGTTTGTGGGTCTTTCCGTCTTAAGTCTGGATTTGAGCAAGTGAAATGCATGCTCAATTGGGTTAAGATCTGGTGATTGACTTGGCCATTGCAGAATGTTCCACTTTTTTGCACTCATGAACTCCTGGGTAGCTTTGGCTGTATGCTTGGGGTCATTGTCCATCTGTACTATGAAGCGCCGTCCAATCAACTTTGCAGCATTTGGCTGAATCTGGGCTGAAAGTATATCCCGGTACACTTCAGAATTCATCCGGCTACTCTTGTGTGCTGTTATGTCATCAATAAACACAAGTGACCCAGTGCCATTGAAAGCCATGCATGCCCATGCCATCACGTTGCCTCCACCATGTTTTACAGAGGATGTGGTGTGCTTTGGATCATGTGCCGTTCCCTTTCTTCTCCAAACTTTTTTCTTCCCATCATTCTGGTACAGGTTGATCTTTGTCTCATCTGTCCATAGAATACTTTTCCAGAACTGAGCTGGCTTCTTGAGGTGTTTTTCAGCAAATATAACTCTGGCCTGTCTATTTTTGGAATTGATGAATGGTTTGCATCTAGATGTGAACCCTTTGTATTTACTGTCATGGAGTCTTCTCTTTACTGTTGACTTAGAGACAGATACACCTACTTCACTGAGAGTGTTCTGGACTTCAGTTGATGTTGTGAACGGGTTCTTCTTCACCAAATAAAGTATGCAGCGATCATCCACCACTGTTGTCATCCGTGGACGCCCAGGCCTTTTAGAGTTCTCAAGCTCACCACTCAATTCCTTTTTTCTCAGAATGTACCCAACTGTTGATTTTGCTACTCCAAGCATGTCTGCTATCTCTCTGATGGATTTTTTCTTTTTTTTCAGCCTCAGGATGTTCTGCTTCACCTCAATTGAGAGTTCCTTTGACCGCATGTTGTCTGGTCACAGCAACAGCTTCCAAATGCAAAACCACACACCTGGAATCCACCCCTGACCTTTTAACTACTTCATTGATTACAGGTTAACGAGGGAGACGCCTTCAGAGTTAATTGCAGCCCTTAGAGTCCATTGTCCAATTACTTTTGGTCCCTTGAAAAAGAGGAGGGTATGCATTACAGAGCTATAATTCCTAAACCCTTTCTCCGATTTGGATGTGGAAACTCTCATATTGCAGCTGGGAGTGTGCACTTTCAGCCCATATTATATATATAATTGTATTTCTGAACATGTTTTTGTAAACAGCTAAAATAACAAAACTTGTGTCACTGTCCAAATATTTCTGGCCCTAACTGTATGTCACCGGTGGAGGGCATGTCGGTGAGAGGGAGGAGGGATTCAGAGAATAGAGAAAGATCGAGATCTTTTAGGTTTCGGTGAGAGGGGTTAGCGTGGCAGGGGATGAGAGGGCGGCGAAGGTCAAGAGATGGTGGTCAGACAAGCGGAGTTCCGAGGTTGTGAGGTTAGAGAGGGAGTAAAGGCGGGTAAAGATGAGGTCAAGCGTGTGGCCTTGTTCGTGGGTGGGAGAGGAGGACCATTGGGAGAGCCCTAGGGAAGTAGTCAGGGAAAGAAGGTTAGAGGCGGCTGGGCGGGGAGTGTCAATGGGGATATTGAAGTCGCCTATGATGATGGTGGGGATGTCAGCGGAGAGGAAGTGAAGTAGCCAGGTGGTGAAGTGGTCGAGGAAGGAGGCGGTGGGTCCAGGGGGGCGGTAGATGATGGCTAGCTGGAGGTTGCAGGGGGGAAAGATTCGAACCAAGTGGGCTTCGAATGAGGGGAGAGTGACGGAGGGGGGAGGGGGAATAGGGCTGAAGGCACAGGAGTTAGACAATAGTATGCCGACACCACCGCCGTGTTTGCCAGAGGGACGGGGGGGTGTGGGACAGGCTGAAGCCGCCGTAAGATAGTGCAGTGGGGGAGGCCGTGTCGGAGGGGGTGAGCCAGGTCTCGGTGATGCCAAGGAATGATAGTTTCTTGGAGATAAAGAGTTCATGGATGTCAGATGATGCAGCAGCCGGGGGTCAGATGATGCAGCAGCCGGGGGTCAGATGATGCAGCAGCTGGGGATCAGATGATGCAGCAGCCAGGGGTCGGATGAAGCAGCCGGGGTCAGATGAAGCTGCCGGGAATGAAGATGGATCTACCAGGGATAAAGATGGAGCAGCCGGGGTGAAGATGAAGCAGCTGGGGGTCAGATGATGCAGTAGTCGGGGGTAGGTTGATGCAGCAGCCAGGGGTCAGATGATGCAGCAGCTGGGGGTCAGATGATGTAGCAGCCGGGGGTCAGATGATGCAGCAGCCGCGGGTCAGATGATGCAGCAGCCGGGGGTCAGATGATGCAGCAGCCAGGGGTCAGATGATGCAGCAACCAGGGGTCAGATGATGCAGCAGCCAGGGGTCAGATAATGCAGTAGCCGGCGGTCAGATGATGCAGCAGCCGGGGTCAGATGATGCAGCAGTCGGGGGGTCAGATGATGCAGCAGCTGGGGGTGTAGATGAGGCTGCCGGGGGTCGGATGATGCAGGAACCGGGGGTCAGATGATGCAGAAGCCGGGGGTCAGACGATGCAGGAGGCGGGGGTCAGATGAAGCAGCCGGGGATGAAGATGGAGCAGCCGGGGATGAAGATGGAGCAGCCGGGGATGAAGATGAAACAGCCGGGGGTGAAGATGAGGCAGCTGGGGGTCGGATGATGCAGCACTTGGGGGTAGGATGATGCAGCAGCCAGGGGTCAGATGATGCAGCAGCCGGGGGTCAGATGATGCAGCAGCCGGGGGTCAGATGATGCAGCAGCCGGGGATCAGCATGGGTAATAAAAATCTTATGTAGACAAAGGAATATCAAGATTTCTGGAGAGTTACTTATAACCTTGAGATTGTTGATATTTTTCCACAATTTTGGCTGGCGTCCTCAGACAGTTCTCTCCTTTTTTTTCTTTGCTCCATGCTTAGTGCAGCACATAGACACACACTGCAAAGATTGAGGCAACTTCTCCACTTTTTTACAGGTTTCATGTGTGATTTTTATATTGCCCACACCTGTTACTGCCACAGGTGAGTGTGTATGAGCATCCCTTGCTTGAAACAATGTTTTTTACTCAGATTTGTGGAAAGGTGCCAACAATTTTGCTGAGGCTATTTTTGGTGGTTCTGTGTGAAATTGCCTTTTTTTTTTCTAATTTTTTGTGTTATTCCTAGGGATGAGCGAGTCTACTCGCTAGGACTCGTTACTCGGCGATTCTTAAGGGACTCGCTGGACTCGGTAATCGGCGAGTCTTTTAGCGAATACTCGCTCAGTAACGAGTCCAATGCAAGTCAATGGCAATCTTAGTTTTGTCAGAGTTTACTTTATCTCACTCGCTAGACTCGCTAGACTCGCTCTATCACATCGCTATATAGCTTGAATCTCCCCAAACAGCAGCGAGTCTGAGCGAGTCTACGAGTCCGAATCCTAGCGAGTCTGCGATTCCGAGTCCTGTATTCTCTATTCGGGACTCGCGAATCCAGAATCTTTTATGTTACTAGTCAGCATTGCGTGTTAGGTCAGAAAACTTGTGAAGAAGGACAAGCATCTTAGCCAATCATAGTCAGTAATGCCATAGCAGCTTTGGTTGTGTCAGGACTATGATTGGCTGCTGTCCATCGTGATGCCTATGTCATCTATGACAGGCAAGGCAGTATATAAGGCTTGCCCCCGCCATTTTGGGCACATTCCTGAGAAGAGCTGACCTAGTGCAGGGAGACTTGGAGCAGATCTAGGGACAGTTAGGCAGTGTAGGAGTCACATATAACCCAAAAGTTCTTTTCAGAACTACCAGGACGGAGGATTGCTGTACAGGACTGTAAGGAAGGGGAGATAGGAGCAGCCTTACAGTGAATCCAGCACCATCCTCATAGCTTAGTTCACCCAGCTTTCCGCAGAGCTGTAATCCTAAGCTTTTTCTTATTTTTGGCACTAGTCTACCAAATAATTTTGGTGCCATTTTTCCACAAAACATTTCCTGTGCCAGTGCGTTGCTGTACGGTGTCCTGCCTGCAGCTCGCACGGTACTTGTAAACTTGCACGCAGCCAGCACCGCAGCCTAAGGCTACCTTCACATTTGCGTTTGTGTCTGCATGCTGATGGCATGCAGACACAAACGCTGTCAAAAGCATGGTCTTTTGATGTGTCCGCAGCGGATAATGTCCGCCTGCGGACACATCACTAGGGAGCCCGGCCAGCCAATCGGCTTTGTCCGGGGGCGGGCCGGGGTGGAGATCAGCGCCGGAGATCTCCGCCCCCCGGCCGCCGGTAAGCTCCGGGACTGTCGGCGGGGAGAACAGCTGATTTGACAGCTGTTTGAATCTTCCCGCGCCGACACCGAGAGGAGATGTCGGCGCGGGAAGATTCAAACAGCTGTCAAATCAGCTGTTCTCCCCGCCGACATCGCTAGGAGATTACCGCCGGCGGGGAAGAAGACAAGAATAAGGGAAGAAGAAGAGAAGAAGCAGAGGCTGAGCTGATCTCCCGGTGGCCGTCGGTGAGCTCCTGTGACATCACCGGCGGCCACCGGGAGATTTTTCAATGGGTCCGCAGCGTTCTCCTGCGCTGTCAAGCGCAGAACACTGCGGACCCATTGAAGACAATGCAGGTTTTGTGCGCTTGGGGACGCTTGCTGATCTTCCAAGGTCCCCGAGCGCCCAAAAAATGCAACATGCTGCGTCCCGGGTGCGGACGCTGGACCCTGAAGAGAGCAGATATCGTCCGCATCCGCACCCGAACGCAGCAAACGCTGCCAAACGCAGGCACTATGCGTTCCTATGTTAAACATAGGAACGCAGTGCGCATGCGTTTGGATGCGTATGGGAACGCAGCATACGCTGCGTTACCATACGCAACTGTGAAGGAGCCCTAACAGTGCCTGGTTCTGCGTACTAAACAATTTTTTCCTGTGCCAGTGCGTTGCTGTACGGTGTCCTGCCTGCAGCTCGGCTCCAAATAAGAGAAAAACCTGCGAGTTTGGACTCGCACACTTTCAGAGACACATCAGCGATTTGGAAATAGCATTATTCGTTATTACTCGGTTCCCTATTCATTAACATTGGACTCGCTAGACTCGCAACGAGTAGCGAGTCCTGGGCTCGGACTCGTGCGGGTCTAGCGATTCCGAGTAATTTAGGACTCGCTCATCCCTAGTTATTCCAATAAATAAACATACTCAACTTTTTGGATTTGACAATGTCTTTCACATGTTTAAATTTCTTGTTGATTTGCGTTTATTTATTATAAAAATAAGAACTTAATTGAAAATTTGGAAAAGAAAAAATATGCATTTTTTTGGCTTCTAAAGCATAAAATCAAACACCATAAAATAGTTAAAGTCACTTTAATTTTAATTTCATTTTATTTCATAAATTAATAATATTTTGTAATATACATAGATTATCAGAGAAAAGTGGACTGACCATTCGCTCATAGGTAACATCTGTATTTAGTAAAGCCTGATTGTTACACTGCTGAGATGGGAAATGGATAGATTATATCCACCTACCGTCTACATGGAATCTTATCAGCACCAACGATCGTCCCTTATCTCAGTAATGTAACAATTTGTCTTCGCTGAATAATGATTTTACCAAGACTTCAGAATTTTCAGAATGAATGATCAGTCCTGGAAGAGATAGAAACAAATCTATGTGCTAAAATATACACCATGTTCCAAATTATTATGCAAATTAGTTTTAAGGGTCATAGGGTTTTATTTTTATTTTTTTTCAATGAACCCCATTGCTGGTCTTGTGTCTCAGGGTCTTCGGATCACTGAAATCAATCTCAGATCCCTGTGATAATTAGTTTGGCAGCTGAGCCCAATAAAAGGAAAACTGGGTGTTCCACAATATTACGCAGGCCACAGTTTTCAAGTAACATGGGAAAGAATAAGATGTCTCTGCTGCCGAAAAGCAACAGATAGTGCAATGCCTTGGACAAGGGTGAAAACATTAGCTATTGCAGGAAATCTTAATCGTGATCATCGTACTGTGAAGAGATTTGTGGCTGATTCTGAGCACAGACATGTTCGTGCAGATAAAGGCAGAATGAGGAAGGTTTCTGCCAGGCAAGTTCATCAGATTAAGAGAGCAGCTGCTAAAAAGGCCTTACAAACCAACAAACAGATATGTGAAGCTGCTGGAGCCTCTGGAGTCCCTCCAACCTCAAGGTGTAGGATCCTTCAAAGGTTTGCTGTGGGGCATAAATCTACTATTCGGCCACCCCTAAACAGTGCTCACAAGCAGAAACAGTTGCAGTGGGTCCAGATATACATGAAGACTAATTGTCAACCACTCTTGTTTACTGATGAGTGCCGAGCAACCCTGGATGGTCCAGATGGATGGAGTAGTGGATGGTTGGTGGATGCCACCATGTCCCAACAAGGCTGCGACGTCACAAGGAGGTGGAGGAGTCATGTTTTGGGCCGGAATCATTGGGAATCAGCTGGTAGGCCCCTTTAAGGTTCCTGAAGGTGTGAAAATGACCTCTGCAATGTATATAGAGTTTCTGACTGAGAACTTTCTTCCATGGTACAAAAAGCAAAAACAGGAGCAAAATCATCTTCATGCAGGACAATGCCCCATCACATGCTGCAAAGAATACCTCTGTGCCATTGGCTGCTATGGGCATAAAAGGAGATAAACTCATGGTGTGGCCACCATCTTCCCCTGACCTCAACCCTATAGAGAACCTTAGGAGTATAATCAAGCAAAAGATCTATGAGGGTGGGAGGCAGTTCTCATCAAAACAGCAACTCTGGGAGGCGACTCTGACATCATGCAAAGAAATACAAGCAGAAACTCTCCAGAAACTCACAAGATTAATGGATGGAAGAATTGTGAGGGTGACATCAAAGAAGGGCTCCTATGTTACCATGTAACTTGGCCTGTTAGGATGTTTTGGAGTTAAATAGCTTTTTATCTCAGTGAATGTGACCTCCTTATGCTGCAAATTCAACAAATGAACATTTTTATTTCTTTCAAACATATCAAATGTTTACAAACTCTACTGTGCATAATAATGTGGAACAGGGAATTTAGAGCTTATTTTAATTTTGAAGATTATACTGTTATCATTGGGAGGTATCTTCAATAAAATTTGATGTATACTGTAACGGGTAATGACTTTTATTACACTGACTGTCATTTGCACGAACCATTTAGAAGAACATTTGCATAATAATTTGGAACACAGTGTATTGAATCATGAAATTAAAATGTCTCTATTTTTTTGGACTACAAGAGGCACTATTTCCCCCAAAAATTAAAATGGGGGTGCATCTTATAGTCTGGATGTACCTTACCGGAGGGCTCGACGGCGGTGGAGTGAGGTCACAGGAAGCAAAGTCTCTGTTGCAGGAAGTTGGCAGCGGCATGCATGGGTCGGTGCTGCGGTTCTGGGGTTGGGAGGATGGGGTGTACCAGCATCGCAAGCCAAACAACATTTTTCTTCCAGCGGTGGACGCAGTGGACTTTGGGAAAATGACTAAGGAGGCAGCTCACATGCAGTTTGAGATCTTAGGGG
This sequence comes from Allobates femoralis, assembly GCA_033576535.1. Lineage (NCBI taxonomy): Eukaryota > Metazoa > Chordata > Amphibia > Anura > Aromobatidae > Allobates > Allobates femoralis. Next base: position 743,028,906 of record JARQOC010000002.1, on the reverse strand, counting down.
GGATGCTTTGGGCCCTGGGTTTGGACGAGGGGTGTGGAGACACCGTGAGTCAGACTCCATAGCTTTACTGGTGGTGGACGTGATGGACTTCAGGAAAACGGCTTAATTGATTTTGATCTTCTAATGGTGTATGCCGTGGACTTTAGGAAAAATGGCTATGGAGGCAACTTTCATGCTGATTGAGATCTTGGTGCAATGTTTCGGGCTCTGGGCTGGGAGAAGGGAATGTAGCGGCAGTGACGCACCCAGGGCCGGGTACTCAGATCTCAGGCTCAATCTGGGATGTCATTGGTGGCTGCCTGAGGCTGTGGCCCTGGTAGTCAATGGATTAAATAAGGGAGATGAATAAAGTATAAGTTCGTGATGCCACCTGCAGTACTTGGTGATGCTCACCAGCGCCGCTACAGTCCTCCGGTGGTCGATGGTATGGTTGCAATGATGGTATAGTCCTCCACAGGCAGGACTGGACCTCCGGTTCAGCGATTCTGTAAAAGGAATCAGTTTGTGCAAAGAACAGATACAGCAGAGTCGATAAAGTCACTTCACTGGGTACTTTACTGGAACATTTGCAAAGTCATCACAGTTCAGTAAGATGTTACCGCGACAAATGCTACGGGTGCTGCAAGTGGAATTTCTGGTTGGTAGATGGATCCCTCACTGTGTGCCTTTCCTATTCTTTCTTTTCCTTGCCTCCCAGTGGCGGTGAAGTCTGATCTCATAAAGACTAATCTGACCTCCTGCTGTTCTTTGTCTTTATATTCCTTGTACCCGTCGGGCGGACCGTCTTGTGACTACCGCAGGTGACTACTGCGAGTCTGATTCCCCTCTCTTTGGGCTCTTTGGTTGTCAGGGCTGTATCTGGAGATACCCCCGGTCATTGGATTTCTGTGAGCCTTGGAGGATCTCACAGGTGCGGGCTCCGGTACCCGGTTTCTTTCCTAGGGCAAACTCTATGGTTACGCTGTTCCCCACAATGAGTGAGCTCTCGCCTTGAGCTTCTTTCTACTTTATTTCCCTCCTGGGATCTATTCCATGGGCTCCTCAGCCGAGGTAGCCCTCCTTTCTCCCTCAGGCCCTCTGCCTGGCTTTCACTCCGACCCTCTACTCCTTACTGCTTACTAACTAACTCTCTAGTTCCCCCTGGAGGTCACTATATCGCCTCCCGGGTCCCTCCCACCTACTGACTAGTGTGGGGTGTGAGTTTTAGGGTTCCACCTACCGTCCATAGTTCCACTTGCAGTGGGGTGACTACACCGCTTTTATGGGTGTAGTACCCCTTTTGTGCCACCCACATAGTGGGGTGCCACAGCAGTGTGACCTGTGCGCCATAGCTCTACTGGCTGTGGATGCGAAGGACTTCAGGAAAATGGCCCCATTGATCCATTGATCTTCCAGCGGTGTATGCAGTGGACTTTGGGAAAATGACTAAGGAGGCAGCTCATACGCAGATTGGGATCTTGGGGTGATTCTTTGGGCCCTGAGTTTGGAGGAGGGTTGTCGAGGCATTGTGAGTCAGACGCCATAGCACTACTGGTGGTGGATGTGATAGACATCAGGAACATGGCCTCATTGAACTTTTGATCTTCCTAATGTGGACTTTAGCTATTTGTAGCTCACACCAGCCTCAGAATTAAAGGGCTTGTCTGGACTTTTTGTATAATCTCTGTTTGTATCTAAGCTACAAAATACTGAGGCTGGTTTCACATTGCGTTTTTCTTCAATCCGACGCTGTCCGTTGTAAATCGGACAGCATTGGATCCGATTTTGGCCCCATGTTATCCTATGGGGACGGATCGGATCGGATTTGCCCTTAAAGGGAACCTGACCTCGCAGAATATGCCCCCAGACTCTATATACCTGTCCCTTTACCATGGTAATAGATTTCTAGGCATCCTTTTGTGCTTGAAAATCGACATAGTAAACTTTAGAAAAGTTGTTATGACACCTTATAATCTGCGGCTTCTCATTATTTCAGAAGCCGCAAAAGGCGTTCCTTTCTTGTCCTCCCCGCCGCCTGCTTGTTATTTATTCACGCCCCTATGGGCGTGCTACAGAGCAGGAACAGTGCTCATCATGTAAGGGGTGGTAAAGGGGAGGGAGGAGTTGCAGAACATCGTCAAGGGGTACTTAAGTGACCATACGTGCATCCTTTCTAATGCTTCAGCTCCCTTTAATTATTGGGTGTCCAAGCTGAACACTTGGCACGAATTTTCCTTATATGCCTTGGAGGTGCTGGCCTGCCCGGCTGCTAATGTGCTGTCAGAGCGTGTTTTCTGTTCTGCTGGGGCAATCATCACTGATAGGCACACATGCCTCTCTACAGAAAATACAGACAGTCTTACTCTGATTAAGTTCAAAAAGGACTGGATATCTCCACAGTCTGTAATCTCTCCAGATGACAGCAAACCAATCTAAATTTACCAAAAATGCTTATTCATGCTACTGGTTTGTGCCACATTGTCACTGAGATAGGGGATACATATTCAATAGAAATCTACTGTCAGTCACCCTTGTTGGCAAAAACACATGCCTGGCTTGTTCCACATTGGTACTCAAATAGGGGATACATATTCAATCTAAATTTACACTGACTGTCGATGATGGCCTGATGGCCCTCTGAAAACTTGAATTGAGGACCACAACTACTACAGTAGCAGATAATGTTTGTCAAGGGAAGCCCTTGCCATGGTATCTTCCTGCACCTATGACACAGCCCGCAGGAGTCATTTTTGGAAATATGATGCACAATCTGCACTGGACCAAATAGTAGAGTATCAAGAAGTCTTCTTTTCCTGTATAATCTGGGGAATATTGTCATTCACAATCTGTGAGCCATTTGGAGAAGCTTCTCCAACCCATCTTGGAGATGGGGGGGGCACCATATATGTTTTGTCCATTGACTTGCACAAGTGATATATTTCAGCTCGTCATCCAGTTGACTAGTGCAGCTTTATTTTTCCGGTTCACAGAGTTCCGTCAAACCTGAGGATCATAGGCTGCATTTACTGCTACCTTCTATGACTCCATGTCTCTTGCCCTTTCTCCATTTAGTCTTTGCCCTTTAATGAGTTAAATTATAAAGTGAGGGTCCAACAATATGAATAAGTGAGAGCACTCTGAAATGTTCAGAAGAGGGACTTTCAACATTTCTAGAGAAGGGAACTTCCAAACGTACGTTACTGAGCCACACTGAACTCAGGCGTCCTCTGAACATTTGATTGTAGGGCCGCAGAATCACATGGTGGTGGAGGAGGAGGGTGAAGCCCAATGCTACAATGGGCACATTGTAAACTGCGTCTGAGTTTAATGAGGCAGGGACCACTCAAATGTCTAAGTAAGAGCGGTCACTCCAAAACATATGTTACAGAGTCATCTCTGGGCCCTCAGCAGTCTCATATTTCCTGTCTACTGCAGGTCCTCTGAACATTTGAATCACATGGAGGTGGAGACGGAGGAGGGTGAAACCCAATGCTACAACAAGCACATTGTAAACTGCCATGGAATATGTATTCCGCTTTCTGAGTGTCAATGAGGGAGGGACGGCCCAAATTTCTAAGTAAGAGCACTCCCTCCAAAACGTATGTTACAGGACCACCTGAGGCCTCTGAAGTCAAAGATCAACATACGTACTAGTACATTGTAGCTTCCTTGTAAAGTGCTGGGGAATAGCTAACTCAAAATGATGTATGACAGAGGGACCTACAAAATGTAAAAGGCGAAAAAAGGCACAACAGAACATGTGAACAAACGCTAAAAGCGATATGTGTCTCTGGTTTATTTAGCCTTGTATACAAGTGATTATGCAGGAAAAACTGTTTGTGAACCTTTTTGGCCTGTTAAATGTGATTTAGGTTAGGTTTGGTAGTTGTTTTTGTGTAATAGTAATAGTGTGTAATATGTATTAGTGGCGACGTGGCGTAATCCTGCGACAAAGCTATTTCCACAAACAATATGTGAGTTAGAATTGTTGCAGGCAGATTCTCCAGGCTCTTCCCATTCTGTTTCATCATTTCCCACCATTTCAGCCTTTTCCTCAGGCCCCCAGACCTCTGTGTAGGGTCCAGCAGAAAATTGCTCGCATAACCCATTGACTTGCATTGTACTCGCTATCTGGAATGAATACGTGATTATCAGAAAGAACTATGAACGAGAAGAGGGATTACCAATATTACAGTACTCGCTCATCACTCCTGGTCCACCCAGCAGGGGATAAATGGCTGATTAAAGCCCACCACCCAGATGTAAGATTATGCCAGAGACGGCTACACAGGATCACACCTTCCTCATCAGATAAAGTTTACAGTTTAGGAAATAGACAGTCATACTGGGGAGTATTGCATGTAGTGCAGACAGATGACATAAACAGGGTTTACAGTAAATGCAGATATTATACCAGGGGGTTGAATTAAGATGAGTAGTTCAGCAGATATGACAGCAAGCAGTATTCTCATCATACCTGCATGAAGAGAAGAGAGGATGACTTTTAGTTAACTGCCATTGAACTAACTGCTCCACGTAGCAACGATGACACTTTGCATAAGGGCAGCTCCCTTATAAATTCTGGTCTGGGGTAGAGTTAGTCAGTTCAGTTCCTAGGAGGACTGAGGAAGACATCCTGTGGACTGGAGCAGTGCTAAGCTCGTCCCAGGAAAGCTGAAGCCTAGCTTGAGGGACCTGTAGGCAAGTGTCTGAGGAAGTCAAGGAGAGTCTGGGGAGTGGAGCGGTGTCGAGCTCACCCCAGTGTAAAAAGTGCCAAGAACCAGACACCGGAGTCCGATGATGTGCAGGGCCTAATGTCCCGGCAGCCAACACCAGAGGGTGGGGGATTCCAAGTCGCCCAGCCACACCAAAGTGCCCGCAGGCAAAGCAGCATCAAGAACCCAGGAGTAGCCACTCCTTGCGGGGTGAGGAGAACCCCTAGTTGCTCCCAGGTTGCATGGACTCCTAGTAACATCGCCTATCCTTGCACCAATACCACCATTGAAGGACCTGAGGAACCAACAACCGTGTGTCTGTCTGTTACTTTGCGCCCTCCATCTTGCACCCCAATGACCTTTCAACATCCACTGACCTGGGGATCTGCTCCACCTGTGGGGAGCCACTCCATCCCAGATGCCCGTCCATCGCCCCCAGAGGTTCGGCAGCAGCAGCGGCTACCCATAGCCGCAAAACATGGGTGGCGTCATGATCCATTATCCCTATTATTCATTACCCCTGCATTTGTAAGTGACTCCGCAGGGCCACGGAGCCAGGTCTCAGCCCCCATGCATCCGTCAAGAGACCGAACCAGCCTGGATCTGAGCACCCCATGGCCCTGGGGGCAAGTCAGTGGCCACATGAGTGGCACATGCGTTCTCTCTGGCCCCCCCATGCTCTGTGTATGCCTATCTGTGCCCCCAACCTCCCTCTGTCTGTGCCTCGCAGTGCCCGTGTGCCCCCTCGCCTCCCTGTGCCTATGTGTAACTCCCTGTGCCTGTGTGTGCCTCCCTTCCTCCCTGTGCCTGTGTGTGCCCCCCACTTGCCTGTGTTTGTGTGGCGCCCCAGATGGTCAGGCGTCACACCGGGGTATTACACCCATAAAAGCGGTGTAATTTTCCCCAACTGTAGGTGTATGCAGAGGCAGGTGGGAGGGACCCAATTCCAGCAGGTCAGAACAGGAAAGTTGCAGACTGCACCTGAGGGAAGATGAAAGGGGGTCCTGAGGGGACCTTGAGAGAGGGTGCCTGACGCATGAGTCTTGAGAAAAAGGGGGAACCCCTGTGCGGAGCAACCATACTCCGGGGAGCTTCCCCAGTCCACCAAAGCCGTATCCGAGGAAACGGCCAGAGTCCAGCTCTGAAGTCGTCAACCAACTGCTGCGGTTTGTTTACCGACCACAGCACCCTGCCGTTACGGAGCAGTCCACCCATCATTCCATAGAGGTCGGGGTTGAAGTTGAAGAGGCAGAAGGGAAGGAGAGGAGCCCCAGGATTACCTTGAGGGAACAGGGAAAGGACTTATCCAAGGCAGGGAACACAGGACACAGGTTCGTCAACTAAGGTATACCACGGGTACCTTTATACCACTTTGCATCCACTTACAGCCACACGGAAGGCCACCTGTTATCTGTGTCTCTGTGCTACCGACATTGAACCTCTCTTTACTTCTACTTAACGCTGCCCCGGAGGCCCAGCTTTACCTATAGAAAGCTATACCACCTAGCCGCAATACCAACGCCCTCCGGAGGACTGTGGCGGCACTGGTGACCTCTCACCAGGTACTACAGGTGGCGTGACAAAATAACGTTTACCTCATCAGCTTCAATTTATCCCCCCATTAGGAGTCTGCCCCAGGGTCACGGGCTCAGGCATCGCCACCAGTGATTCCCCCGAAACCCGAGTACCCGGCCCTGGGCGCGACCTCTGACCCTTGCCTCCCTGTATCTGTCTGTGCCTCCCTGTGCCTGTATGTGCCCCCTCGCCTCCCTTTGCCTGTGTGTGCCCACCTTACCTGTTTGCCCCTTGCCTCACTGTGCCTCCCTATGACTCCCTGTGTCTGTGTGTGCCCCCTCCTCCCTGTGCCTCACTGTGCCTGGGTGTACCCCCTGTGCCTATGTATGCTCCCACCTCCCTGTGCTTGCACCTCCCAGTGCCTGTGTGTGCCCCCCTGCCTACCTGTGCCTGTGTGTGCCCCCCACCTCCTTGTGTCTGTATGTGCCCCCCATCTCCATGTGCCTGTATGTGTCCCCCGCCTCCATGTGCCTGCGTGTGACCCCCATCTTTCTGTGTCTGTGTGTGCCCCCCACTTACTTCAAAGCTGCAGCTCTCCAGCCAGTATGCAGGGATGACAGTCTGAGGCTCCTCAGGCGGGACTTTACTGTGCCGCTGGAAGTAAACAGTCTCAGGCAGGGATGAGCTTACTGGGTGCTCTACCTAAGATCTTCAGCATTACTTCACAACAGTTTATAGCTCTTTTAAGGCCCCGTCACACATGTCAATGTCGCTAGAGATATGATCGCTGGCGACATTGATGGCTGATCGCTGGTGTGCTGTCACACACGCAGACTCACCAGCAATCAGTACCAGCGAGCACGGTGGTATCCATGTAAACAAACGGGTAACTATGCACCGCACGGCGCTTAGTTACCCACTGTTTACCATGGATACCAGCTTCCAGCGCTTATTGAGAGGCGCTGGGAGCTGGCTGATCGCGCGTCTCCCGGTGTCACACGCAGCGATGCTGCGTGTCCACCGGGCGACCATTGCCAGGTTTTCGGACCTGTCTGAAAACCTGGCGACCATCAACCAGCGATTTATCACTGGTTGATTCACCATGTCACACGCGTCAATATCGCTGCAACGTCACGTGCAGCAGCGACATTGACAGTGATATTGACGCGTGTGACAGCCCCTGTAGTCACACTTTAACACTTCAGCACTGCTCCGGGTTACTAGACTGTGCAGCTCAGGTGGCGTTTCTGGGTTGTTCCCTCAAAGTCCTTTCAGGCCTCTCAGTCTCAACGTAGTACCTCACCCACGGGTTCAGTCTGGTCGTCGCGGACTCACAGGGGAATATATTTCCCTTACAGTCAGGGTCACCATTCCTAGTATGACGACTGTGTTCTTAGTCCGTGGTGGAAATTTAGGCTGCAGGTCATAAAGCACCTGCCCCCCACCAATGTGTCTCATGATTAGGGTCTGGATTATCCCCGGTCACTTCTTCAAGGCCAGTTTTCTGATTGTGGCCTAGCCTCCAGTGTCCCAGGTTCAGATATTTGGGCACACCAGGCTCCTTCTCACTCTTACTGTTGCTAAGGGTGCCTCCGGATAGCTAAGGTCTATTGGGCTTCCGGGCCTTTGTCCTCCCATCTTCTTTCAGCTGCGGGGTGCTTTCCTGTCACCTCCAGGCTATTGAGTGGGCTTTCTCTCCTCGCAGCTATGCCTCACGGGATTCTGTGCCTCCAGGGAACCCAAAACCTCCTGGGAAGACTCTCTCACTACTTCTCCAACCACCTTCTTCCTTCAGTGTTCTCTCTCCAACTGCTCAACTCCTAGTGTGTCTCCACCCTCTTATCAATGCTCACCTACACTCCACAAACTTTGCTATATACACCCGCCGGGTCGGTGTGCGCTGCGGTGTGGGTGTGTTTTCAACCGTCCTGCCTTACCTGGCTGCACTTCCTTCTGTGGCTTCCTGGTCGCTACATCCCCTGGTCTCTGGTACATCCCCTGTGCATAGATATAGATGTCTATGCACAGGGAATGAACAGACTGAGAACAATCTCAGCTCTTCTACATCATCTCTGTGAGCAGGCGGGCTCTAGGACCCTGGAGCTGCGGCAGCCTGCACAGAGAAGACAGCTGGACTCGGCTCGCAAAGTAACAGCAGTTACTTTGCGAGTTTCCCAGCGATTACTTGCACAATACTCAGACCAATGCAAGTCAATGGCAATCCTAGTTTTGTCAGAGTCTGTGACAAAACTAGGATTGATATTGATTTGCATTGGACTCGTTTACTGTGCGAGTAATCACTGGGAAACTCGCAGAGTACCGAGTCCTGCGAGTCCCTTACTACTCGCCGAGTAACGAGTCCTAGCGAGTAGATTCTCCCATCCCTAAATATAAGGTTTATTCTGCACTTGCTGTTCCTGGAAAAAAAAATTTCTTTTGATCTTTTGTATCTTAAAACTGACTTGTAACTGCAAATACTTGGTGTCTAATTTTTCAATGAAAATCACCAAGCTTTGTGTCTTTAATCTGTTGTGTAACATCTAAGTGCTAAATTCTGATGTGCAACCACCAAGCTGTTTGTCTTACGGTAGATTTATAACCACTAAGCTGTGTGTCCGTTATGGTTACCTGAGGTGTGTCTCTGTGAGAGACGCCGAAAGTGGTGGTTCCCCCACTCCTTTAGCTGCCTTGTAGTTGTGGCAGACAGGGAAATAAAGGGGTTGATGTCAGCTGTTTTTAGCAGCTGACATCAAGCCCTATTGGTAATGTCAGACGTCAGCATGCCAGCCAGCCATTAGCAATACTTTCTTTAAAGAGAAAAAAAAACACACAGAGAAAAAATCCTTTATTGCATATAAAATAGACAGAGATGCCTCGTTATGCAGTTTATTAGCTCCTGCCAAGGTCCCCTCTGACGTAATAGGGTCATTTTAAAATGTTTAACTTATCCCTCAATTAAAGCCACGCTGACGATGATTGCTTGGGTTTTCTATCAAGAACTGACTCATCAACGCTCGCTCCGAATTTGAGATTGGTGAGCATGTACAAGGAAAGATCGCTCATCTGTAATGATGTGTAAATCAGTCTCATTTCAGATATGCAACGATGAAGCTCCGAGTCTTTGTCCTGATGTGTAACCGTCTAATATTAATAATAATAATAATAATAATCTACTATATAATTGTCTAAGGCGTATGTCGGTCACAGAAATCGTGCGCCAGACAGAGGCCACTCATTGGTGCCCGCCTGCGCTCCTCCTGCCCCCCTCCGCTCCTCCTGCCCCCTTCGCTCCCCTCTCCCTCTGCCCCCCCCGCTCCCCGCAGCCCTCCTGCTCCCCTTGACAACTCTACCCCCCCTCGCCCCCCGCTCCTCCACGGTGATAAAAATAAAAAAAATCCCATAAGGATAATTAACCTCCGCCGGCTCGCTGCTCCACCTCCGTCTTCTAGCTTCTAGAGGGCTCGAGGACCTGTCGTTGCCTGAGAAACCGATCAGCTGATTGGTTTCCCAGACAACGACAGGTCCTGTCCTGTCCAGGGAGCTACAAGACAGAGGTGAAGCGAGCCGGCGGAGGGTAAGTATCCTTATGGGATTTTTTTTTATTTTCATCACCGTGGAGGAGCAGGGGAGCAGGGGGGCCGCGGGTGTGAGGGGGGGCAGAGAGAGGGGGGAGCAGGGGGAGAAGAGGAGGGACAGGAGGAGCGGAAGGAGGCAGGAGGAGCGCCTCCATCCTGCCCCACGTATCCATCCTGCCCCCCGGCCGACTGCATCCTGCCCCGCTTGCTCCATCCTGCCCCCCCCGCTTGCTCCATCCTGCCCCCCCACCACCATCCTGCCCCGCTGGCTCCATCCTGCCCCGCTCGCCCCATCCTGCCCCGCTCGGCCCATACTGCCCCGCTCGCCACCATCTTGCCCCGCCAGCTCCATCCTGCCCCCCCTGCTTGCTCCATCCTGCCCCCCCCACCATCCTGCCCTGCTGGCTCCATCCTGCCCCGCTGACTCCATCCTGCCATGCTCACCCCATCCTGCCCCGCTCTCCACCATCCTGCCCCGCCGGCGCCATCCTGCCTGCCCGCAACCATTCTGCCCCCCGCCACCATCCTGCCCCCCTTCCGGCTCCATCCTGCCCGCCTTCTGGCTCCATCCTGCCACCCTTCCGGCTCCATCCTGCCCCCCTTCTGGCTCCATTCTGCCCCACTTCTGGCTCCATCCTGCCCCGCTCGCTCCATCTTGCCCTGCTCACTCCATCCTGCCCCCCCCCGCCTCCATCCTACCCCCCCTGGCTCCATCCTGCCCCCCTTCCCGCTCCATCCTGCCTCATTCCTGCTCCATCTTGCCCCTCCATCACCATCCTGCTCCCCTGCTCCATCCTGCCCCCCCCCCCCTCCGGCAGTTAGCGGTTTCCCAGGCAACGACAGGTTTTAAAGGCCTGTAGGACCTAGAATATGGAGGTTGAGCGAGCCAGCGGACAGGTGAGTATCCTCACTGAGGATTTTTTTATTTTTACTTTTACTGTTGAGGAGCGGGGGCCAGGAGGAGCGGGGGGTATCGCCATATACCATAGTGCTGCTATACATGTACTGTAATGTACCACCATATACGCTGCTATATATATATATATGTAGTTCACTCACGTTGACTGAACAAGTTCTGTCAGTCACAGTTTGTCAACTACATACATATTCTAGAATACCCGATGCGTTAGAATCGGGCCACCATGTAGCAATAATAATAATAACAATGTAATCTGCCATCTCTTTCTTCATTCCATCTCTCCTCGTCTTCAGCTGTCGGGTTCGGAGCAGCAGATCTTTAGGTCATTAGGGATTGTTCCTCCTACACAGAGATCTGTATAAAAAGCCGAGACGGCAGCAACAACAGACAGCAGCAGGAGGAGGCAGCAGGAGGAGGCAGCAGGAGGAGGCAGCAGGAGGAGGCAGCAGCAGCAGGAGGCAGCAGGAGGAGGAGGAGGCAGCAGCAGGAGGAGGCAGCAGGAGGAGGCAGCAGGAGGCATCTGCAGGAGACACGAGCTGGCGGCAGGTCGGCATTACAGGAATCTGGATAATAAATTCAGCCCAGAACATTTATCCCTATATGATACATTGTGATCAAAGTGTAAGAAATCATATGTCTCATGTACCCATTGACATCTACTACATTATCTGTACCCAGAGATATCACTGTGTTATCTGTGGTGTTACATAGGACTGCAGGTGACATCTACTACATTATCTGTACCCAGAGATATCACTGTGTTATCTGTGGTGTTACATAGGACTGCAGGTGACATCTACTACATTATCTGTACTCAGAGATATCACTGTGTTATCTGTGGTGTTACATAGGACTGCAGGTGACATCTACTACATTATCTGTACTCAGCTATCACTGTGTTATCTGTGGTGTTACATAGGACTGCAGGTGACATCTACTACATTATCTGTACTCAGAGATATCACTGTGTTATCTGTGGTGTTACATAGGACTGCAGGTGACATCTACTACATTATCTGTACTCAGAGATATCACTGTGTTATCTGTGGTGTTACATAGGACTGCAGGTGACATCTACTACATTATCTGTACCCAGAGATATCACAATGTTATCTGTGGTGTTACATAGGACTGCAGGTGACATCTACTACATTAACTGTACTCAGAGATATCACTGTGTTATCTGTGGAGTTACATAGGACTGCAGGTGACATCTACTACATTATCTGTACTCAGCTATCACTGTGTTATCTGTGGTGTTACATAGGACTGCAGGTGACATCTACTACATTATCTGTACTCAGCTATCACTGTGTTATCTGTGGTGTTACATAGGACTCCAGGTGACATCTACTACATTACTGTACTCAGAGATATCACTGTGTTATCTGTGGTGTTACATAGGACTGCAGGTGACATCTACTACATTATCTGTACTCAGAGATATCACTGTGTTATCTGTGGTGTTACATAGGACTGCAGGTGACATCTACTACATTATCTGTACTCAGAGATATCACTGTGTTATCTGTGGTGTTACATAGGACTGCAGGTGACATCCACTACATTATCTGTACTCAGAGATATCACTGTCTTATCTGTGGTGTTACATAGGACTGCAGGTGACATCTACTACATTATCTGTACCCAGAGATATCACAGTGTTATCTGTGGTGTTACATAGGACTGCAGGTGACATCTATTACATTATCTGTACCCAGAGATATCACTGTGTTATCTGTGGTGTTACATAGGACTGCAGGTGACATCTACTACATTATCTGTACTCAGAGATATCACTGTGGTATCTGTGGTGTTACATAGGACTGCAGGTGACATCTACTACATTATCTGTACTCAGAGATATCACTGTGTTATCTGTGGAGTTACATAGGACTGCAGGTGACATCTACTACATTATCTGTACTAACAGAGATATCAATGTGTTATCTGTGGAGTTACATAGGACTGCAGGTGACATCTACTACATTATCTATACTCAGAGATATCACTGTTATCTGTGGTGTTACATAGGACTGCAGGTGACATCTACTACATTATCTGTACTCAGAGATATCACTGTGTTATCTGTGGTGTTACATAGGTCTGCAGGTGTCATCTACTACATTATCTGTACTCAGAGATATCACTGTGTTATCTGAGGTGTTACATAGGACTGCAGGTGACATCTACTACAGTATCTGTACTCAGAGATATCACGGTGTTATCTGTAGTGTTACATAGGACTGCAGGTGACATCTACTACATTATCTGTAGTGTTACATAGGACTGCAGGTGACATCTACTACATTATCTGTACTTAGAGAGATCACTGTGTTACCTGTGGTGTTACATAGGACTGCAAGTGACATCTAAAACATTATCTGTACTCTGAGATATCACTGTGTTATCTGTGGTGTTACATAGGACTGCAGGTGACATCTACTACATTATTTGTAGTGTTACATAGGACTGCAGGTGACATCTACTACATTATCTGTACTCAGAGATATCACTGTGTTATCTTTGGTGTTACATAGGACTGCAGGTTGCGTCTACTATATTATCTGTACTCAAAGAGATATCATTGTGTTATCTACTGTTTACATGCCATAAATTTTACCATAACATGCAACTGTAAAGGCCCCATCACATACGTCAATGTCGTCGGCGATCTGATCGCTGGTGACATTGACGGCTGATCGCTGGTGAGCTGTCACACAGGCAGACCCAACCAGCGATCATTGGAACAGCGGCATTGTGGAAATTATTTAAATATAATTTCCACGATGTCTACAGGCTGGTATCCATGGTAAACTGCGGGTAACTAGGTAGCACGCGGTGCCTAGATACCCGATGTATACTTTGGTTAACAGCCTTCTCTGCTCACCAGTTAGTATCCAAGGTACACAGCGGGTAACTAGGGTCAATGATGTGGTAAGATTGCATGGAATCCCTCTGTTGTATCTTATAAGAGGGTGAAATTTGTCTCCAAATTTGGGAGAGCGTTTTGCAAAAAATTGAGCATAGAATTATCATCTGCCTCTACTTATCACTCTGAAACCAATGATCAGGCAGGGAGGACAATCAGTCGTTGGAGCAAATGTTCAGATATTTCGTTGCTGCTCAGTAGGAGACTGCTCCTTGTTTTTACCTCTTGAGGAGTTCTCCATTAACAGATGGGTCAATCGGGCCACTGGAACCTCGACTTTTCATAATTATGGTTTCCATCACCATTTTGGGGAATTTTCTAGTATAAGTGTTGCACCCCACGGTTCGGTTGCCACGGGACCGCCTGGAGCAGGGAAAGATTTCCACATCATGTAAGCTTACGCATAACACCTTCCACTAAAGACCTGAAGGGGGAGCTCTACTTGCTGACTTCAGGCAAGGTCCCCTATAAATGTAGTCCTGGGGGCGGAGTTAGGCAGTTTAGTACTGAAGAAGACATCCTGGTGGACAATGCCGCACTAGGCTGAGCAAGCCTGACCAGCATGAGGGACCCAAGAGTGAGGGTCGGAGGAGAGGCGAATTAGCCAGGGGGAGTGGAGCCATACCGGTTCACTCAAGAAGAGCAACGTCGACAACCTGGACACCGGAGTCTGAGACTGCACGGGTCCAGTCAGCCCAGCGGTAAAGACCGGACACCAGGTAGGCTTCAAGTCTCCTGGCGCAGCAGCGCTTGAGGCACAGCCACCCACACAGCCAGGGGCCGCAGTGGATATAGCGGTGCCCGCAGCAGGGCTCTCACCGCCTGCCATACAAGTGAGGAAACAGGAGAAGATCAGGGTCTAGCTTCAGACAGTCCAGGACTAAAGCAAGGGAAGCCTGTGGAGATCCCGAACTGCTCCCAGACCACTCGGACTGTACCCTGGACTTCACCTTGCTCATATCATCAGTAAAGGTACGGAAACAACAACCCTGTGTGTGACTGGTATTGCGGCCCCTGATCCTACTCCCATCATAGACTGTCCGCAACCCTTAACTTTCACTGCTGCCCCTGGGGATCCCGTTCCACCTACAGGGAGCGAAACCATCCTGCTGCTCCACCATCACCCCGGAGGTCTGTCCAACAGTGTCGGTAACATTACTGGAACCATAGATGGCATCACGAATCATCTTTTATTTAATTTCTATTGACTTTAACGCCCCCCTTTTTAAGTGACCACCAGGGTCATTGGACCGGGCAACAGGCCCTGTGACATCCCCGGTGAACTACAACGCCCGAGACCGAGTACCCTAAGGCCCTGGGGTGGGTCATAAGTTCTGGGTGTCGTGGGATGGAGGTTCCCATACAGAAATTCAGGATTGTTTGAAGGGAGGTTCAAAGGAATATTGGGTTGGCGTAAGCTCGTCAAAAAAAGGAAGGCCGATAGTGAGTGTTTAGCTAGCCCTTTTATAAGGTAGGAGATAAGGTTGAAAAATATTAAGCTGAAGGTGCTGTCAACAAAGTTAGATCCTAAATTTATTGGCGTGTACGAAACTCGGGAGGTCGTCAACCCAGTTGACCTTAGATTGAAACTCCCTTAGTCTCTTCATCCATAACATTTTCACAGGTCTCTATCAAAACATTTGTCCCTTCAGTGTTGTCTCCCTTGACCCTGCCTCCTCCTGTTTCCGCTGCAGGGAGGGTTAGAGAATTATGGATTCTTGGAATGTCCATAATTCCCTCCAATATCTGGTTCATTGAAAGGGATACAGACTCGAGGATAGATACTGGGTAGGGATGAGCAAACTTTCCCCGAACATGCTTGCCAATTTTAAATTCAGCGCATAAATTGCAGATTCTGTTTGTGATCGGAAACCCGAGCAATTTACCCCAAAATGAATTTCATTCAAGAAAAAAGTTTGGAATTACAATTTTCCAAAATGCTCACCGAAAGACCCGGTGGCTGAGAACAACATCTAACCACCTATCACCTAACCATATATCGGGTCTACCATTTGTGGCGCCCTGCTCATGCAGGTAACCACAGGTCTCTCTAATGCACAGCTGGGTTTCCACAGCAGGTACTTACTACAAACAACACCTCCACCCCGGCCCAACTTGCTGCCCTTAGGCAAGATCCCCTATATATACTGCTGCTGGGGGAGGAGTTAGTCAGAGTGTGCAGACGCTAGAAGAGCTGCAAGGACGTCCTGGTGTTCGGTGCTGCGTTCAGACCCGAGCCAGCGACACGGAGTGGCCCTTCGGCGTCCCAGAAGCCTGAGTGGGACTGAAGGCAGGGAGCTCAGAGCAGAGAAGGGAGCGAGGAACTTGAAAGGGTTCATCCCAAGAGAATGCCGGATATTGGAGATCCGCACCTGTGGGGGACTATAGGCCCACAGAAATCCCTGTCGCACCGTGGAAGCTTCAGCTACCCGATCTCCCAGGTGGGTCAAGAGAGGGAGCCAGACACAGCAGGCAAGCTTCAGTGTCCAGAGAGGGTCATCCCGGAGACCGCACAGGAGGAGAGAGAGACAGGCAAAGGAAGAGAGTGGAGGCAAGTCAGGCTGCAGCAGGCTGTGCTTCAGAAACTACACAAAACAGAGGACACCTTATACCCACTTGCTGTGGGAACCCACTGTGCAGCCTGTTCACCTGTCAGTGCCCTGGATCGTTTTACCTGCTCAACACCAGTAAAAGGTAAAAGAGACTTGATTGTATGCGTGCATCCGTCTTCTCCACTCCCAGCACCCCTCATAGACTGTTCCAACGCTTCCATACGATCCCAGCTCCACTCCAAGCTGCCCCTTCTCACTATGCTGCCCCGGAGGTCCCAGTCCTGCCTGCGGAGGACTACACGATCTCAGCCGCAATACCACCGACCTCTGGAGGACTGTGGCGGCGCTGGTGATATCTCACCAGGTACTGCAGGTGGCGTCAAGACAAACTTGTAAATAACCCCCTGTACATAATTCCCCTCTTTTTAAAGATAGGCCCAGGACACGGGATCAGGCGCGGCCGTCATTCCCCATGACAAAGTTAACCCTTGCCGCCTGATACCCGAGTACCCCAAAGCCTGGGCTCGACACATTTTTTTTGAACTTTAGAATATTGTGGCGCTTTAAAATATTTCTTTTAAGCTTCCTGGAGTTTGCTGGTATTTTGACACCTGCAGGGTGTGAATTGTGGAAACAGTGCCAGATGTGGCAGCAGCTGTGAAGTCCAGGAAGCTTACAATGTTCTTAAAACATCCTTTTAAGAGAGCTTAATATTTTTTTTATTTTTTGAGAATATATGTATTTATCATTTTATTTATTATTATTATTATTATTATTATTATTATTATTATTATTATTATTATTTTAGATCAATCTTTTAACAAATATTATTGTTTATTATTTATTTATAACATATATATTTATTATTGCAGTGGGTCAGCAGTGTGCAAAGCCATCCCTACTACACTTATGTGATAGCAATTCATATAAAAACAGCCTATGGCCCCTATATGCTTCACATGTTCTTATAGGTCTGTTCGCACTCATGAAACACCATAGTAAGGATATTGCTTCTTGAGAATGGGCAATCACTTTATTTCATTCCATTCCATACATTTAGACTACACATTTTTGACATGTGCCCACTTGTACCTGCATTGTTATTTTTCATTTTGTTTTTTTTTCTACAGCCATTCATAGGTAACTTTTTTGTGTGTTCTGGATTATTTTCCTTCAGCTTGAGGTCATGGACAGATGGCCGAACATTCTCTTTTCAGGATTTTTTTAGTAGACAGCAAAATTCATAGTTTAATTTACAAAGCCTCTTCCAGGTCCTGAAGCAGCAAAACGGCCCCAAACCATCACACTACCTCCACCATGTTTCATTGTTGGTATGATGTTGCTTTTCTTAAATGCTGTTACTTCTACGCCTGATGTAATAGGACATTCACCTTCCAACAAGTTCAACATCCAAACCTTCAGAAGTCATTCCAGGAACAGGGTGAGCTAGGGACCCCAGTCCAGTTTGCCTTTGCCCATCTTACCATCCTGCCTCTTGATTCCCTATCCACTATATTACCCCATGACATTATCTGCGACCCACCATTTTTTTGAAGCCATTATTGCTTCAACACGAGCTTCTTGCATGGCTGGCGCAGGAGTTCTCAATGGAGGTTTCTATCTTGCGTTACCATGTGGTACAGCAGCTACAAAAAGGTGTTGCGTATCTGGCCTCTGCTCATGCTCTGGCCATACCAGAACCCAATATATCCCTCCCTGACTGATTTTTGGGAGGGAGAGATAACTTTATTGTATTCAGATCTCTACTTCAGGCTCCACCCTTGTTCTTGGGGAGGTGAGAAACAGCACTTGGGGGATTTTACTCTCCCTTCTTAAAGGGGATCCCCAGGCCTGGGCCTTCTCTCTGCTGACCGATTTTCCATTTATGCGGTCGGTGGATGAGTTCTTTGTGGCTTTGGCCCAGGTGTATGTTGACTCTGATGCCATCTCTGTGGCTGATTTTAAACCTTATACGCTCAGGCAGGGAGGAGTATTGCTCTGAGTTCAGGAGATGGGTCACAGACACTCAGTGGAATGAGTATTCAGTTCTGTCTGGGTTGTCAGATTGGCTACAAGACTCCATGACTCCGGAGTCGCTGGAAACTGCAATAGGTCTTGCTATTAGGTTGGACAGATGCCTGAGATAGAGACCTGACCCAACCTTGCCCTGGTGGCCATCCTTGTTGTGAAGGCTACACGTGTGGGTTCAGACATTCCTAAGCAGTTGGGGAACGTGATTTCTCATACTAGCCCATCTGCAGTTCATCAGGTCGAGAGGTCTTGTTTCTTTTGTGGTCAAGCTGTTAGCTTTATTAGGGTCTGTCCCAGTGGCGTAACTTCAGGCCCATGGGCCCCGGTGCCAAAGCTCCAATGGAGCCCCAAATTATTGCAAATCTTTAATGGTATTAGTCTTTTTCTATAGGCCAAGGGGACTTTTGGGGCACTCCTAGGCTGCAGGGCCCGGGTGCGATCGCAACCCCTGCACCTATTGTATTTACTCCCTTGGTCTGTCCACACTGCTCTAAACTAGCTTTTCAGCCACTGCCATCCCTTGTGGATAAGAGGCTGAGTGCTACTGTCTCTACCATATTGGTCAGGCCTGCCCCTATGTCTCCAGCAGAGGTGCTTAAACACCTAGCAGAGAATACAGGTAAACTCAGCCTACACCTCAGATTAATGGTGGGCTCAGGTGTTATCCTGAGAAGAGTGATAGTGCGAGGGTGGTGACTTCCACAAAGTCTTTTGTGAGAAAGTTTCCAGAGAAGAGATAGAGACATATCTCCATTTTTGTCTCCCTGAGAATGGATCCTCTGTCTGTAGTTGTATGAATGATAATAGTCGTACAGGTCCAAACCTCAGTGTGGATGATATTGAACGAGTGTTGTCAAAACACGTTGGGTGGAAGTGTGCAGCTGTAGGTCCTACTGCCGGAGTTATTGGTCTGTTTTTCAACCTTGTGTTGTTCCAGCTTGAACTTCCTCCGGTGCTAAA
The DNA here is from genome assembly GCA_033576535.1 of Allobates femoralis. Classification (NCBI taxonomy): domain Eukaryota; kingdom Metazoa; phylum Chordata; class Amphibia; order Anura; family Aromobatidae; genus Allobates; species Allobates femoralis. The sequence continues at coordinate 743,009,728 of JARQOC010000002.1, read as the reverse complement.
TACCCATAATATCTTCCAGGAAGTTTAGACTGTTAATAGACATACCCAATCCAGAGGCCTCTCGAAAATGGGTGTACTGTCATGTGTTGTCCGCTTTACAGTTCACATGTAATGCTGCTGTAGCTTAATCAGAGTTTATTTCCTTTGACACTTTTAGAGTTAATGCCAGAAAGCTGTTGTAGTCTATGCTGTGTGCGGCTGTGCAGGTGGAGGTGGAGTTGGAGGGGTGTTTCAGAGCTCTGATCTCCACTCCCTCAGCCTTTAAGTAGCTCCACTTCCCTCCACCGGGTGTCGCAGATAGAGTTCAGCCTCTACTTGGACCCTGTGCAGTGAGAACATGCTGTGCTGCTGCTGTTCCCTTCCATACGAGCTGCTGGGTTTTCCCAGTCTATGGGTCGAGGTAGGGCCTCTTAGCCTAGGGCTGGTCAGGAGTAAACGGCAAGGGTGGCCTGGACATCCTCACCTTCAGAGGTTATTCCAGGAACAGGATGAGCCAGGGACCCCAGTAAGGATCACACAAGATCCCCAGTTTGCCTTTGCTCATCTTATCATCCTTCCTTCTGTTTCCATATCTGCTACATTACTCCATGACAATATACATGTGTGACGTGCCTCGTGGGGGCCGAGGGGTGCTAAGAGTAAGGCCGATGGATGCTGATTTGGGATGTCATGGTAGCGTGACCCGGTCCGTGGTCCTGGAGTGGTTAATCTATAGGGGAAGGGGACTCTTCGGGGATCAGTGGTGAGGGAAGGTGGCTTTGGGGACAGGGGTACCAGACGTGAGGATACTTGTTTATGTGACATCACCCGTGTGTTGCGGCTAGTAATGGCTGCTGCTGCTACACAGTTCCACTGGGGGTTGATGACAAGGCAGCTGAGTTGGTAAGCCCTCTATGGGTAGTGTTCACCCCCAGGGCAGCAGATGTTACTAAGTGAGTTGGTGCTGATGTTACAGCACAGTGGCGCAGCAAGAAAGTCACAGAAACAGCGAGGTGCAGTCTCAAGATGTTTACTCACAGCTTTGTCGTTCCCGGTTACAGAAGTGTCCACCGCTGCAACAGCCCACGGAGCTCTGAGTCCTTGGAGGTGGATGAGGGGATCCAGCTAACTCCTGGGTAACGTAGTAGTCCTTAACCGGTACCCTTTTCTGTCACTGTCCTTTCACGGTTGACTCTTCTTCTGTGCTTGCTTTGCCCTCCTGCCCTGAGCCTCACTCATACAGTGCCCAGAGCTGGTGACCACGGGTCACATCATCTGTCCCTGAACCCTATGTGGCCACCTTTTCAGCAGATCTGCACGGTGTCGGCTGCAGCACCTTGGAAACACAGCTACCTCTGGGTTGCTAGCTGAGCCTGGTCTTCTCCACTAGTCTTGGGGTCCTGGTGCCGCTACTCTGTGGCCTGGTCCCTCCACACAAATTCAATCTCTGTGGATGCAGGCGTCCCCGGGTGGATTGCTCAATACCCAGTCCCCGGTACCCCTTTTGTCTTCTGGAGCACCCTCGTTCTCTTTCTCTCTCAAGGCATAGGATGAGCTCCCACTGGGTCCAGTCCTCTGGCCATCTCTTTCCAGATGGAACTGATCCGGTTGACAGGGTAGGGGGTACTCGGATACCGGGACAGAGGGTTACTTCGGTGGGGGATCACGGCTGGTCGATTCCCTGTTCTGTGCCCTGGACTCTCAGTGGCAGGGATGGGGGTGATGATGGTGGGGGAAATGGTATTGTGACGCCACCTGTGGTACCTAGTAATATGGTTACCAGCACTGAGGCCGGCCGCTGAGGTGATGGGAAGGCAGCGTTGGATAGTACAGCTCCCACAGGTGTAGATTTACCTCAGGGCAGCGGGGTGGATGAGGGGAGTAGTAGTAGCAGTTCTGCTGTGAACGCTGCGGGCGGCGGCAGTGAAGCAGGCACACACACACAATAGTCTCTGTTTCGGTACCTTTTTAGTGATGTCCGGTAAGAAGCAGGAGGGTAACCAGGTTTCGGTGCAGCTTGGGACATTCACCTTGGAGAGTTGTGAGGCCTCCTCTATTAGTGTGTGCGGTAATTGGGGTAAGTTCTGCCTGGAGTTGAACCTGCCGCTGTTTCTCCCTCTCAGGGTGCTGTTCCACCATCGACAATGAGGACCTTTCTGTGGGATCCCTATTCTCTGCTTAGGTCCCTGGTCCTATGCTTGGTCAGGTTTGGAGTCTTCTATTCTTTAATTCAGGGGGAATAGAGCCTTCTGGTCTGTCCGGGCTTTTGCAGCTACACTGTAGATGAATTGTAGCTTCGGACTCCGGTGTCCGGGTGGGCTTAAGGGTTACCAGGTACGTTCCCTTCTTCTTTCTTCCTACCTCTCACTTCTCCCACTGGCCTCCGTCCCTCTCCCTAGGGCTCAGCACAGCTGGGTCAGGTTTTCCTGGTTCTGGGCCTAGCTTGGTCCCAGCAACCAGCTCCTTCACTAACTGCTCTCTCCTCTGCAGTCTCTCTGGAACTAACTGCTCTCTTCACTGCCGAGTGCAGACTGACTGACTCCTCCCCTCAGGCCTGGATCTTTATAGTATATCTTGCTTAAGGACAGCCAGTGGGGCTCCCCCTCCAGGTCTCGGGGGAAGGTGTTTTGTGCTGTGTGTGCCAAGGTTTACATCCCTCCCTGCATCGGTGGGTCCTGTGGCAATCCCCTGCAGGGGAGCCTCAATACCCCTCTGTGACAGACTCTCTGGCCCTCATAGACTCCTTCAGCTAGTGCCAGCCACCCACCAACTGTCACTAGATGTTTCTCTTGTCCTTTTCTACTGTCTGTCACGTGTCCTGCATCACTAAGGTGTGTCCTCCCTGACTTTACTTCCTCCTGGGTGCTCCCCTAAACTCTGCTCTCCACCCTATACTTTTGTTCCTCTTCTCCAGACAGGATCTCGCCCTAACCCTGACCTGGAGTGGTGTAGTGTTGGCCTTGGTATCTGGATATCGATCAGTGACTCCCACTTACCCGAGAGTTGGGTACCACACCTCTGGCTGGGGTGCAGTACCTCTGTGGCGACTGAATCCACAGGGGTGCCACATATGCACTGGGCAAATGTGTGTGTAATGTGCCAATTTGTGGGTGATGTACATGTTTAATTAATTTGTTTATATATATTTAGCTTATAAAGAATTAACTCTCAGTATGTTTTCATCCCAATAACACTTCTCTTTGTCTCTCTGATTCCATAGATGTTATGGCCAATGACTCCACTTCCATCTTTTTTGTCTTTGTTGGATTTTCGGGCCTCCAGGAGACGTTCTACCCGCTATTTGCAGCATTCATCTTAGGCATTTACAGCTTCTCACTTTGCGCCAATACCATCGTTATCATGATTGTCCTCCTGAAGGATCACCTTCACCAGCCCATGTACATCATTATCGCCAACCTGGCCGTGTCCAACCTGCTCTTTGACACCACCACCTTGCCCAAGGTCATCTGTAAGTATTTGTTTGAGGCAGAGTCCATCTCTTTTTTGGCCTGCTTCATCCAGATAGCTTTTGTCCACATGTTGAACACTGTTGATTCATTAACCATCCTCTTAATGGCCTTTGACCGTTACGTGGCCATTTGTAAACCTCTCCGGTATCACGCCATCATCACTAATCAGACTTCTATATTCCTATGTTTGGCCGCCTGGTTTACCGCAGCATTCGTTGGGAGTTACATGTCGACATGGGGGGTGTTTCTTCCATACTGTGGTCCCAACAGGATAAAAAACTTCTACTGTGGTGTCTTGAGGGTGGTGCCCCTCGCTTGCACGGACACTTCTGCCGTTAAGAATAATGCATTCCGTGCCGGTCTGATAATACACATTGGCCCGTTCTCAGTCATTGTAATGTCTTATATTATAATAATTATCAACATCCGCACTAAAACCAGCCTAGAAAATTGGCGAAAACTTGTAAACACCTGCATCACCCACTGGACTGTCATGATCATCTTCTACCTACCGCGAGTCATTGACTATGGCCTTCAAGCTCATCTGGTCCCCAACGCTGACGTCACCATGCTGACGACCTTCATCTACAGTTATGTGCCACATATTAGCAACCCCATTATATTCTGCCTCCGAAACAAGGAGATCAAAAGGATTCTGGGAAATATGTTCAAGAAAATCGGTTTGGTAAATATGTGCAAGAAAATAGGTTGTGTCTAGAGAAGGGTGTAAACGAACGCACCATACGCCCGGCATACCTCATACATCATTGCATTATGTTATATTCTTGGCTTATTACTCATTTTATAATCATGTAGTTTATTTGCTATTTTAGCTCATAATGATTAATAAATATACTTTTTTCATTGTGATTCTTTTGTTGTCATTTTTCCAATCCAACCACCGTCATATTGTCCACATTGTCCAGCTGGAAGAACCCTGACCTGGGATAAAACCTAGCTTTCTGACACTGGGCACAGTCAAGGCTCCTAGTGCCAGAGGCAGGAAAACACCCCAAAATGTCTCTGCCCAACCCCATATGTGACTGTAGGTGCTGTGTTCTTGTCTTTGTTTGACTCATTTGGTTTTGGTAAATAATAGAATGATGCTCTTTACCAAAAAGCTCTATCTTGGTTTCTGCCAGGATTCTGGCTCATCTGATTACCTTTTGTGTCTCCTCACCCTTAACCAAAATGGCATCTGCTTCCTCGTTCCAGTCCACGTGTTCCTGCTTTCCTGTCTATATAAGCTCCGGTCCATCTTCCATTCCTTGCTTGAGTATTTTCCTTGGATCTTTGGCTCCTCTGTGCATCTTAAGTTAGTTTACCAGCTATTCTGATTCAGCTCTTTCCAGCTTCTCTGCCATCTGAAGTCCAGCTAATCTCTGTCTGCTTCCAGTTGGCCTCACTGCATCAAGTTGCTCCATATAGAGTTTGTTCCTGCCTCAGGTTATGCTTCACATAAGCCTGCTTTTTCTAAAAGGATCCACTGCAGCCATTCAGGTAAAGGTGAACTCAGGGGAGAGAAAACTTTTAGTACTGTTTCTGCCCACCTACATGAAGAAGCAGAGCTGGGCACTACAATCAATAAAATCATATCTGCTCGACAACTCTCACCCCTCCCTCAGGGGTCTGAGAAAATCATCCTCATGCTGCTGGTGAGATCAGGAGGTGTGTTAGGGACGTGGACCCTGTGACCTCCAGGATCATCCTACATTCCTGCCCTCTCACACTTTTGCATGGGCAGGGGGCATGGCAGGGGTTGTGGCCGCCGGCCCCATAGTCACAGTATATACTTGTTGTTTTTGTGTTGTGATGTGATTTTTACATAGGATGGATGGATGAAAACATAGGATGGATGGATGGATGAATAGATAGAATAGATGGATGGATGGATGGATGGATGGATGGATGGATGGAAGGATGGATGCATAGGATAAATGGATGGATGGATGGATGAATACATAGGATAGATGGATGGATGTCAAGTTACAATTTAAAGGACTGGCATCACCTTAATGTGCAGCTAGTTTTAAATTGCAGAACACATGCACATAAACCTCATCCCAGCAATATATACCGCATATAGTGTCAGAGTAGGACCCGGTAAGTTTGAGAGCAGTTTGGCGCAGTTCCCGGGCTCTTCGCAGTGAGTCATTGATGAAGCTACGTCTCTGAATTCATTTATTCTAGTACAGTATTTACTGTGTTCATTTATCACATATGCATTTCTTAGCTGCACAGACAATCCTGCATTTCATGTATCAGCCATTAAGCTCATTCCCTAGCATATTGTGTTCAGTGTTGCAGCAAACTTATTCCCTTAAGTGCATACACATATTTTTTTGCTTGCACCTGCACATTAAGGTGATGCCAGTCCTTTAAATTGTATCAGTGATAATTGACCCATTGGAACTGAAAACACACTCTGACATCACATTAGCGGCCGGGCAGGCCAGCACCTCCAAGGCGTATAAGGGAACTGAAGTGTCAGAAAGGATGCACATATGGTAATTTAAGTAGCCCTTGACCATGTTCTACAACTTCTCCCTCCTTGGCATTGTTACAGGCACAGATAGCCCTCGCTGTTGTGCTGCTTTATTGAAAATTGACCAATTTCTGTACATTTTCCCCCCACCTTTGTTGGACCTGGTATTTGGATCTCTTCACATTAATCCTTGGTATGGAAAAGAGCCGGTACCTCTGCCACCAGTATTGTCTGAGTGTGATGTTTTCAGCAACTGATCTACAACGACCCTCTTGAACGATTCCATTATAAAACTGTTTGGTTACTCCTAAAGGAGAGAAGGAAATTTCTCCTTGTACCATGGATCGAGAAAGGTGGCCAACCAGTATAGGTTGTTGGATAAAATGTGTATCACGCGAGGGTCTTGCCACAAATCTATATAAGAACTGTGCCATGTGGGCCAAGCTGGCTAAAAGCAAATTTTTGGTTTCCCCAACAATAGGACCAGTATCCATCCTCCCCTCACACTGACTCTCCTCCTCCTCCTCCTCCTCTCCAGCCCATCAAGCCTGGGCAAACAAGAAGCTAGGGTTGGCTGTCCCCTCTGTAGCATTAGGAGTCCCCTTGGTAGCACAGTAATACAAGTCCTCTTTCTCTTCATCCTCCTCATCTTCCTCTGCATCCCCCAATGTTGCCTCTGAATATTGGCTGGGTTGGGTAGTATCACCCATTCGGAAATCTGACTCCATACCAACATGCTGGCGACTCAAAACTTAATCTTTGAGATTATGCAGTGATTGTTCCAGGAGACATAGCAGTGGAATGGTTAAGATGATAATAGCCTGATCATCGCTCACTAGGTGAGGAACCTCACAAATGTCTGCGATCCACACCCACTTGACAGTTGTTATGTGTGGTAGCTTACTGTCAGTCTGATGGGCACATTGAAGCTGGTATTTAGCTACTGCTCTCTGCTGCTCACTAAGCCTCGCCAACATATGATAGGTAGGGTTCCACCGCGTGGGCAGGTTGCAAATGAATCTGTGCTGTGGCAAATTTAAGCACTTTGGCAGCGCTGTAAGAGCAGCAAAAACATAGGGGAATGGCGGAAATGGGCACTAATACGGCAAACCTGCTCAAGGATGTACGGCAAGTCAGGGCAACTTTTAAGAAATTTCTGAACAACTAGGTTCAGCACGTGAGCCATGTATGGCACGTGTACCAGCTTACCGACCTTTAAGCCGCCACCAGGTTACGTTCACTATCGCAGATGACAAGACCGGGATAGAGGTGCAGCGGGTAGAGACACTGATCGGTCTGTTATTTTAAAACTTGCCACAGTTTCTGCCTTCTGACCTAAACAGATCAGTTTCAGTAGAGCGCGTTGCCGCTTTGTTGATGTGCTGCTGCACAGGTCCCAGCTTGGCATTGATGGGGAGGTAATTCCGTGGAGGATGAGGAGCAGGAGGAGGGAAGAGAGGAACTGGTATATGAAGAGGCGGAAATTCTGACAGAAGTTGGGCCCTCTACTCTTCGCGTAGGTAGGATGTGTGATGTTCCACTTTGCGCCTTTGTCCCACCCTCCACCAGGTTCACCCAGTGTGCCATGATAGAAATGTATGGTCCCTGTGTGGCGCCCCTGCGACCACGATTGCCACATAGGGAACTGCAGCCAGACAGAAGGTAGACAGTTTGTGCACCAAACACCCTCACAGCACACACACCCACAGAAGCACAGCACCCAACCCAGAGCCCAGGACTCTAGGTGGGAAAGGGGTGGGGGGGTTTAGAGGAAAGTGGGTGGGAAGGAAAGAAGGTCAGGTGACAGATAGTACAAAAAGAGGAAACGAGGAGAAAGGAGTTAGTAGTCCAGAGTGAGCTGAGCAGCCAAGACCAAACAGTGACACATCCCGGTGGGATAGGGCTCCATGGAGATGCAGAATCCACAGAGACACTGTTCCATTGAGAGAAAGCTCGTCCATAGCCGTCATCCCTAGGGAGTGTGAGGACAGAGACCAGACCGGTATCACCAGGTCCCAGGAACACGGCAGCACCAACCAAATACCGGCTGGATAGATTACCTGATTGCATCTGGAAGTCACATGGGTCAGAGAACCTGGTAATACCTTGAAAGACAAGATTACCCAAGGTTAGGCTAACACCCTCTGAGGGGGACTGAAGTTACACACCGGCTCCCCAGACAAACCGACGGGGAACACAGATTCCAGATCCGTGTTCTCACTACAGGGTTGGAAGCTCAGCAGCATCCAGGGGGACCCGGCTTGCTACCCATACACTTAGGGGGAAGCCATACAATCCGCTAGGAAGAACAGAGAAAGAGAACAAGCCTGAAAGGTTGCAGAAAGAGTGAGGGGTCTCAGAGCGACAACCTGGCTGCAGTATGTTCAAGTGTCCGGAGTTAACTGAGTTGTGAACTTAACTGTACTGTGAATTGTTGTGAATTGTTTGAACTGAAGAACTTGAAAGTAAACCTGGTGAACCCTGCTTCAGTTTCCCTTGTCTATGTTAGGCCCCCTGGCACCGCTTCCCAGCTCACCTCTCCCGGTTCGGCATCTCCTGCTCCTCTGCCGACCGGGCATCCGGCATCCAAGCGTGCTGTGTCTCGGAGCCGTCGCCATGTTGCCTTCCTGTCAGCTGACCGCCGGGTTCGCACATGAGCACATTACTGTGGTCATTTTCATGAGCCTACTCAGCGGCGCGCTAAGTGCACTCCTTCCCTGTGACTCTAGGGCTGGCAAGGTCCAACCTGACACTCCCCTTGACCAATAGCTGCTCTTCCCATGGTATATCAGGCCACCTCCTCTGATGGGAGGTGCCTGATTATTAAGTCAGTTTGCTTCTGCCTTGCTGACTGTTGGTCAGGCCTTCCTTGTGCTCTGTGTCCTGGAACCCTTGCTGTGCTCTGCTCCGGTAGCACCATTCCTGTTCTCCTAGCTTTGTACCCTGTTATCCTGGAATCCTTAGCTGTGCTTCAGTATAGGCTAACCTTACGAACCGCCCCCCTGGTACTAGTTGCTATGGTACTTAGACCCCCTGGGTTTGCCCCTTACAGTCCCTGTATAGGGGTTGGGTAAACTAGGATCAGCTCACCCAGGGGCGTTCGGTACCACGGCCCAGTGGATCCACTCTAGGGCGCCTTCCCCTGGAAGTGTGACAGTCTAATTCCAGGTATAGAAAACTTTTCATTACACCTTTTACCCTGTCAGGAGCAGCCTGACCCGCTCATCCATCTAGCTGCAGTCCATCCATACCTCCATCCTCCTGGCAGAGAAGCACAACCCGTGGGTGGCGTCACGACAAACTATCCCTGTAAATACCCATTTTACTTGTGAGAGCCCGGGACACGGTCCAGACCAAGACCGCCGTGATATCCCCAGCAGTACCCCTTTCTGGTACCGAGTACCCTGTCCCGGTGGGGTCCGCACCTGTCCATAACAACTTTCCAGGTGTCTGTTGTTGAGTGGACCTTCACGGTTATGGCGGTGGTGAGAGCACGGTTCAGATTGTTTAACACATGCTTGTGTAACACAGGGACAGCACACTGGGCAAAATAGTTGCGGCTGGGAACAATGTATCATGGGGCAGCCACAGCCAAGAGATCTCTGGAAGACTGTGTTACCACAAGCCTAAATGGCAACATCTCCACAACTAGCAATTTGGCAATGTGGGCGTTTAGTATTTGTGCCTGTGTGTGCGTGGGTGGGTATTTACGTTTTTTTCAAAGGTCTCAGGCACGGACAATTGGATGCTTTGCTGGAACAAAGAAGTGGATGTGGTTGATGTTTGTTGTGGGTGAGCAACCGCAGCTTGTGGGCAGGAGGTGTGAGCGTCAGCGTCCTGAACTGCAGATTCTGAGGGGCGTAGCTCAGGCAACCGGGCAGTGGTTTTCCGCAGATTTGGTACCTTGGTGTTCCGCCCACCAACTGGGGTATTTGGCTGCCATGTGGTTTTGTATACTGGTGGTGCTCAGATTGCCTTCGACCTGACCTCTTCTCCGGTGTGGCAGATGATAAAGACTGCAATGTTTTTCTCTGAAGGACTTTCAGAAAAAAAATATTCCACTCAGCGGCTGAACGCCCTGACTTGGCCCACAGTGGAGGCGGTCTTGGGAACAGTTGACCCAGTTGTCGCTCTGAGCAAACCACGGCGACTCCTTAGTGCCTGTGTGGGTGCTACACATCCATCTTCTGTGTTTCTGTCATGGATATGCGTGCCAACAGTCCAGGTCGGATCAGTGGACTCGTCATTGACCACCTCGTCTTCCATGTCATCTTCTTTCCCAGTTGACATTTTAGGCTGAGCTGAAGGCAACTGTGTATCATCATCATTAGCCTCCACCTGTGGAGACAGTGAGGCTAAGGCCACACTTAACAGTGCACCCACATTAGCTGGATCACGTTACAGCAGAGTCCAGCCTGTTCCCTGAGGAAGGAGTTTGGGATACGACTCCGAAACGCGTTGGATATCCAGGCATACCGGTGTCTCTGGTTTTTCCATCATACGAAAACAGCAGCTCGGTCCACGAGGTACTTTGTCCTGCAGAAACTTATCGTGACCACAGTGACCTGTGGAGGTACGGTCCTTGGAGCAGCTGTATTGTACTGAGCGATCACGCCGGTTGTGTGCTACACAACCCTATCAGGTGAGCAGTTCCTAGAGTCCACCTTATTAATCCTGTCTCCTAAAGGATAAGACCCTATGTGCGCATTCTCACCGCTATTTTACATTTCTAACAATTTTGCCGAGGCCATTTTGGGCTGATTTATGTGGAATTATTTCCAATCTGCCTTTTTTCTAGGAAATTGTGATCATTTTCTGGGAGAAATACTTCATTTTCAATGGTGCATTCACTTCCAGCCATAAATTTATGTCTATATATTATCAAAATGTGTTTATTTTTTTAATCTCTAACTTTAACTCTTTTAACTTTAATAAACTTTAATAAAATTTAATTTATTCAATTAATAATGATGATTTTCTACAGTATTTAGTTCAAATTCCTTTGAGCTCAACTTTTTGGATTTGACAATGTTTTTCACCTGTTTACATTTCTTGTTCATTTGTTTTCTAATTGTTTATTAAAAAAATATGAGCTTAATTGAAAATTTTGGGAAAAAACTTTTTTAATGCATTTTTTCGGTTTCTAAAGCATAAAGTCAAACACCACAAAATAGTTAAAGAATAACTTTAATTTTCATTCAATTTTATTTTATAAATTAATAATATTTTGAAATATAGACTATGATAGAAACGTCTTCCTGGACTGATCCTTCACTTTAAGAATAATGTGTAAATCTGTATTCCGTAAACCCCAATTGTTAGACTGCTGAAATGGGAGATGGTTAGATTCTATGTGGATTCTACATAGAATCTTATCAGCGTCAATCGTCATCCTCTAGCTCATTAAATGGGCCTAAGGTCCCGGAGCTTGGAGGATAGGGTGTGCCAAGCTCCATCAATCTTCTGGCGGTGGACATGGAAGACTTTAGGAAAATGGCTGTGGAGGTGGCGCATGCGCTGATTGAGAGCTCCAGGAGACAAAATCTTAATCTGTGCATGCACTGCCTCTGATGTGAAGGAATTCCGGAAAGTGGCTGCAGAGGGGTTGTATTTGCAGATTGAGATCTTGGTTCTCTGATATCTCAATCTGGTCAGAAAGAAAAGAGAAGCACCACTAGTCTAAGGCCGGCTTCACAACACATTTTTTCCCCATCAGGTTCTGTCCGATGTTTTGCAGGATGCACCAGACAGAACCTGACAGCCCCGGACGAGCAGAACCAGAGGGCAAATCTGCCCTCCGATCCTGTTTTGTGCCGGAATCGTCTTGCAAGGGAGCTGGCCGCGGTGCTGATATTTCAGCTGTGGAGTTCAGTGGCGGCTGCTTTTAAAAGCTGCTTCAATCTCAGCACCCAGCATCCGGGAACCGGCACGATTTTCTGCCTGATCCGGCACAATCCGGCACCCAAAGACTCCCATCTTATGGGTGCCGAATCACCTCGCATCCAGTTCTATTAGATTTTTGCCCCTGAAACAAAAAATTCTGCAAGCTCTGATTTTGTGTCCGGGGCAAAAAATGAAAATAGCTGGATCCTGAAAGACAGACACCAAAACCGGATGGCCCTCCCGTCCAATTTGGCACCATAGAGGTACAATAGGGGCAAAATCAGATACGGGGCTGTCCAGTTCACACCGGACAGCCTCGGACCCATAAACCGTGGTGTGAAGCCAGCCTCACCAATCCAAATATTTTAGGTGCTCAGCATGCCAAGAAACCACAAGCATGCACCAAGAAACAGACATGGCATATTCAAAAAGTGGGAGCACAACTATAGTTATAAAAGATACAGAAATAGACCCCTACCACCAAATGAGTATGATGTGCCCCAGGGTCATGGGATACTCAGAATCCAACTGCAGTGTTTCTGGGGAGTCACAGGGGTGGAGACCCGACTCTATGACCTTGGGTTCAGCTTCAAAGAGTTCTTGGGGGAATTATAACAATAATTATTCGTGACACCACCCGTGGTTTAAGGCAATGAGTGGCCACCGCTGCTGCAGAACCTCTGGGGATGATGGATGGGCATCTAGGATGTAGTAGCTCCCACGGGTAGAGCGGATCCTCAGGGCAGTGGATGTAGAAGGGTGTAGGGTGCGGCATGGAGGGCGCAAAGTAACTGACAGACTCACGGTTTGTTGGTTCCTCCAATCCTTTACTGGTGAAACTGGCACAAGGACAGATGATATTGCTGGAATCCAGCAACCTGGGAGCAACTCGGGGTTCTCCTCACCCGGCAAGTTCTCAGGCCTTCCTGCTGCGCTTTCTTAGCGGGTCCCTGCGACTGCTGAAGCTAAGCTGCAGCCCTCTGTCTCTTTCTCCTGCAATGTCTGCTCGAGTCCTTCTCCAGCCCCACTTCTTTGGCGGCTGCTCCTGGGCTCTTCACGCTGCTTTGCCTCCGGCCACTTGGTGTCGATGGGGAACTTGGAATTCCCCACCCTCCGTTATTGGCTGCTGGGACGTTAGGCCCTGCACAGCCTCGGACTGCGGTGTTCGTTTCATGGTGTTTACTCCTCTGAGGTGAGCTCTACATCACTTTACTTCCCAGGCTCTCCTCTACTTCCTCAGACCCTTGCCTATTGGTCACTCAGGTAGGTCTAGCTATCCTGGGATGAGCTTAGCACTGCTCCAATCCACAGGATGTCTTCCTCAGTCCTCCTAGGAACTGGACTGACTAACTCCACCCCAGACCAGAATTTACAGGGAAGCTACCCTGAATCCGGCTTAGATCTAACCCTTCAGGCCTGGAGGCAGAAAGGTGTTTTGTGCTTTGGTTCTGCCAGGTGTGGATACCCTCTGTTGCTCTCAGGTATGACACTACCCCCCCGGGGGAAATAATGATATTCTGGCATCCGGTCTTTGGGGTGCCACAAGTAAATGTGGCTCCCCTGCGGCTAGGCGCCACAGGGTAGTATTACACCTTAAAAATAATGTGTTAACCCTGTAAAGTCATCAGTTCAAGGTTCACTTTATGGAGTCTGTTTTTACACCCACCTAGGACCACACCACTTAGAATAGGGGGGGCTGGTAATTTAATAGGTCCCAGAAGGGGTGGGGGTGTAGCCTAGGATAGAGTAGTGGGAGGGAAAGTGACAGTTAGTCAGTTAGTGCTGGGAAGGCAGTCAGTGAGGACTAGCCTGACAGCAACGCTGCAGAGAGGAACCCCAACCTTCACATGGGGGAACCAGGACAGAGAGCAACAGGCCAGGACTGGTTGGAGCCGGTTGGTCACGTTGGGGAAGCATCGGCAGTGCGGGTAGCCGAAGCAGTCAGGTGCTCACCCCTGGCTGCAGACCGACAAGCTGCGGGCACAATATAACCGGGTTGCCGTATGCACCACAAGGTACTTCGCCCCTCAGGACCAAAAGCTTGATCCAAGACCACAGGAGCAACGGCCCGAGTACCGGTGGCGAGGGTAGCGCCACCCCATTAGAACCGGTAAAGGATAACCGTGTCCAACCGTGGGAGATCAGTGGACTGGCGGAAGAGCTCTGCGAGGGTGGAGAGTAAGAAGGACAAGTTTAACCCAGAAAGCCATAGAAGGAAGGACATCTAGAGACTCCATAACAGGGAACCTGAAGCTGGTGACCGACCCCCGGTAAACCGGACTGTACCGTATACCATCACCATCTGCCGGTACTTATTAAAGTGGAGTAAAGTTGAATTGGACTCTGTCATCCTTCTTGTGGTGCCCGGAGGGCTCAGCATCAGCAGCAGCTCAGCAGAGGGGTAAGAACTGCAACAACAACACCTACTACTACTCCCCTCATCCCCCCTCTTCATCCACAATTACTATTACCGCTGCCCTGAGGTAATACCGCTGCCCTGTACGGAGCTGCACCACACTCTACTACAGGTGGCGTCACGATCCCCTGTAAATATGTCCTTCTCCCCTCCTCTCATCAACATCTACTCAAATGATCACCAGGGCACGGCACCGGGATCTCATACACCCGTGACTCCCTATTCAGCAGCCCCGGTGACCGAGTACCCCTAGGCCCTTAGACCTATGTGCTATATATCAACAATGAGATTGAGTATAATGGAATTAAATACTAGTGAAATATAAAGTGTAGTCAACCCAGGTACCTTATATACCAAGTAGTCCAGCAGTATCTAAGGTCTACACCCACTTGTTCCCCAAGGGAGAAAGTGGCACTGATGAGTATAACCAGGAAGAGAGTGCTGAGTCACTGCTACTATATGGCTACATTCACACACAATGTTTTGGCTGAGTTTTGTAAGGATCCATTTTTTGAGCAGAAACTGCACCAAGAACTGATCCTCTCAAAACGCAGCCTTGCGTGTGTGAATGCTATTGTGTTATTTACTCACCTTCCTGCACTCCCCCGGTGAACTCCAGCGATGTTCTCTTCCCGGAAGCTGCAGTGGTCGCTGCCTCCCGGACACTGATCATGTGACTGAGTGATGTCTCCCAGTCACATGGTGCAGTCCCAGGTGCCCGAGCACTTTACAGAGAGCTCTGACGGGTTCTGCAGTTTCCAGGATGAGAGATCATTGCTGTAAATCACAGTAGGAGCACGGCTAAGTTAGTAAATAGCGCAATTTACACACACAAGGCTATGTTTTTTGAGGCTCAGTTCTTGGTGCAGTTTCTGCACTAAAAACAGATCCTCACAAAATGCAACCGAAACGCTGTGTATGAATGCAGCTATATAGTGAGGTCACCGTTGTCATAGTAACCTGTATTGCTATGGCAACTGTGACCTCATCGCTTCCTATATGAAAGCGCTGAGACCTGCGCTTTAGCACTTTACTATAGCGCAGGTCACAGCACTGTCCATAGCAACAGCGGTAACTGTGGCAATGGTGACCATACGACAGCGCTAATACCTGTGCTATAGTAAAGCGCACGCACGGTGCTGTCATATAATAACTGTTGCTATAGTAACCGCTGTTACTTTGGACATCATTGAGACCTGTTCAGGTCTCATTGCTGTCATATACTGTACTAAGTGCTGAGGTCACCGTTACCATAGTAACCACTGTTGCTATGGGGACGGTGACTTCACCACTTACTATACCGCAGGTCTCAGTGCTGTCATTCCGTGATTAGAGACCACGGGAGCAGATGTGTTAATCCTCCCCGTGGTCTCTGATGTAGCATAGCTGAGTCTATCCAGGAAGAGAAGAAGAGGATCATGGAGGGGTACAAGGGTGGGGAGGGGGTAATAAAGATGGAGTCACTAGGTGTCTGTGTGTTTTTTTTTTTTTTAATAAAATAATTTTTCTCTGTGTTGTGTCTTTTTTACTATTTATTTAAGATTCTTAATGGCCTAACTTGACCTGACATTAAGAATTTCAGGCAATGGAATAAAACGATGTTTGGGTGAGCGCTGGGATACGAAGACAGCTACACTTCAACAAGTATTTTACCTGTAAGTTTATTGTTCATATCACACTAGGTCCTCTCCCACAACATGTCTCGACGCTCAGGGCGTCTTCCTCAAGTCGACTTGAGGAAGACGCCCTGAGCGTCGAAACATGTTGTGGGAGAGGACCTAGTGTGATTTGAACAATAAACTTACAGGTAAAATACTTGTTGAAGTGTAGCTGTCTTCATATCCCAGCGCTCACCCAAACATCGTTTTATTCCATTGCCTGCATATCCATCTCCCTATGGGGAGAGCGGTGGAGCAGCTCCGGAGGAGAAGACAAGTCTAAGGCTACTTTCACACTATGATTTTTGTAAAATCCGATGCTGTCCGATATAAATCGGACAGCATCGGATTCTTCTGATGCCTGGAATCGGGTGCCAAATAGGCATCCGATTCCGACAGAAAATAGGATGCCCGCCCTCCTGTCAGATCGCTCCCTGAGAGCTGTCAGTCTCTCCCCCGGTCCTCTTCTTTATCCCCTGTGTCTCCCCTCTTGGCCCCCGGTCCTCTCATCCCCTGTGTCTCCCCTCTTGGCCCCCGGTCCTCCCCTCTTGGCCCCCGGTCCTGTGTCTCCCCTCTTGGCCCCCGGTCCTGTGTCTCCCCTCTTGGCCCCCGGTCCTGTGTCTCCCCTCTTGGCCCCCGGTCCTGTGTCTCCCCTCTTGGCCCCCGGTCCTGTGTCTCCCCTCTTGGCCCCCGGTCCTGTGTCTCCCCTCTTGGCCCCCGGTCCTGTGTCTCCCCTCTTGGCCCCCGGTCCTCTCATCCCCTGTGTCTCCCCTCTTGGCCCCTGGTCCTCTCATCCCCTGTGTCTCCCCTCTTGGCCCCCGGTCCTCTCATCCCCTGTGTCTCCCCTCTTGGCCCCCGGTCCTCCTATGCGTCCTCCTCCTCTCCTCTTGTCCTCCTCCTCTTGTCCTCCCCTCTCCTCCTCTCCTTTCTCACCTGTCCACGACTCCTGCACGGTCCCGCGCGTCTCCCGGTATCTTGCTGTTCTGTCTCAGTGCGGCCAGGACCTCTCGTGATGTCACAATCACATGACTGCCTGCTATTGGTTCCTGGCAGTCATGTGATTGTGACATCACGGCAGGTCTTATCAGCACAGACTGCAAGATACCTGGAGACACTGGAGACGCCGGGAGACGACGTGGGCCTCGTGGACAGGTGAGCATAGATTTTTTATTTTTTAATTAACCCATTAATTCACTTTTGGAGCGATTTTAGTGTACTGAGCATGCTCAGTACACTAAAATCGGTCCGAGGAGACATGAGATGTTTCCTCGGACCCTTCTCCATAGGGCCCCATGTTAAGTTGATCGGGTCGGATCGGATGTGCACTAAATGCCATCCGATCTGGTCCGATCCGAATCTGTCAGATTTTATTTTCGGTGCAAAAATCGGAGCAAGCTCCGATTTTTGCACCGATAAAAAAATCGGACAGATTCGGATCGGACCAGATCGGATGGCATTTAGTGCACATCCGATTCGGTCCGATGCCCATAGGGATACATGGGGTCCGAAAATCGGTCCGATGCTGTCCGATTTTCATCGGACAGCATCGGAAATGCTAAAATCGTTATGTGAAAGCAGCCTCACAGAGGAGAGGAAAACACGTGACGGATCACGTGCAATTACACAGGCGGACACCGAGGAAAAAGGGAAAGAAATCCACACCGTCCAGAGAGAGACCCCGTGCACTCACTACGTGAGCCCCCCTGTTGTGCGGACAGCACAACAGGAAAAGGTGAGTGTAACGGTGATTTAACAGAGGTTGGATATAAAACATAAAGCAGCGTGGCGCAACCAATTTCTATATCTCATTAAGAATTTCAGGGCTTAATACCAGCTGGTAAAACAAAGCTGGTGCTAACCCATTATTACTCAGCATGCCTCCACCACCAGGGCCACTGGAAGAACTTGGTAAACTGCCTAGAAATGGCACCTCTTAGAAATGTGCAATTTTTAGGCGTGGCTGCGGGCTGCTATGCTTTAGGCTGGAGGTGGGGGGGCCTAAAACTATGGGCCCACACCCTGCTGAGAATAACAGCCTTCAGCTGCCTAATTTTCCATTGGCTGGCAATTATAAATAGGGCAGATCCCACGCCAAGGTACAATTACGCATCTGAGGGTGGCAGCTTGCAGCTGTCTGCTTTAACTGGGCTAGACTTAAAATAGAGCTAAGCCTCACGCATTTATTTTTCAATTATTTATTTCTTTACCACTACATGAAGGCAGGTTTGTTGCAATACACTAATGTGTATGGCAACCAAGCGTCTTTAGCTGTCTGTTGGTCAGTGCAGTGAATATGCAGGTAACTTAATGGTGGCCCCAGAAGGGATTTAGTGGGAGATTGAGCTGACCTGGAAGTGAGTCAGCAGGAGTGCGGGAGACTGAGCAGCGTCGGGAGCAGCAGCAGGAGTCTGTTGTGTAACCTCCAAGTGCTGTGTAAATAGTATGATGTGTAACCTCCATGTCCTTTGTAAATAGTATAATGGGTAACCTCCAAGTGCTGTGTAAGTAGTATGATGTATAACCTCCAAGTGTTGTGTAATTAGTATGATGTGTAACCTCCATGTGCTTTGTAAATAGTATAATGGGTAACCTCCAAGTGCTGTGTAAGTAGTATGATGTGTAACTTCCAAGTGCTGTGTAAGTAGTATGATGTGTAACCTCCATGTCCTTTGTAAATAGTATAATGGGTAACCTCCAAGTGCTGTGTAAGTAGTATGATGTATAACCTCCAAGTGTTGTGTAATTAGTATGATGTGTAACCTCCATGTGCTTTGTAAATAGTATAATGGGTAACCTCCAAGTGCTGTGTAAGTAGTATGATGTGTAACTTCCAAGTGCTGTGTAAGTAGTATGATGTGTAACCTCCAAGTGCTGTGTAAGTAGTATGATGTGTAACCTCCAAGTGCTGTGTAAGTAGTATGATGTGTAACTTCCAAGTGCTGTGTAAGTAGTATGATGTGTAACCTCCAAGTGCTGTGTAAGTAGTATGATGTGTAACCTCCAAGTGCTGTGTAATTAGTATGATGTGTAACCTCCAAGTGCTGTGTAAGTAGTATGATGTGTAACTTCCAAGTGCTGTGTAAGTAGTATGATGTGTAACCTCCAAGTGCTGTGTAAGTAGTATGATGTGTAACTTCCAAGTGCTGTGTAAGTAGTATGATGTGTAACCTCCAAGTGCTGTGTAAGTAGTATGATGTGTAACTTCCAAGTGTTGTGTGAGTAGTATGTGTGTGACCTCACGCCCTCTTAGTCATTTCCCTAAAACCACACACCCTTTTGAAATTAAACCCACAACACATAACATGCTGGGTAACTTTTACAGGTTTTAGGGCACACAGGCTAGTAACCTGCGTGACACGTACCTCCCCTCAACTACAAGGCCAGTGACCGCGTCACATACTCCCCCCACCTCTACCCAAAGCCGGGGGTTTGGGCACCTACCAATACCAGGCAGGAAAGTCTAGAGAGGGCATCAGCATTTCCGTGCAACTTCCCCGGCCTATGCTCCACCTGAAAGTCGAAGTCCTGAAGGGCCAGGAACCACCTAGTAACCCTGGCATTGTGTCCTCGCTTTTCCGTAACCCATCTCAATGGGGCATGGTCTGACACCAATTTAAACCTCCGGCCCAGTAGGTAATACCTCAGGGTATCTACGGCCCATTTTATGGCTAGACACTTCTTCACGACCACTGCATAGGTCGTCTCACAGGATGAAAGCTTGCGGCTCAGATAGAGAATGAGATGCTCTTCCCCATTTATCTCTAAAAGAGAGCACGGCTCCCAACCCTCCTCTGAAGCGTCTGTCTGGACCACAAACTCCTTTGTAAAGTCTGGTGCGACCAGGACCGGCTGTTTGCACAGTACTACCTTCAACTGTTGGAAGTTGGAATGCCGCCTCTGTTTCCTCCATTTCACCATGGTAGATCTGGTGCCTTTTAGGAGATCTGTCAGTGGGGCGGCCATCATGGCAAAATTCGGGATAAACCGGCAGTAGTATCCCACCAAACCTAGGAATGCTCTCTTGCTTTTTGGTGAGCGGTCATGGCCAAGTCTGGATTGCCTCCACTTTCTTGACTTGTGACTTTATCTCACCTCTCCCGACGACATAGCCCAAGTATTTGGCCTCCTCCTTCCCAATGGCATATTTCCTGGTATTTATAGTAAATCCCGCCTTCCAAAGATCATCCAAAATGGCCTGAAGTTTCAGAAGATGACTAGCCCAGTCTGAGCTAAAGACTACGATGTCATCGAGGTAGGCGGCTGCATACTTCTTGTGGGGGGATAGGACCCGATCCATAGCCCTTTGGAAGGTGGTTGGGGCCCCTTGGAGTCCGAACGGCATCCGGGTGTACTGAAAACATCCATCCGGTGTTGAGAAAGCGGTTTTCTCCTTAGCCGTCTGGGACATGGGGATCTGCCAATAACCCTTTGTCAAGTCAAGAGTGGTGATGTATCTCGCTGGTCCAAGCCTCTCGATTTATTCGTCAACACGGGACATCGGGTATGCGTTACACTTGGACACCTCATTCAGCCAACGGTAGTCATTACAGAACCTCCACTCCCCGTTGGGTTTTGGCACAAGAACGATAGGGTTTGACCACCCGCTCCTCGATTCCTCTATGACCCCGAGGTCTAGCATCCTCTTCACCTAGGCCGCGATCACCTCCCGGCATGCTTCCGGAATCCGATATGGTTTTAGATTCACTCTTACCTGTGGATCCGTGAGCACGTCATGTTCTATCACCTGAGTATGCCCCGGCAATTCAGAAAACAGCTCCCGCTTCCGCTATAGTAGCTCTCGCCACTGTTGCTTCTGGGCTGGCGAAAGGGTCTCTGCAATAGTTTCTTCCTCCACCCTGCCTTCAGGAGCAGCCTCCAAGCAAGAAGTTCCTGTAGGTTCCCGTTCCTGGTACGGCTTGAGCAAGTTCACATGGTATACTTGATACACCTTTCTGCGGCTGGGCTGGTGGACCTTATAATTAATGTCACCGATTTTTTCCACCACCTCGTATGGCCCTTGCCATTTGGCCAGGAACTTGCTTTCGATGGTGGGGATAAGCACCAACACATGGTCCCCAGGCTGGAACTGTCTTAGTCTCGCCGATCGTTATACACCCTAGTCTGGGCTTCTTGTGCCCAGAGGAGATGTTCTTTCACAATGGGCATCACCTGTGCCATTCTTTCCTGTAGCTGGGCAACATGTTCAATGATACTCCGATGCGGCGTCACTTCAGCCTCCCAGGTTTCCTTGACGATGTCAAGGAGACCTCTTGGATGTCGCCCATATAGAAGCTCAAACGGTGAAAAGCCTGTGGAGGCTTGCGGAACTTCTCTGATGGAAAAAAGTAGGAATGGGAGCAGGTAGTCCCAGTCTCGCCCTTCTTTTTCCACTACTTTCCTGAGCATTGCCTTTAAGGTCTTATTGAACCGTTCCACCAGACCATCCGTCTGCGGGTGATAAACTGAGGTCCGAATCTCGGCTATCTGGAGGACTCTACAAAGCTCTTTCATTACTTTGCTCATGAAGAGGGTTCCCTGATCGGTCAGAATCTCCTTTGGCAGCCCTATTTGCGCAAAGATATGGACCAGCTCTCGGGCTATAATTTTGCCGGACAAGTTCCTTAAGGGTATTGCTTCGGGTACCGGGTCGCATAGTCTATGATCACCAGGATGTATTGATGACCCCAAGCGGACTTCACTAAGGGACCCACCAGGTCGATGGCAATCCTCTCAAACGAAACCTCTGTCACCAGTAGTGGAACTAAGGGGCTTCAGAAGTGGGGCAAGGGAGAAGTTATTTGGCTGGCGGGGCAGGACCTACAATAATTGAGAATTTCTTGATAACACCCCGGCCAGTAAAATCTCCTCAAAATCCTCTCCTGCGTTTTTTCGACCCCAATGGGTAATACCCGATGGTCAATGGGGGGGAAGCTAGGTTCACACTAACCTTTCCTGGTTTTACCGCCTGTACAACCAGGATCTCCAGCCTGTGGTGTATTGTGCTCACCAAGCAGAGCTCAGCACTTCCTGGATAGCCGGATCACGTGACTGTGACATCATCCAAGGTGCCTCAGTCTTCTGCTCCCAGTGGTGTCCTCCTATGCGGCTCTGCGACTATTCCTGTTTCTTGAAGCAGATACACGGGTTCCTGGGGAGTGGTGCCCGCATTCTCCACCAAGTGTGGCAAGACGACTCGCTCGGCTGCATTCAGAAGTAGACACAGGAATGGTGTTTGGCTGCAGGTTTATTGATATAGCATAAACCCGGCAGAATTTGGCACAAAAACAACGGAGCCTCACTGGCTTGAAAGGTAAAACAAAACAAAAAACAAATTGAGTATACACAGTCTGTATGTGTACTGGTCCGCCTGTACTGACTGGCTGCAGCTACTCATCAGCTGAACTCCACAGTCTGGAGCCTGCACACACCAGTCTCTCCAACCACAGAGAGAAAATACAGGCTTGTACTTTCAATGTGGCTCAGCCATGCCCTCAGGGGAGGTAGGGGGAATGATCTCCCGCTCTCATGGGAGGTTGGGGGAATGACTCCCCGCTCTCAGGGAAGGTAGAGGGAATGATCTCCCACTCTCAGGGGAGGTAAGGGGAATGACCTCCCACTCTCATTCGAGGTTGGGGGAATGACCCCCGCTCTCATGGGAGGTTGGGGGAATGACCCCCCGCTCTCAGGGGAGGTAAGGGGAATGATTTCCCGCTCTCAGGGAAGGTAAGGGGAATAACCTCCCGCTCTCAGGGGAGGTAGGGGGAATGACCCCCCGCTCTCAGGGGAGGTAGGGGGAATGATTTCCCGCTCTGAGGTGAGGTAAGGGGAATAACCTCCCGCTCTCAGGGGAGGTAGGGGTAATGACCTCCCGCTCTCAGGGGAGGTAGGGGAATGATTTCCCGCTCTGAGGTGAGGTAAGGGGAATAACCTCCCGCTCTCAGGGGAGGTAGGGGGAATGACCTCCCGCTCTCAGGGGAGGTAGGGGGAATGATTTCCCGCTCTGAGGTGAGGTAAGGGGAATAACCTCCCGCTTTCAGGGGAGGTAGGGGTAATGACCTCCCGCCCTCTTAGTCATTCCCCTAAAACCACACACCCTTTTGAAATCAACCCCACAACACATAACATGCTGGGTAACATTTACAGGTTTTTGGTCACACAGGCTAGTAACCTGCGTGACACGTACCTCCCCTCAACTACAAGGCCAGTGACCGCGTCATAATACACACACACACATACACGCACACTACACTCACTCATACATACACACATACACACACATACACTTACACACATACACACATACAATCAAACATACATACACACACATACACTCATACATACACACACATACACTCATACATACACACACTCTCGCACACATACACTCACACACACATTCACACGTACACTCACACACATACACACATTCATATACAAACACACATATACATACACACATACATATACATAGACACATATACACATACACACATACATACACACTCATATTTATATATTAGATATGTCATATGTGTTTTAGCACATAGTCCCTAATAAATGCATTGCTGCTTTTTTTACTTGTGACTCTTTGACCATTTTTGGTCCAATACAACCTCCTTTTTTCCACATAGAAACTTCATGGAGATGAAAACTCATAATTGAATTTAGAAGTTTTAGAGCAGAAGATCCGATATATAAGAAGATCGCCAGCGTGCACAATCAGTGACAAGACAGGGGGCAGCCTCCTCCCCTGGAGAGGTTCAATGTTTGTATAAATATCACCACAATGGATTTCTTTGTTTTTAAAGTGGATTTAAAATTCCAATTAATAATACATTTCATTCCAAAGAATTGGAGTTCTTATCTCGCTGTAACCTTGTGGACAGAGCTCAATATTTCGGGATATGACATTGTCTCAGTGAATGTCTTTTTACCACATTTTCAGGGAATAACGATTGTGGTCACAGGGGTCCTGATTGCACCTGGGCCCGAGGGTACAGACACCTACTGACCCCTGATCTTGTTTCACATGGATGTTCGTCCTCATGTCACTGATCAACAGACCACACAGCCACTATCGGGCCCATGAGTCTCCAGCCCCGGGCCCCTTTGCCTGCATCCCTTCTCCCCTCCCTGGCAATGAAGAAAGAGGGAGCGCTTCACTGTTCGGTGCTCCCTCCTTCCTTATTCTCTCCTGTGCCCGCTCTCTGCCATATCAGCACACAGGGGTGACATCATTGCAGCGTGCCCCTCTGTGCTGAGATGTTCAGGACACTCGCAGAGAGACTGGAGCTACAGGGGAACCAAGGACAGGTTAGTACTGATTTATTGTTTTAATCAGTGACTTCATGGTGGTCAGAGGACTTTGGGGTGGTGCATTTTATCATATGGAGGGATGGAAGTATTTTAGGCTACATATTATAACATATGGTGGGATATGATACTGCACTCTACTATATGGAGGAATATATGGCTACACATTATACTATATGGAGGGCTAGGAGGCTGCATTATACTATATGGAGGGTTAGGAGGCTGCATTATACTATTTGGAGGGTTAGGAGGCTGCATTATACTATATGGAGGGCTAGGAGGCTGCATTATACTATATGGAGGGCTAGGAGGCTGCATTATACTATATGGAGGGCTAGGAGGCTGCATTATACTATATGGAGGGATAGGAGGCTGCATTATACTATATGGAGGGCTAGGAGGCTGCATTATACTATATGGAGGGATAGGAGGCTGCATTATCCTATATGGAGGGCTAGGAGGCTGCATTATACTATATGGAGGGCTAGGAGGCTGCATTATACTATATGGATGGATAGGAGGCTGCATTATACTATATGGAGGGATGTGATGCTTATTTTATAAGGTGGGATATGAGGCTGCATTATACTGTATACGGTTGTGGAGCTACATTATGCTATATGGAGGGCTATGAGGCTGCATTATATTATATGGTGGAATATGACACTGCACTTTACAATATGGAAGGATATATAGCTACACATAATAATAATAATAATAATAATAATAATAAGAAGAAGAAGAAGAAGAAGAAGAATCTTTATTTATATAGCACCAACATATTTTGCAGCACTCTACAATTCAGTGGTTTATATACAACCAGTCATAAGTAACAATTATATAAAAACAATACAAAACTGTAATTAAAGTAGAGAATCAATGTAAAAAATACAATAAAATAATTAAAGCAAATATAAAGGTGACCCTGCTCAAAAGAGTTTACAATCTACATCGAGATAGGGGTTACACAAAGTACAGGGGCTTATTACAATGATGGTCCAGGCATCTTGAGGAAGAAAGAGGGGGGGTAAAAATAGTTATATGAATGGTCACCAGACATCTGTGTGGATCTATTGGGTTTGGTGGAGTTTGAAGAAGAGTTATGTCGAGAGAGATAGTGAATGGGCTATGTACAGTACAAAGGACTTCTATTAGGGAGCATGATAGGCCGCCTTAAAAAGATGTGTTTTTAGGGAGCGTCTGAAGCCATGGAAGTTGTGGATAGTCCAGATTTCATGGCGGAGAGCATTCCAGAGAATTGGTGCAGCTCGAGAGAAGTCTTGGAGCCGGGAGTGGGAGGATCGGATTAGTGCAAATGTTCGAAGGTCATTTGTAGAATGTAGAGAACGGGTGGGGTGATAGACAGAGATGAGGGAGGAGATGTAGAGGGGTGCTGCACTGTGAAGAGTACGGGTGGGGTGATAGACAGAGATGAGGGAGGAGACGTAGAGGGGTGCGGCACTGTGAAGAGCTTTGTGGGTGAGATTAAGCAATTTGAATTGGATCCTATAGTGTATGGGCAGCCAGTGCAATGACTGGCACAGTGCGGAGGCTTCTGAGTAACGATTGGCCAGATAGGTGACCCTGGCTGCTGCATTAAGGATGGACTGGAGAGGGGAGAGTCTAGTGAAGTGGAAGCCAATTAATAGAGAAATGCAGTAGTCAAGGCGGGAATGGATTAGGGCCACAGTGAGGGTTTTTGTTGTTTCCAATGGTGAGAAAGTGGCGGACTCTAGAGATGTTCTTTAGGTGCAAGAAACAAGAGTGGATGAGTGGATGAGAGATTGTACATAGGAGGAAAGATCAGAGTCAAACATAACACCCAGACAGCGAGCCTGCTGCCTAGGCGTTATTGTAGTGCCGCACACTGAGAGAGAGATGTCAGGTTTAGGGAGGTTAGTGGATGGGGGGAGCAGAAGAAGTTCAGTTTTGGAAAGGTTGAGTTTCAAATAGAGAGCGGACATGATATTGGAAACTGCAGCTAGACAGTCATTGGTGTTCTTTAGTACCGCAGGGGTAAGGTCAGGGGCTGAAGTGTATAGTTTTGTGTCATCAGCATAAAGATGGTACTGAAAGCCAAATCTGCTGATCGTGTGTCCAATAGAGGCCATGTAGAGAGAGAAGAGAAGAGGGCCAAGGACTGAACCCTGAGGGACCCCAATAGTGAGAGGAAGAGGGGATGAAGTGGAGCCAGCAAATGATACACTGAAAGAGCGGTCAGAAAGATAGGAAGAGAACCAGGAGAGACCCGTGTCCAGCATAGAGAGTAGGAGATGGTGGTCAACAGTGTCAAAAGCTGCAGAGAGATCAAGGAGAATAAGCAGAGAGTGGTCACCATTACGTTTGCCGTCAGAAGGTCATTGATCACTTTAATGAGGGCAGTTTCTATAGAGTGTGTAGAGTGTAAGGGGCGGAAACCAGACTGTAATGGATCTAGAAGAGCGTGAATGGAGAGGTAACGTGTGAGGTGGGAGTAGACCAAGCGCTTCAAGAGTTTAGAGATGAAGGGGAGACTGGAGACTGGTCTAGAGTTATTTGTGCAGGATGAGTCAAGAAACTTTTTTTTTAATAATGGAGTAATGATGGAGTATTTTAAGGAAGAGGGGAAGATGCCAGAAGAGAGGGAAAGATTGAAGATTTTGGTTAGGTGAGTATTGACGACTGGTGAGAGAGACTGGAGTAGGTCGGAGGGAATTAGGTCAGTGATGCATGTAGTGGGGGACGAGAGGAAGAGAGGAGCCAGGAGACTTCTTCTGTGACTGGGTCAAATGTGGAGAGTGAGTCGGAGGAGATGTGGGGTGAAATGGGAGTAGCAGCACTTGGAGGCAGGGAACTGATTTCTTGGCGGATGTTGTCTATTTTCTCCATAAAATAAGATGCCAGATCATCAGCACTTTAGGACTGAGGAGGGAGTGAAAAGTGTCAAAGAGTTTTTTTTAGATTGCTGTATAGTGATCAGGGTGGTGAAATAGATCTGTTTGGAGAGGTGAAGGGCAGAGTTGCATTATACTCTATGGAGGGATATGAGGCTGCACTATATTATATGGTGTGATATGACACTGCACTTTACTATATGGAGGGATATATGGCTACACTTCACATTATACTAAATGGAGGGCTATGAGGCTGTATTATATTATATGGAGGGGCTATGAGGCTACATTATACTATATGGAGGGATGTGAGGCTGCATTATACTATATGGAGGATTATGAGGCTGCATTATATTATATGGAGAGATATAAGTCTGCATTATACTATATGGAGGGCTATGAGGCTGCACTATATGAATGGATATGAGGCTGCACTATATGGAGATATATGAGGCTACATTATACTATATGGAGGGCTATGAGGCTGCCTTATGTTATATGGAAGGATATAAGGCTGCATTATACTATATGGAGGAATGAGAGGCTGAACTATATGGAGAGATATGTGGCTGCATTATACTATATGGTGGGCTGTGAGTCTGCATTATATTATATGAAAGGATAAGAGGCTGCATTACACTATATGGGGCTGCATTATACTACGTTGGTGGGATGGCTTTGTACCTTTTTGCAAAAACATGCTTTTTAACAACATGATTTTTAACAAAAATCATTTATTTTGAAAAAAAAAAACACAGACACCTTACACCAATTTGTCGACCCCCAAAACACCCCTACAGTTATGACGTAATCCACATAATATCAGTGAGGTCACCGGCGTCCACAGATAACCGTTTCCCATGGTACTTTCTGTGACTGCTGGTCAACTCACTGCAGGACTGCCCTGCCACTGTGTCACACAGTCAGAGTCCAGCAGTGAGTTCACAGATGGTCACAAAAGATACCTTGAGAACCATTTAGCTATGAAATCTGGTGCTTGATGGTAAAAGAAAAGTCAATATATGGTCAATAAACCCTGGAAAATAGAGGTCAATGACACGATGTCATAATGTATAATTTGTACATGTGGGTTAAGGCCTCAGTGAGAAAAGTTCCAGGGTTTATTGACTATATCTGGATGTTACAGAGCAGAGGATCGTCGTGGGACATCGTGTGGATTACCTCAGAACTGCAGGGATGTTTTGGGGGGTTAATAAATTGGTGAAAGAGGGTGTATGCGTTTTTTATTACAAATAAAGGATTTTTTTGTGTCTATGTTTATTCTTTTGATTTACAGGATCAGTAATGGGGGGGTCTCATAGACACCTCTTTATTGCTAATCCAGAGCTTGATGGCAGCTGTGATTTTTGACACTCCCCCCCCCCCCCCAAATTGGCAACATATCAATGTACGCTCATCGCCGTGCACACCACTGCCTGAGTAAGTGAACGTGTGTGCCAGGTGCGCATGAGCAGTTACTCAGGTGGCGGTGTGCACAGTGATGTGCGTGCATCGATTTGCATCCATCTTTGGACACACGAATATAAAAAGATGGTCGTGGCGTGATGCACGGGGAGGCAGAAAGAGTGCACAGGGGCCAGAGAGAGGACACGGAGGGGGGGCAGAGAGTTCACAGAGGGCAGAGAAAGCGCTCTGTGGGGCACAGAGAGTACAGAGAGTGCATTGAGGGCAGTGAGAGTGCACGTCGGTTTAGAAAGAGCACACAGTGGGGGCAGAGAGAGTGCACCGGTGGCCAGAAATGTTGCATCGGGAGGGTAAGAAAGTGCACTGGGGGCATAGACCATGCACAAAGGGCAAAGAGTGCACAGGGATCAGAGAGAGCACATAGGGGACTAGAAATATCCCAATGGGGGAGAGAGGATGCACAGGGGCAGAAAGAGTGCATGGGGCAGAGAGAGTGCACAGGAGGGTAGAGACAGTGCACAGGTGGGCAAAGCTAGCACACAGGGGAGAAGAGAGTGCACAGGAAGTAGAGAGAGCACACGGGCAAGAGAGTGAACAAGGGGTAGATTGTCCACAGGGAACAGAGATAGTGCACAGGGGGGCAGAGAGAGCACACTGCAGGAGAGAGAGAGCACACTGAGGTGCAGTGAGAGTGCACAGAGGCAGAGAGAGTGCACAGGGGAGACAGAGAGTGTAATGGGGACAGAGTGTGACCCAAAGTAATGTCCTGCTAGGCTATCGGCACTTGGAGCTAGGAGTGGGTGTGTGTGGGAGGACCCCACGCATATCGCCGCTGTACGTGCGGCTTCTTCAGGGGATAGTGTTACTATCCAAGTGCCGATAGCCTAGCAGGACATTACCTTGGATCAGTCCTCCATTTACGGACTAGGTAACACTGTTTAAGATATTTACTGTTCGTTCACTTCTCTTTTTTACCTATCCTTTTGGCATAGGGTTTGTATCTGAGTATTTCTCTGTAACAGCCATGGTGGTACCCAGTGTCATATATAAGGGCCCGGTTCGTGGGTTCCTTGGAGCATGGAATCGTGCTCTGTACATAGTAAGCTAGCCTTCATTTGTTATTTGAACTTGTACAGATATTAAACTTTTGGAGAATTGTAAAAAGAACGATAATTTGGTTATCAAAAAGGTTTTCCTTTTACCACTGCATGCATTTTACTCGGTACTGGAGCATGTGAATTTGTGGGGTTGGGTTTGCATTTTAAATGTTTTTAGTTGCTGTTTTGCTGTGTTTTTTCCAAATAAAAATTGTTATATTTTTTCATTCAGTTAGGGTGATCCCATTTCTTTACACACCGCTTTTTCTTTCCCTAATATTGTACCTTTGGAGGTGTGTTAAATCAATATTGTGGTACCCTCGGCCCTTAGAACAAGACCTTTCAAAATATGTGAAAATCATTACTGTACCCTTTGTAGTTCTCTTGCTATAAGCACCTGCACACCCAGCAGGCAGCAGTAAAAGTAATTATCACGACTCCTGAGCAGTCTGAGAGTCACAGTCTAAATGTTATTTAAATATCCACACCTACCCAAGCTGGTATTCTGTCCCTCCCCTCTGCTGAAGTTATACCTACTCTCTCAGGCTTCTGCAGGCTGCTGGGTAACATCACTACAGTCTGTGCTACTGTAAATGATTTTTGTTTATATGAACACTGCTTTTTCTGTAGACAAGTCATGTGTGTATCTGTTGAGCAAATTTTCAAATGTTCATATAAGCACAAAGAGATATCTTAGTGCACAGACTACTCACATGCCTCAGATACACACAATGAAGATGTCAGAGCTGCATCTGCTAAAAGCACACACCTCCTCCCCTCTCCTTTCTCCTCTCTCTGCATTTAATCACAAAGCATACAGACGAGAGGAGGGAAGGGCAGTGTAATGATACATGACTATTCATTCCTTGGGGAGTCTGCAGCAGAGAACTCACTGTGATTGACAGAAGAAATAAATCTTTTATTTTGAAGTTTAAACAGGATAGGAGGGAAGTATACATAATAGAAATAAATGAATAGAGAGAGCTTAGGGAAAGGAATTAGAAAATGATAGCAGTCACGTATGGGTTTTTGACCTGACAGATTTCCTTTAATTTAAATTTACAGAAATGCAAACACACATTTTTTACTCAAGTTTTTTGTTGCATAATTTTTTCTTCAACCGAAAGCAACATATACCCAAATATTGAAATGATTGGGCTTCACGTGAAGGTGTCAGGTTTAGCAGATACAATTGAGAGGGCTCCAAATCTTTAAACTGCTTCACTAAGGTGTACAAACAAGGGGTGTTAACTCGAAATAATCCCTTTAAGTTGTCCATAGACATTCAATCATTTTTGGCCAAAAGGGAAGATGAGAGGCCGCCGAAGACTAGAACTCAATGAAGGTCCCAGAATTCTATTTGGCAAGATTCACTCAATTCAGGGGGAAGGAGAGGTGCGGTGAGAGGAGTCAATTTATTAAACCTTAACATAAAGTTGATACAAATTGATTAGACTTAGGGATGAGCGAGTCTACTCGCTACTATTCGTTACTCGCCGAATAGTAGGGTATTCGGGCTACTCGTTACTCTGCGAGTTTCCTAGCGATTACTCGCACAGTAACGAGTCCAATGTAAATCCTGGGAAATGCAATTCCTCTGCTGCTGGATCCTATAAAGAGGTCTGGCAGCAGAGGAAAATCCTGCAATTCCCTAATTCATTGTTTAGAAGCCGGCGATAAAAAGCTGTAAGCTGTAAATTAAAACCGGATTGTCCCGGATTGCCCCGGTCCGGGGCAATCCGGTACCATAGAGTCCCATGTTACGGTGCGCCGAATTGTCCCGGACCGGTTTTGTCCGATTTGTATAACCGGATCAAACCGGATTGTGCCGGTCTGGGGCAATCTGGCCCCCCTAACATGGGACTCTTTGGTACCAGATTTCCCTGGATCGGGGCAATCCGGGAGAATCCGGTTTTCATTTAGACTTTATTACTTTTTACCGCCGTCTTCTAAACAATGAATTAGGGAATTCCAGGGTTTTCCTCTGCTGTCAGACCTCTTTATAAGGTCCAGCAGCAGAGGAATTAATCACAATACTCGCTTCCCCATTGACTTAAATAGGACTCGCCTATACTCATAACGAATACCGAGTATCGGGAGCTACTCGTTACAAGTCTAGAGAGTCCGAATATTTCAGTACTCGCTTATCCCTAATTAGACTGGAACAGAAGTAAAAATAAATTCTTATATTAAACTCTCCCTTATCCTTCCTATTCCAGTCCCAACATACAGTTCTCCAATCAGCTCTTCTGACTTCAATCCTCTCTGTTCTATCTTAATTTTTCATTCTTTTTCTTAAGTCTTGCATCTCTTTGTGTTCCATTCACCAAGCCTTATTTCATTATGTGAGTCACCATACACATCATTGACGTAAATCAAGCAGGACATGATGGCATGGACCGAGTAAAGGGAAGCTCTGGCCAGAAGGAGGATAGATGAAAGACGATAGAAAATAAAATGATTAAAGGAAGAAGGTAAAAGATAAATGAATAAATAAAGAAGATAGAGGAGAGAAGAGAGAAAAAAAAGAAAAAAGGTAGAGGATAGCAGAGAAAAGAGAGAGAAAAACAAAGTAGAGGACAGAAGGGTAAAGAGAGAGAAAAAAGAAATAAGGTAGAGAACAGAAAAGAGAAAAAAGAAAGAAGGTAGAGGACAGAAGAGAAAAAAGACAGAAGGTAGAGGACAGAGGAGAAAAGAGAGAAATAAGAGAGAAGGTAGAGGACAGAAAAGAGAAAAAAGAACTAAGTTAGAGAACACAAGAGAAAAAAAAAAGACTAGGTAGAGGACATAAGAGAAAAGAGATAAAAAAAAGAAAGACAGTAGAGGACCGAAGAGAAAAGAGAAAAAAGTAAAGTCCAGAAGTTAAAAGAGAGAGAAAAAAGAAAGGAGATCAAGGACAGAAGAGAAAAAAGAGAGAAGGTAGAGGACAGAAAGAGAGAAACAGGAAAGTAGAGAACAGAAGAGAAAAAAAAGACTAGGTACAGGACATAAGAGAAAAGACAGAAAAAAAGAAAGATGGTAGAGTACCGAAGAGAAAAAAGAGCGAAGGTAGAGGACAGAAAATAGAGGGAAAAAA
The DNA here is from genome assembly GCA_033576535.1 of Allobates femoralis. Classification (NCBI taxonomy): domain Eukaryota; kingdom Metazoa; phylum Chordata; class Amphibia; order Anura; family Aromobatidae; genus Allobates; species Allobates femoralis. The sequence goes on along the minus strand of JARQOC010000002.1, from coordinate 742,977,053 downwards.
AAGAACGTAAAGTCCAGAAGTGAAAAGAGAGAGAAAAAAGAAATAGGGTAGAGAACAGAGGAGAAAAGAAAAGAAAAAAAAAGAGTAGGTAGAGGACAGAAGAGAAAAGAGAGAATAAAGAGACAAGGTAGAGGACAGAAGAGAAAAGAGATAAAAAAAAGAAAGACGGTAGAGGACCGAAGAGAAAAGAGAAATAAGTAAAGTCCAGAAGTTAAAAGAGAGAGAAAAAAGAAAGGAGATCAAGGACAGAAGAGAAAAAGGTAGAGGACAGAAAAGAGAGAAACAAGAAAGTAGAGAACAGAAGAGAACAGAAGAGAAAAAAGAGAGAAGGTAGAGGACAGAAAGAGAGAAACAAGAAAGTAGAGGACAGAAGAGAAAAAAGAGAGAAGGTAGAGGACAGAAAAGAGAGAAAAAAAGAAAGTAGAGGACAGAAGAGAAAAAAGAGAGAAGGTAGAGGACAGAAAAGAGAGAAACAAGAAAGTAGAGGACAGAAGAGAAAAAAGAGGAAAGGTAGAGGACAGAAAAGAGAGAAAAAAAGAAAGTAGAGGACAGAAGAGAAAAAAGAGGGAAGGTAGAGGACAGAAAGAGAGAAAAAATAAAGTAGAGGACAGAAGAGAAGAGAGAGAAAAAAATTAAATGGAACACAGAAGAAAGTAGATAGAAGAAAGTCTATGGAATGCAGAATACAGAAGAGAAGATAGACAAGAGGAAAAGAATAGAAGAAAGGAGTCTGGAGACAGAAGATAAAATATGAAATTATAAAAATTAAAGGTAGAAGTAAAAAGATAGAAAAAATAAGATGGAAGACTGAGAAGAAGATAGAAGAAAGAAGATACAGAATATCAAAACATATAGAAGTGCATGTATAGAAAGGAAAGAAGTCCGACTTTCAGGATTGCGCTGTTCCAGTCCAAAGTTCACAAGGAGTTAATCCAAGGACCATGCAGTGATTATAACTTTCTTTTTATTCTAGAAAACTCTACGCGTTTTGTGTACACGCTGTACACTTCCTCAGGAGCAAAGTTACACTGCCATCACATTCCATTCTCCTTATATACTAGCTCCCCCCAGGAAGTGAGGTAGATGCTACATCATTGCACATAAAAAATTTCACACATAGCTATCAATATAATATAAAATCACAAAGTTCATATGTAAAACACACTCCTATAAAAACACATATATATAAAACTTCACACTAGAAACAATTTAAAACATTATAATTAACTAGCTGTGAGCCCGATGCAAATGCATCGGGATTCTAGAACGTGCATTAATTTGATTATAGTAGATAGCTATTTTTTATTTTATTATTTATTTTGTTTTGTTTTTTTACTATTTTTATTATTATTAAGTTTATTTATTATTTGTTATTTTAAGTGAATTTATTTGTATTAAGATTATTTTATTTTATTTAAAAACCGCATCTGCAGCGCAGTTGCGGTAATCCCCATACAAAGTATAGGGGGACTTGCGGCAGGTGCGGCAAAACCGCACTTGCCGCACCTGCCGCAAGTCCCCCTATACTTTCTATGGGGATTACCGCAACCGCGCCGCAACTTGCACTTGCGGCGCGGTTGCGATAATCCTTATGGGGATTACCGCTACCGCGCCGCAAGTGCTCGCACTCAGCCAGCGACTCGCAATGGCCTGGCGGCCATTGCTCGCGCTAGCTGAGCGGGAGATCGCTAGCTTTGTGGCCGAGCCTCTGGTTCTATTTTCGGACAGCAACTCGCAATGGCCGCTTCGCGGCCATTGCTCGTACTCAGCCTGCGCGAGCAATGGCCTCGCGGCCATTGCTCGCGCAGGCCAACGACTCGCATTGGCCGCTACGCGGCCAATGCTTCGCCGTGGTGACGTCACAGAGTGACATAGCCACGGTCTTTGCCAGGGTCCGACACGGAAGTGCCTACGGCAATTATATAGTAGATAGCTGTTAGCCTGATGCAAATGCATCAGGTATCTAAAATATGTTTATTGTTTTTTTAAAGATTTTTAAATAATAATGGCATCATCAATAGCAATAATATAAGCAATACCATTATAATTAGCAGTAATAGCAGTATTAATAGCATTATTAGCATTATAATAGCATTAATAACATTATTAATAGCATTAATAGCATTATTATTAGCATTAATAGCATTATTAATAGCATTAATAGCATTAATAACATTAATAATAGCATTAATAGCATTATTGATAGCATTAATAGCAGTATTAATAGCATTATTAGCAGTATTATTAGCATTAATAGCATTATTATTAGCATTAATAGCATTATTAATAGCATTAAAAGCATTAATAACATTATTAATAGCATTAATAGCATTATTGGTAGCATTAATAGCAGTATTAATAACATTATTAGCAGTATTATTAGCATTAATAGCATTATTATTAGCATTAATAACATTAATCATATCCTGAATAGCATTATTAGTAGCATTAATAGCAGTATTAATAGCATTAATATCATTATTATTTGCATTTTTATTTTATATTAATATATTATTAATTATATTATTTTGTATATTAATTTTTTATTTTAATGAAAATTATTTTATTTTATTATATTTTAATTACTTAATGTAATTAATATCTTAATTTAATATATTATAATTTTTTTTTTTTTGTTATTGTTATTTTTTATTTTATCATTTATTTTGTTATTTTACTATTTTTATTATTATTAAATTTATTTATTATTTGTTATTTTAAGTGAATTTATTTGTATAAAGATTATTTTATTTTATTTAAAAACCGCATCTGCGGCGCGGTTGCGGTAATCCCCATACAAAGTATAGGGGGACTTGCGGCAGGTGCGGCAAAACCGCACTTGCCGCACCTGCTGCAAGTCCCCCTATACTTTCTATGGGGATTACCGCAACCGCGCCGCAACTTGCACTTGCGGCGCGGTTGCGGTAATCCTTATGGGGATTACCGCAACCGCGCCGCAAGTGCTCGCACTCAGCCAGCGAGTCGCAATGCAGCGCGGTTGCGGTAATCACAGGGGCACAGGGGCACTGGGGCACAGGGGCACAGGGGCACAGGGGCACTGGGGCACAGAGGCACAGGGGCACTGGGGCACAGGCTCCGGAGCACTGTGTCAGCATGTGCTGACAGCAGCTGCTCCGGAGCGGGATCACAGGGGCACAGGGGCAGAGGCTCCGGAGCACTGTGTCAGCATGTGCTGACAGCAGCTGCTCCGGAGCGGCACTGAGGCACAGGGGCACAGGGGCACTGGGGCACAGGGGCACAGGTTCCGGAGCACTGTGTCAGCATGTGCTGACAGCAGCTGCTCCGGAGCGGGATGACAGCGGCGAGGGGTCGCAATGCCCGCTACGCGGGCAATGCCTCGCACGACGTGGTGACGTCACATAGTGACAAAGCCATGGCGTGCCGGGGTCCGACACAAACGTTCCTACGGCAATTATATAGTAGATTTGTGATTATACTCAAAAAAAAATTTTAAATGTCTGCGTACATCAATTCGCAGGACAACCTTCACAAATCTCTTTCATAATAGCACTTATATTTTCCTTTCAGTATTAACCCTTCCTTCAACATATACTTTTACTTATCTTTTATTTCAGATAGATGATCATATACTAATATACTAATTAATGTATATACTCCTATGTGGAGTTGATCCTACACAGCAGACCCATGCTCTGCACTTCAGGAAATGTTCCTGTTCTCTCAGCCAGAGGCTCCACATCTCCAGAGTGAAAATCCTTAAATTATTTAAAGATATTTCATTTAAACCATATGGTTGTAGAGTCTGCAAACTATGAATCCAATAAATTTCCTTTCTCATCAGAATGACACTCCTGTTCACAGAGTCTTCTGATACATGATCAATTGGGGCTACTTTAATACATGGCTTCTTCCCATGTTTTATACTACAATGTTTTGATACTCCATGGGACATAAAACCTTCAATTATATTGTGTCTGTGCGAGTTCATGCGGTTATGCAGCTCTTGTGTAGCTTGTCCCACATACTGCAAACCACATTGGCATTCTATCAGATATATCACAAAACTACTTTTACAATTCAGGGAAAACTTTATATCAAACACCTTATTATTCTGAATTGATCTGAATGTGGTCATATTATGCATAATCATGCCACAACACAGACACCGAGCGGTATTACATTTAAAGGCTCTTGGTTTTTTGCATTGTTCATCCCTAATTTTTTCTTTTTTCAGGCAACTGGGGGCCAGTATATTTCTCAGAGTAGAGGATGTTTTAAAGGTTAGTCCTGGTTTATTCGGTAGCATACTCCCCAACACTGGATCATTTTGAAGGACAGACCAATGATCCTGTAAAATATTCCTAATTTTTTGGTTTTGTTTAGTAAAATTAGTTAAAAAATTTAAGGAGAGCCTATCATTCTCTTTTTCTTTTTTCTTAGGGTTTACTAGGTCCATCTGTTCCAAACCTACGCTATCATTATATGCTTTTTCTAGCAGTTGTTTCGGGTAGTTTTTCTCAATAAACCTATTTCTCAATTCCTTGGCTTGTGATATAAAATCTCACTCCAAACTACAATTTTTCTTAATCCTTTTATACTGGTTCCCGGGGACATTGATTAACCATTTATAATAATGGCCACTATTCAAATCTAAAAGACTGTTTGCATCACACTTCTCAAAAAAAGTTTTAGTAAAAATCTTCCCTTCTGAATGAAAAATTGTCAGATCCAAATAATCTGTACTCTCCATACTATATACCCATGAAAAGGTGAGACCCCCAATCATTCCTCTGAATGCTCTCCAGAAATTGTTCTAGGTTTTTACATTTATTATCATAGATAATCATTAGGTCATCTATGTATCTTTTAAAAAATATAATATGCTCCGGAAAAAATGGAATTTTCTATATAAATTAATTCAAAAATGGCCATAGTTTTCAGGGAAAACTATATCACCAACGAGTCGGGACCGCGATGGGTTCGAAAGTGGCACCAACTTTCGCTAACCTATTTATGGCCATTTTTGAATTAATTTATATAGAAAATTCCATTTTTTCGGAGCATATTATATTTTTTAAAAGATACATAGATGACATAATGATTATCTATGATAATAAATGTAAAAACCTAGAACAATTTCTGGAGAGCATTCAGAGGAATGATTGGGGGTCTCACCTTTTCATGGGTATATAGTATGGAGAGTATAGATTATTTAGATCTGACAATTTTCCATTCAGAAGGGAACATTTTTACTAAAACTTTTTTTAAGAAGTGTGATGCAAACAGTCTTTTAGATTTTAATAGTGGCCATTATCATAAATGGTTAATCAATGTCCCCGGGAACCAGTATAAAAGGATTAAGAAAAATTGTAGTTTGGAGTCAGATTTTATATCACAAGCCAAGGAATTGAGAAATAGGTTTATTGAGAAAAACTACCCGAAAAGACTGCTAGAAAAAGCATATAATGATAGCGCAGGTTTGGAACAGATGGACCTAGTAAACCCTAAGAAAAAAGGAAAGGAGAGTGATAGGTTCTCCTTAAAGTTTTTAACTAATTTTACTAAACAAAACCAAAAAATTAGGAATATTTTACAGGATCATTGGTCTGTCCTTCTAAATGATCCAGTGTTGGGGAGTATGCTACCGAATAAACCAGGACTAACCTTTAAAAGATCCTCTACTCTGAGAAATATACTGGCCCCCAGTCGCCTGAAAAAAGAAAAAATTAGGGCTGAACAATGCAAAAAAACAGGAGTCTTTAAATGTAATACCGCTCGGTGTCTGTGTTGTGGCATGATTATGCATAATACGACCACATTCAGATCAATGCAGAATAATAAGGTGTTTGATATAAAGTTTTCCGTGAATTGTAAAAGTAGTTTTGTGATATATCTGATAGGATGCGAATGTGGTTTGCAGTATGTGGGAAAAACCACACAAGAGCTGCATAACCGCATGAACTCGCACAGACACAATATAATTGAAGGTTTTATGTCCCATGGAGTATCAAAACATTGTAGTATAAAACATGGGAAGAAGCCATGTATTAAAGTAGCCCCAATTGATCATGTATCAGAAGATTCTGTGAACAGGAGTGTCATTCTGATGAGAAAGGAAATTTATTGGATTCATAGTTTGCAGACTCTACAACCATATGGTTTAAATGAAATATTTGATATCTTTAAATAATTTACAGATTTTCACTCTGGAGATGTGGAGCCTTTGGATGAGAGAACAGGAAAATTTCCTGAAGTGCAGAGCATGGGTCTGCTGTGTAGGGTCAAATCCACATAGGAGTACATACATTAATTAGTATATTAGAATATGATCATCTATCTGAAATATAAGATAAGTAAAAGTATATGTTGAAGGAAGGGTTAATACTGAAAGGAAAATATAAGTGCTATAATGAAATAGATTTGTGAAGGTTGTCCTGCGAATTGATGGACGCAGAAATTTTAATTTTTTTTGAGTATAATCACAAATTAATTATAATGTTTTAAATTGTTTCTAGTGTGTTGTTTTATATATATGTGTTTTTATAGGAGTGTGTTTTACATATGAACTTTGTGATTTTATATTATATTGATAGCTATGTGTGAATTTTGTATGTGCAATGATGCAGCATCTACCTCACTTCCTGGGGGGAGCTAGTAAATAATGAGAAGGGAATGTGATGGCAGTGTAACTTTGCTCCTGAGGAAGTGTACAGCGTGTACACGAAACGCGTAGAGTTTTCTAGAATAAAAAGAAAGTTATAATCACTGCTTGGTCCTTGGATTAACTCCTTGTGAACTGGAACAGCACGATCCTGAAAGCCGGACTTCTCTCCTTTCTATACATGCAATTCTAGTGACCGGTAGTGATGGGCGAATCCTAAATTACTCGGAATCGCTTGACTCTAGCGAGTCCGAGCCCAGGACTCACTACTCGTTGCGAGTCTAGCGAGTCCAATGTTAATGAATGGGGAAGCGAGTAATAGCGAGTAGTGTGAGATTTACAACTCGCAGATGTGTCTCGGAAGCTTCAGCCTGAAGCAATCCTAGTTTTGTCATTTATTTGCATTGCTCGTTTACTTTGTAAGTAATCGCTGACTCGCACAGATAAGAGTCCTGTCTCCTCTGTGTTGGCTGCCAGCTCCAGGGTCCTAGAGCCCGCCTGCTGCCTGATGTAGCAGAGCTGAAATTGTTCTCAGTCTGCTCATTCCCTGTGTACAGACATGAATGTCTGTGCACAGAGATGATGTAGCAGAGCTGAGATTGTTCTCAGTCTGCTCATTCCCTGTGCATAGAGATCTATATCTATACACAGGGGATGTAGCAGAGAGGACATCGCGTTTTGGACTGCGTCGGACGGAAGAGGATTTTTTTAATTAAAGATGGAGTCCCTAATGGCTTTTTTTTTTATTTCTAATAAAAAATTTTCTTTGTGTTGTGTTTTTTTTAAAACAATTTAATAGAAATTCATGGCGGTCATGTCTAATATTGGCGTGACCACCATAAATTTCGGGCTTAGGGCCAGCTGATAATACAAAGCGGTTAGCTCTTTATTACCCAGCGTGCCACCGCTACCAGGGCCGCTGGAAGAGCGGGATTCAGCGTCAGAGGATGGCACTTCAATGAACGCGCCATCTTCTGGGGCGGCTGCGGGCTGCAATTTGCAGCGGGGGGTGCCCAGAAAGCTTGGGCATCCCTGCGCTGCGGATTCCAGCCCCCAGCTGCTTAGCTGTACCTGGCTAGACATAGAAATTGCGCGGAGCCCCACGCATTTTTTTTAAATTATTTCATGAAATTCTGAGATTCTGACTCTGACTCTGAGACTCTGACTCTGAGACTCTGACTCTGAAATTCATTAAATAATTTTAAAAAAATGCGTGGGGCTCCGCGCAATTTCTATGTCTAGCCAGGTACAGCTAAGCAGCTGGGGGCTGGAATCCGCAGCGCAGGGATGCCCAAGCTTTCTGGGCACCCCCCGCTGCAAATTGCAGCCCGCAGCCGCCCCAGAAGATGGCGCGTTCATTGAAGCGCCATCCTCTGGCGCTGAACCCCACTCTTCCAGCGGCCCTGGTGGCGGTAGCACGCTGGGTAATAAAGGGGTTAATACCAGCTTTGTTATACAAGCTGGTATTAAGCCCGAGATTCTTAATGTCAGGCCACGTTTGACCCAGCCACTAAGAATCTCCAATAAAGGGTTAAAAAAACACAGAGAAAATTTTTTATTTGAAATAAAAAAAAAAGCCATTAGGGACTCCATCTTTAATCAAAAAAATCCTCTTCCGTCCGACGTAGTCCAAAACGCGATGTCCTCTCTGCTACATGCACAGGGAATGAGCAGACTGAGAATAATCTCAGCACTGCTACATCATCTCTGTGAGCAGGCAGGTTCTAGGACCCTGGAGCTGCACAGAGAAGACAGCTGGACTCGGCTCGCAAAGAAACAGCAGTTACTTTGCGAGTTTCCCTGCTATCACTGGCACAGTAGCCAGTGATGACTCGCACGAGTCCAATGCAAACAATGGCAATCCTAGTTTTGTCAGCGTTTCTGACAAAACTAGGATTGATATTGATTTGCATTGGACTCGTGCGAGTCATCACTGGGAAACTCGCCGAGTACCGAGTCCTGCGAGTCCCTTACTACTCGCCGAGTAACGAGTCCTAGCGAGTAGATTCGCCCATCCCTAGTGACCGGCTGATTGCTGCAGTTCATCGGATCCTACCCATTTGTGCTTATGGTTGTTGTGTTCTACACAACTGAACCAGGTGAGTGGATCCATATCTGTGAAACGATTTTACCATTGGATAAGACTGTGCGCTTCTGTCTCCCCCTTTTTTTTATAAAACATATAGAAGAGAAGGCAAACAAGAGATAAAAGGAGATAGAACAAAAGAAGATAGAAAACAGAAGATAGAACAAAGATAGAAGAATAATATTAGACAAAGAAAATAGAAGACAGGAAACATAGGATAGAACAAAGAAGACAGAAGAAAGCTGATAGAAGAATGAATATAAAATACAGATCACAGACGACAAGATAGACATGGGGAAAATAGAAGAAAGGAGATAGGAGACAGAAGATAAAATAGCAAATTATGGAAATAAAGGATTGAAGTTAGAGGATAGAACAAAGAAGTAGAAGAAAGAAGATGCTTAATATAAAAAAGTAGAAGAAAAGGTACACAACACAATATTAGATGAAGATAGAAAACAAGAATGCATATAGAAGATAGAAGACAATCGAGAGGAAGAAGATAGAAGAGTAAGAAGGATACAAAATCAAAGAATAAGATACAGAGTATCAAAAAAACATATAAGAGAATTTAAAAGAGAGGATAAAAGAGGATAGAAAAATAAGAAAGAGTATAGAAAACAATAGAGAGGGTAGAACAAAGAAGAGAGAAGATACAAAAAGAAGAAAGGATAAAATATAGAAGTGAATATAAACAAGAAAAGATAAAGGAAGATAGAAAAAGGAATATAGAAGACAGAAGAGAGAGGATAGAACTAAATGATAGAAGACAGAAGAGAATAGAGAAGAAAATAGGAGAGAAGAAAGCATATAATGAATATAAGAAGAAGAATGATACAAATTAGATCGGAGAATCAGGTGGGTCAAGTGAATTTTATTATTTTCTAAAATTCAAGTTGATCTCAATTGGCCTCAAATGGGTTTTTCCTCTGTTTCCGGATATCTCCAACGCTGTTTATCTTATATGGAAAAAATGTAAAAATAAAATACACAGAAAATATCTATTTTGCCTAATTTATTGTGAACATAAAATCTTGAGCGGTCTATTCAACGTTCGATTGTTAGAGAACATCTCATGAACATTGAGTCTTCTATCGGACATCCCATGACTTTCATCCTTGAGGATGGATGATTCATTCTAACACATTTCGGTGACACCTTTACCAGAATTGCCTCTTCATTGTCACCTGATCGGAAAAGTTGAACTTCTTCATCTTTTAATTTTGTAAATAAAAAGAGTCAAAGCGTTTCGCCTACAGATTAATAGTCTGTCTCCTCAACATTTTGGTCAATGTTCTTTTGATCTCCTCTGTTCTTAGACAAAATATAATTGGGCTACTACAGTGTGGCACATAGGTATACAAGCAAATCAGTAATACGTGTGATATCAGCGTTCGGTATGAGCTGCGCCTGATCGTAGGTGTAAACCACCAACCGGGGGACGAAATATATGACTATGACAAACCAGTGAGTTACACAAGTGTAAAGGGCCTTTTGCCAGTTTTCATTGCGAGCTGTTGAGTGGACCTTTGCTATAATTATGATATAAGAAAACAATATAAAGGACAGAGATCCCATATGACAAACTATGCCAATGTAGTAGCTTGACTTTCTAGCCCATAGAGAATCGGCACAAGACAATATCCCAACTGGCGTGACGGCGCAGTAGAAGTTCTTCACTGTGTTTGGACCACAGTATGGAAGTTGCACACCAAAGGACGTGACGGTCAATGAAATAAACACTGCCGTCACCCAACAGAATGAGCAGAGGACGGCTATGACTTTATTGCTGATGATATTGTGGTACCTAAGAGGGTTGCAAATGGCCACGTAGCGATCAACAGCCATCAGCAAGATGATGAAGGAGTCGAGAGGGCTGAGAAAGTGAACGAAAAACATTTGGAAAAAGCATAAATGATATAGAATGGACCCGTCTCGAAACCAATACCGGGCAATTATTTTTGGAAGGGTGATTGAGTCAAAAAGCAAATCGGCAAAGGCCAAGTTGGCAATGATGACGTACATGGGCTGATGGAGGTGAGCTCGGAGCACAATTAGGACTAATACGGTGACATTCGCACATACTGATACGTTATAGACAATGAAGATGGTCAGAGAAACCACCGCGAAGAATTTCTCTTGAAGTCCTGGGAAGCCGATGAGGATAAAGTCTTTCACGTAGGACTGGTTGGCCATTGGATCTGGTAAAGATACCAACAACCTACTCTGCAATAAAAAGATGATATATTGAATATCTATAGAAAATACACAAATGACAGAAACAAGGATATATTTCAGAGTTTGCTTCAGTCAAAAAGAATCTTAACGTTTGTTTTCTAATTGTACATTTTTCTACATTCTACATTCTACAGACTGTGACTTCTGGTCCTGGTTGGACCTGTTGTATTTGCTCCTGGGTAGGAACCTGTTGTCACCTTTTCAGAGTCTTCTCCTGCAACTTCTGAGTTTCCCACCGGGTGCCTCTATGTTCACTCCAATTGTGGGGCTGGTGATGTAATAGTCTGACTTGTGGATGTGTTTGTATGGCTGCCCAGCTGCGGTCAATAACTCTGACTTCAGCCAAATTCAGTCTATTTGAATCCTCTGTGTGCTCCTGCTGGTTGCCAGATATATTCTCTGGTTCTCTTGTTTTATCCTGCTTTGTATTATTCATTTTTCCGGATTAACCTCTGCCTGATTTTGTACTATTTTCTCTGACCTTTTGGCTTTGACCCCGCTTGGTGACATTTCTATTCCTGGACTGCAGCCCATCTATTGGCAGCAACCCCTAAGTCTTGCAGTATAGCCAGATACCTGTATAGGGGTTAAAGGTGGTCTGAGTATCTCTGGGTTCTGCCTGATGGTGCTGTTTGGATTTAGCCTGTCCGGATTCCTCTTTTTATGTGTAACTCGAATGGACCTTACACCTGTGCTGAAGTAATAGCATTGTTAACACACAGGGGGTTGTAGAAAAGCCCAAGAGTTAAGGAAAAGCCAATGTATTGATATAAACCCTGAAACCTTCAGATCTCAGGGGCAAAACATGACATGATGGTTAGGTCACATTTTGATTCCTGCCATGGAACCCCTTGGTCACCCCTTGGTCCTGAAGTCTGGGGGGGGCGCATACAACTTTCTACCTCAAATTATTAAATTAATACTACAAATAATGTAACATGAACACAGATTACAAATATCTCCCCTGTTTCCAGGAGATTAAAGTTACACCTAAACTGAATGTGCCAGTTGGGTAGGGTGACCAGGTAGGGAATGTTTGATGGAGGTGTCATAGTAGACATTTTATTCCTAATAAGTATATTTATTTTGATGTATTCTCATGTTCCTCATAGAAAACCAAAAAGAGAACATCAAAAAACCTTGTCACAAAGGAGTCAAACCTAATACTAAATGCAAGTTGTGAAGGCTGTGAGTGGCTCTCTCATCAGCATTTTGCCCCTGGGCTGCACCCATCTCTATAATGGAGCTTCCCTGCACCTAGTGTGTGTATTTAGGTTTAGGTTTGGCTGCTCGGTGGTAAGTTTTTGTTTATGTTCTCCTTTTGGTTTTCTATTTAATCAGTTTAGGGACTTGCAAGTGTGAGGACCCTTGACTTATGGGTTGGAATCTTCTATTGTCAACTTCACACTATTTGTTACATATTGTATACATTTTTTTTTGCAGGGTGTAGAGGGGTCTTCTGAATTTAGGTGGTACATTGGTGAGCCTGTGCTGTTGGATACACTCATATAGTGTTAACTAGCCCGCCCTACCTGGAATCACTAATAGGCATTTATTCAGATACGGTTCATATACTCATGCAGTTTTAACTAGCCTGCCCTACCTGGCATCACAAATAGGCTCTTGTTCAGATACGGTGCATATACTCATGCAGTGTTAACTAGCGTGCCCTACTTGGTGTCACTAATAGGCTCTTGTTCAGATACAGTGCATATACTCATGCAGTTTTAACTAGCCCGCCCTACCTGATGTCACTAATTGGTTCTTGTTCAGATACGGTGCATATACTCATGCAGTGTTAACTAGCCTGCCCTACCTGGTGTCACTTATAGGCTCTTTTTCAGATACAGTGCATATACTCATGCAGTTTTAACTAGCCCGCCCTATCTGGTGTCACTAATAGGCTCTTGTTCAGAAACGGTGCATATACTCATGCAGTGTTAACTAGCCCGCCCTACCTGGTGTCACTAATAGGCTCTTGTTCAGATACGGTTCATATACTCATGCAGTTTTAACTAGTCTGCCCTACCTGGTGTCATTAATAGGCTCTTGTTCAGATACAGTGCATATACTCATGCAGTTTTAATAAGCCCGCCCTACCTGGTGTCACTAATAGGCATTTGTTCAGATACAGTGCATATACTCATGCAGTTTTAACTAGCCCACCCTACCTGGTGTCACTAATAGACTCTTGTTCAGATACAGTGCATATACTCATGCAGTGTTAACTAGCCTGCCCTACCTGGTGTCACTAATAGGCTCTCGTTCAGATACGGTGCATATACTCATGCAGTTTTAACTAGCCCGCCCTACCTGGTGTCACTAATAGGCTCTTGTTCAGATGTGGTGCATATACTCATGCAGTGTTAACTAGCCCGCCCTACTTGGTGTCACTAATAGTCTCTTGTTCAGATACAGTGCATATACTCATGCAGTTTTAACTAGCCCGCCCTACCTGATGTCACTAATTGGTTCTTGTTCAGATACGGTGCATATACTCATGCAGTGTTAACTAGCCTGCCCTACCTGGTGTCACTAATAGGCTCTTCTTCAGATACAGTGCATATACTCATGCAGTTTTAACTAGCCCGCCCTATCTGGTGTCACTAATAGGCTCTTGTTCAGAAACGGTACATATACTCATGCAGTGTTAACTAGCCCGCCCTACCTGGTGTCACTAATAGGCTCTTGTTCAGATACGGTTCATATACTCATGCAGTTTTAACTAGTCCGCCCTACCTGGTGTCATTAATAGGCTCTTGTTCAGATACAGTGCATATACTCATGCAGTTTTAACTAGCCCGCCCTACCTGGTGTCACTAATAGGCTCTTGTTCAGATACAGTGCATATACTCATGCAGTTTTAACTAGCCACCCTACCTGGTATCACTAATAGGCTCTTGTTCAGATACAGTGCATATACTCATGCAGTGTTAACTAGCCTGCCCTACCTGACTTCATTAATAGGCTCTTGTTCAGATACGGTGCATATACTCATGCAGTTTTCACTAGTCCGCCCTACCTGGTGTCACTAATAGCCTCTTGTTCAGATACAGTGCATATACTCATGCAGTTTTAACTAGCTCACCCTACCTGGTGTCACTAATAGGCTCTTGTTCAGATACAGTGCATATGCTCATGCAGTTTTAACTAGCCCGCCCTACCTGGTGTCACTAATAGGCTCTTGTTCAGATACAGTGCATATACTCATGCAGTTTTCACTAGTCCGCCCTACCTGGTGTCACTATTAGGCTCTTGTTCAGATACAGTGCATATACTCATGCAGTTTTAACTAGCTCACCCTACCTGGTGTCACTAATAGGCATTTGTTCAGATACAGTGCATATACTCATACAGTTTTAATAAGCCCGCCCTACCTGGTGTCACTAATAGACTCTTGTTCAGATACAGTGCATATACTCATGCAGTTTTAACTAGCCCACCCTACCTGGTGTCACTAATAGGCTCTTGTTCAGATACAGTGCATATACTCATGCAGGTTTAACTAGCCCGCCCTACCTGGTGTCACTAATAGGCTCTTGTTCAGATACAGTGCATATACTCATGCAGTTTTAATAAGCCCGCCCTACCTGGTGTCACTAATAGACTCTTGTTCATACTTTGTGTATCTCACTTTTTTAGGTGACAAGCTCCCTATGCAAGCCTTATTAGTGTGCAAGTTTTATGCTAACATCCGCACTCCTCCATAGAAGCTTGTCAGTGTCAGATTAGCATTCTGCATCTGAGCTGCTCCCATCTCTACAATGTAGGTTCCTCGCACCCTTAGCGTGGATTTAGTGTTAGGTTTGCCTGCCAGGTGGTAATGTTCCTTCCTTGCTCCTTATACTTCCTTTCTCATGACTACCGCTTTGATGAGGTGCTCTCTGCCGTCAATCACTACATGATGGCTTGGGTCTGGGTAATGGGAAATCTGTCCAGAAGAAAGATGGAAGATAGAAGATAAATGATTAAAGAGAAAGGGTAGAGGGGAAAGAATAAAGATGATAGGACACAGGAAAGAATAGAGAAGACAGAACACACAAGATAGAAGAATTTAAGACAAAGAAGATAGAAGATAGGAAATATAGAACAATGAAAATAGATGACAAAATACAGTAGATAAAAGAAATAATATAACATACAGAATACAAAGGAGAAGAAGAATATAGAAGAAACAAGATAGGAGACAGAAGAGAATAGAGAAGAAAGATAGAAGACAAGATAGAAAGGAAACACAAGATAGAAGAATACTTTAAGACAAAGAAGATTAGAAAATATAGGATAGAACAATGAAGGTAGATGACAGAAGGCAGTAGTTAGAAGAAATAATAGAATATATAGAATACAGGAGAGAAGATAACAAAAAATAGAAGACAGGAGATAGGAGACAGAAGAGAATAGAGAAGATAGAAAGGAAACAAAAGATTGAAGACTAAGACAAAGAAGATAGGAAGAATAGGATAGAACAATGAAGATAGATGACAGAAGGCAGTAGTTGGAATAAATAATATAATATATAGAATACGGGAGAGAAGATAGACAAGATAAAAAAGTAGAAGAAAGGAGATAGGAGACAGAAGAGAATGGAGAAGATAGAAAGGAAACACAAGATAGAAGAATACTTTAAGACAAAGAAGATAGGAAGTATAGGAAGAAAAGGATAGAACAATGAAGATAGATGACAGAAGGCAGTAATTAGAAGAAATAATATAATATATAGAATACAGGAGAGAAGATAGACAAGATAAAAAAAAAAGAAGAAAGGAGATAGGAGACAGAAGAGAATGGAGAGGATAGAAGATAGAAAGGAAACACAATATAGAAGACTTTAAGACAAAGAAGATAGGGAATATAGGATAGAACAATGAAGATAAAAGACAGAAGGAAATAGGTAGAAGATCATAAAGTACATAATACAGAAAATAAGATAGACAAGGTAAAAAAAATAGAATAAAGGAGAAGATAGAAGACAATATAGAAAAGAAATAGAACATAGAAGAATTTGGGAAAAATAAAATAGAAGTCAGAAAATAGAAGATAGGAAATATAGGATAGAACAAAGAAAATAAAAGACAGAAGAAAATAGGTAGAAGCAAGATCATAAAACACTTAATACAGAAGAGAAGATAGACGAGAGGTAAAAATAGAAGAAAGGAGTAAGGAGACAGAAGATAGAAGATCTAAGTATGAAAATAAAATATAGAAGCTGGAGGATAAAACAAATAAGATGGAAGATTGAGGAGAAGATAGAGGATAATGATACAGAGTTTCAAAACATGCAGAAGAGAAGGTAAACAACAAAAGAGAATAGAAGATTGAAAATAAAGAAAGAATATAGAACACAAAAGATAATGGATACAACAAAGACGATAGAAAACAGAAGAAGATAGAAAACAAGATAGAAGAGAAGAAAGGAAACAGATGATCGAAGAATATAAGAGAAAAAAGATAGCCGAAAGAAAATAGAAGATATATATTCCCACATTGCACATAGTAACTTTCTCCTTGAGGAGGCGCACTCTGTCAGCAAGTTAACGTTTCACTTTCAATACATTAGTTTTGTCTTTTAGAATGTTGATGTTGCTGTAACTATTTTGCCATCGCTTTCCTGTGTGCGTCTGTCACCGCCGTCCTCCTCAGAATCACCAAGGAACAGTTCTTGTACTTACATCTTACACTGTCTGTGGGGTGGGAGACGCCGGGTCTGTTCTCCGCTCATCCTCCGGTGTCTCCTCTTATATATACTGTATCTAGGAATCAGTCCCTGGTGACCTACATCTGTTATATTGACAAAAGAGAACATCAGCAATTACTGATTTCCATGTTACGAAGAGGAACATTCCCAGGAGTCTCTCTTATAATGTTTGTGGAACACATTTAATAAACTAAATAATACATTTGTGTATATTACAAGGAAGCATTGAGGGTTTATAATTAGGGATGAGCGAGTACTGCAAGAACTGGACTCGCTATACTCGCAAAGAGTAGGTCCCGGTACTTGGTACTCATTGCGAGTATAGTGAGTCCAATGGCAGTGAATGGGCGTGCGAGTACTTTTGCAGTGTATCTATATATACACTGCGAAAGTGCACCAAAAGTGAATAAAAGTTGTTAAAAAATAAAAAAATATCATACTCACCTATCCGACGCCTGCACCGGACCAGCAAAGAAGACAACTGATCAACGCAAATGACCTGTGAGCCTGACAGCCAATCAGATGGCTAGTAGCGATCTGGCCAATCAGATGGCCAGACGTCACAAACCACCTGACCGCTACCAGATACATGATTGGCCAGATTGCCAGGTCTTGAACGTGCATCAATGACCTCACAATCTGGCCAATCAGGTGGCTGGTAGCGATCACATGGTTTGTGATGTCTGGCCATCTGATTGGCCAGATCGCTACTAGCCATCTGATTGGCTGTCAGACTCGCAGGTCCTTGTCGTTGATCGGATGTCTTCTTTGCCGGTCCCGGTGCAGGCGTCGGATAGGTGAGTATAATATTTTTTTATTTTTTTAACAACTTTTATTCACTTTTAGTGCACTTTCACAGTGTATATATAGATACACTGCGAAAGTTAAAGGACTACTCACTACTCCCGAGTAATCACAAGAAACTCGGGGAGTAGCGAGTAGCCGAATAGTAACGATTCTACTCCCTAGTCATAATCAATGTTTTATAAATGTTTTTATATATTTGACACGCGCCAATCACAGTTGATGACTATAAGATGTAGAAGCCAGAAGGGTTTCATCTATTATACATAGTGTTCTATTTGTGCCCTCACTTCTGCGGCTCTTCCTACCCTCTCACAGCAGGACTCTCATAGACTTACTGAGAAGTAACCTGCAGCTGCATCTCCCTCCTCCTTCACATATTCTATTCTCTGTATGACTCCAGATATATTGGGGAAACAGATGTGGTTTCAGAACATTTGGAAAGACACTGGAGACAGGGAAGGATCAGTATAAACTGTTGGACATCGTCAGATCGTAGTAACATATAATAAACAAATTCATATCCAAAAAAGAATGCCTTTCAATGTTTATTTCCGTAATGGAACTGAGTAATTTTAATTAGAGATGAGAGAATCAATTCTAAATAATCAAATTCGCTATGAATTTTCTCAAAAATGTAGATTCTAACAAATCTGAATTTTTGGAATTGGATTGGGGCTAATTTGAGGGCGGGGGTTGATCTTTTGTTCAGCTGCTCTTTCTTCTTGATCTTCGGATCGTCTTCCAGTGAGTGCTCCCATTGACCAGACCCTGTACGGTATGTACTCTCTATCCAGAGGTGCTGTTGTTGAACGCTGCACCTCCGGACCTGATGGAAGCCAATGGTGAGTGCAGGGAGACCATAGCCGCCATGTAGTCATGATCAGTGGTGGGTGCAGGGTGTCTTCTCCCTACATTCACCCGAGGAGATTGCTCTTGACTCCACAGCGTGAAATGAACAAGCTGCAGGAGAGCGGTACCCCACACCGCAGCTGAAAACATGCGTTGGGGAGAAGCTTAGTGAGTGTGGGATTTCTACAACTCCCATCCACTATGCTTCTACTGTACAATTCAGTGTTTTGGATGCAGTGGCAGTGTTCCTGACCGTGAGTATGCACCCTCAGAGTCATGTGCACATACATCATTGCTATCAATTGAACCTGCAGAACAGCAATTAACTCTTCTGCACACCTTTCCAATACCCGCCCCGCCAACATTACTTACATGACCCTCTGATTTTCCTTCCTTCTTCTGACAAAGCTTCATGTAGTCACCTGGGCTGCAACATGGGTCATTCATGTTCAAGATGTTCGTCATGGTCCTTGTGAGGTCTAGACATCAGTGATAACCACCAAAAAGACTGTAGAACGAAGAAGGAAGAGAAGTCAAAGTGGCAGCCAAGAAGAGGGGAAAATAAGAATGAATTGTATCATTTCCCACCCCCCTCCAGGAGATTCACTTGAAACCAAATTTATTCTATACTAGCTGTAGTACCCGGCTACGCCCGGGTTAATAAATAACTGCTGTTAGCTATAACAAAATAGAATTAGAATATGTCATATTAATGACCTGTAAGAAAATAGAAGCTGAGCTGTGATTGGTTGCTATAGGCAGCCTGATAAATCTCCAGCCAACAGTAAACCCTCCCCCTGGCCGGGCAGTAAAATGTTACCTCACACATACACATAATAGACAGCTCATGTGACTGACATCTGCCTTAATTCCCTATATGGCACATGTGTTGCACATTGGCTGTTTTTAATCAGATGTTTATGTTTGGAAATTAAAGATAGCACACGTATGAGGCGAGTTGTGTGAGGTGATTTGTGAACATCTGTGTCTGTCTGTGTGGTGTGTGTGTCCCTGGGGTGTGCATGTGTGTGTTCCTGTGGGGTGAGTGCATGTGCCCCTATAGGGTGTGTATGTGTGTGTCCCTGTGGGGGGGTCTGTGTGGTGTGTGTCTCTGTTGTGTGTGTCTCTTTGTGGTGTGTGTGTGTGTCCCTGTGGGGGGGTGTCTGTGTGGGGTGTGTGTGTCTGTGTTGTGTGTGTCCCTTTGTGGTGTGTGTGTCCCTGAGGGGTGAGTGCATGTGTCCCTATAGGATTTGTATGTGTGTGTGTCCCTGTGGAGGGGTCTGTGTGGTGTGTGTGTGTCTCTTCGTGGTGTGTGTGTCCCTGTGGGGGGGTCTGTGTGGTGTGTGTGTGTCCCTTTGTGGTGTGTGTGTCCCTGTGGGGTGAGTGCATGTGTCCCTATAGGGTTTGTATGTGTGTGTGTCCCTGTGGGGGGGTCTGTGTGGTGTGTGTGTGTCTCTTCATGGTGTGTGTGTCCCTGTGGGGTGAGTGCATGTGTCCCTATAGGGTGGCTATGTGTGTGTGTCCCTGTGGGGGGGGGTCTGTGTGGTGTGTGTCTGTGTTATGTGTGTCTCTTTGTGGTGTGTGTGTCCCTGTGGGGTGAGTGCATGTGTCGCTATAGAGTGTGTGTGTGTGTCCCTTGGGGGTGTGTGTGTGTCTCAGTGTTGTGTGTGTGTTTGTTCGGGTGCGTGGTGAGTATCCAATGTTGGGGCTGCACTTTAGCGACTTTACACTTGCTGTTACTTTGTGTGCATGTGGTGTATATACATGTCCCTGTGTGTGGTGAATATCTCATGTTGGGGCCCCACTTTAGTGACTATATGCTGGTATGTGCTGTTAGTCTTTGGCGCTATCATTAAGCCCCTCTTATTCACAACTGTCAACTGGTAACTGTCACTTTTTCCCCATTATGTCGATAGGGGCAAAATTGTTTGGTGAACTGGAACGCGCAGGGTTAAAATTTCGCCTCACAACATAGCCTATGACGCTCTCGGGGTCCAGACGTGGGATTGTGCAAAATTTTGCGGCTGTAGCTGCGACGGTGTAGATGCCAATCCCGGATATACACACATACACACATTCAGCTTTATATAGTAGATAGCTGTAGTACCCGGCTACGCCCGGGTTAATAAATAACTGATGTTAGCTATAACAACATTGAATTAGAATATGTCATATTAATGACCTGTAGGAAAATAGAAGCTGAGCTGTGATTGGTTGCTATAGGCAGCCTGATAAATCTCCAGCCAACAGTAAACCCTCCCCCTGGCCGGGCAGTATATATTACCTCACACATACACATAATAGACAGATCATGTGACTGACATCTGCCTTAATTCCCTATATGGCACATGTGTTGCACATTGGCTGTTTTTAATCAGATGTTTATGTTTGGAAAATAAAGATAGCACACGTATGAGGCGAGTTGTGTGAGGCGATATGTGCACATCTGTGTCTGTCTGTGTGGTGTGTGTGTCCCTGGGGTGTGTGTATGTGTGTGTCCCTGGGGTGTAGCTGTGTATGTCCCTTTGGGGGGGGGGTCTGTGTGGTGTGTGTTTCTGTTGTGTGTGTCTCTTTGTGGTGTGTGTGTCCCTGTGGGGTGAGTGCATGTGTCCCTATAGGGTGGCTATGTGTGTGTGTCCCTGTGGGGGGGTCTGTGTGGTGTGTGTGTCTGTGTTATTTGTGTCTCTTTGTGGTGTGTGTCCCTGTGGGGTGAGTGCATGTGTCGCTATAGAGTGTTTGTGTCCCCTTGGGGGTGTGTGTGTCTCTGTGTTGTGTGTGTCTCTTTGTGGTGTGTGTTTGTTCGGGTGCGTGGTGAGTATCCAATGTTGGGGCTGCACCTTAGTGACTATACACTTGCTGTTACTCTTTGTGTGCGTGTGGTGTGTATACATGTCCCCGTGTGTGGTGAATATCTCATGTTGGGGCCCCATCTTAGTGACTATATGCTGGTATGTGCTGTTAGTCTTTGGCGCTGTCATTAAGCCCCTCTCATTCACAACTGTCAACTGGTAACTGTCACTTTTTCCCCATTATATAGATAGGGGCAAAATTGGTGAATTGGAATGCGCGGGGTTAAAATTTCACCTCACAACAACATAGCCTATGACGCTCCCGGGGTCCAGACGTGTGACTCTGCAAATTTTTGTAGCTGTAGCTGCGACGGTGTAGATGCCAATCCCGGATATACACACATACACACACACACACAATCAGCTTTATATATTAGATAATCTACTCATTGACATTATATTCACCCTACATGGACACCACACCCTCAGGTCAGGGTCTCCTTCTCAACCAATGTACATTCCATCCAATGGTAAACTGAGCCCTCTTCTAAGTCTTTAATCCCTTTCGGAAACATCCAGTCTCACTTTCATGATCAAAGAAGTTTTTTGTCATCAGATTGGACTTCCGCTTCCCACCATGCGAGAACAGAATGGTGGGACCACCTCATTGTCTATTGTTTTTGGGAATTTTATGGCATCTTGATGCATAGTAATTTCATCGTTGAGAGATATTTTCACACTTGTATCCAGTATTAAAATATCACATCATTTCTCAAGATCGCTAACATAGCCATCATGATTATTATCATTATTATTATTATTAGGTATTTATATAGCGCTATTAGGATACATGGTGCTTTACAAGTGAGAGGGTAGACAAAGACAAGTGGTCAAAAACGTAGACAAATCGACAATTAATCATACGGGTACAATAGGGCCGGGGATCCTGTCCGCGAGGGCTCACAGTCTAGAGGGGGTGGGAACGGAGACAGTAGGAGGGGGAGAGGTGAGATGGAGCAGTGGATAGGGGCTCAGTGTGTGTTGTAGGCTTGTAGGAAGCGGTGGGTCTTCAGGTTTTTCTTGAAGGTTCGCAGGGTAGGGGAGTGTATGATGTGGTGGGGGAGGGAGTTCCAGAGTCTGGCAGAAGCACGAGAGAAGTCTTGTGTGCGGTTGTGGGAGGTGGAAATGCGGGGGATTGAGAGAAGGAGTTCCTGAGAGGAGCGCAAGTTGCGTGAGGGGTGGTATCAGGAGACTAGGTCGGAGATGTAGGGAGGGGACAGGTTGTGTATGGCCTTGTAAGTCAGGGTTAGGGTTTTGAAGCAAGATTGCTGAGGAATGGGGAGCCAGTGGAGGGCTCGGCAGAGAGGGGAGGCGGGGGAGTAAAGGGGAGATAGGTGGATGAGTCGGGCAGCAGAGTTGAGAATAGTGCAGAGAGGTGCGAGGGAGGAGGCAGGGAAGCCGGTGAACAGGAGGTTGCAGTAGTCTAGGTGGGAGATGATGAGGGCGTGGACAAGTGTCTTGGCCGTGTTGTGGTCAAGGAAGGAATACGGGCAATGTTTTTTAGTTGGAATCGACAGGCGGCGAGGGCTTGGATGTGGGACTTGAATGAGAGGGAGGCGTCAAGGATTACCCTGAGGCACTTGGTGTGGGGGAGGGGTGAGAGTGTGCAGTCATTAACGGTGATTGATAGGTCAGGAAGCGGGGCGGGGTTGTTCGGGGGAAAGACGATGAATTCGGTCTTGTCCATGTTGAGTTTTAGGAAGCAGGTAGAAAAAAAGGATGCAATGGCGGATAGGCATGGAGGAATTTTGGATAAAAGGGAGGAGATATCAGGGCCAGACATATACAGCTGGGTATCGTCAGCGTAGAGGTGGTATTGGAGTCCATGTGACTCGATGAGATTGCCTAGGCCGAGGGTGTAAATGGAGAAGAGTAGTGGTCCCAGGACCGAGCCTTGGGGGACACCTACAGAGAGGGGGTGAGGCGAGGAGGAGGTGTGGAAGTGGGTGATGCTGAAGGTCCTGTCCGTTAGGTAGGAGGAGATCCAGGAGAGGGCGAGGTCAGTAATGCCAAGAAACTCAAGAATTTGAAGTAAGAGGGAGTGGTCAACAGTGTCGAAGGCAGCAGAGAGGTCGAGAAGGATGAGGATGGAATAGTGTAGTTTGCTCTTGGCGATCAGAAGGTCGTTTGTGACTTTGGTTAGGGCTGTTTCGGTGGAGTGGTGAGGTCGGAAGCCGGATTGTAGGCGATCAAAAAGAGTACGGGAAGAGAGGTGGGAGGACAGTTCGGAATAGACATGTTGTTCAAGAAGTTTTGAGGCAAATGGGAGGAGAGATATGGGGCGATAGTTGGAGACTGTTGCAGGGTCAAGGAATGTTTTTTTAGGATGGGCGTGATTAGGGCATGTTTGAAGGGTGAGGGGAATGTGCCGGATTTGAGTGAAATGTTGAAGAGGTGTGTTAGAGCAGGGATGAGGACTGAGGTGAGGTTAGGGATGAGGTGGGAGGGGAGTGGATCAAGGGCGCATGTGGTGAGGTGTGATCGTGCTAGGAGGGAGGAGAGGTGGTCCTCTGTCATGGGAGTGAAACTGCGTTTTGGTGAGGGGGGGTGGGCTGGAGGTGGGATGGGGCGAGGGGAGTGTGGGTCGAAGCTTTGTCTGAGTTTGTCAATTTTGTTTTTGAAGAAGGTGGCGAAGTCGTCGGCGGAGATGAGGGCTGAGGGAGGAGGTGCAGGGGGACGAAGTAAAGAGTTGAAGGTTTTGAAGAGTTGTTTGGGGTTGTGAGACAGGGTGGTAATTAGGGAGGAGAAGTAGGCTTGTTTTGCGGAGTCAAGGGAAGTCTTGAAGGTATTGAGGGAACGCTTGTATAGGGTAAAGTGCTCTGCGACATGGGATTTCTTCCATTTCCGCTCAGCTGCCCTAGTCGTCCGTCTGAGTTTATTGGTGAGGGTCGTGAGCCAGGGTTGTCGTTGTACTCGTGTTGTGTTAAATGTGAGTGGAGCAGCCTGGTCGAGGGCTGTGGTGAGAGTGGAGTTGTAGAGGGAGGCGGCAGAGTCAGCGTCTTGAGAAGAGACCAAGTCTGAGAGGGGGAGGAGGGATTCTGAGAGTGGATCGAAGTCTATGAGCTTAAGGTTTCTGCGGGGTGGAGGAGTGTCCGGAGAGGCAGCAGCGTGGTAGGGGGGGAGAGGGATGAGAATGTCAGTAGGTTGTGGTCGGAGTGGGTGAGGGTTGAGTATGTGAGGTCAGTGAGGGAGCAGAGGTGGGTGAAGACTAGATCAAGTGTGTGGCCACCAGTGTGTGTGGCAGAGGAGATCCATTGGGAGAGGCCGAAGGAGAAGGTGAGGGATATGAGCCTGGAGGCAGCGGCTTTGGGGGTGTTGATGGGGATGTTGAAGTCACCCATGATGATGGTGGGGATGTCGGAGGAGAGGAGGTGGAGAAGCCAGGTGGTGAAGTGGTGAAACAAGGTAGAGGGGGATCCAGGGGGGCGGTAGACAATGGCCAGTTGGAGGTTACAGGGGGAGTAGATGCGAACAGCGTGTGCCTCGAAGGAGGGGGGGTGTAAGTGGGGAGAAGAAGCAGTCATTGGCCAGAAGTAGGCCAACACCTCCGCCACAGGTGCTGGTGGGGAGTGTGGGAGAGCGTGAATCCACCGTAGGAGAGGGCAGCCGGGGAGGTTGTGTCAGAGGGGGTAAGCCAGGTCTCTGTGAGGCCGAGGAAGGAGAGTTTTTTGGAGATGAAGAGGTCGTGGATAAGTGTGAGTTTGTTACGGACCGAGCGGGCGTTCCAGAGTACTGAATGCAGACACACAGAACATGGCGGCCCAACCGCACGTCATCACCACAATCCCCCCACAGCTCCGATCCTTTGTGGACTCATGATGCCTGCCTCCGACACCCCCGCTCCTCTACCATAATCCCCCCTTGGTAGAGTATGGTGAGATAAAGGGGTGGGTGGATATATATGATATATATATATATGTACACTAGGGTGGTTGAGGCATATACCAAAGGATTGGGGACATATACACAGGATGAGGGGCGATGTACCGAAGGATGGGGGACATATACACCAGGATTGGGGACATATACACCAGGATGGTGGACCATATTTAACAGGAGCAGGGACATATATACCAGGATAGGGAGCCATATATACAAGGTTGGGGGACATATATAACAGGATTGGGACATATATACTAGGATGTGGGACATATATACCAGGGTTGGGGGCTATATCCCAGTATGGGGGATATATATACCAGGATGGGGAGGGGTCATGTATTAGGATAATGGACATATACACTGATTGTAAGATGGACAGTGGCATTATAAGATGGACCCCATTCAACATTAAAAATACTTTTGTTCTCTTGTTTCCTTCACCAAATTTGGGGTGCATCTTATAATCCAGTGCGTCTTATAAAGCAAAAATACAGTATTTCAGCCAATTAATTCATCTTATTTTATTTAGAAACGTTCAAGTTTTACAGTAAATCCAGCCCTCTAACAGAACAGTTGTGTGAGTGTAATTTCATGGCATAAAGATCCCGCAAAGTGTCAAGTAGGAGGGGTGAAAAGAAAACACTTCCTGGCTCTGCAGGGTTAAGGTGTATCACATGATTTTTCTCAGCCAATCATCAGCTCTAAAAGCATACTCTTTTCATTGTTAAAGATCAATCACACTCAAAGACTTGTATTTTTTTTTATTTTTATATTAGGAATTGTTTCTTCTCTTAAATATTGATCTTAAAGTTTTTTTAATTTCCTCAGTCCGGAGACAAAATATGATCGGACTCATGAAATGCGGCACGAATGTGTAGAGGCAAATAAGAGAGACGTAAATGTCCACCTGCGGCTTTATTGTTTGTTCGAAGGTATAAACGAGGATTCTCGGGACATTGTAGGTTCCGATGACGAACCAGTGGGTCACGCAGGTGTAGAAGGCTTTATTCCAGCTGTCCGATCCAGCAGTAGAGCAGGCTTTGGTGAGTATGATGCTATAGGAGAAGATGATGAATGATAATGGACCCAAGT
This sequence comes from Allobates femoralis, assembly GCA_033576535.1. Lineage (NCBI taxonomy): Eukaryota > Metazoa > Chordata > Amphibia > Anura > Aromobatidae > Allobates > Allobates femoralis. Next base: position 742,950,912 of record JARQOC010000002.1, on the reverse strand, counting down.
GACAAGCTAACCCAATATAATAAGCCTTCAAAAGGGTTTGGGTTGGACTAATACTTGCTGTCATGCCAACAGTTCCGATAGAGCAGAAAACGTTATTGACTTTATTTGAGCCAACGTACGGAAGACAATACGCCAAGTACATAACACAAATGCCGGTCACCACCGCCACCGTGTATAAAGATATGCAAACTATTATAATGCGTCTGTTACCGATGATGGAGTGATACCGGAGGGGTTTACAAATGGCGACGTACCGGTCAACGGCCATCAGCATGATAATTAAAGAGTCAAGAGGGTTCAGGGTATGAACAATGGTCATCTGAAGGAAGCATCCCGCGAAGGTCATGGATCCTGCTCCAAACCAATACTTGGCGATGATGTTTGGCAAAGTTGAGGTGTCAAACAGAAGGTCGGAGAAGGCCAGGCTTGCAATAATAATATACATCGGCTGATGTAGATGTTCTTTCTTGAAGATCAGAACGATCACAGTCATGTTAGCACATAGTGAAACATTATAAATCAGAAAAATAATCATTCCAACACCGATGTGATATCTCTGCTGAAGACCGGGAAATCCCAGGAGGACAAACTCAGAAAACGCTGATTCGTTGGCCATGGATTCTGATAAGATCTGTAAGGAATACAATGTATTTCTCTTTCTTACAAAGTCTACATGATACATTATAGCATACCTCAAGAATGTCTTAAAGGAAAACAAATGAGAACTAGTGTTGAGCCACCACCCTGGTGTTCTAGTTCGATTCGATTCGTCGAATGGGAGGTGTGTTTGTCGAATGTTCGTCGAACACACTAGAACACACTGAAACACTAGTGTGGTGGTCAATTTCAGTTCCGCAATGTATATATATACATTGCGGAACTGACATGAAGTAAAATCAAGGGTTAAAAATAAAAAAAATTGATACTTACCTCTCTAATCCATCCAGCGACGCTTCCAGAACTGCCTACCTGTCGGAGATGTGATCCCGGCAGCGTTTCCCGGTGAAATGACGAGTTCTCACGATAACTCGTCATGTGACCGGAAGCCGCTGCCGAGATTATGACGTCACCGCAGGTCCTACAGGCCCTCACTAGTAGTGAATAGTAGTGAGGACCTGCGGTCACATGATGAGTTCTCGCGATAACTCATCATGCGACTGGAAACCGCTGCAGGTCCTACAGATCCTCACTACTATTCACTACTAGTGAGGGCCTGTAGGACCTGCGGTGACGTCATAAACTCAGCAGCGGTTTCCGGTCACATGACGGTCACCATGCCAGGACATTGATATTGATTTCTATAATGCCACCCTCACATCAGCCATTAACTCGGATGCCCCTCTCGTGCATGGCAATGTACGACAAATCAATAGACAACCCTGGCACAACAACCTCACCAAAAAATTTTGGTAAGCGTCCAGAGTTGTGGAGCAGCATTTGAAGAAAATGCACCTGCCAGACAACTTCACTGCATTCAAGCAAGCAACACCCTCCTTCAAATCAGACCTCACCTCTGCTAAACAGACCTACTTCGCAAGTCTTGTATCTTCCTTATCCTACAACCCCAAACAACTGTTGAGTACATTTAACTCCCTCCTCTGCTCCATCCAACTTCGCCACATACTTCAAAAATAAGATTGATCAAACACCACCCCAACTACTCCATATACCAGACCTCTGCCTTCCCTCATAATCTCTCTTTCCAACATCATCTCCTCTACAAATCACACCTCACCATTTGTGCACTTGACCCCATCCCATCCCTTTCCAATCTCACCACCACACTTATCCCAGCCCTAACACATATCTTCAACCTATCGCTATCTTCTAGTACCTTCCCCTCTACTTTCACACATGTCACCCTCACACCCATCCTAAAAAATCCAAACTTTGACTCGACTTCTAAGCCCAGCTTTCGCCCCATATCGCTGCTCCCGTTTGCTTCCAAACTCCTTGAGCAACATATTCATGCTCAACTTTTCTCCCAACTCTCATCTAACTCTCTCCATGACAACTTCCAATCTGGCTTTCGACCCCACCACTCCACTAAAACTTCCCTGACCAAAAATAATTTACAGCCAAAGCTAACAGACAGTTCTCCATCCTCCTCCTTCTAGGCCTGTCCTCTGCTTTCAACACTGTCGACCATTCCCTCCTACGACAGATCCTTTAAAGACCTTAAAGTCCATTATAGACCTTGCCATGTACTGGATTGCCACACATTTAGTATTTCACACTGCCACTCTACCTCCTCATCCGCCCTCTCTCTGTTGGGGTTAGGCAAGGACTATGACCCCTACTGTCCTGGGACTCCTACTCTTCTCCATCTATACCCTTGGCCTAGGACAACTCATGAAGCCTTATGTCTTCCAGTATCACCTGTACGCTGATGACCCTCAGATCTACCTCTCTGGCCCAGACGTCACCTCTCTGCTGTCCAGAATCCCGGAGTGTCTATCAGCCATATCCTCCTTCTGCACCTCTCGCTTCCTAAAACTAAACATAGACAAAACCGAACTCATCATCTTTCCTTCATCTCATGTATCTTCCCTACCATCACATTCTCTCCCGCACCTCAAATCTCCTGCCTCGGAGTATCTTTCGACTCTGCCCTGTTCTTCAAACCACACATCCAAACTCTCGCCACCTCCTGTCGCCTCCAGCTCAAAAATATTTCCAGAATCCGTCCTTTTCTCAATCCTTAATCTACTAAAATGCTTGTAAGTGCCCTCATCCTCTCCCGCCTTGATTACTGCAACATTCTCCTCTGTGGCCTCCCTGGTAACACTCTTGTACCTCTCCAATCTGTCCTTAGTTCTGCTGTCCAACTAATCCACCTCTCTCCTTCTTACTTCCCTGCTTCTCCCCTCTGCAAATCCCTCCACTGGCTCCCAGTTCCCCAATGAATCCAGTTCGAACTACTAACACTGACCTACAAAGCCGTCCACTACCTGTCCCCTCCCTACATCTCTGAACTAATCTCCCAATATCTTCCCTCATGTAATCTTCAATACTCCCATTACCTCCTCCTCTCCTCCACACTTATTCATTCCTCACCCATTCGCCTCCAAGATTTCTCCCAAATATCTCCCATCCTCTGGAATTCCTCACGCCAACACGTCCGATTGTCAACAATGCTGAAAACCTATCTCTTAAGGAAAGCTTAAAGCCTGCAATAACCATGCTACTACCTCACCATCACCGAAGCTGCCGCCTCACCACTACTGGAGCTGCCGCCTCACCATCACTGGAGCTGCCACCTCACCACCAATGGAGCTGCCGCCTCACCATCACTGGAGCTGCCGCCTCACCACCACTGGAGCTGCCGCCTCACCACCACTGTAGCTGTTGCCTCACCACCACTGGAGCTACCGCCTCACCATCACTGGAGCTGCCGCCTCACCACCACTGGAGCTGCCGCCTCACCACCAATGGAGCTGCCGCCTCACCACCAATGGAGCTGCCGCCTCACTATCACTGGAGCTGCCGCCTCACCACCACTGGAGCTGCTGCCTCAACATCATCGGAGTTGCCATATCACTACTACCAGAGCTGCCTCCTCACTACCATCAGACCTGCCACAGCACCACCACCGGAGCTGTCACCTCACTACCACCGGATCTGCTGCACCCCGACCTATTGTCTCCTCCCCATTGTCTTGTAGAATTTCTCACCCTCTCCAGGTCCAGCAAAGAGTCTCCTCTTTTTTGAAATGAGAAAACCCCTTTAAAGATGTAAGGTTCTTCAAAGGGTAGCGTTATTAATGTATTGGGATACAAAGGGGACATTATTAGTTTATTGATGGAAAAAAGGACATAATTGATATATAGTGAAGCATAGGTGTGAAATACCAATATATTAGGGGCCATAAAGAAGACATTATTAATATATGGGGTCAACAAAGAGCAAAAATTTAGCCTGAGGTGGTGTTGAACTCTAATTACAACACCACTGGTTGTAGAGGCCCAAATAATTTATATAATTTACCCTCCAAATTCCACATATTTTCATGTTACACCGACAAACTTAAAGGGAATCTGTCAGGTTAAATATCCTCATGTAACTGCTATTATTGTCTACTTCCTCTCTCTAAGCTCTCCCTATTCATGTATTTCTATTATTTATTACTATTATTTAAGATTAAATCCATCTGTCAATCACAGTGAACTCCCTGCTGCCCACACCCCATGGAATGAATATTCATGTATCATTACACTGGTCTGCCCTCAGGTGACCTTTATGCTGTGGGACTCATTGCAGAGAGAGAAGGGAGGAGGAGGAGGTGTGTGCTCTTAGCTGCAGCTCTTCATGTCATTGTGTGTATCTGACGCATGTGTGTAGTTTGTGCTCTGAGATATTTCTATGAGATTATAAGAACATTTGATAATTTGCTTAGCACATACACACATTACATGTATGCAGGAAAACCAATGTTCATATAAACAGAAATCTTTTACAGATAGCACAGACTGTAGTGATGTTACCTAGCAGCTTGCAGAAGTCTGAGAGATTCAGTGTAACCTGCGCTGAGGGGAGGGACAGAATACCAGCTTGGGAAGGTGTGGATATTTAAATAACACTTAGACTGTGACTCTCAGACTGCTCAGGAGTCGTGACAATTACTTTTACAGGGTGTAAAGATGCTTATAGCAAGAGAACTACACAGGGTACATTAATGATTTAAACATATTCTGAAAGTCCTACCCGAGCATTATTCAAGGGTGCTATTAGTATCATACTGAAAAATCACCTGACAGTCCCTTTAATTGGGATTTTATGAAATACCAACATAAAGTAGCCCCACAGGAAGAAAGCAGGAGAGGAGGGACGACGGGAAGTGAGTGAAGCTTCACTACCTGTAGCTGGGCCCGCCCCTCTTCTTCTCTTAACGGCGGGGCAGCTGACCACAGCAAGTCCACCTGCAATACCCACCATTAGCACCCACACGCACCCTCCCCTCCCTCCCGCTCTTCAACTGTGCAGGTCAGGAAACCAAGGTATACAACGGACAGGTCAGGAAACCAAGGAATACACCAGACAGGTCAGGAATAAAGTTATGGAGAATAAAGCATGGTTAGGTTGCAAATAAAAGCCCAAGCTCCAAAAATCTCACCGAGCACTGCTCAATCATTCATTTAAAAATGGAAGAAGTATGGCACAACTGAACACCTACCAAGAAATGGCCGTCCACCGAGACTGACATCCCAAGAAGGAGAGGAATAACGAGAGAAGAGATGAAAGGCCCATGGAGGAGCCGCAGAGATAACAGCTCAGGGGGAGAAACTGTCCACAGGATGACTATTAGTCACATATTCCGCAAATCTGCCCTTTATGGAAGAGCCGCAAGACAAAAGCTAGGAGATGATATCCAAGGCTATGGATTATCTATGGTGGTGGGAGAAACAAGAGGAACGGGGGCGCAGATCTAAGTGCAGCGTCTAAAATGTTCCATTGTCAGACCGCAGCCTTCTTCTTATTAGAAGAAGTCTTGCTTGGAGTTGGCAAAATGCCATATAGGGGACACAGCGATCATTTTCTAGGAATTGAACTGACTAACACTACCCCCAGCGAAAATTTATAGAGGAGTGTCACGCTTGGGAGGTAAGGGAATCAGGTAACAGGTAGGTGAAATGGGCAAAATGGGGTCAGGAGAGCCTAATCTGACCCTGATTCTTTGGTCCCTGGCTCACCCTGATCTCGGAGGTACCTCTGATGGTGGGGAGTTCCGAGCCACCACCCTGTACCCTAAAACTCCTGATTAGCTCTAGGCTGAGAACCCCTACCTCCACCCACGGGTCAGGAATCACAGCTTCTCCCAAGGAGAGTCTTTAGCCCAGCAGCTAAGCATCAGCACAGCATCAAGACCTAGAGCACATAGCTATCAGCAGCACCTGACAGAGGAGAGGGAAGGCTATTTAAAGCCAGGGGGAGGGTATTCCAGGTGAGTCACACATTAACTCCTGAGCCAGCAATTGAATATAATAGTGACTGCAGTTCTGGAGCCCACCACAGGAGGCAAGGACCTTCACAACCATCAACCATGCAGCTCTTAAAGACAAACAAAATATACAGAAGCATCCAACAATGTCAGCACCATCTAAGCAATTGACAGTACCCCCTCTTTTAAGAGAGGCCTCCGGACTCGACTACGGCACATCTGAAAGAAGTCCACATCCCCTCAGAGACGAGATATGAAAAAAATTATGGGCTGCCAAACCTGGAGGTAGGTCAAGGCGGTATAGCACAGTATTGCAAATGGCGAATACCCGAAAAGGTCCTACAACCCCGGAGCCCCAGTAGCACACCTCAACCTGACATGCTGGGACACCACCCACACATACTCATTCACACTCAGGTCTGGACCTGTACGTTTACTGCCACTCATGTGGGCACAGACAGAGGGTACAGTCTTAGGCAGACAAGTACCAGGCGTGTCTCTCATGACTCCAGGACTCCCTCCCTTGGGACGCACCGTAAACACAACCACCCTTCCCCTGCCCCTCTTCCTGGGACAATGCCCAGAGGCACCAGGAGTCGGGAGCGTGGTGTGCACTTCACCCCCACCCCCAGGCAAACTCCTAACCTCCTTGAGCAAAGAAGTCAGTGTAGCCATCACCAGCATGGTGGAGATGGAAGTACCCCAGCAAGTACCCACACAGGCAATACCCCAGCGAACCACCTCCTGGGCCCGCCAGTCAATTACGGGTTGTGTTTTCTCAGCCAAGGGAGACCCAAGACAATAGGGGTTGGCAAATTCTCCAAAATGTAACAAGAGAGGAACTCCTGGTGATGAGTACCTATGTTCAAGTTCACATTATGAACCACTTGGGATATCACCTTCTGGCTGAGCAGAACAGGGTCAATGGCAGAGATAGGAATAGGTCTTGCTAAGGCGCTACAGACGAAGTCATGAGTCTGCGCAAAGCGAGAATCCATAAGAACGACTCCCGCTCCGCTATCAACCAGTACCGGTATAGTCTCCGTTTTTCCATCTACCAGCACCTTGGAGACAGAGTGAACGGAGACTTAGAAAAGAAGGAGATATAAACTCTCTGGTCGTCTCCTTCTGAACGAACTGAGGTAGGCTGCGTCAGAAACTGCGTATGTGTCCCGGAGCGATGTGGACTAACTTTGATAAAATGATCAGCTTGTCCACAATAAAAACAAGCTCCGCCCACTTGACGAACTGCAACAACAGGGGGTCTAACACAAGGGCCTACTGCCCCCAACTGCTTAGGTTCATCGCGTGGAGCCTCCTCAACAGGGATAGCCACAGGGGACAAAGTTGGTCTCGGTCTCTCCTTCAGGCGTTTGTCTACCCTGATGGCTAGAGACATCGCAGCCTCCAATGACTTAGGTGTGGCATACTGAACCAGGGTGTCTTGCAGTCTAGCTGACAAACCCAGACAGAACTCACTCCTGAGGGCACGGTCGTTCCACTGGGTGTCAGTCGCCCACCTCTGAAACTCTGAGCAGTACTCCTACACTGCTCGTGACCACCTGCTTGAGCTTACGGAGGTTTGACTCAGCAAAGGTCACCATATCTGGTTTACCGTACACCTGAGCCAGAGCAGCAAAAAACTCGTCCACCGACCACAGGTGAGTTGGTCGGGAAGGAGAAGGCCCAGGTCTGGGGATCCCCCTTAAGTAGGGAGATTATAATCTCCACCCGTTGTTCCTTGCTCCCAGATGAACGGGGCCAAAGCCTGAAATAAAGTTTACAGGCCTCTTTGAACACCAAGAATTTATCTCTTCCCCCAGAAAATCTATCTGGAAGGGATATCTTGGGTTCAGGTATGGCCTGGGCGTGAGCTGAGGCCAGATACCCCACAACCTTCTCAACTTTCCTGGACTGACTGCCTATGTAGTGTGCATTTAATATCTATATATGTTTATAATTTCTTACCTTTCATGTCTTTGCTTTTCATCATTCCTCATGATCACTCTTCCATGACCTGGAGTGAGTACTCCAGCCCCTCCCAACTTTTATTAGCTTTGTTTAACTCTCAGCATCTGGTCACTTCACTCCACTCAGCCCCTAATCCATACCTGAAACATCTTTAGCTGCAGATATATTCTGAACCACAAGTCTGATCCAGAGTTTAGTCTGATCCATGTATCTTTCAAACTACATCTTTCAAAGTACATTTTCTAAGTACAATACTTAGAAATAGACTAGAAATGGACTGGAAAAGACTGGCAGATAAAGGAATATAAAGCCACCACAATGTCTCTCTTCTATTCACTACCACCCCTAACTACTTCATTTCATATTAACTCCTTAAATCCCTTCCACAAGTAAGGAACTGGTCATTAGTCCACCAATCCTCCCCAGCCATCTTACCTCCTCTTGACTACTATTTCTCCCCATACTGGCTGTATCACCTTGTCCTCGGCTCCACCATCCTGCCCCAGACTGCTAGATCTCGTCCCCAGCCACATCTCGCCTGGACTGTAGCTCATACCTTGATGGCATCCCACCCCGGACTGACCCCTGTATGCCTCACCTGTCCCACGGCTGCTCCATCAGCCGACCCCACAACCGCCTCTGTCAACCCCGACTGTCTCGACCGATCCCCCAACTGCCCAATCCGGCCTATCCATCCAACCACCCGCCTTGCATCTCATCCCCAGTCATCACCTCATCCCGTGACCGCTCCCTACTGATGACCATTCACCCACTACCACAACTTTCCCCACTCAGCTTCTGACCCCTGCCGCCACACTCACTCCCTGCTCTACGTACGCAATGTTCCCGCTACTCCTCACTCTCACTCCCATCCTTCTCCACTTTCTACTACCCCCACTTATACCCCCTCTCAGCAACAAAATACTGCTCTCATCCTCCATCCTGCCGAACCACCTCACCCACTTCACCAACCTTTTCATTCACTTTCAATCCTCAATCACCAAACAAGCACGCCCGCCTCGCAAGCTCTCATGCTCCCACCTGCTAACCCTCTGCCTACTCCTCCTCCTTGCCGGTGACATCTCCCCCAATCCTGGCCCCCCCCCACCACATCCCCACAACAACCTTCATCCCACGACCCACTGCCAACCCTCGCAACCTCATTACCACTAGCCCTCGCAACCCCACCAACATCAGACCCATTCCGCCAAACCATGCCCCACCTACCGCTCTACCCGACGCACTCTGGAATGCCCGCTCAGTGTGCAACAAACTCCCTGACATCCATGAACTCTTTATCTCAAGGAAGCTGTCATTCCTTGGCCTCACCGAGACCTGGCTCACCCCCTCCAACACGGCCTCCCCTGCTGCACTATCCTACGGTGGCCTCAGCCTGTCCCACAACCCCCGTCCCTCTGGCAAACACGGCGGTGGAGTCCGCATACTGCTGTCCAACTCCTGCACCTTCAGCCCTATCCCCCCGCCCCCATCCGTCACTGTCCCCTCCTTCGAAGCCCACTCGGTCCGAATCTTCTCCCCCTGCAACCTCCAACTAGCCATCATCTACCGCCCCCCCGGATCCACCGCCTCCTTCCTTGACCACTTCACCACCTGGCTACTTCACTTCCTCTCCACTGACATCCCCACCATCATCATGGGCGACTTCAATATCCCCATTGACACTCCCCACCCAGCCGCCTCCAACCTTCTTTCCTTGACCACTTCCCTAGGGCTCTCCCAATGGTCCTCCTCTCCTACCCACGAACAAGGCCACACGCTTGACCTCATCTTTACCCGCCTTTGCTCGCTCTCTAACTTCACAACCTCGGAACTCACACTGTCTGACCACCATCTCTTAACCTTCTCCGCCCTCTCCTTCCATGCCACACTACCCCCTCTCCGCAAACTTGATCACCCTCGCCGAAACCTAAAAGATCTTAATCTTTCTTTGTACTCTGAATCCCTCCTCCCTCGCACTGACATACCCTCCGCTGACGACATTGACATTGCCACCACCCTATACAACACCACAATAACGAACGCTCTCGACCTAGCCGCCCCCTTCACTCTCCATGCTCCACACATTAACGGGCAACCCTGGCACACCACCCTCACTAAAAACCTGAGACGGGTGTCCAGGGTCGCCGAGAGGAGATGGAAAAAGTCCCACATCCCCGAGCACTTTGCTCTGTTCAAGCAAAACATCACTGACTTCAAGATAGCACTTACTACTGCCAAGCAAGTGTTCTTCTCATCCCTAATAACCTCTCTGTCCCGCAACCCCAAACAGCTCTTCAAAACTTTCAACTCCTTACTTCGCCCGCCTACTCCTCCCCCTTCTCCCCTCATCCCTGCTGAAAACTTTGCGACCTTCTTCAAGGAGAAGATCGACAAGATCATAAACAGCTTCGGCCCACTATCCCCACAACTCCCCTTCCCACCTACACTGCTATCCTCCTCCATCAGCCACTTCCCCCCCCATAACTGAAGACCAACTCTCCTCCCTCCTGTCAAAATCACACCTCACCACCAGCGCCCACGACCTGCTCCCATCCCACCTCATTCCGAACCACACCTCCATTTTCATCCCAGCCCTCACCCACCTCTTTAACCTTTCACTTAGCACTGGTGCCTTCCCCTCGGCCTTCAAACATGCCCTAATCACGCCCATACTAAAAAAAAAAACACTTGACCCCACCTCTGTCTCTAACTATCGCCCCATATCTCTTCTCCCATTCGCCTCTAAGCTACTTGAACAGCACGTCCACTCCGAACTGTTCTCCCACCTTTCCTCGTGCTCCCACTTCGACCGCCTACAGTCCGGCTTCCGACCCCTCCATTCCACCGAAACAGCCCTGACCAAAGTCACCAACGACCTACTGACCGCCAAGAACAAACACCACTACTCCATCCTCCTCCTCCTTGACCTGTCTGCCGCCTTCGACACGGTTGACCACTCCCTTCTTCTCCGGATCCTGGAATCCCTCGGCATCACCCACCTTGCCCTCTCTTGGATCTCCTCATACCTAGCGGACCGGACCTTCAGCGTCTCCCACTCCCACACCTCCTCCTCACCCTACCGCCTTTCTGTTGGAGTCCCCCAAGGTTCGATCCTGGGACCCCTACTTTTTTCCATATACACTCTCGGCCTAGGGCAACTCATTGAGTCCCACGGCCTCCAGTACCACCTCTACGCCGACGACACCCAAATCTACTTGTCCGGCCCTGACATCACCTCCCTACTCTCCAAAATCCCACAATGCCTTTCCGCCATCTCATCCTTCTTCTCTGCTCGCTTCCTTAAACTCAACATGGACAAAACTGAATTTTTAGTCTTCCCTCTTAGAAACTCCACCCCACCTCCCAACCTATCCATCTGCATCAAAGACTGCGCCCTCTCCCCAGTCCCCCAAGCCAAGTGCCTCGGGGTAATCCTTGACTCCTCCCTATCCTTCAAGCCCCACATTGAGGCCCTCACCACATCCCTCCGGCTCCAGCTCAAGAACATCTCGCGGATCCGCTCCTTCCTCACCCACGACACCGCTAAAACACTCATTCATGCTCTTATCATCTCCCGCCTTGACTACTGCAACCTCCTTCTCAATGGTCTCCCGGCCAACTCCCTCACACCTTTCCAGTCTATCCTCAATTCCGCTGCCTGACTAATCTACCTGTCCTCCCGCTACTCCCCTGTCTCCCCCCTCGCCAAGCCCTTCACTGGCTCCCTGCCTCCAAGAGATCCCAATTCAAAACACTAACCATGGCGTACAAAGCCATACACAACCTGGCCCCACCATACATCTCCGACCTGGTCTCCCGATACCTACCCTCACGCAACCTCCACTCCTCCCAAGAACTCCTCCTCTGCTCCCCCCTCGTCACCTCTTCGCACAACCGAGTCCAGGACTTCTCCCGGGCATCTGCCTTACTCTGGAACTCCCTGCCCGAGCATGTCAGACACTCTCCTACCCTGAGAAGCTTCAAGTGTCACCTGAAGACTCACTTGTTCCGTCAAGCCTACAACCTGCCATGAGACCCAGGCGACCACCCCATACCCGACATTCCCCCATCCTACTGTATCCTAACCCGCCCCTCGTAGACTGTGAGCCCTTGTGGACAGGGTCCCCTCCCCTCCTGTACCTGTACGTCCTGATCGCCTAGATTTAGTGTACTTGTTCTTGTCTCCCTTCTCCTCACGTAAAGCAAAATGGAACCTAATGGCGCTATATAAATAAATAATAATATATAATAATAACCTGCTGCAGCTGCTGCACCACCTGCGTCTGTAGACCAGTGACCTCAGCTGAGATGGTTTGCATCAGTTGTGAGAAGGCATCTGCAGAGGATGTCTGAGACATAATGGCTCAGAGAAAAAAAAATGGTTATAGGCTGCTGATAATGTCACGCTTGGGAGGAAAGGGAATCAGGTAACAGGTAGGTGAATTGGGCAAAAGGGGGTCAGGAGAGCCTATTCTGACCCTGATGCTGGGGTCACTGGCTCGCCCTGATCTCGGAGGTACCTCTGATGGTGAGGAGTTGCGAGCCGCCACCCTGTACCCTAAAACTCCTGATTAGCCCTAGGCTGAGGGCCCCTACCTCCACCCATGGGTCAGGAATCACAGCTTCTCCCAAGGAAAGACTTTAGCCCAGCAGCTAAGCATCAGCACAGCACCAAGACCTAGAGCACATAGCTATCAGCAGCACCTGACAGAGGAGAGGGATGGCTATTTAAAGCCAGGGGGAGGGGATTCCAGGTGAGTCACACATTAACTCCTGAACCAGCAATTGAACATAATAGTGACTGCAGTTCTGGAGCACACCACAGGAGGCAAGAACCTTCACAACTATCAACCATGAAGCTCTTAAAGATAAACCACATACACAGCAGCATCCAACAATGTCAGCTCCATCTAAGTGCATGACAAGGAGACTCCTCTGAACTTGTGTTAGAGCTCACACTTCTGGTCTGGAATCAGGAAGGTGTTGTGTACTGTGGGCTACCTGGTGTGGATACCCAACCTTGCTTTCAAGCATGACCCTATCTCCCGAAAGAGGCAAGGCCATCATGGCAAGCGGACTCTGGGGTGCCACATAAATGTTCCAGTCACCGTCCAGACCCAAATCTACTAAGAGTCTGTGACATCACAGACGTCTCCATCCAACCACTAAGCGAGATCAAAGAAGGGAAATTGTTCTAGATGAGCAAAGCTGGAGATAGATCCCAAAAGACATAGAAAGATGGTCCTACAAAGTGCTGACTCAGGGGCTGAATACTAATACAAGACAGAGAAAGGTGGTCCTACAAAGTGCTGACTCAGGGGCTGAATACTAATACAAGACAGAGAAAGGTGGTCCTACAAAGTGCTGACTCAGGGGCTGAATACTAATACAAGACAGAGAAAGGTGGTCCTACAAAGTGCTGACTCAGGGGGCTGAATACTAATACAAGACATAGAAAGGTGGTCCTACAAAGTGCTGACTCAGGGGGCTGAATACTAATACAAGACAGAGAAAGGTGGTCCTACAAAGTGCTGAATACAAATGCACATCATAATATTCAGATTTATACTTTTCAAATATTTAGAAAATCAGGAATCATTTCCCTAGGCCTGTTTCACATCTAAGGCATGTGTGCTTTATGATAAATTTGCATTTTTAGGTGTTTTTACCGCTAACAATGCATAAAAACGCTAATGTTTTTGGCCCATTGATTTTAATGGAAACGCATGTAAAAACGCATTTTTGCCATCGCTGCCCAAAATGTCAGGAAATGCGTCTAGCACATGCGTTTTGCGTTTTTGCATGCAATTTTACATGCGTTGCCATTAAAATCAATGGGCCAAAAAACGCTAGCGTTTTTATGTGTTTTTAGCGGTAAAAACGCCTAAAAACGCAAATTTAGCAAAACCACACAAACCTTAGATGTGAAAACACCCTTACACTTTAGAAATTCTTTCTACCTTGTGATGGTATCACATAAAATCCCAATAAAGAGGGATATGAATACTGGTGCATAGACGGTAACATACCTGCAGGCAGACCCTATGCGGCTCGTCTATTACATCGTATGTTCTGCTGGGGTTTTATACACATCCGGCTCCAGGTTTTGCTCCTTGGAGATTTACTTCAAAAGTCTCAAACGCTGTAATGAAGGAATCTGGTAATTGGTCATTATTTCTCTCTTAAGACTTTTTACTCCCATCCAATAGTCCCACATGTAGTTACACCTTTTTGCACCTCTTCTAGCATTTACTTCTGATTAGTTGTATTTTTATGAATGTAATTGTATTTTTAGCTGTATGTTTTTGTATCTAGTTATAGGAAGTTCTATATAGTTGTATTTTTTTTACATCTAGCTGAACATTTTTTATCATATATTTTTGCTTCTCATTGTGTTTGTTTCCATTCAATTTATTATTGCTATATTATTTACCATCGTTCATCTCGATCTCGAGCCAATGCAACTTGATGGATAAACACTCTGTAGGAACCAAGACAGGTCCACCAGGGTCTTCTCCAAACCAAGACAGGTCCACCAGGGTCTTCTCCAAACCAAGACAGGTCCACCAGGGTTTTCTCCAAGCTTACATAGATCCACCAGAGTCTCCTCCACCATTTCCTTCATCATATCAAGCCATCGGGCTGCTTGTCTTCCCCTTTGCCTTGTTCCTTCTATTCTTCCGTCCATGATGTACTTCTCAGAAGATTGCTCTCTTTGTTTGATGTGAACTTCTTGATGGGTGATGGTCTGTAGGAAGATCAATCTTGTGCAGCCTAGACAGACGTCAACCAGGGCCTTCACCAAGCCTAGAAAATTCCACCAGGGTCTTTTCCAAGCCGATATACATCCACCACGGTCTCCCCTGCCATTTTCTTTATAACATCAAGCCATCGGCTTGCTTGTTTTCCTCTCTGCCTTGTTCTTTCTGTTCTTCCAATCATTATGTCCTTCCCAGAAGATTGCTCTGTTCGTATGATGTGAACTTCTCGAAGGGTGATTCTCTGTAGGAGTTTTGATCTTGTGCAGCCTAGATAGGTGTCCACCAGGGTCTTCTCCACCGTTACCTTGATTGTATCCAGTTATTCGGTTTCTGGTCTTCCTTTCTGCCTTGTACCTTGTATTCGTCCAACCATTATGTCCTTCTTCAGTGATTGCTCTCTTCGTATGATGTGAACTTCTTGATGGGTGATGCTCTGTAGGAATATTGATCTTTTGAAGCCTAGGTAGGTGTCCACCTGTGTCTTCTCCACTGTTATCTTGATTAAATCAAGCCATTGGATTGATTGGCTTCCTCTTGACCTTGTTCCTTCTATTCTTCCCACCATGATGTCCTTCTCCAGTGATTGCTCTCTTCGTATGATGTGTAGACAAGTCGTAGCTTGGTGATCTTTGCTTCCAGTGACATGTCTGGCATGGTTATTGTTCTTCATGGTGTTGATAACACTTTGAAGACGTTGATTTTTTTTTACACGTTATTTTCTTATTTAAATTAAAAGGAATCTGTCACCAGATAATAGGTACCCTGACTGTAACATGATGTAGGGCAGAGAAACTAGTTGCCGTTATGTGTCACTTATTAATCTACTTATTCCACTTTTAATAACATCACTGTTACATCTTCTGCAGATCTACCAGTTCTCTTAATGTAGAGCTCTAGATAACTCTGAGTACAATTGTAATAGATGTGAACCTACAGTCCTATATAGATGCTACCTGATATCCTATGTGTAGAAGAGCAGACCTAAGGAAGCTTTACATGAAAGATTCTAAGCTTCCTCGTGTTTCCAGGTGTTGGGACACCTGCAGGCTGTGAACCTCTAGGAGAGTGCCAGATGTGCAAGCAGCTATGAACTACAGGAACCTTAAAATCTCCGTTAAACATGCCTTTAAGAGAGCTTTTAATTTATTTATTTAAACCTTTATTATTGCAGAGGGTCAGCAGTGTGCAAGGCCATCTCTTCTACACTTCTCTGCTAGCAGTTCAAATAAAAATAGCACATGTCCATTACATTCCTAACATACATGCCCTTATAGGTCTGTTCACTCTCATGAAACACCATAATATGGAAATTTCCTTTCCTTTCATACAAAATATAGATCTCTTCCATGTGCACAAGTATGTTATATCTGTATTCAGGGATGTAGTCAGTCATTCTAGTGACTAGTAGTCATGTAAGTGTATATAGAGTTGTTCACTCTATACATATCCATGCTATAATTAAAAGTATTTTTTCTTGAAACAAGTAGGACTGCGATTATCACCTCTTTTAATATGCACTATTTCACGTACCCGCTTCTCAGCATTTGACTTGGGGTGCATCTGCAAGGGTTAATTTATCTCTTTTCACGCAGTCCAGCACCCAACCTCTGTTTCTAGGCTGTAAAGTGAGCATAAATCCCACCTCCGACACTGACCACACACCCCAGCTATACAACACGCCACCACCTCTCATCAAACATGCTGAGTCCCCAAAATATACTAGTCAGGTCACATACGCTCTCTAGGGCTATAGATTCTTTACAGTATACGAGGATCAAACTTATTAAAGTTTTAATCTTTAATATAAAAATTAGAGAGTTAACAATAAAAAGATATAAAAGATAAAAATAAAAAGCACACACAGATATACAATAAAAAGGATGAAAATTACAGAAACACCTAAACTTTCCAGTCAAATATTATCTTCTGTATCCTTGGGGGAAGGAGAAATGAAATATGGATCAAAATCAGCGTCGTCTGATCCCCCAGCTGTGAACAAGATTTCCTTGTATACCTAGGGTTTTATAAGTTTAGCCTTGAGGTCCAATTTCCAGGGGAGCCTTTAGTTTTAATATTCTAATCCCAGATCTGTGACTGGATCATGGCTAATTTAGCAATAAATACATAACATTTCACCATGGGTGGCGTCACGACAGATATTTATCTCTTGTACATATCCCCTTTTACTTGCGGAACCCGGGACACGGTCCGGACCAGGCCCTCCGTTACATCCCCAGTAGCAACCCGGTCCGGTACCGAGTACCCCGTCCCAGTGGGCTCCACACAGGCACCCCCTTCCTTTAGCAAATAGAGGAAGTTTGGCCCTGTAACAAGTGACCCTTTAGTTAATCCTTTGAAGCTATCAGAGATGTGAGAAATTTCAACCTCTGTGTTCTCAGGAAGACCCCCCTTGGTTTTCAGTTCCTGTAATCAGGGTAAGTGCAGGTTATGACCTTTGTGTAGAGATACAGCCTTTAAACAAATGTTAATTGTCTGCTGTGGTCATACATTCCCCTATGTTAACAACCAGTTCTATAGTATCGGGAAGAACTGCCCAAATCCCACCCCTGGCAACATTGGACAAGAACAGCAACAAATATAGGTGAAGAAGGTGGTGGCTGTGTATCAGGGACCTTAGGTTAGACACACAGCCTCTGAAATGCCTGACAGAACCAAAGATTCCTCAGGCAGCCCTTTATGTCTACTTTATAGGGCCGCCTCTTTCTGTGTCTACCTATCCCATATGGATTTTTTATTTTTATTTTATTTACTCTCCCCCCCCCCAAACGCTAACATGTCTTTTTCTGATTGGTGGACAGCCTTGCACATTCATTGAAGTCCAGCCAATTGAAAAGGACATAGAACACATGCTAAACAGTAGTCAGCATGCGTTGCAGCTAGAGGGAGTATTAGGGTATGTGCATATGATCAGGAGTCACTGTGTCCTGGTCTCATTTTGACTTATTTTGTAAAGTGTGAAATGTTCTTGATCTTTGTTCTGCTGCTGTAATACTGTAATTTCCTCCGGGATCAATAAAGTTTATCTTATCTTATCTTATCTTATCAATGTCTCTACACTTTTGTCAGAAAAGAAAAACTGGGCACTATCCGTGTATTATAACCAGTGTGTTGTCATTCAATACTGCTGACTGGAAGGATACAGCATCAGGGTGGTGCTCACTTATGGTACGTGTAAAAAATGATCCAAGGAAGAAAAAACAAAGCCAGTGGCACTCACCGTGGGTGATCTTCAAACTTTTATTTCCATGTATTCATGTACATGATCCAGGGAGCAGGGGAGGGAGGTGCGGGTTTAAGGACGACGGTCACCGTTTCGCGGCTCCTTGCCGCTTCTACGGGTCCTGACATGGCGTCTGACGACACATCCGGTGCTAAATAGCCGACCAGGTGTATCGTCAGAGCCTTCACATACATAAGTGAAAACATTCATTATTGTGAAGTATTACAACAAAAACTATATATTTTTTATAATTAATTATATCCAAAACCTTTGTACTACCTAAAAGTAGCTAGTATAGTGAACGCATACACAAATCAGATCATATTAAAGAGTACGGGCAGTTTAGGAGGATGAACTCATTACTCTGCTTACCGTACGACCTTTAAAAGAGGGGCAGAAATGAAAGAAAGAGGGCAGAGATGAATGGGTCGCGTGCAAAAGTAGCAAGGAAGCAAACCGGCTTAACACAATGAGCCGGAGCTCTCTATATAAATAAAAATTAATTAAAAATTAATATTCGTTGTTCTTATTTATTGTATTGACTCATATACGCGACCACAAACATCAGTGCCTGTTAGTTCAATGCTTGTTACTATCAAAAAAGGAAGCTAAGTCTAGCTAAATTTATATATAAAATGGCATCCATATTCATGACTCTAATCATGGTCATGAGAAGTGGAGGCACGGGTGTCTTCACATAAAATAAATAAATGTGAGGAACGGTAAGCGGGGTAGATGTACACCGCGAAACGGTGACCGTCGTCCTTAAACCCGCACCTCCCTCCCCTGCTCCCTGGATCATGTACATGAATACATGGAAATAAAAGTTTGAAGATCACCCACGGTGAGTGCCACTGGCTTTGTTTTTTCTTCCTTGGATCATTTTTTATCAATGTCTCTTCTCCTGTAGGAAGCTGACGATCTTCACAGGTGAATGCACAGTCAGCGTTTGGGGCAAGGCGGCATTTCCCTACATTCACCTACCGAGATCAACTCTGACTCAGCAGCGCTAAATCAGCATGCTGTGGACAAGCGCGGTGCGGAAAGCCACTTCGCAGGTCAGTTAGAGAAGAACAGTGACCATAAGATTTCTATGCATCCATCCATTGAGCTTCAACTGTACAACGCAGCATTTTGGATGCAGTGCAAACACGCTGCGTCCGCAACACTGCAAACTGTGGTTTCGTGCATGCAGCCTTATTGAAGCCTTATTGAAATGTTCTAACACATCGATGGCCTGCCAGGACCTTAAGTCTGATAGCCAATCAGATCGCTGGTAGCGATCAGGTGGTCGGTGATGTCACACACCAACTGATCGCTACCGGCCATCTGATTGGCCATCAGACTTAAGGTCCTGGCAGCCCAGAGGTTTTTCCTCACCTTCTGGGTGGTGTCTATATCTTGATAATTTTAAGCTTTGAAGGGGTCATCTGGGATTTTGCCCCCCCCCAAAAAATATACCTAAGCACCAACGATGGTCACTACCGTTCACTGCCAATACGGAGCTGGCACAGACCGCTCCGTGCTGTTTTGAGGTCTATGTGAACATGTATCTACATAATGCATGCTTATACTTGTGTTACAGTTCAGTTTTTGGTTTTCTTTGTTTTTTTGCAGCCGTTGCAATCTAAGGTGTGGCCGGCCTTATATGAGCTGGACATTATGTGTGTATAGCTTCCCATTGCTCGGTGTTCTCTGTTTTAATACTTGATACTAGGTTACGACCATTCCGATGGGGTGACCTTGACGTGGTGGGACGCCTTTTACATCTTTTTGATCAAAGTAATGTTACCTTATACCTTATTTTTATTTATTTTTTTGTATTATTGCAACTTATGTATTTACTTATTTTAGAGTATCTGCTCAGATTTGTTTCTTTTTTTGGTTTTACACTGTCATAGCAGCTGCAGGTCTCACTCAATGGTTTTTGACCAACTGCCTCCCCAAGAATCTGGTAGCCTCCGGTGACAGCGTCCTCCTCCTGCCACATCCAGGCAGTGTTTCACCGAATTTAGAAACATCATGATGAAGCATTGGCGCATTCTGAGAGCGGATCCTGACCTCAGACATCTGATACCGCCTCACCCTTCAATCACATATACACGAGGAAGAAACCTAAAAGATCAACTGGTACACAGTGCATACGAGGCACCAGCCACTGGGAGTACATGGTTGGAGAATCGTGCCAAAGGGACTTTCAGATGTGGGAAGTGCATTGTCTGTACGTTTATCAACACTGATAAACAATTCACCAGCAGGAACACTGGAAAGGTTTTTACCCTAAGACACTTTGCAAATTGTAAAACTGCGGGTGTAGTCTATCGTTTTGTCTGTCCATGTAACATGGAATATATTGGAAAGACGAAACGGGAGTTTAGAAGGAGGATAGGGGACCACCTAGGAGATGTCAGACATAAGAGAGACACCCCCATCTCCAGGCATGTACATCTGGAACATGGGGGAAGTTTGGTCGGTTGTTCTTTCATGGCCATTGAGGTGGTAACACCGCCATTGAGAGGGGGAGATTGGGACAGATTGATCCTACAGAAGGAGTGTCGTTGGATACACCGACTGAGGACAGTGACCCCAGATGGACTAAATGAAACTCAGACTTTCACATGCTTCATATGACCATTTAAAATTACGTGAGGGTCCAATACCTCAGGTAGAGATGGCTGTGTACTCATTAAGGCACAACTGTTGATTGAACAGGCACTAGGAATCTAGTGAATCCTCCTTAGGCCCAGAAGGGCGCTGGGAGGACTAACAATCCCAATAGACTATATATTGGGTTTATCTTAAACGAGACTTCACACTGTACCGGATGAACAGGATGGGTCCATCCATGATGACTAGATTAATACTCTGCCCATTTTCCATACCGAGAGTAACATATAGATTTGATAAGACTCCGCTATGGAAATATGGATATACTTTTAAGAGGAATCAAGGGTGGGGGTTCTTTTCTTTTCCCTTGAAACTAACCTTACTGTGCCTTCTATATGTTCCACAAGGATGCTTAACTATATCATCCCATAACTATATCAGTTCCCCTTTTTCTTCTTCTCTAACAAATAGATAAATCTTTTATATTCCCAGTTTATAACTAGGATACTTCACCTAAATAAACGTTTCCCTGCTCTCTATTCAGGGTGGATTACTGTGGGTCAGCCCCTTTTTTTTTTCCCCCTTGCCTCCCTTCTAGAAAGACCTAGATTGCATGTCATATTTTTTTTTTTTTCTTTTTTCTTTTTTTTTTTTTTTTTTTCTCTCTTTATTTGTTTTTCCTCCCTTTTTTTTTTTTTTTTTTTTTACCTCTCTTTATTTGTTTTTCCTCCCCTTTTTTTTTTTTTTTTTTTTGGCACAATTGAGGCGGTCAGAACTGGCTTTTTGGGTGGTGACCACTCATAGTGGAGGGAGGACTATATTAAGCAGGGGGAGAGGTGGGCCCACAGCTAACTCCATTCACTGAGAGCAGTAACAGATGTAAACCAGCAGAGGAGCCTGCCTGACATATCCACCATTAAGGTATGGTGACAAACTTTTTAACCCTACAACAACCTGGTAGATTCTAAATGTCCCATAGCTTTGAAACCTCTGTTTCTTCAGACTGACTGTGGGATCAAACTCTATAAGTGGCTGAAGACATCGCCTAGACCTGGTGATGCAGAGCCTTATATAGAAGGTACTATTTACCACCTCTTCTTATATACTAAAATCACAGGTTATATCACAGTATAAAACTAATAGGACTAAAGTAAACTTGTTTTCACCCACAGGCTGACTAGATATCAGGGTCAGTAATGGTATAAAGCTGACAAGAGTGACCTTACTATATCAGCAGGAAATAACCTCTATTATCCATATACTGAATAAGGTAACAACCTAGTGGACTCACCTAAAACCACCCTCTCCTTTCTCTAATATACCACTCTCGAGTGTTAATATAAGGACTGAATATCTCTAAACTATAATCATTGTCTGTTTCTCCTATTCAAAGGGGAACACTAATGTGGCAGACCTCTAAAGAAACTACACTATACCTACCATACGATGGATATATAAGGGCCTAACCAGTAAAGGTACTACCATTATCATAAGGTAGTTCCCCAGGGTGGTCACCACAGTAGGGGGTATAACCAATTTCTGTCCTTCCTCAGCCTTTTGGATGACACACAGACTGTAACTGGACAAGACTGTGACAAGGCACACCATACCAGGTGTAGACCACAACCTTATAACGTGGTATGTCTTCCCCCTCCCCAAAAAAGAAAAATATCTTTTCCATTGCCACAAGTGTTGGGTGACTAGAAAAGTACCTTTACTATAATACCACTGAACACTGGGTGACGGTAACATGACTGACTACTATAACTATGCTCATATAGGCTTTTTGATACCATCTAGGTATTGTGAAGAGGATACTATTTGAACCACTAAGGACTGCCTCATATGTTCTCCTAGCAACTGGAACCATCCTGGAATCTGTTTCAATGGACTCATAACCTAGGATCAAATATAAATAGATTTGATCCTTATACTACTGTAGAAGCATATTGTATAACGCCCCTGATGAGCCTCTCAAACTATTGTGAGAGGCGAAACGCGTCGGGCTATATTTTGTTTGCTAAGCAGGTTATATCAATAATCTGTAGACCTTGACTTGACCGATCACCACTGATGTGGACCTGGAACTGAGGGTTGGGCTTTGGACCTGTAACAGGGTGACGACTACAATACACACGACCATCTACCAATTGTTGTTATCGGTTGTGGACCACCAATGATGCACAGTGTATCCGGTGGTCCCTCCCTTTAGCATCAATCTATCTTGAGTTTGACTTCACAGACCGTCAACCGAACCCCACCAAACCCTCCGCTCTAGCACCATTAGTGGGCTGTGTTGTGTGTTTGTTGTCTAGGTGGGTGGGAAGTCTGCACATTTGCACAAATTCACTTATTTTACACCATGTTTTTATAAAAACCCTTAAAATAAAAACAGTTAATGAGAACAAAAAGGTTATCCCTTATTATTCTACACATCCAGGCAGTGCCGCCGGTGCTTCTAAGTGACCTCTGCTTCCAGTTGTATCCCCAATAGCCCCCTAAGGGTCTTGTCATTTACAACTGGATCCAGAAAAAACAGGTATGCAACCAGATGCAACAGGATGCTCCCACACTGCTATTACCACTGATCAGTGAGCCCGGATCAGTAATAATACCGGTTTGGGTGCATCCCGTTGCATCATTGTGGGGAGAAGGGGGTCTGGGGGATTCTAGGGGTTGCAGGCTTTTCCTGCATGCCCCACAGATTCACAAAATCGCTATTGTCAAACCAGCATTTTGTGGTCAGACACTTACCCTCTTTTTAAACTTGTCATATATTATTATTGTTATTTTTATTATTTATTTATAGAGCACCATTCCATGGTGCTGTACAAGAGAAAGGGTTACATACAAACAAGTTATAAATACAACACACTAACAGTGACAGACCGATACAGAGGGGAGAGAGGACCCTGCCCTCTCTGGCTTACTTTCTACAGGACAGTGGGAAGGGAGACAGTAGGTTGGGTCTGCTCTGGTGGTGATGGAGCACCAGGTCCAGTGGTGCTGGAGTGCTGGGTCCAATGGTGGTGGAGCGCCAGGTCCAGTGGTGGGGGAGCACTGGGGCCAGTGGTGTTGGAGCACCAGGTCCAGTGGTGGTGGAGTGCCGGGTCCAGTGGTGGTGGAGTGCCGGGTCCAGTGGTGGTGGAGTGCCGGGTCCAGTGGTGGTGGAGTGCCGGGTCCAGTGGTGGTGGAGTGCCGGGTCCAGTGGTGGTGGAGCGCTAGTTCCAGTGGTGGTGGAGCACCAGGGCCAGTGGTGGTGGAGCATCAGGTCCAGTGGTGGTGGAGCATCAGGTCCAGTGGTGTTGGAGCACCGGGGCCAGTGGTGTTGGAGCACCGGGGCCAGTGGTGTTGGAGCACCGGGTCCGATGGTGGTGGAGCGCCGGGTCCAGTGGTGGTGGAGCACCAGGTCCAGTGGTGTTGGAGCACTGGGGCCAGTGGTGTTGGAGCACCAGGTCCAGTGGTGGTGGAGCGCCGGGTCCAGTGGTGGTGGGGCGCCGGGTCTAGTGGTGGTGAGGTGGCGCCGTGGTCATTGCAGGTTGTAGACTGGTCTATAGAGATGAGTTTTCAGGTTCAGCTTGAAGGTTCCGAGTGTGGGGGACAGTCGGACATTTTGGGGTGCAGAATTCCAGAGGATGGGGGATGCTCAGGTGGAGTCTTGCAGGCGGTTAGATGAGTAATGTACATATATTGTTAAACATCTCCTCCCATTATTTTGAGGTGTGCCCTTCTGTATATCTTTATATTTACATTTTTTTTGTTTCACAAATTGCATTTAATGAAGATTATATTTCACTTTACTCCTCCAATGGCTTTTCTTCTGTGTGTATCGGCGTTCTAGCACTAAGTTTGGAAATCACTCATTAAACTAGTTGTGTTTGATACTTAAATGTATCTTATTTCTTTGGCTTCTTACAAATTTGCTTAACATTTTTAACATTTCGCCGCTACCTCACTGAATTTGTTAATCATTTTAATTGCAATTGTAAATCTTTATTTCATTTTAAAATGACCAAATATAAAGAATTCATCCAATCCATGACCCTGCAATTCAGCACAAGTCTATGAGCTTCAATAACATTATTAACATGTAACAGATGAGATGGCGGCCGGGCCCCAGTGCCCCGGCGTAGTCCTGCTCGGTGAAAGCTCAAGGGGCTTAATACCAGTCCTCAGCCGGGTCATAAAAAGACTAATTATGAGATATAATGAGGAATAGTGTTTGTCACGATCATCAGGCGACTCCGATTGTTTTGTTAGCTAAGTTAATGTTTCCAAAAATTCCCACTTGGTTCCATAGGACTCAACGAAGCTCGTTAGCCCCCGGCGGTGCCGCCATTTACTGAGAAGTCAGAGGGGAGGTCATTACATGATGATACTGTTCACTCAGCTCAGCAATGTCTCGTAGGGGGTCATTAGCGATGTCAACGAGTCGCAACCTCAACTGCTCTTTTACCGTCTTTGGTGAATTTGTGTTGTTTTTGTATCTTTATTAATGAGCCGTCATATCCCAACAGCTGATCCCTTACACTCGATACATTTCTGATCATTTATGCTTTTATTGTGTAAAACTTAAATTCAAAATCTAATCTAAAAATTGTCTTTTTTATCTATAAAATGTAGGAAATATATTTCAAAGTTTATCAATTCAATGTATTTCTTTCTTAGTATCACAGTTTTATCCCTTTCATCACAGACTCTTACAACGTATCATTTTACAGAATTATATATTTTTTTCTTTAGTTTATTTTTCATGATACAATTGTTGTTTTAACATTCCAGATATGAAAAAAATAATTGCAATGTATTATATATTGTAATATATGGTATATATTAAAATATATAATTACTAGCTGAAGAGGCCAGCGTTGCCTAAGACGGTAACTAACTGTTCTTAGTCGTGACAAAATAGAATGGGTTAACAAAGTCTTGTGCAGTCTGCTGAAATACACAGGCTGCAAGTGTAATACAGGGGATATGTGTGGGCACAGGCTGTAATACAGGGGTTATTGGGGGGGCAGAGGCACAGGGGCTATGTGGAGCACAGGCTCTAATCCAGGGGTTATGTGAGACACACACTATAAGTGCAATACAGGGGCTATGTGTGGGCTCCTGGTGTAATACAGGGGTAATGTATGGGCTTCTGGTGTAATACAGCAACACATGTGTGAGCTCCTGTTCTAATATAGTGGGCTATGTATAGAGACTATATGCAGCTTTCTGTTGTAATACAGGGGACTGTGTGCGACCTCCTGCTGCATACTGGTGACTGTGTGTGGTCTCCTGCTGTATATTGAGGGCTGTATGTAGCCTTCTGCTGTATACTGAGGGCTGTATGTGGCCTCCCGCTGTATACTGGGTGCTGTGTGGTGTCCTGCTTTAATACAAGGGACTGTGTGTTGCTTCCTGCTGTATACTGGAGGTTGAGTGTGGCCTTCTGCTGTATACTGTTGGCTGTGTGTGGCCTACTGCTGTATACTGCGGGCTTTGTGTGGCCTCCTTCTGTATAATAGGGACTGGGTGCAGCCTCCTGCTATATACTGGGGGCAATAAGTGGCCTCCTGCAGTATACTGGGAGCTGTGTGGACTCCTGTTATATACTGGATGCTGCATGGCCTCCTGCTGTATACTGGGGGCTGAGTGTGGCCTCCTGCTGTATACTGGGGGCAATAAGTGGCCTCCTGCAGTATACTGGGAGCTGTGTGGACTCCTGTTATATACTGGATGCTGCATGGCCTCCTGCTGTATACTGGGGGCTGAGTGTGGCCTCCTGCTGTATATTGGAGACTGAGTGCAACCTCCTGCTATATACTGGGGGCAGTTTGTGGCCTCTTGCTGTATGCTGTACACTATACAGGGGGCTGTGTGTGGCCTCCTGCAGTATGCTGGTGGCTGAGTGCGGCCTCCTGCTATATACTGGGGGCTGTGTGTGGCCTTCTGCTGTATACTGGGGGCTGTGTGCGGCCTCCTGCTATATACTGGGGGCAGTGTGTGGCCTCCTGCTATATACTGGTGGCTGAGTGCGGCCTCCTGCTATATACTGGGGGCAGTGTGTGGCCTCCTGCTATATACTGGGGGCAGTGTGTGGCCTCCTGCTATATACTGGGGGCAGTGTGTGGCCTCCTGCTATATACTGGGGGCAGTGTGTGGCCTCCTGCTGTATACTGGGGGCAGTGTGTGGCCTCCTGCTATATACTGGGGGCAGTGTGTGGCCTCCTGCTTTATACTGGAGGCTTTGTCTTGTGCAATAATATTGAATAGCCTGTAGCATACTAGAAATGGGTTTTGGATCCATTAACCCAGTATGATACATGAGGTAGCTAGTTAATTATATGCTTCCTAGTGATAATCTACATAGTATTGTTTGTTGCTATATCTGGCTATGGAGTGCTGTTACGTTAGCCAGGGTATATTGGCTGGCTTTATAGAGTTAATGATTATTACCACAGTTGGCACAAAGTCATTTTTGTAGCAGTTGGAGTCTGTATCACTGTTTTCATACTAGTTCACTATCCATTTGTATTGATGTAAGTCACGCTGTTTTCCACCATGTTGTTCTGAAATATAATAAAACTGCAATTTTCATATATTTGGGCATTTGATCGTTTTATTCTGTGAGTATGTTTGGGGCCAAGTGTTGTATACTGGGGTCAGTGTGTGGCCTCCTGTTGTATACTGGTGGCTTAGGGCGGCCTCCTGCTGTATACTGGGGTCTGCATGCGGCCTCCTGCTGTATACTGGGGGCTGTGTGTGGCCTCCTACTGTGTACTGGGGCTATGTACGACCTCCTCTGTATACTGGGGCTATGTTGCCTCTTGCTGTATACTGGGGGTTTTGTGCGACCTTCTGCTGTATACTGAGGGTTGTTTGCGGCCTCCTGTTGTATACTGGGGCTGTATGCTATATATGGATGCTGTGTACAACCTCCTCTGAATACTGGGGCCTCTGTGCGTGATCCTGCTGTATACTGGGGGCTGTGTGAGACCTCCTGCTGTATATTGGGGGCTGTGTGTGGGATCCTGCTGTATACTGGGGGCTGTGTGAGACCTCCTGCTGTATATTGGTGGCTGTGTGTGGGATCCTGCTGTATACCTTGGGTTGTGTGAGACCTCCTGCTGTATATGGGGGGCTGTGTGTGGGATCCTGCTGTATACCTTGGGTTGTGTGTGGGCTCCTGCTGTATACTAAGGGCTTTGTGTGGGCTCCTGCTGTATACTGGGGGCTAGGTGGCTACGCGCACCACTGTTGTTCTTCTTTTGCCTCTATGGATCTGTCATTGTGAGCTAGTCATATGATCTATCTCAATTTTTCTAAAGTTGATCATGTGACATGTCACATAATACTTGGGGGTTTTGGGGAGTGAGGCCCTCGCTTTCTAAACAGCCTGGGGCCCTGGCTACCCTTAATCTTTCCCTGATCGGTTTTGCACTCACAGTGTGCCGTCATATTACAAAATACGACCTATCACTGCAGCCTCAGGAACACACTGATGGAGCTGCAGCCGGTTACATCTGGCGATTCCCATGCTACCCTAGCTGTGACCTTAGGTGACCTCACCGTGGGTGAGCTCATTGAACTCAATTCCTGTTGTCCAGCATTGAATTCAATGGTGCCAGATTACCGGATTATGGATTTAAATGTTTCCGGACTACCTAATTAATCGGCATCAATGAAGTCATTTATCTGGTAATCCAATTTCAACTCAATGACGAATTACCGGAAAATGCAATCATACCGGTATTTTGGGATTTTGGGAGTTCATACCCGGAACAGCACAGAGGGCTCCGAGGCAGGCTGGGGACGCGCAGTGTAATTACAATATCACGACCTTCGGGGCGTGATAAAGACTCATAGACAGTGGAGTAACTTGAAGCTCATGGGCCCCGATGGGAAAGCTCCAACGGGGCCCCCAATTATTACAAATCTTTAACAGCAAAAGTCTTTTTCTCTAGGCCAACAAGACTTTTGGGGCCCCATAGGCTCCGGGGCCCGGGTGCGATCGCAACCCCTGCACCTGTTGTAGTTACACCCCTGCTCATGGAGGCGGCGAAAGTGAGCAAAAGAGGATGTACAGGGGGGCTTATTATCATAGGAGCCAGTGAGTTATAAAAAGGTTTTACAACACATTTAGGAGAGGGAGGGATAGTTAGAATAGTAATAGGAAGGTGCAGGGACAGGTAGTGATAGCCTGGGGGGCTTTAACTAGGTGACAGGTTCACATAAAAAAAAATGAATAAAAAGTATTTTTGGTGTGTTTTTCTGCTAGGGCACAGACGCAGAAATTTCTTCAACCAAATACTTACTCAACGTGCGCACATGGCCTAATCTGGTAATGCAGCATTGAGTTTCATGAGTTCACCGGAGGTGAGTTCACTGAGTTCAATGAGTTCACCGGAGGTGAGTTCACTGAGTTCCATGAGTTCACCGGAGGTGAGTTCACCGAGTTCAATGACAAAAAATTTTTTTTAAACCAGATCAAGTGAACGTCTGCAGGTTCACCCATCTCTAGTATCTACCACTTTGCAGTCAACGTATGGTAATAATGTCAGTGTTGGTCTTGAGTAAAGATTTATTTCCAGTAACAACGCAATCATCTGCTGAGGTTCCCCTCTACCCACTATTAGGATGCACCAATGTAGCCATAATCAAGGTTACCGGTTAGGGCCCCACACAGAAGTATGGACCTCCCCTGAGCTGAACCCCTAGATATGCACCTGCAATTATATCTCTGATGGCTGTTCTGCCTCATATGACCATGTAGGGCCCTGTTGCCAGGAAGTCCAACCAAGCCCCCTTGATTGATGGGCAGCTTTCTGCCTATGCACAGTACACCTAGAAAGCCGCCAATCAGTGATATGGGTAGGGGTATACTAAGCTCAGCATTCAGAGAACTGGGAAATTTGCAGCAAAGGAAACAAGGATTATATTAAAACTGCAGCAAGCAGCCTAGTAAATGACACATCCCTGGAATCAGGGTTTCTGCCCCTACATCATGCTGCTCTCAGAGGGGGGAGAAAAAATCTGGTGGAAGATTCCCTAAAGCATATAACACCATAGAAATATCAATTCTTTTCAGCATTGGTCTTCAACACAACTAGTGACATCTTCTTTGGGCACCATAATGGCCTTCATTGATGTGTTTGGTGGTAATATACTTACTTTCCCTAGATGAAATAAAGCTCACCTGCTCTGATGTGTCCAGAAAGTAGTGATGAGGTCACTTGTGGGGAGTTTCCACTGTTTAGGCACATCAGGGGCTCTCCAAACATGACATGGTGTCCACTGTCGATTCCATCCAATTTTGCATTCCAAAAGTCCAATAGTGCTCCTTCCCTTCTGAACCCTGACATGCGCCCAATCAGTAGTTTTACATAACAAATTGGTATTGGAGAGTTCAGAGTAATAAAATTCTGTGAAAATCCTTGAGGGGTGTAGTTCCCAAAATTGGAATGATTTGTTAGGGGTTTCCACTGTTTAGGCACATCAGGGGAACGGCAAACATAACATGGCATCCAGTTGACTGGTGTTCCTTCCCTTCCTTCCCCAGTCATGTGCCAAGATAGTAGCTTTTCCCCACATGTAGGATATAAATGTGCTCAGGAGAAATTGCGCAACAAATTTTAGTGTCTATTTTCTCCTGTTATGCTTGTGAAAATAAAAGATTTGGGGCTAAAGCAACATTTTTGTGTGGAAATGTAGATTTTTTTTTTTTTATTTTCACGACTCAACATTATAAATTTCTGAGAGGCATCCGGTGGTTCGAGGTGCTCACCTCACATATAGATACATTTCTTAAGGGGTCTAGATTCCAAAGTGTTACCACTTGTGGGGGTTTCCACTGTTTAGGCACATGAGAAGCTCTGCAAACGTGACATGACGTCAGCTAATGATTCCAGTTAATTTTGAGTTCCAAAAGTAAACAAAAGAAGTTCTTCTTCCTTTCTGAGCCCTGACATGACCTCAAACACTAGTTGTTCGCCACATATGAGGTATCTGTGTCCTTAGTAAAAATTGCAAAATAAATTGTATTGTAAATGTTCTCCTTTCGCTCTTGTGAAAATGCAAAATTTGGAGCTAAGGTAACATTTTTGTGGGAAAAAGCTGATGTTTTATTTTCCTGGCTCAACATTACAAAATTCTGTCAAGCACCTGGAAGTTCAAGGCGCTCACCACACATCTAGATAAACTCCTTAAGGGGTCTAGTATCAAAATTGAGTTCAATGGTTTGGGGTTTTCACTGTTTAGGCACACGAGGGACTCTCCACACACGACATGATGTCCGCTATCTATCCCAGCTGATTTTGCACTCCAAAAGTCAATTGGCGCTTTTTCCCATTCGAGTCCTACCGTGCGCCCAAACAGTAATTTTTCACCACACATTGGGTATCCTTGTACTCAGAAGAAATTGCAAAACACATTTTGGGCCCATTTTCTGCTGTTACTTTTGTCAAAATTCAAAATTTGGGGCTAAAGTAACATTTTTGCGGTAGAAAGTAAAATTTATATTTTTTCCTTCTACATTGCTTTAATTCCTGTGAGGAACCTGAAGAGCTAAAAATCATCTTGAATTTGGTTTTAAGCAGTTTAAGGGGTGCAGATTTTAAAATGGTGTCACGTTTGGATACTTTGTGTCAAATAAACCCCTCAAAGTGACTTTAAATTTGATATGATCCCTAAAAGATGTAAATTTTGTTGGAAAAACAAAAAATTGCTGATAAACTTTTAACCCTTCTTTCTTTCCTAACAAAGAAAATTATGATTCAAAAATGGTGCTGTCACATGTTGACTGCTTTCAGTCCATGTTAATGCTGCCGTTTAAATCTGATTACATTTCCTTTGGCCCTTCTGGAGTTAATGTCAGAGGCTGCTATTATGTGTGTGGCTCTGCAGGTGGGAGGTGTCAAATCATTGGGTTCTCCACTTTCTCAGCCTTTAAGTAGTTACACTTCCTTCCACTAGGTGTTGCTGATAGAGTTTCACTTTGCTATGACCGTTTGAGCTGTTTGGACGTCTGGATTTGTTGCTGAAGCTCTCATGTAGTGTGTGGTCTTGAAGATAGCCATTCTGGGGAACTTCCTGCTGCTAACCTGGTCCATGGTTGGAGGTGAGAGGAAGTTAGCACAGGGCTAGTTGAGGAGCAGAGTGCAAGGGTGGTGGCCCAGACCTCCTCACCATTAGAGGTACCTCTGGGTTCAGGATCAGCAAGGGACCCCAGTCTATAGGGCTAGGCTAGCTACTCAGTTTACCCTGCCTGTTATTTCCATTCCCTCATCATCTATACCACACCCGTGACAGGTGCTAATTGACAGTAGACATTTAGGAAATGTTATTTATTAATTATTTTGTGTGACACAACTCTTTGACTTAAGGTCATAAAAACCGAAAGGTTGAAAAACGCAAAATATTCAGCATTTTTGCCAAATTTTAATATTTGCACAAATAAATGCAAAAAATGTCATCCTACATTTACCTCTAACATAAAGTACAATGTGTCATGAAGAAATTATTACAGAATCACTGAAATTTGTTTCCAGAGTATACAATATAAATTAACACTGAAAATACAACATTCTTGTTTCCTATTATTTAGTATTAAATTTTGCTGCTACCGTTCAGCAAAAATACTCTGGAAGATTGATTTTTCTGAAAGGTAGTTAAAACTCCCCAGGTGTGACATGAGCGATGTGCGGTGCAATATCTCAGTAGACTGAACTGTATCTCTTCCATTGCAGTCACCGGGGACGTTCCCCGAGGACATCCCACAATATATATTGTACGGAGACGGTGAGCAGCAGGCGGCCAGGAGATCTACTGAAGATGCGTCTTCTGACTTATTGTGAGTAGTGAGACTTATTATGCAGAGAAAGATTTTCCCTGTTTCATTTGTCTATAATAAGTTTATTTTTTATACTGAAGTCTAGAAAGACAAAAACTGTAGAAGGATATAGAAATATATACAGACATATTTTTATATAAATGTTATGGTTTCTTTAAAAATGCCCACAGACAATCCTAATCCCTGACACCTAACCCTTACACTAACGATCATCCTAACACCCAACCCAAACCCTATCCCTAACCCCAACACCTAACCCTAACCATAACACCTAAACCTAACCATAACACCTAAACCTAACCATAACACCTAAACCTAATCTTAACATCTAACCCTAAATCTAACACCTAACCCTAATCATAACACTTAACCCTAACACCTAACCCTAAATTTAACACCTAACCATAACACCTAACACCTAACTCTAATCCTAACCATAACCCTAAATCTAACACCTAACCATAACAACTAACCCTAACCATAACCCTAACACCTGACCCTAAATCTAACACCTAACCCTAACCATAACATTAACACCTAACCATAACCATAACAACTAATCCTAACCATAACACTAACACCTAACCCTAACCATAACACCTAACACATAACTCTAATCCTAACCATAACCCTAAATCTAACACCTAACCATAACAACTAACCCTAACCATAACCCTAACACCTGACCCTAAATCTAACACCTAACCCTAACCATAACATTAACACCTAACCCTAACCATAACAACTAATCCTAACCATAACACTAACACTTAACCCTATCCCTAATCCCTAACCCCAACACCTAGTCCTAACCATAACACCTAACCCTAACACTAACCATAACCCTAACACCTAACCATAACACCTAACAATAACGCTAACCCTAATAACTAACCATAACACCTAACCCTAACACTAACCATAACCCTAACACCTAACAGTAACGCTAACCCTAATAACTAACCATAACTCCTAACCCTTAACTCTAACCTTAAGCATAACACCTAATCCTAACCCCAACCCTGTGGATATTTTTCTTTTGGGCAGTTATCTGGTCACCAAATTTTATATATATATATACACTGCTCATAAAAATAAGGAGAACACTTAAACAGCACAATGTACAGTGAAGGAAATAAGTATTTGATCCCTTGCTGGTTTTGTAAGTTTGCTCACTGACAAAGACATGAACAGCCTATAATTGTATGGGTCGGTTAATTCTAACAGTGAGAGATAGAAGATCAAAAATAAAATCCAGAAAATCGCATTGTCTAAATTATATAAAGTTATTTGCATTTTGCAGAGAGAAATAAGTATTTGATCCCTCTGGCAAACAAAACTTAATATTTGGTGGCAAAACCCTTGTTGGCAACACAGCAGTCAGACGTTTCTTGTAGTTGATGATGAGGTTTGCGCATATGTCAGGAGGAATTTTGCTCCACTCCTCTTTGCAGATCATCTCTAAATCATTAAGATTTTGAGGCTGTCGCTAAGCAACTTGGAGCTTCAGCTCCTTCATATGTTTTCTATGGGATTAAGGTATGGAGACTGGCTAAGCCACTCCATGACATTAATGTGATTCTTTTTGACACTCTTCTGCTGTCTTGGCTGTATGTTTTGGGTCATTGTCGTGCTGGAAGACCCAGCCATGAGCCATTGTTAATGTCCTGGTGGAGGGAAGGAGGTTGTCACTCAGGATGTTACGGTACATGGTTCCATCTATTGTCCCACTGATGCGGTGAAGTAGTCAGGTGCCCTTAGCAGAGAAACACCCCAAAACATAATATTTCCACCACCATGCCTGACTGTGGGGATGGTGTTCTTCTTTGGGTCATAGGCAACATTTCTCTTCCTCCAAACACGGCGAGTTGAGTTACTGCCAAAGAGCTGAATGTTTGTCTCCTCTGACCACAGCATCTTCTCACAATCATTCCTAGCATCAACAAGGTGTCATTGGTAACTTCAGACGGGGGCACATGTGCCTTCTTTAGCAGGGGGATGTTGCGGCACTGCAGGATATTAATCCATTCCGGTGTAATGTGTTACCAATGCTTTTCTTGATGACAGTGGTCCCAGCTGCCTTGAGATCATTAAAAAGTTCCCCCCGTGTAGTTTTAGGCTGATCTCTCACCCTCCTCATGATCCTGGATCCCCACCAGGTGAGATGTTACATGGAGCCCCAGATCGATGTGGATTGACCTCATTCTGTATTTCTTCCATTTTCTTCCTACTGCACCCACAGTTGTTTCCTTCTCCCCCAGCTTTGTCTTCCTTATGGTTTTGTAGCCCATTCCAGCCTGGTGCAGGTCTAGGATCTTTTCCCTGACATCCTTACAAAGCTCTGTGCTCTTCCCATGTTGTAGAGGTTAGAGGTGACTGATTCATTGTGTGGACAGGAGACTTTATACAGGTGACAATGTAACACAACTGTGTGTAATGCAGGAACCAGGGGATGAGGAGCCGATAACTGCTCTGTAGGAACCGGAACTCCTAATGGTTGGGAGGGGATCAAATACTTATTTCTCTCTTAAAAGTGCAAATAACTTTTTATTATTTAGACAATGTGATTTTCTGGATTTTATTTTTGATCTTCTATCTCTCACTGTTATAATTAACCCACCCTTAAAATTATAGACTGTTCATGTCTGTGTCAGTGGGCAAACTTACAAAATCAGCAAGGGATCAAATACTTATTTCCCCATTGTAACTCCAAGTCAGTCACACTTCTGTGGAATCATCTGTCCAGTTATGAAGTGACTGATTGTGAATCAATGGAACAGGCAAAAAGTAGAAATGATCACAGCAAACCTCCCCTATAAAGGAGAGGTGCTGCAGGTGGTGACCACAAGCAATTTCTCTGTTCTCATCCTCTTTGGCTGTTGTTTTGGTCACTTTTGCATGTGGTCATTGCTCTCACCCCTGGAGGTAGCATGAGGCAGTGTCTACAACCCACACAATTTGCTCAGGTAGTGCAGATCATCTAGGATGGCCCATCACTGCGAGCTGTGGGAAGACGGGTATCTATATCTGTCAGCACAGTGTCCAGAGAGAGGAGCCGATACCAGGAGACGTGAAGGGCAACAACCCAGCAGCAGGACCGCTACCTCCTAGAAAAAAGGTATATCCCACCTATTCCTGCATGGTCACACACATTACACAGGGACCCATTTATAAGAATATCTCAGGACAGGAATGTGGAGACCCGGGGGTCAGTGGGGTGCTCTCGTCCGCAGGCCCAGCCGCCTTTACAAAGACAGCGTGGACCAGGGCTCATCCCCAGCTGAGCGCCCGAGCTCCTTAACAATATCAAGACTTTATTGGATCCCCAAACAGTTAACAGCATATAACGCATAACCAAACATAACACATAAATGTAACAGGCAACAGAGTCTCACCCTTCCGCTGGCTCACCAGGGATTAGAATGTAGCACGGCAAAGTCTGTAGCCAGGTGACTGTATCGTCCCAACCTGGGTTGCTTCCTTATCCTTATGTATCTTGTGCAGTCTTTATCACAGCCGAATCCGCTATTCCGATACTGAAGTCCTTGTGGTTCTTTAGTCCGTGTTCTGGTCCCCTTGGTCGGCACCGAAATGCCTAGGCCTAGGGTTATGGCTCGCTAACCGGATCCGAAGACCCTCGATTAGCTGCCTGTATCCAATCCAGTGACCTCTAGCCGGGACCGAAAATCCCTAGACTGAGGCCACTAGACAGAACCTAACTCCCATCTTCAATCTCCAAACTGCTGGTCAAAGTGAACAGTCCTCCTTATATACCCTCAGCCCTCATTGTAGGATATTGGGGACGTCATGATTGGTGCAATAACACAGTCTTTTCATTGGCTGAACTCCAATCCTCATTTAACATATTTTAGTCCTATCTCAATCCAAATGCTAGAAGTGATACAATGGAATGTTAGTCTGAGACATTGAGTCTGCAATCAATGACACTTAAACAATCGTGGCTGTACATGGAATCAACATTCACAGGGTAATAGACAATGGACGATTAGCATAATTAAGTTCTCTGGCCTTCAATGACAAACAGGTTAGATAATTACATTACCAAGCTAAACTTTAACCACAGAAATCTATGACAATACTGTAAGAAATTCTCTTTGACCATTACAAGTTTACAAACCTATATACAATATGATATGTCTGGATGAATAAGAAATCCTCCTACATTATATATTAAAGGGTCCATTTCGTCACATTCCTCCCCCTTCTTATTTAGCCAGACAGAGCAGTCAGATGTGATCAGTCTCTGGTTATCCTTCTCCTCTTGGCGGCATTGTCTTTTTTAATGGAGAAAACAGCAATCGAGGCTTCCATCTATACACCTCCCCCAGATTACCTCCCCCAGGATGGGCAGACATATTGTGGACAAGCAGTAAAATGGGATTCATGGGTTGGGCTCCCATAAACTTCTGGCCATCAATTCCCCCCCAGTCCATGACAACATTCTGTGTGTCTTTACTCACTGTTGATGGCTCCGAGGAGAATGATGGGGGCTGGGAACATGAATTATCCTCTGAAGGTGGGGTAACAAGATCCACATCAGGGTGCTGCTTGGCTTCCTGGATGATGGAGATGGCTGTGACACACTGGCTGGATAGTCCTTGTCCTGGGTCAGCTTGCAAAACAACAGATGTGGGGGGCCATCCATGAGCCCCACTTCAACCTCCTCCTGGTTAGCCCCTGAAACAACAGGTGTGGGGAAGCTGCCCACAAATCCCACATCAACCTCTTCCTGGTCAGTCTCTACAATAGCAGGCATGGGGACGCTGTCTGTAAGCTCCACATCAACCTCTTCCTGGTCAGTTTCCACAATAGCAGGTGTAGGGTCACAGTCTATAAGCTCCACATCGACCTCTTCCTGGTCAGTTTCCACAATAGCAGGTGTAGGGTCACAGTCTATAAGCTCCACATCGACCTCTTCCTGGTCAGTTCCCAAAGCAACAGGGATAGGGACGTTGTCCGTAAACTCCAACTTGTCCTCTCCCTGCTCAGGCTCCAAAATAACAGGTGTAGGGTCACTGTCTGTAAGCTCCAACTTGTCCTCTCCCTGGTCGTTCGCCTCGGCTAGCTGCACACCTTCCGAAGGGATGTCTGAGCACTGACCCTCAACCAGGGAAATGGTTAATTGGGAACAGGGTACAGGGTCTGGAGAAACAATAGCTGGGCTTACCAGGGTGTAGACAGAATCAATTTCTTGTTGTCCCGGGGCTTGGACGTCACTGACCTGGACTGGCTGTGCTGGCCGATGAGCTCCAGGCATGGGGCCCCGGTGTTGGCGACAATCTTTGTCCATATGTCCAAGACGTCCACACGTATAACAGCGCTGTGGATTGGGCAAGTCACGTATCCTGTCTGCATACCTTTGTCCTGATGGGGCTTCTAATGGGTAGCGGAATAATCCTACTCGAGCGGCTGGGGGTAGCAGTTGGTGAGCTGGAATTCCTAAAATATTTCCCAGAACCCAAGCCCTCTCTTCTCTTGAGGCTTTTGGCCCCAATGCGGCCAACCCCTCCTTGATTTGGACTGCTGTGGACCTGATTTCACGATATTCACTGGATCCATGATGTGGTGCACAACTTACATCCTCTGGTACCACGTTGGCGGGGTCCTCATCATCCTCACCATCATTCTGGGTGTCCCAATGGACCAATTTCTGAATCAAAGCCGACCGAGTGACAGCGTTCCTGTATTCAATATTTCTCCTCTGGCACAGATCCTGTAGCATCCATTTACTGCTGCTGCCGTATCTCCTCTCCGGCCCTTGTCCCATGGCTGAGCTGGTGGGGTTGGACATGGCAACGTCCGAAACCTGAATGCCTCACTATGGCCTGCTGGATATGCTTATATGCATCCCTGGTTGTTGAGCCCCTGGACGGTGTCCACGAACACCAGTCCCCTGCAGCTCCCCTGGATAAACCAGGCTGAGTAGTATCCCACTGCTGCCACCAATTGTGGAGACCCGGGGGTCAGTGGGGTGCTCTCGTCCGCAGGCCCAGCCGCCTTTACAAAGACAGCGTGGACCAGGGCTCATCCCCAGCTGAGCGCCCGAGCTCCTTAACCGTGGGCGGAACACTACTCAGACAACACAGGGTCAGGGAATCACAATATCAAGACTTTATTGGATCCCCAAACAGTTAACAGCATATAACGCATAACCAAACATAACACATAAATGTAACAGGCAACAGAGTCTCACCCTTCCGCTGGCTCACCAGGGATTAGAATGTAGCACGGCAAAGTCTGTAGCCAGGTGACTGTATCGTCCCAACCTGGGTTGCTTCCTTATCCTTATGTATCTTGTGCAGTCTTTATCACAGCCGAATCCGCTATTCCGATACTGAAGTCCTTGTGGTTCTTTAGTCCGTGTTCTGGTCCCCTTGGTCGGCACCGAAATGCCTAGGCCTAGGGTTATGGCTCGCTAACCGGATCCGAAGACCCTCGATTAGCTGCCTGTATCCAATCCAGTGACCTCTAGCCGGGACCGAAAATCCCTAGACTGAGGCCACTAGACAGAACCTAACTCCCATCTTCAATCTCCAAACTGCTGGTCAAAGTGAACAGTCCTCCTTATATACCCTCAGCCCTCATTGTAGGATATTGGGGACGTCATGATTGGTGCAATAACACAGTCTTTTCATTGGCTGAACTCCAATCCTCATTTAACATATTTTAGTCCTATCTCAATCCAAATGCTAGAAGTGATACAATGGAATGTTAGTCTGAGACATTGAGTCTGCAATCAATGACACTTAAACAATCGTGGCTGTACATGGAATCAACATTCACAGGGTAATAGACAATGGACGATTAGCATAATTAAGTCCTCTGGCCTTCAATGACAAACAAGTTAGATAATTACATTACCAAGCTAAACTTTAACCACAGAAATCTATGACAATACTGTAAGAAATTCTCTTTGACCATTACAAGTTTACAAACCTATATACAATATGATATGTCTGGATGAATAAGAAATCCTCCTACATTATATATTAAAGGGTCCATTTCGTCACAAGGAACATTTTTTAACACATCCATTTCTGGAACTTATTTTTATTCCAAGTTCAATTAATTAAAACCGACAATTGTTCATGGCACAAAACCCCTTTAAGTATACAGTGTACGGAAAGTATTCAGTCCCCTTTACATTTTTCGCTCTTTGTTTCATTGCAGCCATTTGGTAAATTCAATAACGTTCATTTTTCCTCATTGATGTACACTCTGCCCCATCTCCACTGTAAAGCACAGAAATGTAGAAATTTGTGCAAATTTATTAAAAAGAAAAACTGAAATATCACATGTTCATAAGTATTCAACCCCTTTGCTCAGTATTGATGATAAGTCTTCAGCCCCTTTGCTCAGTATTGGTGATAAGTATTCAGCCCCTTTGCTCAGTATTGGTGATAAGTATTCAGCCCCTTTCCTCAGTATTGGTGATAAGTATTCAGACCCTTTGCTCAGTATTGATGATAAGTATTCAATCCCTTTGCTCAGTATTGATGATAAGTATTCAACCCCTTTGCTCAGTATTGGTGATACGTATTCAGCCCCTTTGCTCAGTATAGATGATAAGTATTCAGCCCCTTTGCTCAGTGTTGGTGATAAGTATTCAGACCCTTTGGTCAGTATTGATGATAAGTATTCAGCCCCTTTGCTCAGTATTGGTGATAAGTATTCAGACCCTTTGGTCAGTATTGATGATAAGTATTCAGCCCCTTTGCTCAGTATTGATGATAAGTATTCAGCCCCTTTGCTCAGTATTGGTGATAAGTATTCAGACCCTTTGGTCAGTATTGGTGATAAGTATTCAGCCCCTTTGCTCAGTATTGGTGATAAGTATTCAGCCCCTTTGCTCAGTATTGATGATAAGTATTCAGACCCCTTGCTCAGTATTGGTGATAAGTATTCAGCCCCTTTGCTCAGTATTGGTGATAAGTATTCAGCCCCTTTGCTCAGTATTGATGATAAGTATTCAGCCCCTTTGCTCAGTATTGATGATAAGTATTCAGACCCCTTGCTCAGTATTGGTGATAAGTATTCAGCCCCTTTGCTCAGTATTGATGATAAGTATTCAGACCCTTTGTTCAGCATTGGTGATAAGTATTCAGCCCCTTTTGCTCAGTATTGATGATAAGTATTCAGCCCCTTTGCTCAGTATTGATAAGTATTCAGCCCCTTTGCTCAGTATTGGTGATCAGTATTCAGCCCCTTTGCTCAGTATTGATGATAAGTATTCAGCCCCTTTGCTCAGTATTGGTGATAAGTATTCAGCCCCTTTGGTCAGTATTGATGATAAGTATTCAGCCCCTTTGCTCAGTATTGATGATAAGTATTCAGCCCCTTTGCTCAGTATTGATGATAATTATTCAGCCCCTTTGCTCAGTATTGATGATAAGTATTCAGCCCCTTTGCTCAGTATTGGTGATCAGTATTCAGCCCCTTTGCTCAGTATTGATGATAAGTATTCAGCCCCTTTGCTCAGTATTGGTGATAAGTATTCAGCCCCTTTGGTCAGTATTGATGATAAGTATTCAGCCCCTTTGCTCAGTATTGATGATAAGTATTCAGCCCCTTTGCTCAGTATTGATGATAAGTATTCAGCCCCTTTGCTCAGTATTGATAGTAAGTATTCAGCCCCTTTGCTCAGTATTGATGATAAGTATTCAGCCCCTTTGCTCAGTATTGATGATAAGTATTCAGCCCCTTTGCTCAGTATTGATGATAAGTATTCAGCCCCTTTGCTCAGTATTGATAAGTATTTAGCCCCTTTGCTCAGTATTGATTAAGTATTCAGCCCCTTTGCTCAGTATTGATGATAAGTATTCAGCCCCTTTGCTCAGTATTGATGATAAGTATTCAGCCCCTTTGCTCAGTATTGATGATAAGTATTCAGCCCCTTTGCTCAGTATTGATAAGTATTCAGCCCCTTTGCTCAGTATTGATGATAAGTATTCAGCCCCTTTGCTCAGTATTGATGATAAGTATTCAGCCCCTTTGCTCAGTATTGATGATAAGTATTCAGCCCCTTTGCTCAGTATTGGTGATAAGTATTCAGCCCCTTTGCTCAGTATTGGTGATAAGTATTCTGCCCCTTTGCTCAGTATTGAGTATTTGCACCTTTGGAGCTTGTACAGTATGAGTCTTCTTGGGAATGATGCAGTTTTCCCCCTGATTTGGACCTCTCATTCACCTTGCAGATCCTCTCATGCGTCAGTTGATGGTGAAACGTTTGTTGGAGCAGTATTGGTGCATTTTCAGGTCTCTCCAGAGATGCTCCATTGGGTTTAGGTCCGGGCTGTGGCTCCGGTCAGGGATGGGCACAGAGTTGTGGTGAAGCCGCTCCTTTGTTATTTTAGCTGTGGCTTAGGGTCATTGTGTTGTTGGAAGATGAAGCTTCAGCCAAGTCTGAGGTCCAGAGATCTGGAGGAGGTTTTCATCCAGGAGATCTCTGTACTTGGCCACATTCATGTTTCCTTCAATTGTAACCAGTCATCCTGTCCCTGCAGCTGAACCCC
This sequence comes from Allobates femoralis, assembly GCA_033576535.1. Classification (NCBI taxonomy): domain Eukaryota; kingdom Metazoa; phylum Chordata; class Amphibia; order Anura; family Aromobatidae; genus Allobates; species Allobates femoralis. The sequence continues at coordinate 742,909,025 of JARQOC010000002.1, read as the reverse complement.
CCATAGCACAATGCTGCCTCCACCATGTCTCACTGTTGGGATTGTGTTGGGCAGGTGATGAGCAGGGCCTGGTTTTCTCCACTGCTTGGAATTATCACCAAAAAGTTCTATCTTCATATCATCAGACCAGAGAATCTCATTTCTCATAGTCTGGGATCCTTCATGTGTTTTTTTCAAACTCTATAGGGATTTCATATGTCTTGCACTGAGGAGAGGCGTCCATCAGGCCACTCTGCCATAAAGGCCCGACTGGTGGAGGCTGCAGTGATAGTTGACATTGTTCAACTTTCTCAATCTCCCTACTGCATCTCTGGAGCTCAGCCACAGTGATCCTGGGGATCTTCTTTACCTCTCACCAAGGCTCTTCTCCCACAATTGCTCAGTTTGGCTGAATGACCAGGTCTAGGAAGACTTCTGGTGGTCCCGAACTTCTCTGCCATTTAAGGATTATGGAGGCCACTGTGCTCTTAGGAACCTTGAGTACTGCAGAAATTATTTTGTATCCTTGGACAGATTCTGTCTTTGAGCTCCTTGGGCAGTTCCTTTGACCTCATTATTCTCATTTGGTCTGACATGCACTGTGAGCTGTGAGGTCTTATATAGACAGGTGTGGGCCTTTCCAAATCAAGCACTATTAGTTTAATTAAACACAGCTGGACTCCAATAAAGAAGTAGAACCATCTCAAGGATGATCATAAGGAAATGGACAGCATTTGACTTAAATATGAGTGTCTGAGCAAAGGGGTTGGATACTTATGACCATGTGATATTTCAGTATTTCTTTTTTAATACATTTGCAAAAATTTCAACATTTCTGTTTTGTTCCAGTCTAGATGGGGAGCAGAGTGTACAATAATGAGGAAAAAATGAACTTTTTTGAATCTACCAAATGGCTGCAATGAAACAAAGAGTGAAAAATGTAAAGGGGTCTGAATTCTTTCCGTACCCACTCTAGGTAATTGACTGATCAGAAATACCTTTGATTGCAGCAGTATGACCCAGTCAAGACCCTCTCAGTGTAATTATAAAATCTGCAGAGCTTATTCCTTTATTAACAATTGTTTAAAATAAATAGCAGTTTAAAAAAATTCTTCTAATATTATTTAATTATACTATTATGTTCTTTTATTACTAAGTTTGTAAAGTCTCACTGACGTTCTTGTGTCTTCAGCCTGTGTCAGGAAAATATAATAAAAATGTGTTTTTCTTTATTCATGAGATGATGATCTACCCTCATGTTTTTGTATAGAAAAAACTTTACACAGTCTCCTCTCTCTTTGTAACTCACCCTCCCCTTGGCTAAGAATCCAGGGGGAACTATGTCCTCATATGTCCACAATACAAGCCTAAGGAATGCCATCTTTATACCTTTACAGATAAAAACCTCATTGGTAGGAATCACAAACTCATCTTTGTCTTCTAAGAAAAAACACTTTAAGGCAGTTGCAACTCTCCACATTAATAGCAGGATAATGAAAATTATATTTTCAGTATCCATACAACATGGCAGACACAGAATACTAATTTGCTTGGTAGAGTGATTGCCAGAATCATAGGAAATTCATTTCTGCCCATCAGCAAATCACATCTATATCGTGTTTAGTCTATATCAAAGGATAAAATCATAGACAGAAAAATTAAAAGAAAAAACAGATATTGCGCCACACTGCAACTGGAGGAACTTAATACACGGTTTTACTATGTTTGCACTAACCTTTACTGGTTGTGCAACACCCCGCACAACCAGACTGATGGCTTAATGTGGATCACTGTAGTGACAAGGGCCAATATTGCCTCCTCCTCAGATACTCCGGGCCTGGTGGTCGGCTCCTTAGTTCCTCTGGAGATGGAGGTGGGCTCCTTCACTCCTCCACCCGAAGAGGCAGACTCGCTGCGCTAGCTTCCGTCCCAGCTCCACACTGTGTATCAGTTGATCATTCAAGGGTGGGTCTTTATGATGTACCGCCAGGTACTGTGGATCTTAGAGCAGCTCACACACCGCACTCCCAACAAGGGAGAAGGAGATTAGCAAGTAGAAAAACAAGCGGTGTCAGAGGTTTGGAGCGCTAAAGAAACCACGGGTTGGTGATTAAATTACCGATAATTTATTGCACGAACAGCAGGGGTCCAGTATGCCACAACGCGTTTCGACGCACAGATGCGTCTTTCTCAAGTGGATCACTTGAGAAAGACGCATCTGTGCGTCGAAACGCGTTGTGGCATACTGGACCCCTGCTGTTCGTGCAATAAATTATCGGTAATTTAATCACCAACCCGTGGTTTCTTTAGCGCTCCAAACCTCTGACACCGCTTGTTTTTCTACTTGCTAATAGACAGAAAAATGACACTCTTATCTTTTGCCTTAAAGCTTGAAGGCCAATGATATGGGGAAAATTAGTTATTAATAACTTTCAGAGTTATGTGTACCTTCCAGAAATAGCCCATGTGTGAGGCCTGGAGAATGGGAGTTTCCTAGTTTTATTGCTAAAGTTATAAAACCAGACACTCAATTTTGGAAGCCATTCAGATCAATGTAGAAAGCTAAGAACCATGCCGGCCCCGTCTGTGACTAAAGCGAGGCAAGATGTGCTGCCGTAACAGCCGGACCGGCATCAGACTTGTAAACTGTGTTTGAGCACTTGCTTCCCTTAGTTTCCCCCAAGCTTTTCCAAAAGTTTGTCCCCTTGTTACATGAACATTTTGATAATGAACTGAGCTGATCCAAACTGATGATGTAAATAGTTAGCTCACTCCGGTGCGCCCTCTGTTAGTTTTATGGTATCCTTTAATCATGTAAATATTACCATGTACAGTTGAATTGTTTGCACTTAACTGGACAATTGCAGTTAAGACCGCAACGCTTAAAAACCTACTGGCGTGGCCGAAGCACTGGTCAATTTAATACCTGTCGCAACGTCCAGGGCTAGCTCTAGGGTTTTTCTTGTGATGGGTTCCCGAAGACAAACAGACTAAGGTGAAAAGACAATCGCCGAATTGCTTTTGCACTCATTATAACTTTTCAACTTTTTTACGCCCATACCCCTAACCATATATATATATAGTCTTGTTTTTGCTATGTAACATTTAAGCCATGAGCCTCCCGTTCCGGGAATAAGAAGCCCTCTTGTAAAATTGTTATTGTTATGTTATTATAAAAAATATTTGAGTTTCTATGTACCAAAAAAACCCCGTTCTAGCACGAGGACGTGCTATCCTTTGCTCGGGGGGAGTGTGGTGCCCCTACGGACCGGTCGCCGCTAGATGGCGCAGCACCCGGGATTAATAAGTCGGGTCACCCCAAGCACACACCCAACACACACTCCCGATCCCAAGGCTAGGAACTCTATGCCCAGCAAAGGGATAGCGGGAGGAGACAAGTGGAGGGAGGGGAAGTTAGGACAGGACTCGGTCAGGGGAGGCAACAAAACTAGAGAACACCTACAAAAAGGACTGAAAGGACACGGACCTGGCAGCCTGTGCCACCATGAGTCTTGTCCGTGTTCCGGGCTGCAGACCATAGTGAGTGACAGAAGGAGTCCTAGGTGTGCTCAAATTAGCGGGGACGCTGAGGGACTGGGGCTGAAACTAGGGTGCCGGCTCTGCTGAAGTGGCCAGGATGCTCTACACTCCAACCACAAACACCAGCGGGGTGCAGGGTCTTTATGTCCGGCGACCCAACCTCCGGTGCAGTGAAAAGAAGGCTGTCGTACTGGGGCTAGGGGACCCGGTCGGTTGCCCACCAAAAGCATGTGGCAGCTTCATTGTAGCTTGCATGCAGACAGACTGAGAGGCCCATGAAAGGAATACGAAAGGGGGTGATTTGGACGAGCCGTCTCGGCTGCTATTAACATACCGGAACCACCACTGCACTGTGTTGTAACCATCTGCCGAGAAAGTGAAGTAAACCAGGTTAACACTCAGCATTGTGTGAGACTGTGATTTCCGCGCCTGATAGTGGTAGAGTAATCTGCTGAGTAGGCAGCAGCAGCCTGCCTGAGTGTGACTTTGAACCCTGTGAGCAGCACAGCCCCGCTGGCCCGCTATTCCCTTTTTCACAATATTAAACTGTACGGTTGCCCTGGGGACCTGCTCTTCCCTTGGAGAGCTGAACCATCCTCGCTGCTACTTCCATCATCCCCAGAGGTCCCGACTGCAGCAGCTATACCGGCCACATTCCACGGGTGGCGTCACAACATTTTAATTTTTGCTTTTATTTTTTTCATTTTGCAAACTCCGATTTTTAACTGCACACCCACCGAGGTGATCACAGACCGAGTCATGCCACCGTGTCATCCCGCTGCCCCAGACGATGATGAGAGGGCCCGGTTCTGAGTACCCCACAGGTCCCACCAGTCATGCAGGTGCCATTCCATCTTTCCCCCCCTCCCCATTTTTGCATCTCCCTTTAAATTCTTCTTCTCCAACAAGTGAGATATTCTCATAAAATGTCTCCACATAAAATTATATTATTAGATGAAGTTGATACTAAAACACTTGGGTTCCCAGGCTCCATCGGTTTCTGGATCACCTCTATTTTGCTGCTATTTTTCTTCTTCTGTTGTTTTTTGCCAATTATCTTCTTATAATACAAGATCATTATTCAATGAAGTTTCAGTTTTCTCAGATGTTATATTATTACTTACCGTGAGTTGACCATGTCTTGCTATTGTAATAGTCTACCGGCTACATTGGTTCATCATTCCCCATCATGCAGCAGCTATTATTTTCTCTATAGTCTTCTGCTACATTTTGACAAGGCCCCAGTGGTATATACAGGCCCCAGTGGTATATACAGGCCCCAGTGGTATATACAGGCCCCAGTGGTATACAGGCGCACCCCCTTGCTGCCGCACACCTGTAAAGTAATAGATCATTATACTTATCCCTGTCGCCACTCTGCACCACGCTCCTCCGGGTCTTCAGGCTTCTTCCTGCTTCCTCCTCCGGCGGGCGCAGGCAATGACGTCACTGCCTGTGCGCCGGAGGAGGAAGCAGGAAGAGGCATGAAGACCCGGAGGAGCGCGGTGCAGAGCGGCGACAGCGACAGGGATAAGTATAATGATCTATTACTTTACAGGTGTGCGGCAGCAAGGGGGTGCGCCTGTATACCACTGGGGCCTGTATATACCACTGGGGCCTGTATATACCACTGGGGCCTGTATATGACTCGTGTATAAGCCGAGGGGGGGACTTTTCAGCACATTTTATGTGCTGAAAAACCCGGCTTATACACAAGTATATACAGTAATTCATATTAAAGTTGTCCTTGCATTCCTGCAGTGCCCAGTTCTCACTAGCTTTATTCAGCATTCCAAATGAATTGGTGGTGATGGTGAATGTTATCCGTCACCTGAATAAACGTATTTGTTTTCATCATTAACTTTCCTACAAAGATGTCACGCTTCAATAATTACTTCATCTAACCACAAATCAGTTGTTATACCTTGTGGGCTGGAGAATTGGATTTGTGACAGACAGTGATGTCAGTTATGTAGTCCACCACATAGAGGAGTTATGAGGAGCTAGCCAACAAGATTGTGTAAATATTAAAATCCTGCGGTTATTGCTTGTGTATGAATCCTGTCAATGGAAGAGTTGGGCCCCTTAGTCAAAGCAAGTACACAAAACCTCGCAGTCCAGTCACTGTATCACTGCTATCTGACCAGTGCAGTACAACGCAGGTACACTGTATACTACTACAGTTGAACTTTCTACCATGTGTGTTACGCAGTAGTCTGGCAATGGATCCCCTACAAGCCATGCCTAATCTGAAGAAGGTCAGCTTTCTAGCCAGGGTCAGGGGGTGCTTCATCATCATTATCAGCAGCAGCAGCAGCAGCAGCACCAAACCCAGAGCAGCATATAGGCATACAAAGGAGATGGACACCTTTTTGACCTTGAGCTCCACTGAAATACTCACTTTAAGCCTTATCTGCAATGAGGTCCGGATCCAGTGCTGGGCTCCAATGCCAGGTGAGAACCTGAGGTGCTCACAGTCACTAGCTGACCTTTTCCCTATGCCATCCATGACAGGGAGCACCAGATGTCAGACTACACATGATCTTGCAGCATGCCTGGCTGGAGTCTACCTGCAGCAGGTGCCGCAGCTACTGGATCCTCAATACCACCAAGACCAGTAGTATGAAGAGGAGGTTGGGGAGGAAGAGGAGGAGGTAGAAGAGGCAGAAGGCCCTGTTTCCAAGCCATGTGTACCACTCCTGTCAGAGGCCTTAAACTGGGACAATGCCATATGGGGACCCCTTCCCACTTTAAGAAACTATCTGACAAAGCATGCATCACCCCATTCTGTGTCTTTTATTGAGGATATTCAGCTTGTAGATGCCATTGCCTGGGACTAGTTGCATAGGCCTAAGTCCTATTACTTCTACAACCAGTGTACCTGAGGCAAGGTGGTGGCATTCTTGCAGAATAAGGGGTTTGATTTAATTGAGGGACAAGGTACTGGGCATCATTGCTATGTAACTGGTCCATCTTCTTGAGGGACAATCTTCCCCAAAGACTACTCATCATCTTTGTTGGGGAGGAGGTAACTTTCATTAAGGAGTGGAGCAACAAGGGGTGGTTCACGGTTGGCATAAGTCAGGCTGGCACCGCCAACGACTTTACAAAGTGGCTGGTGGAAGCCTACCTGGAAAGAATGTGGTGTCAGGTACAGCCTAGGTCTCTCTTGGTTGGCCAGCCATCTGAACACAAACCCAGAGGGTCTGTTGGTGCTCCCCAAGCTGATCCTATCTGTCATAGAGGGCGTAGTCATCCCCTAGTTACTTCATCATCTTCTCCAGTGGTGGCCATGATGGAATGTGCTGGGGCTGGTAGTGACGGAGGATGCCCCTACAGGAATAGCCCCTGTGACTCCCCCAAGATCATCTGTCAGTTAAGTACCAAGAAAAAACGCTACAACTATCCAGGGCATGGATGAAAATGATGTCAACCGAGTCAAGTGGACCTTCCTAAAGGTATGTTGATGTGTTGTGACACATCCCTTAGTTTGCATTTTGTCCAGAAAAGGACTTTTTTGAGTTGTGTTTCAGTTCTTCTTTGACCAAGGCCTGATTTTTTTAAGTTGTATTTCGCCTTTCCACAATTTGCTCCATTTGTGCTTCCTTCTGGTGAATAAGTGGCTATGCATGCATCCTTTGGGCCACAACTCAAGCCCTTTAAGGAAGTTCTCAAGGGCTGAAAAGAGTGCATGTTTTAAGGATTTCCTTAGCATTGTAAAAGGTACTGGAATCATCACCTCTGCAGGTGAGGAAATTAGCACCTGTGCAATGCTAAGGAAATCTTGCACTGTTTTCAGACCTTGAGGACTGTAATTGGCCACCCCTGCCCTAAAAGTCTCTGTGGAAGTAGCCAGGGGCAAGACAGATCACCACAACTGCGTCTCCCCCTGGACTCTCTTAGGTCCTGTGCCAATGGTGGATTACTTGATGCTTTTTCAGGCAGATTTTGAGAATCTGCATGAAAATCTACATGTCTATCCTGAGGCCAGCAAAGTCTAGGACAGGTCAGAAGTGCTGTGCCCACATTGCTTTTTTTTCTTTGCACATGTGGCTCAAATTTATTTTTTTCTGCCCCCATATCTGCAACAAATCTGCAAGAAAAAAAAAACTGATTGGCAAAGCACTTCTGACCTCATACACTTTGCTGGGCTCAGGATAGACATGCAGATTCTCAAAGTCTGCTTAAAAAGAAGCATTAAACAATATACAGTGTGCACAGTGGGATTCCCTGCTGTGTGATACTCGCTGTGTAACCTGAGACAACCTCGGAGAAGCCATAAGGGCGTGTGATGACCATTAGTGGGCCTACAAGCATGGTGAGTGTGACAGCGGCACTGAAGCTTGCTAAGTAATAGTGCAGGAAGATAATGTCTGCGCCAAAACAGCAGGGCTTTACTGTAAAATGGGTTGATATGTGTTTGGCATCTTTTAAGTCTTTTTTAAGGTGTCTTCTAGGCCCTTGATTTTGCCTTCCATTAATTTGAATGGGGTTCGGATGTTTGATAAACTGTTCGGTGAACATTGCACATTCAGGGAAACGAACTGAATTTGAACTTCCAAAGGTTTGCTCATCACCAGATCTCACTTATCCTTTTTTAGACTTTGAACCCTTCTGGGAAGGGTCCTCTCTTCTCACCTACTGTACCTTACCCATCTTTCACAGACTGTGAACCCTCGCTGGAAGGGTCCTCTCTCTTCACCTACTCTATCCTCACTTATCCTTTGCAAACTGTGAGCCCCCATGGGCAGAGTCCTCAGGCCTCCCACACTTTCTACACTCACCTACTGTATCTTCACCCATCCCCACTTGGAGACTGTGAGCCCTCGTGGGCAGGGTCCTCTCCCCTCACCTACTGTATCCTCACCCATCCCTTGTAGACTGGGGCAGGGTCCTCTCTCCTCACCTACTGTATCCTCACCCATCCCTTGTAGACTGTGAGCTCTCGTGGGCAGGGTCCTCTCTCCTAACCTACTGTATCCTCACCCATCCCTTGGAGACTGTGAGCCCTCGTGGGCAGGGTCCTCTCTCACCTACTGTATCCTCACCCATCCCTTGGAGACTGTGATCCCTCGTGGGCAGGGTCCTCTCTCCTCACCTACTGTATCCTCACCCATCCCTTGTAGACTGTGAGCCCTCGGGGGCAGGGTCCTCTCTCCTCCACCTACTGTATCCTCACCCATCCCTTGTAGCCTGTGAGCCCTCGTGGGCAGGGTCTTCTCTCCTCCTCCGCTGTATCCTCACCCATCACTTGGAGACTGTGAGCCCTCGTGAGCAGGGTCATCTCTCCTCCTGTACCTGTCTGTGTAATGTATGATTCATGATCATTGAACTTGTTTTTCAATAATAATATTAATAATAATAATGATTTTTTTTTCTAGATGTGTAAGAAAAGATTTCTAGAGCAGAAAATGCTAAATGAAACCATACTTTCAGAACTTATTTTAGTCGGATTTCCAGGAATAAGAGAAGACATGCAAATCCTTGTGTCTACGCTGATATTTCTGGTTTACATGGTCTCTCTGACCACCAATGGCACTGTTATCTGCTTGGTCACCTTCAATCGGTATCTACATCAACCCATGTATCTGGTAATAGCAAACCTCGCTGCCTCTGATTTATTATTTGATACGGTTACATTGCCAAAACTCATTGCCAGATATTGGTTTGGATCTTCATCTATTCACTTCAAAGCTTGCGTCTTCCAATTGTTCTGGGTCCACTATCTTGGGAGTGTGGATTCTTACCTGCTGATGTTGATGGCTGTGGATCGATACGTTGCTATTTCTCAGCCTCTGAGATACACATTGATTGTTACCAATAAGAAAATTATTATTAGTTGTGCAGTTATCTGGATTTTTGTAGCCACATCTACAAATGCTACTCACACTATACAAGTTTCAGAAATCATTTTGTGCAAACCGTCTTCCAAGATCAACACTTTGTTTTGCACCCATGCTGCCCTCGCAGCATTGGCATGTTCAGACACAACCTTCTTGAGGAGAGTGGTCTTTGTGCTTGCCATGGTGGTGCTTCTGGTACCTTTAGGGCTGATTTTGATTTCCTACATCTTGATCATAGCTGAGATTTCGACATCTTCTCGCTCTGAAAATTGGCGGAAAGCCTTCTACACGTGTACGACCCACCTGCTGGTGGTGGCCTTGTATTATGTACCTCGATCCTTTGTCTACATTGTTTCTAACATTACTTTCATAACACTAACACCAGAGATCAATGCCCTTCTCCTTTTCCTGTACTCTGTTGTCCCACATTTGGCCAATCCTGTTATATATTTCCTTAGAACAAAGGAAATCAGACAGACGTTGGCCAAACTTCTTCAGAAAATCAAGCGAGGAGTTGGTCATGGGTAACTATATTAACTTGCAGGTTAAGTAAGGTCCATGTATACTTTGTAGCATCCAAAATCCTCTGACAACATTCTTGTAAGATCCATGTACTATAGACCATCATGTACACTTATGATCATAGTATATACATTACTATGTATCATGTCCCTTGCAGAAAGGGTTGAACTCCGTTATCTGCTTGAACATGAAAACTACAGGTGTAAAATCAGGAGTAGGGATGAGCGAGTATACTCGCTACTATTCGGTATTCGCCGAATAGTAGCGGTATTCGGGCTGCTCGCTTCTCTCCGAGTACTTATGAGTACTCGGGAGTAGCGAGTAGTCCTAATACTTTCACAGTATATCTATAGATGCACTGCGAAAGTAGCCTAACAGTTAATAAAAGTTGTTAAAAAATAATAAACTTACATACTCACCTTCCGACGCCTGCATCGGGACTGCCAGAGAAGCCATCCGATTGCTGGAAAAGGACCTGTCACTACTAGCCAATCAGAAGGCCGGTAGCGATCTGGCCAATCAGATGGCGCCACATCACAACCACGAGATCGCTAGCGGCTACCTGATTGGCCAATTTGCAAGGTCCTAGATGTACTATCAGGACCTTGCAAACTGGCCAATCAGGTGGCCGCTAGCGATGATGTAGTTGTGGCGTGACGCCATCTGATTGGCCAGATCGCTACCGGCCATCTGATTGGCTGGTAGTGATAGATCCTTTTCCAGCAATCGGATGGCTTCTCTGGCGGTCCCGGTGCAGGCGTCGGAATGTGAGTATGTAAGTTTATTATTTTTTAACAACTTTTATTTACTTTTAGGCTACTTTCACGAAAGTATTCGTACTCGCTATACTCGCAACGAGTAGCGAGTACCGCTGCCTACTCGTTGTGAGTATAGCGAGCACGAAGAATGCGGTACTCGCTCATCCCTAATCAGGAGAAGTATTTATATAGGGAACGATTTCTTGACTGTAATCTCAAATATTATAGGTACAAATAGATACAATAGTCAGGGCTATGTTTAACTATATAGAGCAGAATGATCAATAGATATTTATATTCATATTTTAAAATTGAGTGTCGATATATGAAAATGTTATTGGAAATACAACTGTATCTAATAGAGATGAACCATTGCATCAGGAGTCTGGTCTATAATCTAGGTCAGCGGCACATGGCTACTAGTGGAAAGGCCCACAAAACTGTTACCTTCCATTGTTTCCGGCATGGAATTTAATCTGTCAGGGTCAGTGTTACGTCATCTGTGCACATAGATGTCATCTTGGCCAGGCCTGGCTTCACTGGAGCCATGCCAAGGACACCGGAGAGATTAACGAGCCTATCGTCTAGCCACTTGGGACCACTGACCCAGAGTCCTGGGAATCAAGACGCTTATCTCTAATATCTGTAGCTGTGTCCAGGTCAGTTATTTGAAATTAAATGAATCATTAAAGAGATTAAATTAAAAAAACTAACATCGACATGTACAAAAGAAGGGATATCTGACCTACTCCTACAGCAACTATTTTGTCAGCTCTCACCATATTTCCCTCACTCCAAGGAGAGAGTCCCCTCTTTTGCTTGAGGCTTAATTAATCTCCTGGGTCTGTTAATTATCCTGAGGATACTAATTTCCTGGCCAATTGTTACCACACAATAAAGGCTGCCTAACAATTATACAAAATGAAGACCCCCTCCCTATGAATCTGCAGAGAACTCGTTTCCCTTTGCCTGGGGACTTCAAAGGAAGCTTCACACACAGCACAGACACACAAGAGAGAGGAGTCTTAATATTTCACGCTATATCACTCCCCAAAATATAACAATTATGAATATGGCACCAGGAGAAGTAGAGGATCATAAAACATATTTCTGCATAATTATATGACCTTCCTAACTACCCCAAAATTAATATTGGCCAATGAGATGACCGTACACTGGCCGTGTGTCCTACCATCGGAAAGCTTAAATCATAATAAAAAATATGAGAGCATTATCTTCCACACATGATGCTCCAAGGCAAAGTTATGACCCATAGTAACTCATGAATATTTCATATCAGAACCAAGTGGGTGTGAACTGCAGGACAACCCCTGGGCAGGAGAGGGACCATCATTCTTACAAAATAAGAATGCCCAAACTCGGCTGTATTGTTGTATTACTTTGAGGAGGACACCCCTATTACATCACATGGTAAAGTATACCCAAGAGAACCCCATGGCTCCACACTGCCTTCTTGTGGCCACCACTAGCATCAAGGAACCAGTAACTGATCATAGTTGTCTGCAAATCTGTGGGTATTTCCATTTATTTTTTAGATGCATAATTGATTGTAAAAGTTGAAATATATTCATAATACCGGTAAATAGTAATATTTAGTGTGCCCTTATGGCGATTATATCTATAAAATTTAATCTTGGGTTGCTCTTTTATCTCGATCACAAACTCCCACGTCCGTGTGCTCATCTAATGTTATACGCTAACTGGTTTAGTTACTGACCCACTTATAAGCCTGTTCACGGACCATTCACGGACTGTTCTAATGCATCCTCAAGTTTGTCAGCAATGATTGTGCCCCATTTCTTTTATATGATTTTATGACTCCTGGAAAATGTTTTATGTCCAGTCTATAACTATTTAAGTGGTGGGATTGTTTTAGAAGCCCGCTCTGTGACTCAGAATAATATACCTCTCATTACTATAATATTACATCCTCTACATACATGCATTGCCGGATGCTGCAATATAACAGCTATTTTTTAGAGTTGCATAAAAATTCCTTTAAAAAATAGAATTACATTAAAATGCCAAAAATACAATAAATTACAAAGGATTGTTGTCAAGAGAAAAATTCCTTAATTTAAGTTTTAGCTAAAAATCTATTGAATTGCTTTATAATAAATAGTATACAACTAAAAACTGAAGCTAATAAAATATCTAAGATATATTAGATCTTACATCTTCTTTCATTATTAGTATAAAATGTGACATTAAGTTAAAAATATAAGGTTTGGGTGGATTAATTATTTTCTCCCTTTTGCTATTTCTCTGGAAGCTTTAGTAGATAACACTTACCGTATATACTCGTGTATAAGCTGACCCGTGTATAAGCCGACCCCCCTACTTTTGCCCCAAAAATCTGGAAAAACCTATTGACTCGTGTATAAGCCGAGGTGGACCCCAGCACAGGTATACAGCCCCCAGCAGTGTGGTATACAGGCCCCCCCCAGTGGTATACAGGCCTCCCCAGTGGTAGTATACAGCAGCCCCAGTGGTAGTATATAGCATCCCCAGCAGCCCCAGTGGTAGTATATAGCATCCCCAGCAGCCCCAGTGGTAGTATATAGCATCCCCAGCAGCCCCAGTGGTAGTATATAGCATCCCCAGCAGCCCCAGTGGTAGTATATAGCAGCCCCAGCAGCCCCAGTGGTAGTATATAGCAGCCCCAGCAGCCCCAGTGGTAGTATACAGCAGCCCCAGTGGTAGTATACAGCAGCCCCAGTGGTAGTATATAGCATCCCCAGCAGCCCCAGTGGTAGTATATAGCATCCCCAGCAGCCCCAGTGGTAGTATATAGCATCCCCAGCAGCCCCAGTGGTAGTATATAGCATCCCCAGCAGCCCCAGTGGTACTATATAGCATCCCCAGTGGTAGTATATAGCATCCCCAGCAGCCCCAGTGGTAGTATATAGCATCCCCAGCAGCCCCAGTGGTAGTATATAGCATCCCCAGCAGCCCCAGTGGTAGTATATAGCAGCCCCAGCAGCCCCAGTGGTAGTATACAGCAGCCCCAGTGGTAGTATACAGCAGCCCCAGTGGTAGTATATAGCATCCCCAGCAGCCCCAGTGGTACTATATAGCATCCCCAGCAGCCCCAGTGGTAGTATATAGCATCCCCAGCAGCCCCAGTGGTAGTATATAGCATCCCCAGCAGCCCCAGTGGTACTATATAGCATCCCCAGTGGTAGTATATAGCATCCCCAGCAGCCCCAGTGGTAGTATATAGCATCCCCAGCAGCCCCAGTGGTAGTATATAGCAGCCCCAGCAGCCCCAGTGGTAGTATACAGCAGCCCCAGTGGTAGTATACAGCAGCCCCAGTGGTAGTATATAGCATCCCCAGCAGCCCCAGTGGTACTATATAGCATCCCCAGTGGTAGTATATAGCAGCCCCAGCAGCCCCAGTGGTAGTATACAGCAGCCCCAGTGGTAGTATACAGCAGCCCCAGTGGTAGTATATAGCATCCCCAGCAGCCCCAGTGGTACTATATAGCATCCCCAGTGGTAGTATATAGCATCCCCAGCAGCCCCAGTGGTAGTATATAGCATCCCCAGCAGCCCCAGTGGTAGTATATAGCAGCCCCAGCAGCCCCAGTGGTAGTATACAGCAGCCCCAGTGGTAGTATACAGCAGCCCCAGTGGTAGTATATAGCATCCCCAGCAGCCCCAGTGGTAGTATATAGGAGCCCCAGCAGCCCCAGTGGTAGTATACAGGAGCCCTAGTGGTAGTATACAGGAGCCCAAGGAGCCCCAGTGGTAGTATACATCAGCCCCAGATGTATATACAGCCCCAGTGGTAGTATACATCAGCCCCAGAGGTATATGCAGCCCCAGTGGTAGTATACAGCCCCAGTGGTACTATCCAGCAGCCCCAGAGGTATATACAGCCCCAGTATTAATAAACAGCCCCCCCCCTCCTTATCATGGCCCCCCAGGCTGCGGCAGCTGTCAAAATAACAAACAGTTTATACATCACCTTCCGACGCAGCTTCTCCGCTTCTCCGGTCCTCCGCTCGCCGGCTGCTTCTTCTTTCTTGTTGTGCCGACTTCTGTGACCGCGCGCGCAGGAAATGACGTCATCTCCTGCGCCCGGTCACATGACACCGGCACAAGAAGAAAGAAGAAGCCGGCGAGCGGAGGACCGGAGAAGCGGAGAAGCTGCGTCGGAAGGTGATGTATAAACTGTTTGTTATTTTGACAGCTGCCGCAGCCTGGGGGGCCATGATAAGGAGGGGGGGCTGTTTATTAATACTGGGGGACCCATATTAAGGAGGGGGCTGTGCAGTGCAATATGCACGGCATCCCCCCGCCGTTGATGGACGGGGGGATGCCGTGCATATTCATTGCACTAATGAGGCGGCCCCACGTGACCGCCTGCGGTCACCGCGGCCCCCTCCTGCCTCCTCCAGCTCCCGGTCACAGCCCCCCCCCACAGCATTACC
Source organism: Allobates femoralis (assembly GCA_033576535.1). Classification (NCBI taxonomy): domain Eukaryota; kingdom Metazoa; phylum Chordata; class Amphibia; order Anura; family Aromobatidae; genus Allobates; species Allobates femoralis. The sequence continues at coordinate 742,893,925 of JARQOC010000002.1, read as the reverse complement.
GTATAGACCCGTGTATAAGCCGAGGGGGGGACTTTTCAGCCCAATTTGTGGGCTGAAAAACTCGGCTTATACACGAGTATATACGGTAAATTACTTTTCCGAATAGGAATTTGCAGCTCCATTTCATTGTGTTTCCAGCACAATATTTAAATGAGGACACACAGAAATCATTTTATTTTATGGTAAATCATAAATTAGGTCCAAAAGAAAATACAAACAAGAGCATAACTCTGAAAAATGTGCTTAGAGTTTTTAATATGCTATTTACAATACAAATATACCTATGTAGGAAATGTTGTACTTTACATTTTATTTCAGTGAATAATAAAAGGAAGTCGATATAAAAAATACTCTTTAAGTTTATTATTAGCAATAAACTTTTTAACATTATTGTATACTCACGCTTCGGAGAAAAAAAATTGTTATTATGTATGTAAATAAAATATCAATGCTATATACCAAGTGATTGAACAAACTATGTAAAACTCTTTGTTTGGAAACCATTCTCCTGGGTATCTGAAGATCTGTGGGTACTGTTACATGTTACTTGCAATTTACTGGTTGCAGTGAAATCATGGACACATTGTTCTATTTTGTTGCCGTGTACAAATGGAAAAATGTGTCCATGATTTCACTGCAACCGGCAAATTGCAAGTGAAATTGCATGCAATGTTGCGACATTTAATGGTACCCTATCAGTTTTTTTGTACTTTCAATCATCATGGACACCTTGGTGGCTTAAAGGTTAGCTCTGTGTGTTCAGGAGGAATCTGACCATTGACAGCATTTGCGCGGGTATTTTTTATTTTGCTCCCTGTTTTCCAGTTTCCTTCCATTGTCCAGTGACTAGGGATGAACGAGTACCGAAATATTCAAAATCGCTACACTTCTAATGAGGCTTTACCTTCCTATTCCTCCTCCTGCCACACCACCTCCATGTCATTCGGTTGCCTTCAGTTCAAGTTTTCAGAGGGCTTGCAGGTGTCAGGAAACCTGAGTTTGGTGAGCGCCCAGAGGGGACCCTGGAACATACATTTGGGAGAGATTGCTCTTACTAATACATTTGGGTGGTCTCTCCCTCAATGAGAATCAGATAGTGGAATTCATATTCCATAGCAGTTTACAATGCGCCTATTGTGGTGTTGGGCTTTACCCTCCTCCTCCTGCCACACCACCTCCATGTCACCCTGCGGCCCTCAATTCAAGTTTTCAGGGCATGCAGGTGTAAGGAACCCTGAGTTTGGTGAGGGCCCAGAGGGGGCCCTGGAACATATGTTTGGGAGAGATTGCTCTTACTAATACATTTGGCCGGTCCCTCCCTCAATGAGAATCAGATAGTGGAATAAATATTCTATAGCAGTTTACAATGCACCCATTGTGGCATTGGGCTTCACACTCCTCCTCCTGGCACACCATTTTCAAGTAATTCTGAGGCCCTCAAATTCAAGTTTCCAGAGTGCTTGCATATGTCAGGAAACCTGAGTTTGCCCTGTAACATATGTTTGGAAGTGCCTTCCTCTATAAATTTGGAAGGACCCTCTTCTTTACATTTGAGAGTGCCCTCACTTATTAATATTGTAGGGCCCTCACCCATCTCATTTAAAAGCAGAGACTACAAAGAAGAAGTGAAAGCGACATAGAGTACTAGAAGGTAGCAGTAACTGTGGCCTGTAGTCCTCAGGTTTGGCTTAAGTCTGTGAACCAAAAAAATAAAGCTGTGCTACTCAACTGGATGATGAACTCAAATATAACACTTGTGATGAGCCCAGGGCAAGGAGTACTCGGATACCGGGCCTGGGTTTGATGGTTTTAAACTGGGGGAGTCACAGGTGGTCGGGTTCCCGGTTCCGTGCCCTGGCTGTCATTTGTTAGATGGTGGAGAGTGAATATTTACAGGGGTACGTGACGCCACCTGTGGATCCCGGTAATTTGGATGCCGGTGCTGCAGGCCGACCGCTGAGGTGGTGATGGGTGCAGCTCAGTGTGGTCCAGCTCCCCACAGGAGGAGCTTTTACCTCAGGGCAGCAGTGATGGAGGATAATGAGGTAAGTGAGGGGAGTAGTGGTTGTTCTTACCCTTCAGGTGAGATGCTGCTGATGGTGATGAAGCCATCTGGGAATCAGCAAGAAGAATCACAGAGACCAGTTCAACTCTAACTCCACTTTACTGGGTACCGGCAGATGTTAAAATGAAGTCTCTTTTAACGGGTGTTTGTTGCCGGTTCAGGGTCCCCCTTATGGAGTCTCCAGATGTTCCTTCTCAAGTCTATTGGGGTTTAATCTGCTCTTTTCTGTCTTTCACCACCCTTGCAGAGCTCTCCTGCCAGTTCCCTGATCTCCCACAGTGGAGCACAGGTTTCCTTTACCACTACGGACAGGAGAGGTAAATGTCAGGATCTCCCATCACCGGAATCCGGGCCGATGCTCCTGTGATCTTGGATCTATCTTGGCACTGAGGGGCGAAGTGCCTTTGTGGTGCTAACGGCTACCCGGTAATTATGGGCCCGCAGCTCGTCGGTTTGCGGCCAGAGGTGAACTACTGACCGCCTCGGCTTCCCGTGTTGCCGGTGCTTCCCTGGACAATACCAGCTGACTCCAACCGGTTTTGGTCCGTCCCCTTCAGTCGTGGGCCCCCTTTTAGAGATGGGGATCCCTCCTGTCAGCGGTGCTGTCAGGCGCATCCTCCCTGAGTGCCTTCCCAGCACTGTCTGAGGTAACTGTCACTCAACTACTTCTTCACTAACCTAAGTACCACCCCCTTTCTGGACCTACTGACTAATCAGTTCCTCTATACTAAGGTGGCCTAGTCCTGTGTGTGTATGTGTAACTTGAGACTCCACAGGTTAAACCCTAAACCGACAACTTACAGAGATACCACATATATTTATCAGGTGTAATACCTCTCTGTGGCGCCTAGCTAGACTGGCGCCACACACCCCCTTGGTGAAATACACCCGTCCGCGCGGTGTTAAAACCAAACCGGGTGTAAGTTGACATTTTTATTAACAGGTTAACCGGGTAACTTTAAAATAACATAAGAATGCTTTGAATAATCTTCTTTTTTGCAGGAGGCACTGTGCTTTAAAACTTTGCAAACTATAATAACATTTTTGTCAACATCGGCCAAACGGGGACTGGGTAATGAGTCTCTGATTATTGTTCATCAGGTTTAGGAAAACATCTGCATACATTTATGTCCATGTACTGCAAGAAAACATCAACAGGTCAGTGCAAGAAAACACATTTAAAGAAACAGCTTGCATTTTTGGCAATGCAATACCGGATCAGACTTTTCTCTTGTCAACTTTGCTGACCCGGATTGTGAACCACCCGCGGGGACCTGCGTAGTGTTCATAAGTTATTACATCCCCACGATACAGGTCCCGGGCCGGGTGGCCCTGGGGAACTGCAGATAGAGACACTCTCATCTTTCCAGCCGCAGCAAACAACGCTGGTACCGCAACCCTCCAATGCTCGCGGGGCCCGGCCCCCTCCATTCCACCGACAGCTGCATCCTCCTCCAGATTCGCATCTTCATCCCCGACACTGACCTGGCTGCTCATGTTTGCAATCGGCTCTTCCTCTGTCAGCTCAGGCTCCTCCGGGAACTGGATGAGGTCCTCTGCCTCAGTGGTATCCTCCTCTCCGGGCTCCACAGATAGTATGGCAACGGGTTCCACGGTCTCAGCAATGGGGACTGTCATTGCCTCACAGCCGCCCACAGGTAACGGGTCCGGAGCCTGACCAGGTGTCTCATTTTGGCTTCCGGCCGCATCCTGCTGTTTTTAAAGTCCCGAACTGGTGTGGGTTGGTGCTCGACCCGCCCCCTTGGTTGTTTGATAGCAAGGGGGGGCGGGAGACACTTTGGCGCCTCTTGAATGGCCCATGTATGCTGAGGGACCGAGGCACGCCCCTGGACCAGCATATAGTTCTTTTTCTTTTTGGAGCACGGCTTTCCTTTTCCGGTACGGACGGGAGAGGTAAATGTCAGGACCTCTTGCCACCGGAATCTGGGCCGATGCTCCTGTGATCTTGGATCTATCTTGGCACTGAGGGGCCACGTACCTTTGTGGCACTAATGGCTACCCGGTAATTATGGGCCCGCAGCTTGTCGGTTTGCGGCCAGAGGTGAATTACTGACCGCCTCGGCTTCCCATGTTGCCGGTGCTTCCCCGGACGATACCAGCTGGTTCCAACCGGTTCTGGTCTGTCCCCTTCAGTCCTGGGCCCCCTTTTAGAAATGGGGATCCCTCCTGTCAGCAGTGCTCTCAGGCGAATCCTCCCTGAGTGCCTTCCCAGCACTGTCTGAGGTAACTGTCACTCAACTACTTCTTCACTAACCTAAGTACCACCCCCTTTCTGGACCTACTGACTAATCAGTTCCTCTATACTAAGGTGGCCTAGTCCTGTGTGTGTATGTGTAACTTGAGACTCCACAGGTTAAACCCTAAACCGACAACTTACAGAGATACCACATATATTTATCAGGTGTAATACCTCTCTGTGGCGCCTAGCTAGACTGGCGCCACACACCCCCTTGGTGAAATACACCCGTCCGCGGGTGTTAAAACCAAACCGGGTGTAAGTTGACATTTTTATTAACAGGTTAACCGGGTAACTTTAAAATAACATAAGAATGCTTTGAATAATCTTCTTTTTTGCAGGAGGCACTGTGCTTTAAACGTTGCAAACTATAATAACATTTTTGTCAACATCGGCCAAACGGGGACTGGGTAATGAGTCTCTGATTATTGTTCATCAGGTTTAGGAAAACATCTGCATACATTTATGTCCATGTACTGCAAGAAAACATCAACAGGTCAGTGCAAGAAAACACATTTAAAGAAACAGCTTGCATTTTTGGCAATGCAATACCGGATCAGACTTTTCTCTTGTCAACTTTGCTGACCCGGATTGTGAACCACCCGCGGGGACCTGCGTAGTGTTCATAAGTTATTACATCCCCACGATACAGGTCCCGGGCCGGGTGGCCCTGGGGAACTGCAGATAGAGACACTCTCATCTTTCCAGCCGCAGCAAACAACGCTGGTACTGCAACCCTCCAATGCTCGCGGGGCCCGGCCCCCTCCATTCCACCGACAGCTGCATCCTCCTCCAGATTCGCATCTTCATCCCCGACACTGACCTGGCTGCTCATGTTTGCAATCGGCTCTTCCTCTGTCAGCTCAGGCTCCTCCGGGAACTGGATGAGGTCCTCTGCCTCAGTGGTATCCTCCTCTCCGGGCTCCACAGATAGTATGGCAACGGGTTCCACGGTCTCAGCAATGGGGACTGTCATTGCCTCACAGCCGCCCACAGGTAACGGGTCCGGAGCCTGACCAGGTGTCTCATTTTGGCTTCCGGCCGCATCCTGCTGTTTTTAAAGTCCCGAACTGGTGTGGGTTGGTGCTCGACCCGCCCCCTTGGTTGTTTGATAGCAAGGGGGGGCGGGGAGACACTTTGGCGCCTCTTGAATGGCCCATGTATGCTGAGGGACCGAGGCACGCCCCTGGACCAGCATATAGTTCTTTTTCTTTTTGGAGCACGGCTTTCCTTTTCCGGTACGGACGGGAGAGGTAAATGTCAGGACCTCCTGCCACCGGAATCTGGGCCGATGCTCCTGTGATCTTGGATCTATCTTGGCACTGAGGGGCCACGTACCTTTGTGGCACTAATGGCTACCCGGTAATTATGGGCCCGCAGCTTGTCGGTTTGCGGCCAGAGGTGAATTACTGACCGCCTCAGCTTCCCATGTTGCCGGTGCTTCCCCGGACGATACCAGCTGGCTCCAACCGGTTCTGGTCTGTCCCCTTCAGTCCTGGGCCCCCTTTTAGAAATGGGGATCCCTCCTGTCAGCAGTGCTCTCAGGCGAATCCTCCCTGAGTGCCTTCCCAGCACTGTCTGAGGTAACTGTCACTCAACTACTTCTTCACTAACCTAAGTACCACCCCCTTTCTGGACCTACTGACTAATCAGTTCCTCTATACTAAGGTGGCCTAGTCCTGTGTGTGTATGTGTAACTTGAGACTCCACAGGTTAAACCCTAAACCGACAACTTACAGAGATACCACATATATTTATCAGGTGTAATACCTCTCTGTGGCGCCTAGCTAGACTGGCGCCACACACCCCCTTGGTGAAATACACCCGTCCGCGGGTGTTAAAACCAAACCGGGTGTAAGTTGACATTTTTATTAACAGGTTAACCGGGTAACTTTAAAATAACATAAGAATGCTTTGAATAATCTTCTTTTTTGCAGGAGGCACTGTGCTTTAAACGTTGCAAACTATAATAACATTTTTGTCAACATCGGCCAAACGGGGACTGGGTAATGAGTCTCTGATTATTGTTCATCAGGTTTAGGAAAACATCTGCATACATTTATGTCCATGTACTGCAAGAAAACATCAACAGGTCAGTGCAAGAAAACACATTTAAAGAAACAGCTTGCATTTTTGGCAATGCAATACCGGATCAGACTTTTCTCTTGTCAACTTTGCTGACCCGGATTGGGAACCACCCGCGGGGACCTGCGTAGTGTTCATAAGTTATTACATCCCCACGATACAGGTCCCGGGCCGGGTGGCCCTGGGGAACTGCAGATAGAGCCACTCTCATCTCTCCAGCCGCAGCAAACAACGCTGGTACCGCAACCCTCCAATGCTCGCGGGGCCCGCCCTCCTCGATACCACCAACGGCTCCTTCCTCCTCCAGATTCACTTTTTCCTCCCTGACACTGACCTGGCCGCTCATGTTTGCAATCGGCTCCTCCTCTGTCAGCTCAGGCTCCCCAGGGAACTGGATGAGGTCCTCTGGAGTGGTATCCTCCTCTCCGGGCTCCATAGATAGTATGGCAACGGGTTCCAGAGTCTCAGCAACGGGAACTGTCATTGCCTCACAGCCGCCCACAGGTAACGGGTCCGGAGCCTGACCAGGTGTCTCGCTTTGGCTTCCAGCCGCATCCTGCTCAGTTTGTATAGTCCTGAACGGGTGTGGGTTGGTGCTCGACCTGCCCCCTTGGCTGTTTGATATCAAGGGGGGGCGGGGAGACACTTTGGTGCCTCTTGAATGGCCCGTGTATGCTGAGGGACCAAGGCACGCCCCTGGACCAGCATATAGTTCTTTTTCTTTTTGGAGCACAAGTTTTATTTACTGGTACGGACGGGAGAGGTAAATGTCAGGACCTTCTGCCACCGGAATCCGGGCCGATGCTCCTGTGATCTTGGATCTATCTTGGCACTGAGGGGCCACGTACCTTTGTGGCGCTAACGGCTACCCGGTAATTATGGGCCCGCAGCTTGTCGGTTTGCAGCCAGAGGTGAACTACTGATCGCCTCGGCTTCCCATGTTGCCGATGCTTCCCCGGACGATACCAGCTGACTCCAACCGGTTCTGGTCCGTCCCCTTCTGTCCTGGGCCCCATCTTAGAGATCAGGATCCCTCCTGTCAGCGGAGCTGTCAGGCGCGTCCTCCCTGACTGCCTTCCCAGCACTGTCTGAGGTAACTGTCGCTCAACTACTTCTTCACTAACGTAAGCTCCACCCCCTTTCTGGACCTACTGAATAATCAGTCCCTCTATACTAAGGTGGCCTAGTCCTGTGTGTGTGTGTGTAACTTGAGACTCCACAGGTTAAACCCTAAACCGACAACTTACAGAGATACCACATATATTTATCAGGTGTAATACCTCTCTGTGGCGCCTAGCCAGAGGGGCGCCACACTTGTGCAAGTAAATGGACAAAGGACATATAGTGGTCCCCTCCAGGATGGGTGGGAGAAGCTCCTGCTCATGGCTTTGAAATTTGTATTGCCAATATTCCCCAGATTAAATAGGAAGACAAGAACTCTTGATACTCTAGTACTTGGTCCAGTGCAGAATTTTCATTGGATTTCAAAAAGTTGGGGCTGTGTCATAGATGCAGGAAGACACGATGACAAGGGCCTCCCAAAACAACCATTATCTACGTAGGACTACTGTAGTAGTTGTGGCCCTCAATTCAAGTTTTCAGAGGGCCATGAGTTCATCATCAACAGTCAGTGTTAATTGCTATTGAACGTGTATCTCCTATCTCAGTTACAATGTAGGACAACCCAAGGATATTTTTCTGCCAGATAGGGTGACTGACAATAGATTTCTATTGAATATATATCCCCTATCTCAGTCACAATGTGGGACAACCCAGGGATATTTTTCTGCCAGCTATGGTGACAGATAATAGATTTCTATTGAATATGCATCCCCTATCTCAGTCAGAATGTGGAACAACCCGTGACAAGGGCCTCCAATGATAGATATTAGTTTGGTAGGACTACTGTCATGTACTGGTTTGTCCACTACACAATATGCATTGTGTTTTCAAAAATTAGCCCTATGGGCTGTGTCATGTTTGACGCAGGGAGACACTATCACAAGGGCCTCCAATGAAAAATAGGCTGGAGTAGGAGTACTGTCCTAGGTTGTCCACTGCACCATATGAATTGTGTTTACAAAAATTAGCCCTTGGGGCTATATCATGTATGATGCAGGGAGACACCATCACTAGGGCATCCAATGACAAGCAGAAGTTAGGCTGCAGTCAGTTTAATGTCCTGGTTTGTCCACTGAAAAATTTGCATACCGTTTAAAAAAATGAGCCCTATGGGCTGTGTCATGGTTGACGCAGGGAGACATCATCACAAGAGCATCCAATGATAAATAGAAGTTAGGCTAGAGTATGACTACTATCCTGATATGTCCACTACACAATAAGCAATGTGTGTACAAAAATTAGCCCCATGGGCTGTGCCATGGTTGGCACAGGGAGACACCATCACAAGGGCATCCAATGAAAAATAGAAGTTCGGCTGGTGTAGTGCTACTGTCCTAATTGTCCATTACATGATGTGCATTGTATTTACAAAAATTAACCCTATGGGCTGTGTCATGGCTAATGTAGGAAGATACCATCACAAAGGCCTCCAATGACAAATAGCAGTTAGGCTGGAGTAGAAGTCCTGGTTTGTCTTCTGCACAATGCGCATTGTGCTTCCAAAAACTAGCCCTATGGGCTGTGTCATGGTTGATGCAGGAAGCCACCATCCCAAGGGCCTCAAATCACAAATAATAGTCTTGAGAGGAAAGTGCATCGGGATCCTTGCCAGGAGGAGCTCAAGGATGCCAGCAGCATTACACAATGAAATATAAGTGGTCACATGAAGACTACTTAAACCACATGCGAGGACTTCTCCAAACTGAAATTCTGGCCCGAGTCCTGGAAAATCTGGGTCCACTCCTGCTTTTCTGAGCAGACATTTTTATCTTTTAGTTTAGGATTACATTGTTTAATGTAACAAAATTCCGACTGTAAAAGTTTGATTTTCCTGTATTGTAGACAAAACTCCCTAGGTGTTTCATCAGCAATGGATGTGTAGTGATTTCATTATATTGCTGTCACCAGGGACATTTCCCATAGGACATCGTAGAATATATATTGTACAGACAAGGTGAGCAGCAGGTGGCTGGGAGATCTGCTGAAGCTTGTTCCCATACAGTGTGAGTACTAGTAAAGACTTATAGATGTTATCTGTTAGACTTGACTGTTAGTAGTATTTTACTTTAAGATAAATTCTGGATAGAAAGTCAAAACCTTAATTGTTTTCAGATGATGATAGCATTCCTATTTCCATTCAGTGATAGTAATCCTGAACATAATTTGTCTTGCTCTCAGTTGTGAAATCGATCTGATTGTATCTGATCTAGACAATCAGCGGTTAAACATGTTTTTATGCTGATTTATTACAATGTAACAATATGGAATCAGAACTGATTAGCTCACAAAGCATTGCCTAGACAAGTGGTGGGGAACCTCAGTCCTCAAGGGCTGCAAACAGTAAAGATTTTCAGGATTTGCTTAGTTTTGTATAGGTGATAATACAATCCGTTGCACTGGTGATGATTCCAACTCCTGTGCAATGCTAAAGAAATCCTGAAAACATCCACAGTTTGCAGCACTTGGGGACTGGAGATCTACAGGAGTGTGTGTAGTGTCTTGCATTTCCATATACCATGTTAAGAATTTCTCCCAATGACCCTAAACAAGAGCATTTTTTTGGCTGCCTCTGATGGGTACTGTTGTTTTTTCACTCTCTGGATTATTATTTAAACATTTTAGTGATGTTTGCCCAAAAGATGATTATTTTATATATTTTATAATTAATTGCTCACTTTGATATGAAATCGATTATATATCATTTTGGAACTAATTTCTCCTGGTTACCACGGCTGTAAAACAAAAATTCTATTCAAAGTTTACATTGTCAATTTTAGTAGCATTATTTCTGCCTTTGCATAAGATATAAACAGCAGAAATGAACTGTTTGAAAGCCCTAATTATTGGTTACAATGCAGCCTAATTAGTTTTTAACATTGTAACACCCCCATTCTTTTCTTTTTTTTCACCCATTCCAATGTAGATTTGTTGCTGTTCTTGGGATCATTGTCTATCGACCAGTTTAAGCAAAGCTTTAGCTTTTGGCCTCTCATTTGCCTCTAAAATGTAGAAAACTTTGGTTTACAGAGGAATTCATGGCCGACTCAATTAAAAGGTGCTACAGCTGTAACACAAAACCTAAATTATACATATTATCCACCCTCTACCACCATGTCTGACATTTGTAAGAGGTGTTTTTCCTGATCTGCTGTTTTTTTTCTTTACCAAAAATGTTTCAGGATGTTAAAACCAAACATCTTCGGTTAGTCTGGTCTGTTCAAGGGAAATTGGTTTGCAGTTTATTCCGATGCACCTTTGACTGTGTTGGTTTGATCTGTTTAGCAAGTGCAGACTTTTTTTCTTTCTTTTTTCTTGCTCAGTTTATTTCTTTAATCATGCAGTCATATATTTAAACATCTACCATGCTAACTTAGGCCTTTAGAGTCTAAGCTGTAGTTCTTGGGTCTTTAACAATTAATTGGGCCTTGCACAGTCTGACCGTCTGGTAAATTTGCTGGGACATCCACTTCTGAATGTTGTAATACTATTCATGTGTGCTTTTTTTCACACCTGTACATTGCATATATTTAAAGTCATGGGAGATCAAGACAACATAGGTAAGATGTGTGTTAGCAGTTCCTACATGATGAAGGCGTTGATGCCCTGGACTGGCTGCCCATTCTCCAGACCTTAATCCTGTTGAGTACAACTGGAACATCATGTCTTGTTTCATCCACCAATGCCATTTTGCACCACAGACTGTCCAGGAGTTGACTGATGCTTTAACCCAAGTCTGAAAGATGATTCCTCAGGAGAACATCTACTGCCTCAACAAGAGCATGCTCAGGCATTGTAGGGAAGTCTTACAGCCACATGGAGGTCACACACACTACTGAGCCTCATCAGGATCATGCCCAGGCATTGAAGAGAGGCCTTACAGGCACATAGAGCGCACACACTACCGAGCCTCATCAGGAGCATGCCCAGGCAGTGAAGGGAGGCCATACAGGCACACGGAGCTCACACACTACTGAGCTTCATCAGGAGCTTGCCCAGACATTGTAGGTAGGTCATACAGGCACCTGAAGGCCACACACACTACTTAGCTTCATCAAGGGCATGCCAAGGTGTTGTAGGGAGATCATACAAGCACAAGGATGCCACACACACTACTGAGCCTCATCAAGAGTATGCCCAGTGGTTGTAGGGAGGTCAACAGGCTAGAGGAGGCCACACACACTACTGAGCCTCATTAGGAGCATGTTGAAGCATTGTAGGGAGGTCATAAAGGCACAAGAAGGCCACACACTACTGATGCTCATCAGGAGCATACCCAGGCTTTATAAGGAGTTCATACAGGCACGTGGAGGTCACACACACTACTGAGCCTCATTTTCTTGTCTTCAGTAGAGATGAGGGATGTTCAATCGAACATGTTCGCCAATTTCAAATTCGACCTGTTTTGGGCTATGTTCGAGTCATTCAACAAATGCGAAGGATTTGCTACAAATACGATAATTCGAGGTTATGTTCGATAACGCTTGACCAGAAGTGTTACTGACTTTTCACGGTAAGGCTTTTGTTCAACTTATTATGAGTTTCAGTGTCTAGGAATAGTGGGCGGGAGGGGGGGAGCTGGGGAAACGTCTGTGGTCAAATAATGCAGATCTCCGTTTTTTTTTTTTTTTTCCTTCCCACACTTACTGTGGGTGGTCTGGTCTGCCAGCCTATCAGCACGCATAGATCAAAGAGCACTTTTTGCACACAAGGGCTTGTGTCATTGGCTGGGTATATCACATATCCTTGCCATATAAGAACTGGCCATTTCTTCCCCCCCAGCCAGTTTATCAGTGTTGCGGTTCAGTGTCAGACTCGGCCGCTGCTGCTGTGTGCTATAAAGATAGATAGCGATTCCATTCCAAGTTAGATAGAGAGATAGTAGGTTTAGGGACTACTTCCAAGAACAGCCCTTTTTAGAGCTTAAAAGCACTGTGTGCCAGGCAGGTCTGTTCCAGTGCTGTGCAAGCGTTTTTTACAGCATCTGGCCAAATCTAGCCATGGAAATCCTTTTTGGCTAGTAGCATTGTGTGCCTGGCACTGGTGGAGCACTGTTGTGAAGAAAGCTACACCTCCTGTGTTTACTAGCCATTTTTTACTGCATCTAGCCAAGCAAATCCTTTTGGCTTGTAGCAGTGATTGGCTAGGTAGTTGTGCTCCAGTGTTCTGTTAAAATCCACCGCCACATAGTGCAGAAAACACTTTTGCATTGCAGCTGCCCAAACCTACTTATCCAAACCTATTTAGGGTAGTACCACTCTTTAAATAGGTAGCTGTGGTCCAGTGTTCTGTTGAAATCTACCACCACACAGCGCAGAAAACACTTTTGTATTGCATCTGCAAAAACCTACTTACCAAAATCTATTTAGGTTAGTACCACTCTTTGACCACTCAGCTCTGCTAGTTTTACATCCATATTTTTTGTGCCAACAACAACAACAACAGAGTTGCCAATCAGTTACCCTCAAATATGAGTGATAAAAGGTCTCCTGGTGGTGGAAAGGGGAATAGTCGTGTTGGAAAGGGTAAACATCTTTGTGTCCGTGGTGTAGTTGCTAAAGTAACAGAAATATCTGCTGAACAAATCAGGTAGGTCAGTGACCTGTTTAGGCCTACTGGGCCAAATAAACTAAAAGCTCATGCGTCAGTTAGTTAGTGAGTGGAAGAGCTCCGTTGGGGAGTGAGGAGTGGGCGACGGCGGAGGAGCTGTCAGGACAGAAGGGGACCCTAGGGGTTCCAGGTGTTGCGGTGTGTCCGAATCTAGACCCAGTACAATTACCGACCGGAGGGGTTGAGTCCCAGAACGGAGGACCAGCTCCGAGAGCCGTGCGGGTGTTCACCCCTGAGCCGCCAAACTGGAGGCCCGAGCTTCTATAGGAAGTTGTGGCCGACACCCAGCGCACCCAGAAAAAGGCACCGTGTAGGGTCCCGAGGACTCAGAGAGGAGTTGTTCAGAAAGAGGGGATCCGTGGGAGCTGGTTTCAGGCTCTATATGTGGGAGCGCTGAGGGAGACAGGAGAGAGTGCAGGAAGGGTCCGGACAGGAACAGCAGGCACTCCACTGAGGGACCCAAGTGCGGTATCCTAATTTTCAGCGACTACCCAGGAAAGGCAGACCCAAAAAGACTGTGTTTTGAAGAACTGCCAGTAAAATCATACAGAGCATAAAGACTGTGGTGGTGTCATTTATTATCTACGCCTGAGTAGCCGCCGATCGCAGCACAGGAAGAGCGGGTGACGAGGCCTGGTACAGCAGATTTTCTGTGTAAATAATAGACTGCACCACAACTCCCAATGCCCATCACTGCCCTGGGGATCCCGCTTCACCTATGGGGAGCGCAATCACCTCGCTGTTCCACCATCACTGTCCCGCACCGCCGCTATTATTACCAGAACCGTAGGTGGTGTCACGAAACACCTTTATTTTATTTTTACTAACTCTTTTCATTGAGCACCAGGGCCACGGGAGCGGGCAACAGACCCCGATATATCCCCCGTGAAATAACACCCGGGACCGGGTACCCCAAGGCCCTGGGGTGGGTCATTAATGTGTGAGTGATGACAATTTGACATTCCCCTGTTTAGAAAGGTAGAACAGCAATATTCTCTATGTGTGCCACTGGTGTTTTGGGGAAAAGCATTACTAAGATTGTCTAAAAGCTTCTGTTGATACTCCTGGATGCGTACGTCCCTTTCCAGGGCAGGAATCATTTGACCAAATTTACTATTGTACCGTGGATCTAAGAGTGAGGCAACCCAGTAGTCGGCATTACTTCGAATTCTAATAATCTGAGGGTCATGTTGCAGGTAGTGCAGGAAGAAGGCGCTCATGTATCTTGGGCATCCAGGAGGCCCAAGTCCTTGTTGTGTTGGTGGCGGTGAGGTAATATTCATGCTTCCTTCCTCTGCCCTCTCACCCCAACCTCGCACAACAGAAATGTGATCAAGATTAGTGATGGGCGAATCCTAAATTACTCGGAATCGCTTGACTCTAGCGAGTCCGAGCCCAGGACTCGCTACTCGTTGCGAGTCTAGCGAGTCCAATGTTAATGAATGGGGAAGCGAGTAATAGCGAGTAGTGTGAGATTTACAAATCGCAGATGTGTCTCGGAAGCTTCAGCCTGAAGCAATCCTAGTTTTGTCATTTATTTGCATTGCTCGTTTACTTTGTAAGTAATCGCTGACTCGCACAGATAAGATCCTGTCTTCTCTGTGTTCTGGCTGCCAGCTCCAGGGTCCTAGAGCCCGCCTGCTGCCTGATGTAGCAGAGCTGAGATTGTTCTCAGTCTGCTCATCCCTGTGCATAGACATGAATGTCTGTGCACAGAGATGATGTAGCAGAGCTGAGATTGTTCTCAGTCTGCTCATTCCCTGTGTACAGACATGAATGTCTGTGCACAGAGATGATGTAGCAGAGCTGAGATTGTTCTCAGTCTGCTCATTCCCTGTGTACAGACATGAATGTCTGTGCACAGAGATGATGTAGCAGAGCTGAGATTGTTCTCAGTCTGCTCATTCCCTGTGCATAGAGATCTATATATATGCACAGGGGATGTAGCAGAGAGGACATCGCGTTTTGGATTGCGTCGGACGGAAGAGGATTTTTTTAATTAAAGATGGAGTCCCTAATGGCTTTTTTTTTTATTTCTAATAAAAAATTTTCTTTGTGTTGTGTTTTTTTAAAACAATTTAATAGAAATTCATGGCGGTCATGTCTAATATTGGCGTGACCGCCATAAATTTCGGGCTTAGGGCCAGCTGATAATACAAAGCTGGCCCTAACCCCTTTATTACCCAGCGTGCCACCGCTACCAGGGCCGCTGGAAGAGCGGGGTTCAGCGCCAGAGGATGGCGCTTCAATGAACGCGCCATCGTCTGGGGCGGCTGCGGGCTGCAATTTGCAGCGGGGGGTGCCCATAAAGCTTGGGCATCCCTGCGCTGCGGATTCCAGCCCCCAGCTGCTTAGCTGTACCTGGCTAGACATAGAAATTGCGCGGAGCCCCACGCATTTTTTTTAAATTATTTCATGAAATTCTGAGATTCTGACTCTGACTCTGAGACTCTGACTCTGAAATTCATGAAATAATTTTAAAAAAATGCGTGGGGCTCCGCGCAATTTCTATGTCTAGCCAGGTACAGCTAAGCAGCTGGGGGCTGGAATCCGCAGCGCAGGGATACCCAAGCTTTCTGGGCACCCCCCACTGCAAATTGCAGCCCGCAGCCGCCCCAGAAGATGGCGCGTTCATTGAAGCACCATCCTCTGGCGCTGAACCCCGCTCTTCCAGCGGCCCTGGTGGCGGTAGCACGCTGGGTAATAAAGGGGTTAATACCAGCTTTGTTATACAAGCTGGTATTAAGCCCGAGATTCTTAATGTCAGGCCACATTTGACCCAGCCACTAAGAATCTCCAATAAAGGGTTAAAAAAACACAGAGAAAAATTTTTATTTGAAATAAAAAAAAAGCCATTAGGGACTCCATCTTTAATTAAAAAAATCCTCTTCCGTCCGACGTAGTCCAAAACGCGATGTCCTCTCTGCTCATCCCTGTGAATAGATAGATGTCTATGCACAGGGAATGAGCAGACTGAGAACAATCTCAGCACTGCTACATCATCTCTGTGAGCAGGCGGGCTCTAGGACCTTGGAGCTGCACAGAGAAGACAGCTGGACTCGGCTCGCAAAGAAACAGCAGTTACTTTGCGAGTCTCCCTGCTATCACTGGCACAGTAGCCAGTGATTACTCGCACTAATCTAAGTCTAATGCAAACAATGGCAATCCTAGTTATGTCAGCGTTTCTGACAAAACTAGGATTGATATTGATTTGCATTGGACTCGTGCGAGTAATCACTGGGAAACTCGCAGAGTACCGAGTCCTGCGAGTCCCTTACTACTCGCCGAGTAACGAGTCCTAGCGAGTAGATTCGCCCATCCCTAATCAAGATCTCCCATTATCTGCTGAGTCTTCCATGCCCATCACCTCTTCGTCCTCCATTTCTTCCTTTGCTCCTGCACCTTCATCAACAGTTTGGCTGCTACCATGTGCCCTTGTTAATCCCTCACCCTCCCATGCCAGCCGCCTTGGTGCTGCCCACCATCTGGACCTTTGAGATCTTGTTATCCCTTCCGCATACAGTACACCTTCTCCTCTACATCCTCCATCCTCCCCTTCCTCTTGATCCACCACCTGACTCCGAATACCTGTTAGGGTATGTGCACACAGGGAGGTTTAGGGCCGTTTTAGCAGCGGAAACCGCCGGTCGGTTTCCATCAGGTTTATGCAAATTTATGTTAATCCAAAAGCGGCTTTTGGATCAACATAGAAACCTATGGAAACCGACACCCGGTGTGCACACACCGGCGGTTTCCACATGCTCATCCGTTGCTAACCCGCTGGGTTCCCAGCGGGTTAGCAAAGAATGTGCATGTCCTATAAACCGGCCGGTTCTGCAGCGGCTGCAAGCAGAATCATGTGCTGCTTCCAGCCGCTGCAGAACCGACGCCACTAACCCGCTGTGCACCGCCGCACACCCGACCGTCTTCCGCAGCACGGACCCGACAGGAAGCCGGTGGGCGGCTCCGGAGCTTCCTGTCGGGTCCGCCCAGCCGCCGCCGCCCCTAACCCGCCCCCGTGTGCACTTAGCCTTAAAGTGCGCTCCAGCATGTAGATGACCGGAATAGTCATGCTGATAAGGGCATTGTTAGCGCTAAACGTCTTAGTAGCTATTTCAAAACTCTGCAGAAGGGTGCAGAGGTCCTTGATCTGAGACCACTCCAGCAGCTTGATTTTCCCCACCTCTGGCTCGCGTTGGCCCAGGCTATACATCATAACATACTGCACCAAGGTTGTTTCTGCTGCCACAATCGCTGCAACATGTGCAGAGTGGAATTACATATTGTTGGCACATCGCATTTCAGGCGGTGAACCGGCAGGCAGAACGACTTCTGTAGCAATGCAAGTCATTGAGCTGCGGGATGCAAACGGTGGAAGTGAGCACACAGCGACCGCGCCCTCTGCAGAAGCGTATCTAGGTCGGGATAGTGGGCTAGACATTGCTGGACGACCAGGTTCAAACTTGAGCCATACAAAACATGTGTGTCACCTTGCCCCGGCAAAGGGCCGCACTGAGGTTTGCAGCATTGTCGCACATGGCCTTCCCTGGCTGCAGGTTCAGTGAAGACAACCATTGATTAAACTCGATCTCCAAAGCTGACCACAACTCCTCAGCTGTGTGACTCACATTTCCCAGACATTTTAACATGAACACCGCCTGATGGCGTTGAGCCCTGCTGCCAGCATAGTAAGGAGGTGTGCTGGATTCCTTATGCGCAGTTTTAACATGTGTCACATTACCAGAAAGGTTTTGAGCACAGGTGGAGGCAGAGGTTTGATGCACAACCCGTGGGGATGCAAGACGTGTACAGCAGCCCCTTCTCCTGCTATCACCATAGGGCTTGTCCACACACCTGCGCTTCAGTATTTAGCGCTTCTTGTGATTTTGGCAGAGAAGCGCAGGTGCGTGTATGCGGCCGCTTTCAGCAGACGCTGTCCCTGGTTACCCGATGTGTATCCTGGTAACCAGTTTATACAGCAGCCTGCATAGTCAGCGCTTATCCCGAGCGCACAGGGAAACGCTGCAAGCATCTGGTACTGGGGGACTGCGACAGACATAAGGTCTCAAAAATCTTCTGTATCCACCATCCGGAAAGGCAGCATTTCTGTAGCCAACAGCTTGCAGTTGGTAAATTTCAACTTCTTAGCTTTGTCATGGGTAGGAGGAAATGGTCTTTTACTTGTCTACATCAGAGAGACCAAGGGCTGGCTGCTGTGCTGAGACACGGTTGAGTAGGGTGTCCCAGACAAATTGCTGGACTGTGAGGGAAGTGCAGGTGGACATATTATGTCGCATTCATAAAAAAGTGGTGCTCTCAATGTCTGACAGCGCTCAACACCAGCAGGTGATTCCACTTCCAAAACAGATGACGACCTGTCAAGCACACTGGCTGTTGCGGGTAAAGAGGTGAAAGTTCTGCGGCTGAAAACCCATGGGAAACCTGTCCCCACAGTCACAGAGGATGAAGAAGCCGCAGATGCACTTGATGGGGCAGACGGTGGTTGGCCAGGCCCACGAGGCTGCATTGTAGCATAGTGAGCTTCCTACTGTGACTTATGCTTCCTGTCCATGTGACGGTTCATGCATGTAGTATTCAAATTAATGATTTTATAGCCTGTACTCAGATTTTGTTTACAAATTTTGCAGATAACATGAGTTGGGTCATCCTTTGCGATCTGCAAAAAGGCCCAGGCTAGGCAAGGCTTAGCGCCCATGCGACCTGCGAGCCACCACGGCTTCTGCACAGAGGCAGAGTTGTGGCTGAGGACGCAGTTGTTGACATGCTTCCAGGACTCCGTCTCTGTCCAGGAAGCCACAACATAACCTTGTCACTAGCATCTTCCTCCACCTCCTCTGCTGAGCTCATCAACTGCCTGTGAGTTGACAGTAAGTGGGATCTCCAACCTCATCTTCACCCTGTGTGTGCTCACACTCCTCGTCCTCAGAGCCAACCTCTTCCTGCCCTGAGCGCAAAGTCAAGTTGTCAGTCCAATCAGGTATCTGTATAAATACAAGAGGGGTGGGGGACAAGAGTAGTGCCCTATCACTAGAGACACTAGGCTGCAAAGGTGGTGTTGTGGAACCACTCACCTGATTCAGTTGTGTTCCCCACAACTGGCTGAAATTGCATCAGTACTCCAGCTGCTGCAGGACCTCCACCGACCACTCGCACGTGGTGATATACCGAAGATGATAGGAAAAAAAGGTGTATCACGGTCCGCGCTGCCTTAGTCCAAGAACACTCACATGGGAGTCAGAGTTTCATAAAACAAATCCTTATTCTTTATTCTTCTACTCCAACGCATTTCTTCCTCAGGGATATCACTCTGTGTGTTCTCACACTCGTCGTCCTCAGAGCCAACCTCTCCCTGCCCTGAGCGCAAAGTCAAGTTGTCGTTCCAACCAGGTATCTGAGTCTCATCATCATCTGCCTCATTGTCTTCACCAACAGGGTTACAGTTTAAGAATGAGAGTCTACATTATGCTCGGACCCTTCTTCATCTGGGCCTGTATCCGACTCACAAAGATTTTGGGCATCGGTGCTGATCATTTACTCGTCTTGACTCACTGCAGCTTTGGAGCAGACCTCTGATTCACAGGCTATAGTATCAGTGAACAGCTCTGCAGACTCACCCATCTGTGTTAACCCATAGTCAGTAGGGCGGCTGGAGACTTGTGAGCTGTGAGGAAGCAAGTGCGATTGGGGTGACACCTCTGATCACTGGAATGTTTGTGATGTTGAAGTTGAGGTGGAGGAGAGCCCACTAGATAGCGCGCTTGATATCCATTTCAGCACTTGCTCCTTTTGGGCCTCATCTATAAGTTTTAGCGATCCTCTGCTGCGTAAGAAAGGGATGATAGCAGATCGTCCACAAAAAGAAGTAGACATTTTAGTTTGGCTTGAAGACAGTACTATTTTTTTCTGTAATACTCCACAAAACTTATAGTTGTCCCACCTATGTGTGGCGGGGCATAACATTGATGGGAGCGCTTGCATGAGCTTTGAGTTTATCTGGCCTACTAGGCCTAAACAGGTCACTGGCCTACCTAAATAGTTTTTTCGGTAATATTCAACGAAACGTATAGTTGTCTCACCTATGTGTGGCAGAGCATAACATTGATGGGAGCGCTTGCATGATCTTATAGTTTATCCGGCCCACTAGGCCTAAACAGGTCACTGACCTACCTGACTAGTTTTTCCTGTAATACGCCACAAAACGTATAGTTGCTGAACAATGTTTAACCTTGAAATGCTAGGCCAGGTCTTGTTCCAGGCTGGGCCATACAGCAATTTTTGGTCTGGAACAATTGATGCCATTTTGCTGTGGTCTGACCCTTTGGGAAGAGTGAGGACTCTTGTTGGGGTCCCCTTGCTGTGTGGTACATGATTTGAGCAGGGCTCAATACCCATACCTGTGTCTCATCCTCCTTTTACTCCTCCACCTCTTTTTACTTAATGTAGAAATCTACTGCCATCCATTTGTCAATTCAAAGTCGGCTTCACTCACCTCTGAAATTTTAACCACCTTCTATTTTGAAGTGCTTTGGAAGAGCGTGCAGGCCGGCACAGACCGTGTCTCGTGCACCCATGCTACACCATTAGACTATTTGTACTGTGGGTATTCTGGGTAGTTTGGCAGCTTTTGGAGACTTTTGAAGGTGATTTCTATGTGTTTGCTGTAGCCTGCCATTGATTCCAATGGGGTTCAACAGTGTTCGACGAACATTCGACGAATACACCCCAATTTGGCGAATCGAACACTTAGGTGGTGGCTCATCACTAGTCTTAAGACCTTTCCACTGAAGTTGGATCAGCCTGTAATTTGATTTTCCACTTTGATTTTGATCATTGCAGTGGATATTAATTTTGATTTACATTGATCATTTTCTTATGTTTCATTGTTCTTAATGCATAATACTATGTAATGAATAAAGATTTACCACTGGAATATTTCATTCATTGAGATCTAGGATGAGGGATTTTACTCTTTTTGAGCCATTGTATAAAATAACAAGGGTTTTGAAATAAGATGTATTTCTTTCCTACAATCTTTCACACAACATATGTATTTTATGACTTTTTTACATTTTCTTTTAGGTGTTTTTCACCAGGTTCTTGGGACAGAAAATGACAAATCAAACTATAATTTCGGAAGTGTTTTTGGTCGGATTTCCAGGAATACCGGAAGACATCCACAGCCTGGTGTCTATTGGGTTGTTTCTGGTTTACATGGTCTCTCTGACCACCAATGGCACTGTTATCTGCTTGGTCACCTTCAATCGGTATCTACATCAACCCATGTATCTAGTAATAGCAAACCTCGCTGCCTCGGATGTATTATTTGATACGGTTACATTGCCAAAACTCATTGCCAGATATTGGTTTGGATCTTCATCTATTCACTTCAAAGCTTGCGTCTTCCAATCTTTCTGCGTCCACTATCTTGGGAGTGTGGACTCATTTCTGCTGATGGTGATGGCTGTAGACCGATATGTTGCTATTTCCCAGCCGTTGAGATACATCTTGATTGTTACCAATAAGAAAATGATCATTATTTGCGCAATTCTCTGGGTTTTTGTAGCCACGTCTATAAATGCTACTCACACAATACAAGTTTCAGAGATCATTTTGTGTGGACCATCACCCAAGATCAACACTTTGGTTTGCACCCATGCTGCCCTCGTAGCAGTGGCATGTTCAGACACAACCTTCATGAGGAAAGTGATCTTTGTGCTCGCCATGGTGGTGCTTCTGGTACCTTTAGGGCTGATTTTGATTTCCTACATTTTGATCATAGTCGAGATCTCCACATCCTCTCGCTCTGAAAATTGGCGGAAAGCCTTTTACACGTGTACGACCCATCTGCTGGTGGTGGCTTTGTATTATGTACCAAGATCCTTTGTCTACATTGTTACTAACATTACTTTCATAACACTTACACCAGAGATCAATGCCCTTCTTCTTTTCCTATACTCTGTTGTCCCACATTTGGCCAATCCTGTTATATATTTCCTTAGAACAAAGGAAATCAGGCAAACGTTGGCCAAAAGTCTTCAGAGTATCAAGCGAGGAGTTGGTCATGGCTAAATTTGATAACTTGTGGGTTATGTAAGGTCCATGTAGACTCCCGACAACATTCTGGTAAGGTCCATGTACTGTAGACTGCCATGTACACTTAAAATTAGGGATGAGCGAGTACTAAAATATTCGGACTTTCTAGACTCGTAACGAGTAGGTCCCGATACTCAATACTCGTTACGACAATAGCGAGTCCCATTTAAGTCAATGCTGAAGCGAGTATTGCGCTTAATTCCTCTGTTGCTGGACCCTATAAAGAGGTCTGGCAGCAGAGGAAAAACCTGCAATACCCAAATTCATTGTTTAGAAGCCGGCGGTATAAATACATAAACTGTAAGTGAAAAACGGATTCTCCCGGATTGCCCCTGTCTGCAGCAATCCGGTCCCATAGAGTCCCATGTTAGGGGGCGCCGGATTGCCCTGGACCGGGCCAATCCGGTTTGATAAAAATCAAACAAAACCGGTCCGGGACAATCCGGCGCATTGTAACATGGGACTCTAAGGTACCGGATTGCCCCGGACCAGGTCAATCCGGGACAATCCGGTTTTAATTTACAGCTTACGGCTTTTACCGCCGGCTTCTAAACAATGAATTAGGGATTTGCAGGTTCTTCCTCTGCTGCCAGTCCTCTCTATAGGGTCCAGCAGCAGAGGAATTGCATTTCCCTCGATTTACATTGGACTCGTTACTGTGCGAGCAATCGCTAAGAAACTCACAGAGTAATGAATAGCCTGAGTACCCTAATATTCGGCGAGTAACAAACATTAACGAGTAGACTCGCTCATCCCTACTTATGATCACAATAATACATGTACATTACTATGTATCATGTCCCTTAAAGAAAGAGTTGAACTCCATTGTCTGCGTAAATATCAAAACTACAGGTAAAAAATCAAGAGAAGTATTTATATAGTTTAAGATTTCTAGATTGTAATCTCAAAGCTTATGATACAAATGGATATAATACTCAGGGTTATTTTTAACTATAAAGAGCAGAAGTAACTATAGATATTAATATTCATATTTCAAAAATCAAAATACAAAAATGTATTTGGAGAGTTATCTTTACCTGATAGAGATGAATGCATTGGGATTTTGGTCTATCATCCAGGTCAGCGGCAACTGGCATCTAGAGGAAAGGCCCGCAAACAGTTACCAGTGTTTCCGGCGTAGAATTTGATCTGTCAGGGCTGGTGTGACGTCATCTATGCACAAAGGTGACATCTCTCCAGACCTAGCTACTTTAAAGCCATGCCAAGAACATTGAAGAGATCACCAATTTTACCGTCTAGCCACTGGTTACCACTGATTCAGATGCTAGACCAGAGTCCTGTGAATCGAGATGGTCATTTGTAATATCTATAGCTGTATTCAGGTAAGATATTTTAAATTATTTGAAACATTAAAGAGAATAAATAAAAAAAAGTAAAATAGTCAGCTCACCTATCCATAAGAAGCTGTGCTCGGAATAGATAGTACTTGTCAGTGGAATAAGTTAATCCATAGAATGAAGAGTAGGGATGAGCGAGTATACTCGCTACTATTCGGTATTCGCCGAATAGTAGCGGTATTCGGGCTACTCGCTACTCTCCGAGTACCTATGTGTACTCGGGAGTAGCGATTAGTCCTAATACTTTCGCAGTGCATCTATAGATACACTGCGAAAGTAGCCTAAAAGTGAATAACAGTTGTTAAAAAATAATAAAATTACATACTCACCTGTCCGACGCCTGCGGGACCGGCAGAGAAGTCATCCGATCGCTGGACAAGGACCTGTCACTACCAGCCAATCAGATAGCCGGTAGCGATCTGGTCAATCAGATGGCGCCACGTCACAACCACGTGATCGCTAGATGTACTGTCAGGACCTTGCAAACTGGCCAATCAGGTGGCCGCTAGCGATGACGTAGTTATGACACGGCGCCATCTGATTGGCCAAATTGCTACCGGCCATCTGATTGGCTGGTAGTGACAGGTCCTTGTCCAGCGATCAGATGCCTTCTCTACCGGTCCCGGTGCAGGCGTCGGACAGGTGAGTAAGCAATTTTATTATTTTTTAATAACTTTTATTCACTTTTAGGCTACTTTTGCAGTGTATCTATAGATACACTGCGAAAGTATTCGTACTCGCTATACTCGCAATGAGTAGCGAGTGCCGGTACCTACTCGTTGCGAGTATAGCGAGTACGAATATTAAGGTACTCGCTCATCCCTAATGAAGAGGATCTACAAAAAATACCAATTTATTTAAAGCATTGTTAAAAATCTCACCTGGATCTTCCAAAAGATTGCAGATAAAAGCACATGCTGTACAATATCCATCATTTCGGACAAGATCGGAAGATCCACCAAGATACCTGTCGGTGGAGAAAATCGGTGGAGAGAGCTCTTCTTAACTGCAAATCCTGGTGGATCTTCCGTTTATAGACAAGGACGCCATTAGGTATTAACTTGTGGCAAAATATTATACTTTATATATATCAGGATTAGTGTTATTTCTGCAGTTTGTATTAAAAGTATATTATTGGATTTTATAATGGTTTAAGAAATATTTATTATTATTATTTATTTATATAGCGCCATTGGTTCCATGGCGCTTTACATGTGTAAGGGCAGAACAAGGACCAGAATATAAATAACGACGAATAAATCATACAGGTACATTAGGGCAGAGATCCTGTCCACAAGGGCTCACAGTCTATAGGGGATGGGTGGGAGACAGTAGGAGGGGGAGTCAGAGGTGCCATCGTCTGCACCTCAGACACCCCCTCCCCAGCACCCTGTACCCTAATGCCAATTAAAGTCATCCATTGAGGATCAACTATCACCGGTTGAGTGCCTCTTTCTTCAATGTGATTTTACCTCTCAGGCTGTTATAAAACTGTGCACCCCCGGTTCTGCTGCAGTTGACACTGCTGATACCGCTACTTTGGATCTTGAGTGATCGGTGCCCCGCTATTCTGCATCCCAAACAAGCTTTTTTCTCGTCTCTCATTAGCTCCCTCTCCCACAATCCCAAGCAACTTTTCATAATCTTTAACGCCCTACTCCGTCCCCCCGCACCCCCTTCCCTCTCCCCTCATCATCGCCGACGACTTTGCCAGCTTCTTTAAATAGGATCTGTATATTAGCTGATAAGGGTTTCCCACACATGTGATAAATGGGAAATTATTAATAATATTATTTATTTATAGAGCACCATGGTGCTCTACGTGTAAAGGTTTACATACAAAACAAGTGAGAAACACAATGAATAACCTAACAGTGACAGACTGGTACAAAGGGGGAGAGACCCTGCCCTTGCGGGTATACATTCTAGAAGGTAGTGGGGGGGACAGTAGGTTAGGTCATCTCTGGTAGTGGTGGAGTGCTGGTTCCAATGGTGGTGAAGTGCCGGCACTGGCGGCAGTAGGGTCATTGCAGGTTGTAAGCTGTTCTGAAGAGATGGGTTCTGCTTGGAAGTCCTGAATGTAGGAGATGGTCGGATGTGTTGAGATGCAGAATTTCAGAGGATTGGGCGAAGTCTTGTAGGTGGCTGGATGAAGCACATACAGTATGAATGTGGAGGAGAGAAGGAAGTCTTTGGAGGATCCAAGATTACGAGTTGGATGACATCTTGGGGACATGACATAAGATATCATCCACATGCGGCTATTAATATAAAATGACTAAGAACTCTTGGCAGAAACGCTTTTACGGGATATTATGCAGCATGTGGTTTTATCTGTCATTTTTTAGAAGATCCAGTTGTGACTTTTAACAATATAAACCAGTATTCTTTATGAAGTTTGGATAGCGGATCTCCTTTGTTATATGGATTGAATTAAAGTGATTTGTTGCATCAATAATAATTTTTAACAAAGTCCCCTTAAAAAAAATGCACATTTTCTCAGAGTCGGGTGACGACTAATTTGCTTAACGTGTCCTGTACTGATGAGATGTAAGCGACCAAAAAAAGTTTTTATTAACCCCTTCATGACCCAGCCTATTTTGACCCTAAAGAACTTGGCATTTTTGTAATTCTGACCAGTGTCCCTTTATGAGGTTATATCTCTGGAACGCTTCGACGGATCCTAGCGATTCTGAGATTGTTTTTTCGTGACATATTGGGCTTCATGGTAGTAGTAAATTTAGGTCGGTAATTTTTGTATTTGTTTGTGAAAAAATCTAAATTTTGGCAAAAATGTTGAAAATTTAGCAATTTTCAAATTTTGAATTTTTTTTCTTCTAAACCAGAGAGTTCTGTGACACAAAATAGTTAATAAATAACATTTCCCACATGTTACTTCACATCAGAACAATTTTAGAAAGAAAAAATATTTTTCGGTAGTAAGTTATAAGGGTTCAAAGTTCATCAGCAATTTCCCGTTTTTCCAGCAAAATTTACAAAACCATTTTTTAGTGACCACATCCCATTTGAAGTCCCTTTGAGGGGTGTACATGACAGAAAACCCCCAAAAGTGACACCATTCCAAAAACTGCACTCCTCAGGCTACTCAAAGCTACATTGAAGAAGATTATTAACCCTTCAGGTGCTTCACAGGAACTAAAGCAAAGTGGAAGGAAAAAATGGACATTTTAATTTTTCTAACAAAAATGTTCTTTTAGCCTCAATTCTTTCATTTTCACATGGGCAACAGGATAAAATAAAATCCTAAATATTGTTGGGCAATTTCTCCTGAGTACACCGATACCTCATATGTGATCACAAACCATTATTTGGGCGCACGGCAGGGCTCAGAAGGGAAGGAGCGCAATCTGACTTTTGGAGCTAATTTTCCATTCAAAAAGTGAAATGGCGCTCCTTCCCTTCTGAGCCCTGCCGTGCGCCCAAACAGTGGTTTATAACCACATATGAGGTATCTGTGTACTCAGGAGAAATTGCCCAACAAATTTAGGATGCATTTTATCCTGTTGCCCACGTGAAAATGAAAAAATGTAGGCTAAAAGAACATTTTTGTGAAAACAAAGGTACTTTTTCATTTTCACGGATCAATGTACGAAACATCTAGGAGTTTAAAGTGCTCACCACCAATCTAGATAAGTTCCCTCAGGAGTCTAGATTCCAAAATGGGGTCACTTGTGGGGGAGCTCCAATGTTTAGGCACACAGGGGCTCTCCAAAAGCAACATGGTTTCCGCTAACAATTTGAGCTAATGTTCCATTCAAATTGTTAGCGGACACCATGTCGAGTATGGAGAGCCCCTGTGTGCCTAAACATTGGAGCTCCCCCACAAGTGACCCCATTTTTGAAACTAGACCCCCCAAGGAATTTATCTAGATGCATAGTGAGCACTTTGAACCCCCAGGTGCTTCACAAATTGATCCATAAATATGAAATAGTACTTTTTTTTCCATAACACCTTTATTTTTTCATATTTACAGATTAATTTGTGAAGCACCTGGGGGTTCAAAATCCTCACCACCCATCTAGATAAGTTTCCTAGGGGGTCTAGCTGCCAAAATGGGGTCACTTGGGGGGGAGCTCCAATGTTTAGGCACACAGGGGCCCTCCAAATTCGTAAGCATTGTATTATCAGCTGGCCCTAAGCCCGAAATTTATGGCGGTCACGCCAATATTAGACATGACCGCCATGAATTTCTATTAAATTGTTTTAAAAAAAACACAACACAAGGAAAATTTTTTATTAGAAATAAAAAAAAAAGCCATTAGGGACTCCATCTTTAATTAAAAAAATCCTCTTCCGTCCGACGCAGTCCAAAACGCGATGTCCTCTCTGCTACATCCCCTGTGCATAAATATAGATGTCTATGCACAGGGAATAAGCAGACTGAGAACAATCTCAGCTCTGCTACATCATCTCTGTGCACAGACATTCATGTCTGTACACAGGGAATGAGCAGACTGAGAACAATCTCAGCTCTGCTACATCATCTCTGTGCACAGACATTCATGTCTGTACACAGGGAATGAGCAGACTGAGAACAATCTCAGCACTGCTACATCAGGCAGCAGGCGGGCTCTAGGACCCTGGAGCTGGGGCAGCCAGAACACAGAGAAGACAGGATCTTATCTGTGCGAGTCAGCGATTACTTACAAAGTAAACTAGCAATGCAAATAAATGACAAAACTAGGATTGCTTCAGGCTGAAGCTTCCGAGACACATCTGCGATTTGTAAATCTCACACTACTCGCTATTACTCGCTTCCCCATTCATTAACATTGGACTCGCTAGACTCGCAACGAGTAGCGAGTCCTGGGCTCGGACTCGCTAGAGTCAAGCGATTCCGAGTAATTTAGGATTCGCCCATCACTAATCTAGATGCTTAGTGAGCACTTTGATCCCCTATGTGCTTCATAAATTGATTTGTAAAAATGGAAAATTACTTTTTTTTCACAAAAATCTTCTTTTTCCCTTTTACGGACTAATTTTTGAAGCACCTGGGGGTTCAAACCGCTCACTATGCATCTAGATAAGTTCCTTGCGGGGTCTAGTTTCCAAAATGGGGTCACTTGTGTGGGAGCTCCAATGTTCAGGCACACAGGGGCTCTCCATACGCGACATGGTTTCCGCTAACAATTGGAGCTAATTTTCCATTGAAATTGTTAGCAGACACCATGTTGCATATGGAGAACCTGTGTACCACCAGCACAAGGGCAACTGCAAGAATTGGGGTACAGCACCAGAAAATGGCGCCTCTAATGAATGTGCTCCTTCTGGGGTGGCTGTGGGTTGCAATTTGCAGCGGGCTGGGCCCACAACTTTTGGGTCTCTCCACGCTGAGGATTCCAGCCCCCCCGCTGCCAAGTTGTACTTGACTGGCTACCAAAAATACAGCGAAGGCCTTTTTTTTTCTAGAACTGATTTTAGAGAACAAAATGATGTGGGGCTCTGCCATATTTTTGGTCCAGCCAGGTACAACTTGGCAGCTACAAACTGCCAGCAACCCCCAGCTGCCTCGTAGTACATGGCTGGCAACCAAAAATACAGCAAAGCCCATTTTTTTTTATTTCTAGAACTAATTCTAGAAAGAAAAAAATGATGTGGGGCTCCGCCATACTTTTGGCCCAGCCAGGTACAACTTGGCAGCTGGGGGCTGGAATCCTCAGCATGGAGAGGCCCAACCGTTCTGGGCTCCCCATGCTGCGAATTGTAGCCCGCAGCCGACCCAGAAAATGGCTCATTCATTGAAGCGCCATTTTCTGGCACTGTACCCAGGCTCTTCCAGTTGCCCTGGTGCCGGTGGCAAACTGGGTAATAAAGGGGTTAATGTCAGCTTTTTATTTGCAGCTGGTACTAAGCCCGATATTCATAATGTCGGGCCAATGTTAGACCCGCCACTAGGAATCTCTAGTAAATAGTCAAAAAATACACAACACAGAGAAAAATATTTTTATTTGAAAAAAACACAAACAAAATAAGGACTCCATCTTTATTATAAAGATCTGACATAGTCCACAATGAAGGTCTCACAACGCTCGTTTGCCTCCGACATAGTCCACAATGAAGGTCCCACGACACTCGATCACCTCTGCTACATCCAGATATTGCAGCAAGGGATCACGGTCCTCTTCCTACAGTCTCTGGGGTCAGTGTTATGGTGCACTGTATGACAATGATCTGTCATACAGTGCACCATGAGTATAATCTCACAGACTACAACAAGAGGACACTTGATCCCTTGCTGCACCCATCCATGCACCCATGCATCCACCCATCCACCCATGCACCCAACCTTCCACACATGCACCCATCCATCCATGCACGCATTCACACGTGCACATGTCCATGCACACTTCCACACATCCATGCATGCACACATCACGCACGTAGAGACATCCACATGCACACACACATCCATGCATGCACACATCCACGTATGCAGACATCCACGCATGCACACATCCATCCATCCATGCACACATCCATGCACGCAGAAACATCCATGCCTGCAGAGACATCCACGCACGCACACATCCATGCATGCAGAGATCCATATACGCACACATGCCCGCATGCACAGATCCACGCATGCACACATCCACGTACACACACATCCACGCACGCAGAGACATCCACGCATGCATACATCATGCATGCAGACATCCATGCACGCACACATCCACGCACTCACACATCCATCCAAGCACGCACACATCCATGAATGTACACATCCATCCATGCATGCACACATCCATGCACGTAGAGACATCCACGCATGCACTCATCCATACATGCACACATCCATGCACACACAAATCAATCCATGCACACATCCATGCATGCATATATCCATCCACCCATCCATCCATTCATGTATGCACTCATGCACCCATCCACCCATGCATGCATTCATCCATCCACCCATGCATGCACCCATCCATCCACCCATGCATGCACCCATCCATCCACCCATGCATGCACCCATCCATCCACCCATGCATCCACGCATGCACCCATCCATCCATCCATTTATTCATTCATTCTTACCTCACTCATGATCCACCGGTGAGGAGGAGGAGCCCAGGAGAGGAGGAGGGGCCCACATGGAGCAGAGGAGGCTTACTGGCGGGTCCACTGGCGGGTGCAGCCTGCCGTGAGACGTGAGGGAGGTGACTGGACAGGGGGAGGGGGCGACTGGACAGGGGGGGAGCGGGGATGAGCAGGGAGGGGGCTCATAAAGCTGACCGGTGGGGTGGAGGTGGGGGCTGGACAGGGGGGCACAGATGAGCTGGAAGGGGGTTGGTGAGGCTGACCGGCGGGTGCACCGGCGGGTGTAGCCCGCCAGCAGATAGATTACAGTGGGGGTCGGATGGGAGGCAAGGGTGGCCCCTGATGAGCTCTGGAGTGGGAGGGGTGCTGAGGAGGGGGAGGGCACCCACCGATCCGCCCCTCCAGATCTGAATGGAGAGCTCCAATCAGATCTGGAGGGGTGAATCCCTCTGATCCGCTCTGATCGGCAGTTTCATTTTCAACTGCCAATCAGAGCGACTTTAGCCACGGGGGGCCAAGCCATCCCACCCTGGGCTAAAGTATAGGTCCTTGCAAACCTGCAGCTCCAGTGACTTGTCACTGAGCCAGTCACCGGAGCTGCAGGACCGCAAAGAAGCCATGACGTTATAGAGACATCATGGGTTGGGAACGCACCGTCCTCCATGATGTCTCTATAACGTCATAGGTTGGGAAGGGGTTAAACTTATAAAAGGGCCAGACATTGACCTTTGGGTTAGCTACCACCAGTATGTGGCACTTCTTGAACTAACCATTTTGCATTTTTCTAATGCATGGTTCCCCAAACTGTAGCTCATGAGCCACATATGGCTCATGGGTCTATGATGTTTGGCTCACGAATGTTTTCCAGTGTAGTGCATAACAACCAGTTCTAGCAAGCAGCTATAAAGTGGAGGTCTCCAGATGGTGACTTTTGTGAGTAGCCCCACACCGCAGAAATGAATGCAGTTGGCTTCGAGCCCCTGAATCTTGGTATACTGCCTTATTGGGACTATTGATGAATAGCTTTGGCTGTTGTCAAGAAAAGATGAATTATTTTCATTATTTTAAAAAGACAGCCAGAGCTGATGTACCTCTCCGCCCCCTGTTCGTTCGTAAGCTGCACAGAACTTCTACATGCTTCCCCCAACCAAGTATTTTACGACTAGCCATAAAACTCTGAGCTACGCAGAATTCAGCTAGTCTAATCTGGTTTTGTCATGGTGATATCCCTTTATTTTAAGACCCCAACTTTTAACGTCAAATTTAATAAGACCCGTTCATGGCACAAATTAATAAATCATATTTTTGGAATGTTTACCTTTTTACAGTTATGATGGTATATCTTTTATATATATATGCATATATGTAAATTGTCTCTTCGTAATATTTTGTATATCTTTTTGTTAACACTGCCAACTTTTTGGAGTAAAACTTTATATATCTTCTTAGTTTTGTTCTTCCTGTTCTATGATGAGCTGATACGTATCCCCGCTATTCAATGTTACCAAACAGGTTACCGATCCACCTGAACGAGATCGGTGGTGGCAGCATCATTTTTAGTATTTATGTTATATTGTGGGCCTGTGGGTGACTGGATCAAGATATATATACGTTCCTGGCTTGAACTGGTGGTATATATACATCCCGTCACAGCACGTGCCACAGAAGACGACAAAAATGTAGCCAGCAGGATAAGAGGGCGCCAGGGAGTTTTTCGTGTCAGCTGTCATTATACTGGTAATGGGGGCTCTGGGTGTCACTTCTGTTAGGAGGCGGGAGCTGGATGTGGCTCGCGACCATCTCTCAGAGCTCAGTGTGTCTCATAAGACTCTCTCAGAGCCGGGTGTGGCTCACAACCCTCTCTCAGAAATGAATGTGGCTTGAGACCCTCTCTCAGAGCTGGGTGTGGCTTGCGACCCTCTCTCAGAGATGTATGTGGCTTGTGACCCTCTCTCAGAGCCGGGTGTGTTGATTGCGACCCTCTCTTAGAGCTGAAAGTGGATTGCTACCCTCTCTCAGAGCTGAACGTGGCTCGCGACCCTGTCTCAGAGCCAGATGTGGCTAGCAACCCTCATTCAGAGCTGGATGTGGCTCTCAAGGTCAGAAAGGTTGAGGACCTCTGTTCTAATGCATCATCAACATCATAAGCACTGGTTGCACCCCACTCCCTTTATATGACATGTGCACCTCAAAAAGTTTGTCTCCTGGAAGATGTGTATGTCCAGTCTATAACCATTTACATGGTTTGATTGTTTTAGAAGCCCACTCTGTGAGTCAGAATAATAAACTTCTCATTATTATAATATTACACTGTCTACATACATATAATGTGTTGCCAAATGCTTCAATATAACAGCTCATACTTAGAGTTACTTAACATCTCCAGTATAAAAATAGAATTTCACTAATATGCTTAAATAAAACAAATTACAAGGGATTGTTGTCATGAGAAAATTCTTTTAATTTAAGTCTTAACTAAAAATCTATTGATTTGCTTTAAAAAATGTTACACAACTACAAACTGAAGTTAATAAAATGTCTAAGTTATAATAAATCTAACATCTATTTTAATTATTTGTATAAAATGTGACATTAAGTTTAAAATATAAGGTTTTGGTGGATTAATATTTTCATTCCTTTTGCTATTTTTCTGGAAGATTTAGTGGCCGACACTTAAATTACTTTTCCGAATAGGAATTTATGCTTCAGTTTCTTTGTGTTTCCAGCACAATATCTAAATGAGGACGCACAGAAATCATTTTATTTTATGGTAAATCATAAATTCGGTCCAAAAGAAAATACAAACAAGAACATAACTCTAAAAAATGTGCTTAGAGGTTTTAATATTCTATTCTCAATACAAATAAGCCTATGTTGGAAATGTTGTACATTGTGTTTTATTTCAGTGAATAATAAAGAGAAGTCAATATTAAAAAAAAAATATTTAATTATACAGTTAAATACTAGTATCACAAAAGATAAGATTTTTAATATTATTGTGCACTAACCATACTTAACCCTTCAAAAATAAAATTTGGCATTATGTATGTAAACAAGATATAAAGGTTATATACCAAGACATTGGGAAAACAATGGAAACTTTTGTTTGGAATCCACTAACCAAGGTCTTTAAAGATCTATCAGTCTTTTGAACTTCCAATGGTCATGGTCATCTTGGTGGCTCAGAGATTAGCTTTGTGTGTTCAGGACTATTCTGACCATTGACAGCATTTCTATCACGAAAGTGGTTAATCGGATGAGGGAATGGAAACAGGATGAATGTAAGTGGGCAAAGTTAACTGGGTAGCTAGTCTGACTCTGTAGACTGGGATCCCTATCTGACCCTGTAGCCAAAGGTACTTCTGATGGTGAGGAGGTCTGGGCCACCACTCTTGCCCTCTGCTCCTCAACCAGCCCTGCGCTAACTTACCGACATCTACCCAGTTCCTCAAGATGAGGATTTTCAAGGGTAACAACGACAGGCCACTTCAGCAGACCAAACAAATGTCTTACTGCACACTCGGTCAGAGGAGAGCAAAATTCTATCTGCGACACCTGGTGGAAAGATGTGGAACTACTCAAAGGCTGATGCAGTGAAGAACAGAATACTCCACGTCCACGTCCACCTGCAGAGCCAATGGAAATTGACTCAGAGTTAAATCACAGCGGCAAGGCACGTAGATTGCACAACAGTCAATATGTGACAATTTCAAAAGGTATTTTTTATTTTGTTCTCTAAAGTTTTCTCCATGTTTTCCAGTTTCCGACTATAAACCTTTTGATAAGTCAGGTATCCCTTGCGTGGCTGAGACAGAGAATGTGGAAAGTGAGTCTCATAGAAAGAGGAACGTATCTGGGTGAGAACAATCTCTGTACAGCATTACGGACTGGCGCATAACGTTTACGGTCATACTCTCTGTGGCCTGAACCTGGGCCATGCTAGAGTGAATCTGAGGGCGTGTATTCAGCTGAACTGTATAGCGGCACAGAGAACTGCCAGGTCCCTGCACTGCAGTACACACTGCCGGCCAATCAAATACCAGGAGCTGATGTCAGTGTGCTGCCTATTGCTTGCATGCAAAAGTCAGCTGCTAGCTTTTGCTCTAGTAGCTTTTGCTCTATGTTGAGCAAATGGAGGAAGGTGAGTGGAATCTTTTTTTTTTTGTATATTTGTTGCAAAGGAGACTCAGAACAGAGTCATTATTATTAAAAGAAGCACAATATGCCAGTATGGGGGAAATATATTACTGTAAGGGGCCCAGGATGGGGGGAATTATACCAGGGTGGGGGACATAAATTTTTGAATGGGGTCCAGGATGAGGGACATTACACCAGGAAGGGGCCAAGGATGGAGGATATTATACGAAGAAAGGGAGACATTATAACAGGAAGATGCTCAAGATAAAGGACTTTATACCAGGAAAGGAGAATTTTTTCCCTGGAAGGGGACCAAGATGGAGACATTATTCCAGGATGGGGCCCAGGATAGGGGACATTATACCAAGAAAGGGAGACATTATATCAGGAAAACTAATGAGAGTGGACATTAAACAAGTGTGGCCCCCCACTAATGGTACCTTTACACGCCGCTACTGGATGGTGGCTACAACCAGCTACTTCACGTGCACGAGCATGCACAAACGGTACCCGCACCACCTTTACACGCCGCAACAAGGTGCCCTACAGTAGGTTACATCTATCTCTAGATACACCGCCGGGTGTCTCAAGTTACTTTCTGCCGAGCACCTTACCTCATTTACACACCGCTACAACAAGCTAATATGGGCGGACCTGGTGCAGCAGGGACAACACATAGGCGTGCCACAATTGTGGATTACGAGACGTCCGTACGCTGATAGGAGAAAGCAAGAACATCATGATTGGCCAGGCATCGCAGGAGGCTGATTAATACATGACGCTCGAGCAATTGTGTAGTGTGACTGGTCAGCTCCTTAAATATGCCTCCCTATGCAGCGACTACCAATCGTAATGCAGGAGCTTCCTCCAATGATCGCTGATGGGGCGCGGTAACCCGGAGCCTGTGTCACGCCCCAGCTACATACCAGGTACATAGGCTGGTGTCCAGACATCCCTTCTGTTGCTTCTTTACACGCCGATACAGGTCGCTACAATCGCCTGGGTAGCCACCTGTTTCAGGGAAGTGCTCTGAAACAGGTGCCGCTACTGCCGGGTGGCTACAACCGTCTTCACACGCCGCTACCACGGGGTGAATTGCCGGTGCAAGATAGATTTCTCGCATGTATCCGGTTGTAGCCATCCGCCAGTAGCAGCGTGTAAAGGTACCCTAAGAGTGCGTCATAAAAGGGTACTGCACCCCTGAATGAAGGTGCCATATCCTTTGTTCTGGTAATGAGTAGAAGAATCCTGAAGCTTCAACACTACACACACACCTAGTGATAGCGGACCAATCAGACACCCGTTCCTAGGGTAACTGGTCCCGGTGGGAGGAGAGCTAGGTTATATAGTGAGTGGGAGAGCAGCAAGGAGTTAGACCAGGAAGTGAGAACAGAGCAGTGCAAAAGTCAAGTCGTGACAGGAGAAAAGCTACAGAAAGGGGCTACACAGGGTGCAGCACAGAGAGAGCAAAGTGAAAGTAACAGATGTATCAGAGTTGGAGAAGTTGCAGAAGAGCACTGAGAAAGCTAACTGGGAGGGCACCTCAACCTGGTGACCCAGAAGAGAAAGAGAGGGGAAAAGTGTAGAGCAGGTGATCCAAGACCCGAGCCCAGTCAAGAACCCGGAGTACCCGCTCCGACGTGGTCCAGCAGGTTCATCCCTGAACCACAGAACCCAGAGTGGTTGCAGGCTTCCTAGGAGCCCGATTCGACATTTTTATTCTTTTTCCTTTTTCTTATTTTTCATCTGCATCCCCCGGGCCCACGGCCTAAGGCACCGCTACCCGTGACTTCCCCTCCAGACCGCGCCTGAGTGATCCTAGTACCCCCCGAGGGCCTGGGCTGGACAGATTCTGGCGTCTACGAACAGGATTCGAACCGACCCGTATCTAACGGGTACTGTGCACCTTATGGTACCTTTACACGCCGCCACAGGTAGGTAGAAACTGCCATGCATCTGACATAATTGTGCCTCTTGCCTTGAAAAGACCGCGAAGTGGTGGGGTGTAATTCAGGAAGTTCCTTCCTGTGTTTTTGGATACCTGTGTTTCAGCTGTGCTCAAAAACAAGCAGACATAATCCCTATGGTGGCGGCGTGTAATCGGGGCACAGGCAAGGTTTTTGCGTGGCGTAGGGAAAACCCAGGGGCGTTTCACAGCGTCATGGTTACCACGCCCCATCAGCTATCATTGGTGGGGGCTACTGTGTAACCGTTGGCTGTCCCTGCACAGGGCGCCGTATTTAACAAGCTGACCAGTCACACTACACATTTGCAATAGCGTGATGTATTAACCAGCCTTCCTGCGCCGGCTGGCCAATCATGAGGTTATTGCATTGTCCAATCACCGTACGAGCGTCATGTAATACACAACTCTGTCACGCCTATGTAGTTACGGTACACAATATGTACGCCCATATTCCCTTGTGGTGGCGGCATGTAAATCAGGGAAGGTATTCCACAGAAGATAACCCGCGGCACCCGTCGGCACTTCCGGGGAACGAAAATACCTTCTGTGGAGCACCTTGTGGTGGTGTGAATATGCGGCATCAGGCACCGTTGGTAACCGTTGAAAATGCGCACGTGCGGTGCCTGCCTGTTGCTGCACTCTATGGCGGCGTGTTAGAGTACCATTATGGTGTTATTATGCAGCTGCTGAACGGCTCCTTTCAACTGTCCCTGCTCAAATATCCCTCTCTTGCTTGGTAGCTCTGAAAAGGGCTTTTTTGTTATGAAGAGGCCTGACACTCTCCCCAGCAGATCAGCAATCTGTCCTACTCCAATGCTGGCTCCGGATGCAATGCGGGCAAAATGGTGGCAGCAGGGCTTAAATAGACCCTATGACCCTGGGCGGCTAAACAATAACAGTAATGCCACAACCAAGATCTCTACCGCATTACTGTAATTGGTTAAGAAGTCCAGCATGTTTTGTGGCTGCAAAGGTGGTGTCAAAACTGCAGGGCGGGATATCCACTCCAGCAGTGGTCATGATGTAGTCTGCTAGGGGCAGGATGCGGTGGAGAATGTGCTTAAAGGAGTAGCCCCTGTGATCCCTCAATACCGTCTGGCAGCTGACTATCATGATAAAGTGTGCCAACCATCTAGGGCATGGCTGAAAATGGACACCGTCACTGGACCTTACTGAAGGCTTGTTGGTTGGTCTGTGTAACAGTGATCCATTCCTTAGTTGGCATTTTGGCCAGATAATGGCTTTTGGGACTTGTTTTAGTTCAAGTTTTTTGTTGTCTTTGACCAAGGCATTTGTTTTTTTTTTTACGTTCAAACATTTTGCGCTATTTGCACTTCTCCCTACTAGTCAGCCTTTGAGGTTTAACTGAAAGACCTTAATGGACTCTGCCCTTCATTGCCTCTCCACCACTTTAACAATCTGTGCTGCTGCTGATCAATGTGGGAGTTTTGTCATATTTCTATACTATGCATATTCTTGTTTTTTTGTTGTTTGACTTATAGTCTGTGTGTGTTATAGTAAAGTTGTTTGAGTTCACTCCAAGTGTGCTGAACTGTTTCTGCAAACAGGTGCTTTGATACTACTCTACAGAGATTGGTGAACAGGCCGCAGGTCTCTGGCCTGAAGGTGTGAGGTATGGAACTGACAGACACTACACCCACTCCAGTAGAAAAGGGCTGGCCAAGTGCAGTTCTTAAGGGCTGCAAACAGTGCGTGTTTTCAGGATTTCCCTAGCATTGCACCAGCTGCTGAAAACATCCACAACCTATGAAATTAGCACTTGTACACTGCTAAGGAAATACAGAAAATTTGCATTGTTTTCAGAGGAGTGCATTTGGTCACCCCTGTCCTAGAAGTCTCCTCATATCCATTCTCAATCCTCTGCAACATCTTCTTAATTGGTGGTTATGGTGAAGAACACATCATTCTGTCATGCAGCTTCCAAACACTGAAGGAATGAGTCGCCAACTCCCAACTCCTAACCGGTAAGCGGTGACTCCTGACGTCAACCGAGGACAACACAGATAACCTTGGTACAGCCAGGTTCACACAGCTGTGTTTCCCTACAAGCAGCATTTCTTAAGCGGACGCCAAGCAGCCTGATGTGTGAACTGGTTACCACGATCAACATGGAGTGACCATGGGCTGCGTCACCAGGAAGCGGCAGGATGACGGCTCTCCGCTTCACTGAGAAAAGCGGAGTCCCGCTAAAAGCTGCAAAAGCAGCTGTGTTAACCTGGCCTATCCGCTATGGTTAACGGCCACCATGGTTATCTGAACGCTGACCTTAGGTGACCTCAGTGAGTCACCGCTTACCAGACCGGAGCTAGCTGCTCATTCATTCAATGTTTGGAGGCTGTAGAGAAATAAAGTCTATTTCTCAAAATTAGGATGTCCTTGTTGCATCCCTTGACCGTCAGGACCCTTTTCCCACTGCAAACAATAACCCAACAGGATTTTGGCGCTTTCAGAGCTGATTGAGCCTTGTGATGTAATAATTTGATGGGGTCATTCATGTCAAAAGTGTTTGACATCCATATGCTTTAATAAAGCACATGAAGAAGAATTATTGTCATGAGTTTGTCACTGTAATTTATCTTTACACTTCATAGGTTTTCAATAGATCTCCTACGAACAAGAGCCAATAAAATGTCTAAGCTTCGAGTGATAATAGTTAATACTTGACTGTCACCAACAGTGTAAAATCTTAATATTATTTTGAATATCTGCGATGTTGTTTGAATCATTACATCTATCTCTTCTGCTCTTTTTCTAGACGTTTTATTAGGTGAGACTTAAATTACATTTTTAAATAAGAATTTCTTCCTCGGTTTTTTCTTGTTTCATTGTGTTTCTAAAACTATATCTGCACGAATACTCAAAGGAGTGATTCTATCCTATGACAGATAATAAATAGGGTCCGAAAGAAAATACAAACAATAGTATTTTGCTGAATATTTCAATTCGTGTTTTCAATTTTCTGCTTACAATACAAATATACCTGCGTAAAGAAATATTGCACAATGCATTCAAATTTAATGAATTGTAAAAGGTAACTCGATATACAAAAAAAAATTAATTTACTCATGTCAACCCCTTTGATGACACTAAATGAAATTTAAGATTACAGATGAGTGAGTCGATCCATGGAGGTACAAGCTTAAGTCAAATTTCATGAAATTTGCAGTTCTACGCAATATCATCAAAAGATATTGACCCCTACCCTACTCTTAATTTACAGTGTAATACAGGATGGAGAAGTAATACCTCCCCACACTGTATTCCATGTAATGTTCTTTGTGGACTATAAGATTCACCGCACTGGAAGATGCACCCCAAATTTAAAGGGAGAAAAATGTGTGAACACAAGGGTTCAACTTTGAGTACAAATCTGGCTTACAACAGGTGGCGGCTGTGAATCCGGATCACAGGAGGCAGGAGTGGGCAGTGCTGTGGGTCCTGGGCATGGAGGATGGGGTGTCTCGGTAGTGTGAGGCAGGAGCCATTGATCTTGACACTAGGTTTCAGTAATATGTTGGCAGTTTGAGGATAGAGCCATTAATCTCCTGACAGTAGGCCTCAGGACACTAGCGCTGGAGTTGGCAAATGCGCAAATTGAGATCTCAGCTCGTCATTGAGCTGTGCATGCTGCGCATTCAGCACCATTTCCCCAAAGCCCATTGTTGGCAGTGTGAGGCAGCATCCAATGATCTCCCAGCTGTGAGTTACAGGTAAATGAAACTAAAGGTGGCACATGTACAGATTGAGATTTTGGCTTGTCATTGAGCTGGGCTTGCCTTGCCTCGTGCATCTCATAATCTGGAAAATACAGAAAATTTTACCACTTTGAGATTCAATTCCTGATTCAACAAAACCAACACTTGACCGGCATCAATTCCCACACTGAAGAGGCATACAAATTTAAGATCCCTTATTATGCTCCAGACCTCAGAGCATAATAAACATAAGATGTGTAAAATGAAAAATAAAAATGTCAACTTAAACCACCTTACTATTCACCTTTACGGCCCCTCTGCTCTTAACTGTCATTGTCTGTTACTTGCAAATCGTCTTATCAAGGCTACCATTCCTGAATCATTGTGCTCACTCACACTAGGCCAAGACTTCTGGCTCTGATTACCTATGGAAGGATTCTGCAAAAGCACATGTAAGGTCAAAACATGATGATGTGCGTTGTGACCTTGTGTACAGTACATGCAACAGTCGCTAAGGCCGAGGTACTAGGTAGCCGGGCCGGAAGTCTTTTGGGAAGTCACGGTGGCGGTCGCCCAGTTCCTTAGCCCTGACCAAGCAAATTAGGGGTGATATTTACAGGGGATTAGTAGTTGATCCTGACGCCACCTGTGGTATCTGGTCAGGGGTGATCCGTGCTGCTTGTGTAGGTTCCCAGGGGATAGATGGATAGACAGCTTAGATGGAAAACTTCCCAGAGGCTGAGCAGGCCCCTGGGGTTTTGTATGGGAGTCTAGGTGCAGGATGGTGGTGGTAGTTATGGTGCTGTGCAGCAAGGAGGCACGGAAAAGAAGCAGGAAGACAGCGGAGTTCATTCTTTTTACCTTTACTGATGAGAAAGTTGTTGAGTCCGGGGCACTAGTCACCAGGTCCAGGAGGGTCAGCCTGGAAGCAGTCGTAGTCCACTTCACCAGGTGGGTTTGGAGGCCTGCCTGCTGCACTTTTCGGGTGCAGCTGGTTTGTGAGCTATTCTATGGCCCTTTTCCTTCGCTTTTGTACTAAGCTTTCGACAGTGCAAACCTGTAGCGGGTGCTGCTGTCTTGCTTGCAGATTCAGGCTCTCATGCCAGGAAACTTCCAATCTCCTGTCCTCCAGATTCAGTACACAGGGTGTGCAGTCCCTGAGTAACCCAGGACTCTAGCGTCCTCTATTGAGCTTCACTGGGGTGAGCTTTCCAGCTCTCTGCTCCCAGAGCTCTTTCTCCATCTTCTCCTTCCTCCTCCCACCCTTTCTCTCTCACACTCCTTGTAACCCCTCCCCAAGCTGGAAGAGGTAGCACCCTTAAACTAGGGTCATGGGCTCCCCCTTCTGGTCAGGGATCAGGTCTTGTGTATGTGTGCGGGGTTTACCTAATGTGGGGAGCTTCTCCTGCTTCCAAACATGATACCACCTCTGGTGAGAGAGGCAATACCACTGTGGAAACTGGCCCTTAGGGGGCCACAAACACATGTGCAGAACCATCCCAGACCTCATCAGAGATGAAAGTCTAAGCATAAAGTTAGAGGCCTGGGGATTTCAGTGTTCACTGAGTTGATAAGAAGATGTGAAGAGCACCAGATGTGTGACGGTAAGTGTCCAGAAAGGGCAGGGGACCCAGAGAGGTAAGATGAGTAAAATGATTTTTTTTATAATTTGATGTCCATGTATGGTTTTGAAAAATGGATGCATGCAGTGCAAATTGCAAAAAA
The DNA here is from genome assembly GCA_033576535.1 of Allobates femoralis. Taxonomy (NCBI): domain Eukaryota; kingdom Metazoa; phylum Chordata; class Amphibia; order Anura; family Aromobatidae; genus Allobates; species Allobates femoralis. Next base: position 742,851,707 of record JARQOC010000002.1, on the reverse strand, counting down.
TCTGATTTTTGGTGAATTTTTGTGATATTCAAGTAAAATTCAATTTCACTCTAACACAGGGTGGGCCATTGATATGGATGCACCTAAATAAAATGGGAATGGTTGGTGATATCCACTCCATGTTTGTGGCACATTAGTATATGGGAGGGGGAAAACTTTTCCAGATGGGGGGGGTGACCATGTTGGCCATTTTGAAGTCGGCCATTTTGGATCCAACTTTAAGAAGTTAAGAATCTGTACAATCCTCATACACAGAAGAATGTGGGTCAGGATGTTTGAAATAACCTCCTACCAAGTTGAATAGTCAAAACCTCAAACAGAGATGTAATATACCAATCTGAATGGAGCTCAGATCCTGAATGGCTGCAGAGTCGAATCCTATAGCTCAGACGTCCCCACACTTTCCGATCTGGAGATCCACATTCAGCTCTGAGAGAAGGTTGTGAGCCACATCGGAGTAGTGTCACCCAGAGTCCCCATTACCAGTATAATGGCATCCCAAAGCTTTTCTACAGAAATCACTCCGAGGTAGTATACCAAGATCCAGGGTTTCGAGCACTACCCTTATTTAGATCTGCTCTTTGTGTGGGACTGTTTACTTAAGTCACCATATGGGGACCTGCTCTTCATAGCGGTTTGGTAGACCTGGTGCTAATGAACGAAGCTGGAATACAGCCAGGAGCCGCACATCTTGGGCCCCATGAGCTACAGGTTGAGCAGCTCCTGATAATATCAGGTCTATAATGAACCAATGATACATTAGACGACATCATGTCCTGCTTGTAACTATAGTTTCTCTCTCCGGTCAGTGCAGAAATGAATTCAGATAAGCCGGTAGAAGCAGGCGGTAGCGAGATGACTGTAGACTCATTAGGTAAACACAGTGATTACATGGACCATGATAATGCATTCATTGTTAATGATCATGCTATAATCTAAATCTGTCCTTCTGTAAGATTTACCTCCTCTTTAGGAAGAGTCACAGTCCGGGTCCCGGTACATCGCTCTGGCTGTTCATTATCGTCCTATCACTGATGATTTCCAGCATCGGACTACAGTATATTCTTCATACTGTATAATGTCCATGTATTACTGCCAAGCTATACATAATTATTGTTGGACAGCCATAGATATTCACTGCATCTCCATATCCCTCCATTGGATGTTAAGGGGTTATAGTACTGAGTTGGTTTCAACGACTCCCCCATACTAGATCTTGGGTAATATCCCATGTGTCTGCTTATACTGGGCATCTGGCACTATATTAGGGAAACACTATTAGAATTGCTTCTATACAAACTGATTTTAGTGTTATTTTTTAACACCAAAAAAGATGGTGTTTCTTTTAAGATAAAAGGCAAAATGGCTACTACTATGATATAGATAGAGAAGGACAACATGAGATCTGTCATAACCAGAGGGCTTGAGAACAATTGCAATTTGTCGATAAAATTGCAAGAAAGAGATGACAATTAGGAATGGTCCATAATAAACAGCTAATTGATGTTTCGGTCAATCATAGACCTTCATCAGAAGTTCTCTGAGTTGTTGTATTTTATGACTGTATATCACTCACAAGAGAGTCTTCGGAGACTATGCCAGCTATGTGGATATAGGCTGTTAGCGTTCTTGCCGATAGTGACCACTTTTGTAATCAATATTAATTCAAAAGTACAGCACACTGCCAATTTCTGATGAAGGGCTGTGATTGACCGAAACGTCAATGAGCTCTTTGCTACGGACCATTCCTGATAGTCAATAAATCCACTTCTTCTACAAAGAGTCCAAATGAGTGCCAACTATTAATACTACTAATAATCACGGATTGGAACCCTACTCTGGCACCTCATCACCCATTCCCGGAGTGCCGTACATTGTTCATCACCTAGAAAGAGAGGAGAGTCACTTTAATTGTGCTACTCAAAAAACTGATCTTGTTGATGAGTGTGATGGGAACAGTCAGCATTTGGAACTTGAATGAAGCAAAGAATCATCCAATGGTGCAGCATGTAACTGCAATTATTGGTTGATAGTAGTAGCACTTGTTGCCAAGGTAGTAGAAGTAATAGTGACCCTTGCAGATATGATGGTAGGACAATGGCAGTCATGGCATTATGGCGGTAGTAATGTGCCAAGCTCAAGGTCCAGATTACTCAACACCTGGGCCAGACTTCAGTTCATGGTAGTCGTGCCCAGCCGCTGTAGTCCTAACCACACATGTAAAGAAATAGTAGTAGGGATAATGTTTGTGATGCTAGTTGGATAATCAGCCTGATGATGAGACTGAAGCTACAGAGGGTCCCTGGGTCATAGGTGGTAGTGAGCAGGACAGATGGTTAACCCTTCCCAACCAGAGCTGGCTCCCAGGGAGATGATGAGGGTGAAGGTGGTGAGTGTAGTTGAGAAAGTAGACTCAGTCTGTTGCTTTACCTTTTTACTGAAGCTTCTGTCCTAAGTGCAGGGTAGTTCATCCACCATTAGTTAGGTGGTACAGCCAGTCTGATGAGAACTGTTGTCCACTCTACTGGGTGAGTAATATGGTCTTCCTGCTTACTTTCCGGAATTGGAGGTTACTTGGTGCCCTGAGTTTCCTGTACTCCCTCTTGGTTGTTGGGAGTTATTTCCTGCCAGGCTGGTAGTGTGGGTCCTCTGGGTATCCGTACCTAAAGCAGTTCCTTGACCCTATATACTACCTAAACCCCGGAGAACTTCACTGTGCTGCTGCTGATCTTGAAATTCACACAGCATCCAGTTCAGCCACAAGGCCCTTTAAGCCTTGATGACCTAGGGACTTGTACCCTGCCTGCAGCTGGTCCCTTAAGACTAGCTCCTGCTGCCGCTTCACTGGATATCACCTTTGCATACTCTCTCCTAATAAACCCTAAATCACAGCTGACCTCCACCAGGGAGTGTGTCACATGCCCAAATCAGGCATCAAATTGCACAGTCTCACAAATCCTCGCTCACCCCAGCGCACCCCTACCTATTACACATTCAGAAATCGTCAGGCCATTAACCCTCATGCACTCACAGACTCCCTATATCATCACTGTCTCCAATCTCCTCCTTCCCCTGTCCTGATCTGGCTGTGAATCACTACAATGACTCTCTCAGAAGTACCGTGGTCCAAGTAGCACCCTTCACCCTCAGACACTCCAAACACAGAGTGAAACAGCCCTGGTTCACATCACAAACTCGATTCCTCCAGCGATGCTCTAGGAGTGCTGAACGTCTATAGAGGAAAAGCCGCACTCCACTAAACTTCATTCACTATAAATTTATGTTAAAAACCTATAACTCTGCCCTGCACCTCACCAAACAGACCTACTTCACCAACCTGATCTCCTCACTATCTAACAATCCAAAAATAAACTCTTTGACACCTTTCACTCTCTTCTCAGTCCTAGTGCAGGCCCCCATCATTGACCTCTGTGCTGATGATTCAGCTTCCAACTTCACAGAGAAAATAGAAAACATCAATCAGTAAATCAGTTCTCGGCCTCCAAGAGCTGCTACTCCCATCCCTCCCCACATCTCCTCTAGCTCACTCTCCATATTTGATCCAGTTACAGAAGAAGAATTTTCCAGGCTCCTCTCTTCCTCTCATCCTACTACATGCATCACTGACCCCATTCCCTCACACATACTCCAGTCTTTCTCTCCGATCGTCAACACTCACCCAACCAAAATCTTCAATCTCTCCCTCTCTTCTGGCATCTTCCCCTCCTCCTTCAAACATTCTATCATTACTCCATTATTAAAAAAAAACTCTTGTCTTGTCCTGCACAAATAACTACAGACCAGTCTCCAATCTCCCCTTCATCTCTAAACTCCTGGAGCGCCTGGTCTACTCCCGCCTCACCCGTTACCTCTCTGCCCACTCTCTTCTAGACCCATTACAGTCTGGTTTCCGCCCCCTTCACTCTACAGAAACTGCCCTCATCAAAGTGACCAATGACCTCCTGACGGCAAAACATAATGGTGACCACTCTCTGCTTATTCTCCTTGATCTCTCTGCAGCCTTTGACACTGTTGACCACCATCTCCTAATCACCATGTTGCACTCCATCAAGGACACGGCTCTCTCCTGGTTCTCTTCCTATTTTCTGATCGCTCTTTCAGTGTATCATTTGCTGGCTCCACTTCCTCTCCTCTTCCTCTCACTATTGGGGTCCCTCAGGGTTTAGTCCTCGGTCCTCTTCTCTTCTATCTCTACACGGCCCCGATTGGACAGACCATCAGCAGATTTAGCTTCTAGTACCACCTTTATACTGATGACACACAACTATACACTTCCTCCCCTGACCTCACTCCCACCTGTATTACAGAACAGCAATGACTGTCCAACCACAATCTCCAATATCATGTCCGCTCTCTACCTAAAATTCAACCTTTCCAAAACTGAACTTCTTCTGCTCCCGCCCTCCACTAACCTCCCTAAATATGACATCTCTCTCTCAGTGTGCGGCACTACTATAACGTCTAGTCAGCAGGCTCGCTGTCTGGGTGTTATGTTTGACTCAGATCTTTCCTTCACCCCATATATACAATCTCTCGTCCGCTCTTGCCACTTACACATGAAGAACATCTCTAGAATTCGCCCCTTTCTCACTATGGAAACAACAAAAACCCTCATTGTGGCCCTGATCCACTCCCACCTTGATTATTGTAATTCTCTATTAATTGGCCTCCCTTTTGCTGGACTTTTCCCTCTCCAGTCCATCCTTAATGCAGAAGCCAGGATCACCTACCTGGTTAACGGTTACTCGGATACTCCCGCTCTTTGCCAGTCATTGCACTGGCTGCCTATACACTATAGGATCCAATTCAAACTGCTTGTTCTCACCCACAGAGCTCTTCACAGTGCAACTCCACCCTACCTCTCTACCCTCATCTCTGTCTATCACCCCACCCGTTCTCTTCGCTCTGGAAGTGACTTTAGACTAACATCTGCATTAATCCGAACCTCCCACTCCCAACTTCAAGAGTTCTCCCGAGCTGCACCAATTCTCTGGAATGTTCTACCCCAAGAAATTAGGTGTATCCACAACTTACATAGTTTCAGGTGATCCCTAAAAACACATCTTTTTAGGGCGGCCTATAATGCCTCCTAGTCAAAGTCACTCAGACATAGCCTATCCGCTCCACCAGTCTCACATGCATCACAAATAATGGTTTGTGGCCACTCAAGCAGCTCTTATCTATTCCCCAATTCCTTAAATTGGCTGGGCCATCATTGTAAATAAGTCCCTGTCCTCAGTCACCCCCACCTCATTGTAGACTGTAAGCTCATCAGGACACAGCACAAGCGATCAGCCACTGCAGCACTGTGACACCCTGGGCGGTGGTGTAAAATGAAGTAAAAATGAAAATATGGTTTATAAAAATATGACAAAAAGCGCAAAGGTTCCAATCACCACCCTTTCGCCCCATTCAAAATAAATGTAGTAAAAGAAGTAAAAAAATACCCATATTTGGCATCGCCGCGATCAGAAATGCCCGATCTATCAAGATGTAAAATCAACTCAGCAGATCTGTAAACTGCACAACGGAAAAAAAAATACAAATGCCAAAATTACGTTGAGATATTGCAAATAAATGCAATAACGTCTGACCAAAACATCTCATCTACGCAAGTATGGCACCAATAGAACCATCAGCCGAAGACACAAAAAATAATCCATCACACAGCCCCAGATCCCAAAAAATGAGGACGCTACGGGTCATGGAAAATAGTGCAAAAAGTGCAATTCTTTTTTTTCCAAACTTTTGTATTTTTCTTAACGTCTTAGCTAAGAGTAAAAGTAACGTGATTGGTATCTACAAACTCGTACCAACATGAGGCATCATACTGACACCTCAGTGTTACCATATAGCACTGACCCCAGACATCATACCGACACCACAGTGTTACCATATAGTACTGACCCCAGACATCATACCGACACCTCAGTGTTACCATATAGTACTGACCTGAGGCATCATACCGACACGTCAGTGTTACCATATAGTACTGACCCCAGACATCATACTGACACATCAGTGTTACCATATAGTACTGAACCCAGACATCATACCGACACCTCAGTGTTACCATATAGTACTGACCCCAGACATCATACCGACACCTCAGTGTTACCATATAGTACTGACCCCAGACATCATACCGACACCTCAGTGTTACCATATAGTACTGACCCCAGACATCATACCGACACCTCAGTGTTACCATATACTACTGACCCCAGACATCACACCGACACATCAGTGTTACCATATAGTACTGACCCCAGACATCATACCGACACCTCAGTGTTACCATATAGTACTGACCCCAGACATCATACCGACACCTCAGTGTTATCATATAGTACTGACCCCAGACATCATACCGACACCTCAGTGTTATCATATAGTACTGACCCCAGACATCATACCCACACCTCAGTGTTACCATATAGTACTGACCACAGGCATCATACCGACACCTCAGTGTTACCATATAGTACTGACCCCAGACATCATACCGACACCTCAGTGTTACCATATAGTACTGACCCCAGACATCATACCGACACCTCAGTGTTACCATATAGTACTGACCCCAGACATCATACCGACACCTCAGTGTTATCATATAGTACTGACCCCAGACATCATACTGACACCTCAGTGTTACCATATAGTACTGACCCCAGACATCATACCGACACGTCAGTGTTACCATATAGTTCTGACCCCAGACATCATACCGATACCTCAGTGTTACCATATAGTACTGACCCCAGACATCATACCGACACCTCAGTGTTACCATATAGTACTGACCACAGACATCATACCGACACCTCAGTGTTACCATATAGTACTGACCCCAGACATCATACCGACAGATCAGTGTTACCATATAGTACTGACCCCAGACATCATACCGACACGTCAGTGTTACCATATAGTACTGACCCCAGACATCATACCGACACCTCAGTGTTACCATATAGTACTGACCCCAGACATCATACCGACACCTCAGTGTTACCATATAGTACTGACCCCAGACATCACACCGACACCTCAGTGTTACCATATAGTACTGACCCCAGACATCATACAACACATCAGTCTTACCATATAGTACTGACCCCAGACATCATACCGACACCTCAGTGTTACATATATCTGACCCAGACATCATACGACACCTCAGTGTTACCATATTGACGACCATGACATCATGTACCATAAGTCTACCAGTATACTGCAACCTCATTACCATGACTGACCCAGACATCAACGACCTCAGGTTACCAATTACCCGACATCAACCGAACTCAGTGTTACCATATGTACTGACCCCAGAACTCATTACCATATGTTACCCATAGTACTGACCAGACATCATACGACACTCAGTGTTACCATTAGTATGACCAGACATCATACGACACTCAGTGTACCATATAGTACTGACCAGACTCATACACACCTCATTACCTATAGTATGACCAACATCATACGACCTCTTCCATAAGTGACAATACCACCAGGTACATATGTGACCCCAGACTCACATCATGTACTATGTTGACAACATACATCATGTACCTATCTGCCGACTAACATCATTTACTAAGTTACCAGATCTAACACCTTCATATAGTATCCGCTCAACGCACTCAGTGTTACATAGTATGACACATCATACGACACTCATTACATAGTACTACCATAACGACGGTACTTGTATGCCAGATATAACACCATACGATCATACGCACTCAGTGTATGCTGACCAGACATCTAGCACTCATTTACATAGTACTGACCAGAACTACCTCGTTACAAGGACCAAATACACCAGTGTACATATAGTATGACCCAGACATCATACGACACCTCAGTGTTACCATATAGTACTGACCCAGACATCATACGACACCCAGTGTTACCATATAGTACTGACCCCAGCATCATACGCACCTCAGTGTTACATATAGTACTGACCAGACATCATACGAACCTCAGTGTTACCATATAGTACTGACCCAGACATCATACCGACACTCAGTGTTCCATATAGTATGACCCAGACATCATACGACACCTCAGTGTTACCAATAGTACTGACCCAGACATTAGAACTCAGTGTTACCATATAGTACTGACCCAGACATCATACGACACTCGTGTTACCATATAGTACTGACCCAGCATCATACGACACCTCTGTTACCATATAGTCTGACCCAGACATCATACACACCTCAGTGTTACATATAGTACTGACCCAGACATAACACACTCAGTGTTACCATATAGTACTGACCCAGACATCATACCGACACTCAGTGTTACCATATAGTACTGACCCCAGACATCATACGACACTCAGTGTTACCATATAGTACTGACCCCAGACATCATACCGAACCTCAGTGTTACCATATAGTACTGACCCAGACATATACACACTCGTGTTACCATATAGTATGACCAGATCACGACCTCTGTTCAATAGTACACCCAGATCATACGACACCTCAGTGTTACCTTAGTCTGACCAGACTACGAACTAGTGTTCATATGTATGACCAGAATCATACGAAGTTACTTAGTATACCAACGACCATGTACATATAGGACCAGACTAGCCTATACTTGTGACAGCATCCACTGTTTACATATATACTGACCAGAATACACACCTCAGTGTTCCTATATATAAAAAATGTACATATATGACCCAGCACATACGCACTCAGTGTTACATATTATGCCAGATATACGAACTCGTGTTACATATAGTACTGACCCCAGACTTACCGCATGTTCATATTGACCAGACATCATACGAACTCGTGTACAATAGTTGACCAGCATATGACCTCAGTGTCTATAGTATGACCACATCACCAATCATTTCCTTGTACGACCCAGATATACGAACTAGTGTACTATGTACTGACCAGCACATACCACTTTTATAGTACTGACCCAGACATCATACCGACACCTCAGTGTTACCATATAGTACTGACCCAGACATCATACCGACACCTCAGTGTTCATTAGTATGACCAATATCGACTCAGTTTACTATGTACCCCAGACATCATACTGACACCTCAGTGTTACCATATAGTACTGACCCCAGACATCATACTGACACACTCAGTGTTACCATATAGTACTGACCCCAGACATCATACCGACACCTCAGTGTTACCATATAGTACTGACCCCAGACATCATACCGACACCTCAGTGTTACCATATAGTACTGACCCCAGACATCATACCGACACCTCAGTGTTACCATATAGTACTGACCCCAGACATCATACCAACACCTCAGTGTTACCATATAGTACTGACCCGAGACATCATACTGACACACCAGTGTTACCATATAGTACTGACCCCAAACATCATACCGACACCTCAGTGTTACCATATAGTACTGACCCCAGACATCATACCGACACCTCAGTGTTACCATATAGTACTGACCCCAGACATCATACCAACACCTCAGTGTTACCATATAGTACTGACCCGAGGCATCATACCGACACCTCAGTGTTACCATATACTACTGACCCCAGACATCATACCGACACCTCAGTGTTACCATATAGTACTGACCCCAGACATCATACCGACACTTCAGTGTTACCATATACTACTGACCCCAGACATCATACTGACACCTCAGTGTTACCATATAGTACTGACCCCAGACATCATACCGACACCTCAGTGTTACCATATAGTACTGACCCCAGACATCATACCGACACCTCAGTGTTACCATATAGTACTGACCCCAGACATCATACCACCACCTCAGTGTTACCATATAGTACTGACCCCAGACATCATACCGACACCTCAGTGTTACCATATAGTACTGACCCCAGACATCATACCACCACCTCAGTGTTACCATATAGTACTGACCCCAGACATCATACCCGACACCTCAGTGTTACCATATAGTACTGACCCCAGACATCATACCGACACCTCAGTGTTACCATATAGTACTGACCCCAGACATCATACCGACACCTCAGTGTTACCATATAGTACTGACCCCAGACATCATACCGACACCTCAGTGTTACCATATAGTACTGACCCCAGACATCATACCGACACCTCAGTGTTACCATATAGTACTGACCCCAGACATCATACTAATATGACACCCTACAGTAGAAAAACTTTTTAGGGGAGGAGAAATATATACATAGGTTAAATAAACCATTACGTATACACATAGACAACTAAACCTATGGCATGCACAAACGTGTACTATGCCTACCTTACATATGATCTCCTAGTAGTGTCTACATGCCCAAACTAACAGTCATCTGGTCTCAAGAGAGTACCTACAGTATTACCAATCTCTATCCCAAAGGGGTGAACTCTATAAGTTACATACCCACCCTCAGTACATCCTCTGTCAGCTATAGTATAGTCCTATACATCACAAGGTAAAGTGAGTGTATCTCAATCACAATACATTGTATCAATTACCAACTGTGTACATACCTTGTGCCATAGCTGACCAGGAACTGGGGGGGGGAAACAAAGCACCACACAGGCCCCTGTATACCCTCAACGCGTTTTACCGCAACCACTATTTTAGGGTAGTGATAGGTGTGGGTATGTTTAGGTTAACAATTATGGTAATCCAGTAGGACTCGCAGTCCAATTTTTTAGGATATAATAATACTGATAGGTCAGTGTTACCATATAGTACTGACCCAGGGCATCATACTGATATGTCAGTGTTACTATATGGTACCATTATAATGTCTCCCATCCTGGACCCCTTCTTATTATAGTGTCTTCCATCGTGGGCCCCGTTCTATTATAATATCCCTCATCCTGTGTCCCATCCTATTATAATATCCCCCATCCTGGACCCCTTCTTATTATAATATCCCCCATCCTGAGTCCCTTCCTATTATAAGGTCCCCCATCCTGAGACCCTTCTTATTATAATATCCCCCATCCTGAGACCCTTCTTATTATAATATCCCCCATCCTGGGCCCCTTCTTAATAAAATGTCCCCCATCCTGAGTCCCTTCCTAATATAAGGTCCCCCATCCTGAGACCCTTTCTATTATAATATCCCCCATCCTGGGCCCCGTTCTATTATAATATCCCTCATCCTGTGTCCCATCCTATTATAATATCCCCCATCCTGGGCCCCTTCTTATTATAATATCCCCCATCCTGGGCCCCTTCTTATTATAATATCCCCCATCCTGGGCCCCGTTCTATTATAATATCCCTCATCCTGTGTCCCATCTATTATAATATCCCCATCCTGGGCCCCTTCTTAATAAAATGTCCCCCATCCTGAGTCCCTTCCTATTATAAGGTCCCCAATCCTGAGACCCTTTCTATTATAATATCCCCCATCCTGGGCCCCTTCTTAATAAAATGTCCCCCATCCTGAGTCCCTTCCTAATATAAGGTCCCCCATCCTGAGACCCTTTCTATTATAATATCCCCCATCCTGGGCCCCGTTCTATTATAATATCCCTCATCCTGTGTCCCATCCTATTATAATATCCCCCATCCTGGGCCCCTTCTTATTATAATATCCCCCATCCTGGGCCCCTTCTTATTATAATATCCCCATCCTGGGCCCCGTTCTATTATAATATCCCTCATCCTGTGTCCCATCTATTATAATATCCCCCATCCTGGGCCCCTTCTTAATAAAATGTCCCCCATCCTGAGTCCCTTCCTATTATAAGGTCCCCAATCCTGAGACCCTTTCTATTATAATATCCCCCATCCTGGGCCCCTTCTTAATAAAATGTCCCCCATCCTGAGTCCCTTCCTAATATAAGGTCCCCCATCCTGAGACCCTTTCTTTATTATATATCCCCCATCCTGGGCCCCTTCTTATTATAATATCTCCCATCCTGGGCCCCTTCTTAATAAAATGTCCCCCATCCTGAGTCCCTTCCTATTATATATCCCCCATCCTGGGCCCCTTCTTATTATAATATCCCCCATCCTGGGCCCCTTCTTAATAAAATGTCCCCATCCTGAGTCCCTTCCTATTATAATATCCCCCATCCTGGGCCCCTTCCTATTATAAGGTCCCCCATCCTGAGACCCTTTCTATTATAATATCCCCCATCCTCGGTCTCTTCCTAATATAATGTCCCCCATTCTGGATCCCATCCTATTATAATGTCCCCCATCCTGGACCTTTCCGATTATAATGTCCCTCGTTCTGCAGCTCTTTTATAACATATTATTTTTTTTATTCTTCCTACCTCCTCTGCACCCACAATGAATGGGAACCTCCACAACCAGCAAAAAGGCTGACAACTTACATCAATGCCCTGCATCGCTTCTGATGGGCACGCCGATGTCAGCTGCCGTCCTCTGTGACACCAGGCGATGATGTGCTGCCGAGAACAACATAATAAACCCACTACACAAGCTGTACAATGTATATACTGTATAGGTGATATTAAACTAAGAAATTCAGAATTTAATATCACACATATAGTATATACATTGCAGCTTGTATAGTACGGCAGATATGTCATGTGGTTCCATACAATGAACACTAGATGGCGGTGTAGTACAGGAGAAAAACAGGAAAAGAATTAAAAGCTCCAAACTCGTTTTTGATAATAGAATAAACCCAATCATTGCGTCTGAGGGATTTTGCAAATTTGGGATAAAAACATCTCAGAATGTCGATTCCCCGGTGACATCAGACTTATGTGCATTATTTATTCACCTGAACACTTTTATTTTTCCACTGGAACTTTTTTTGTGTGTACAACATGCAAGGATTGGGTCATGTCATAGAGAGAAATTAAAATCCATACAACATCTGTCTAGTCCCTAGATATATCCACCCCCACACTGAACATATTGCATTACGTATATTTGGTGAGAGAGAAACTAATTAAAAGAGAAGAAGCAGAGAGATGGCGCTTCTATCTACATTGAAGTAAGACCTCCTGGTGTGGAGAGGTAATAAAGCAGAGGAATGCTAGGGAAAAAGACAGCAAGACTGAGATTCGTTTATGCAGAGGCGGTAATTACACTTCCCAGGCCAAAGCTTCCTCTGATCAAAGCGCGATCCTAGCATTTCTATCAGTGCGTACCGTTATTAATATTGGGGTTAGTATTGATCTGACATTTATGGGAGGCACAGTTTTGGCATCGCAATCCCGAGGCGCAAAACATGTCTATTGTTATAAAATTGTGCGATTAGTGCATCAATCAGATGGATAATGCTATTGTCATGATCTCCACACGGTTGTTGTCTGCTGTTTTGGTTGTGCTGGGTCTGTGCTGCAATCATCTGTGCTCACTTCCCTCGATTAGGCCTCTACTTAAGCATGCTAGCTCCTCCATCTAGTGTCAATTGTACACCTGCCGTTGCCTGTGTAGACTGATCCCTCTGTGCACTGTGACTGACCAAGCCCGACTTTATTCCCTGCTTAATTTGCCATGTTAAACACCCAAAAAGAAAACTGCAGCCTCCTTCCTTGAGGTTTTGCCTTCCAGGGGCTGACTGGCGACGCAAACCTTGGATGGCAATATTTTATCGCCAGCCCTTAGGTGAGGACTTTTGGGGGGGGGGTGCTATCGGCAGCACATCTCAGTCCCGCCAGCCCTTTGGTGAGGACCGGGGGGGAGGGGGTGCTATCGGAAATTTTTGGCAGTCCATCTCAGTCCTGCCTGCCCTTTGGTGAGGACCGGGGGGGAAGTGGGGGGGGGGTTTGCTATCGGAAATTATGGGCAGCCCATCCCAGTGCCGCCTGCCCTTAGGTGAGGTCCGGGGAAGGGGGTTGCCCGGACCGTTTCTGTGGGTGGGCGGCCCACATAACTATGAATTATCACATGTGGAATTATAGACTTAACAAAAAAGTGTGAAACAGCTGACAATATGTCTTATATTCTAGGTTCTTCCTTTTGCTGTGATTACTGCTTTGCACACTCTTGGCATTCTCTTGATGAGCTTCAAGAGGTAGTCACCGGAAATGGTCTTCCAACAGTCTTGAAGGAGTTCCCAGAGATGCTTAGCACTTGTTGGCCCTTTTGCCCTCACTCTGCATCCAGATCACCCCAAACCATCTGGATTGGGTTCAGGTCTGGTGACTGTGGAGGCCAGGTCATCTGGCGTAGCACCCCATCACCATCACCATCACACCTCCTCCTCCACACCCCATCACCATCACACCCCCTCCTCCATGCTTCATGGTGGGAACCAGGCATGTAGAGTTCATCCGTTCACCTTTTCTGCGTCACACAAAGACACGGTGGTTGGAACCAAAGATCTCAAATTTGGACTCATCAGACAAAGCTCAGATTTCCACTGGTCTAATGTCCATTCCTTGTGTTCTTTAGCCCACACAAGTCTCTTCTGCTTGTTGCCTGTCCTTAGCAGTGGTTTCCTAGCAGCTATTTTACCATGAAGGCCTGCTGCACAAAGTCTCCTCTTAACAGTTGTTGTAGAGATGTGTCTGCTGCTAGAACTCTGTGTGGCATTGACCTGGTCTCTAATCTGAGCCGCTGTTAACCTGCGATTTCTGAGGCTGGTGACTCAGATGAACTTATCCTCTGCAGCAGAGGTGACTCTTGGTCTTCCTTTCCTGGGGCCGTCCTCATGTGACCCAGTTTCTTTGGGGCACTTCATGGTTTTTGCAACTGCACTTGGGGACACTTTCAAAGTTACTCCAATGTTTCGGACTGACTGACCTTCATTTCTTACAGTAATGATGGCCACTCGGTTTTCTTTACTTAGCTGCTTTTTTCTTGCCATAGTACAAATTCTAACAGTCTATTCAGTAGGACGATCAGCTGTGTATCCACCAGACTTCTGCACAACACAACTGATGGTCCCAACCCCATTTATAAGGTAAGAAATCCCACTTATTAACCCTGACAGGGCACCTGTGAAGTGAAGACCATTTCTGGTGACTACCTCTTGAAGCTCATCCAGAGAATGCCAAGAGTTTGCAAAGCAGTAATCACAGCAAAAGGAAGAACCTAGAATATAAGACATATTCTCATCCTTTATCCCGGGTGATTCCATTCTCTTATTAGCTGATCGCACATATTTTGTAGGATTTAATCCCAGTTAGAGGCAGGATCAGGTCCTGATATAAGACTCGCCTGTCTGGCACATACATAAGACACGTATCTCATGTTTTCCTATTATAGCTCCTATGTGCTGCAGCTCCTGAGCTCCTGTCTTCAATCTTTACTTATTTTAGCTTTTCTGATGTTGAATGTTTTTGTATAATAAAGTGATTATATCAAATTTGACAGGGTGATATACTGCAAACTGTCCAGCAGATGGCGCCAGAGCACAGCCAGGAAAACTCCTACCTAGAGACTGTTCTCAGCTGTTATCATATTAGCAAATATCACAATAGTAAGAGACAAAGTAACCGAATCCTACATTATAGTCTGTGATATCGGAGAGAGAATGATGTCAGGTCAGAGCAGGAACTGTTTTCCATATAAAGATAAACGGCAATCTCCACACCACATTTTAGATATAAAGTTGCAAAATATTTTTATTAATCATAGGATCAAAAGTTCACACTCCATAAAACCATCCCCTAAAAGCAACCCCAAAGCAGTGTGGGTACAGTTACAAATCACTCAAGTATAGGCACAATACCATAATGATACAGCCAGGGTCGGTTTTAGGCAAAGTGGGGCCCTAGGCAAAAGGTTAAAGTGGGCCCTAAATGCTCAGGCCACTTTCACATCTAACGCTTTGCTGCATTTTGCTCAATTTGCATTTCCATGCGTTTTTACCGCAAAAACGCATCAAAACGTATGCGTTTTTGTTCCCATTGATTTTAATGGAAACACATGCAAAAACGCATGTAAAAACGCATGTGCGTTTTCAAAAACAGAAAACGCATGCGTTTTTGCCAACGCTGCCCAAAACATCGGGGAAGACGTTTTGTGCTGCGTTCGCAAAAATGCATGCGTTTTGCATGCGTTTTTACATGCGTTCCCATTGAAATCAATGGGGGAAAAAACACTAGCGTTTTTAGCGGTAAAAACGGCTAGAAAGGCAAATTTAGCAAAACGCACACCAACCTTAGATGTGGAACAGGCCGTAGTTATATGGTAAGAGTGACTTCATAAGTTGATTATCTAGGTCAGAATAAGAACATACTGAACATCATTTTTATTTCAATCATAAAAAAACAAAACAGAAATTTGTAAAAAAAAAAAATATTTTTTTTTTATTTTCCGAGACCCATGATGTTTTAATTTTTGAAGCTACATAGATATGTGAGGGGTTACTTTATGTGCCCTGAGCTGACATTTTTACTGATACCATTTTGAGTCAGATACAACATTTTGATCGCCTTTTATTGCATTTTATTGTAACAACGTGGTGGCCTAAAAAACATAATTCTGGCGTTTTTATTTTTTTCCCATTACGCCATTTACCAATTGGATTAATTTACTTCATATATTGATAGCTTAGATTCTTACGAACGCAGCGATACCAAATATGTGTATTTTTACATTTTTTTCACTGTTTTATTGCTATTTTCAGTTCAGCTCCTTTGGGGGCCCCTAAGAGAGTGGGGGCCCTGGGCAACTGCCCAGTCTGCCCCCCCCCCCCTAACGCCGGCCCTGGATACAGCCACTACTGTGACAACATATGAGGAAAACAATCACATTCCATTATACATGCCTCATCCCATAAACTTATCCTCATTGAGGACAGGATTACAGCAAAATATAAGATAAAGAATCATCTATCCCCCATATTGCTGGAGTAAATAGTAGGACTGTGACCATACCGCACCACACTGCCCAGCACCTCAACGTTTCACTCTCCGCTTCGTCAGTAGGTGCTGGGACAGTGCAGTGGTCACTTATTTATACCTGTGCGCAGAACCGGCACACTCCTTTTCCTGCCTCTGAAATGTTAAAAATCATGTAGGATTCTGTGCCATACTAAACCACAAGTGGAGTCCTTTTTTTGTTGTAACGTCCAGAAACTGCACCACCGTTTCGTCAGGAGGACCTGCTTTTATTGATGTTCACAAATTTATATACTTATATATGATGAGATCTTAATGACTATAATAAATGCACCTTACATTGTGGATGACAATATATAGACATGGTAACCTCACATAGGGCATATGTACAATGGAGGGCGATCCTTGTGACCATTCTATAGCCATTAGTGGCTTGAGGGCAAGTTTGCCCATGCTTAACATGGCACCGGCTCCACAAGCTGTGTGCGCGCGGTGCCTGCTGCGTCCCCGCCTCCCACGTGACTCCGGCGCCAAATGGAGTGTGCCGGTTCTGCGCATGCGCAGGGTGCACTTCCGGGACGCCGGGGCGCGTGTGTACGCGGGCAGGCGCAGGCATGGCGCGCCATCCAGCAGCTGAGGAAAGGAGCAGCTAAGTGACACAGGTATAAATAAGTGACCACTGCACTGTCCCAGCACCTCCTGACGAAGCAGAGAGTGAAACGTTGAGGTGCTGGGCAGTGTGGTGCGGTATGGTCACAGTCCTACTGTTTACTCCAGCAATATGGGGGATAGATGATTTTTATCTTATATTTTGCTGTAATCCTGTCCTCAATGAGGATAAGTTTATGGGATGAGGTATGTATAATGGAATGTGATTGTTTTCCTCATATGTTGTCACAGTAGTGGCTGTATCATTATGGTATTGTGCCTATACTTGAGTGATTTGTAACTGTACCCACACTGTTTTGGGTTTGCTTTTAGGGGATGGTTTTATGGAGTTTGAACTTTTGATCCTATGATTAATAAAAATATTTTGCAACTTTATATCTAAAATGTGGTGTGGAGATTGCCGTTTATCTTTGTATGGTAAAAGTGACTTCTAGTGAGATGATGCGGCTAACAATATACTTAATATAATGGACTCTAGAATTTTGTTAGTGATTCAGAGCAGGAACTGTGCAGGTGGGAACATCATAATGTTAATGGTACCCGGACCTGTGCAGCGGGGCCACCTAGGGGTGACTGCAGGGACTGTCTTCCGGCGCTAAGTGTTCAGAAAAGTTATAAGAAATTACAAAATAAAACAATGTTTAATTTTATAAAAAAAACAAGTACGTCACTGCCACATATTTTTCTCTGGGAAGTTGCTCCACTATACACAGTATGAGCCCACACATAGCCCCCTTATATACAGTATGAGCCCCCACATAGCCCCCTTATATACAGTATGAGCCCCCTTATATACAGCATGAGCCCCCACATAGCCCCCTTATATACAGTATGAGCACCCACATAGCCCCCTTATACACAGTATGAGCACCAACATAGCCCCCTTATATACAGTATGAGCCCCCACATAGCCCCCTTATATACAGTATGAGCCCCCACATAGCCCCCTTATATACAGTATGAGCCCTCACATAGCCCTCTATATACAGCATGAGCCCCCACATAGCACCTCTACATACAGTATGAGCCCCTTACATACAGTATAAGCCCCCACATAGCCCCCTATATACAGTATGAGCCCCCATATACACCCCTATATATTATGATCCCACACATAGCCCTCTATATATATATACAGTATAAACCCCCTATATACAGTATGAGCCCCCACATAGCCCCCTATATAGAGTATGAGCCCTCATATAGCCCCATGACATAAAGTATGAGCCCCCTCTATACAGTATGGCCCCATGTAGCCCCCTATATATAGTATGAGCCCTCATATAGCCCCTCTACATGCAGTATGAGCCCCCTATATACAGTATGAGCCCACACAAAATAACCTTATAACCCAATATCAACATGGTTTTACGAGGGACCGTTCCCGTCAAACTAATCTGATAAGCTTCTATGAAGAAGTAAGTTCTGGACTGGACCAAGGAAATGCAGTGGATGTGGTGTATATGGACTTTTCAAAAGCTTTTGATACGGTGCCACACAAAAGGTTGATACATAAAATGAGGGCAATGGGGATAGGGGAAAATATGTGTAAGTGGGTTAAGAACTGGCTTAGTGATAGGAAACAAAGGGTGGTTATTAATGGAACACACTCAGAATGGGTCACAGTTAACAGTGGGGTACCACAGGGGTCAGTGTTGGGCCCGCTTCTATTTAATATATTTATTAATGACCTTGTAGGGGGCATACAGAGTAGAATGTCAATATTTGCAGATGACACTAAACTCTGCAGGGTAATCAATACAGAGGAGGACAATTATATATTACAAGAGGATTTATGTAAACTAGAAGCTTGGGCTGATAAATGGCAAATGCGCTTTAATGGGGATAAATGTAAAGTCATGCACTTGGGCAGAGGAAACAAAAGGTATAATTATGTGCTTAATTGTAAAACACTGGGCAAAACTGTCACTGAAAAAGACCTGGGTGTATGGGTAGATGACAAACTCACATTTAGTGGCCAGTGTCAGGCAGCTGCTGCAAAAGCAAATAAAATAATGGGATGCATTAAAAGAGGCATAGATGCTCATGAGGAGAACATCATTTTACCTCTATACAAGTCACTAGTGCGACCACACTTAGATACTGTGTACAATTCTGGTCTCCGGTGTATAAGAAAGACATAGCTGAACTAGAGCGGGTGCAGAGAAGAGCGACAAAAGTTATTAGAGGACTAAGGGGTCTGCAATACCAAGACAGGTTATTAGAGGACTGAGGGGTCTGCAATACCAAGACAGGTTATTAGAGGACTGAGGGGTCTGCAATACCAAGACAGGTTATTAGAGGACTGAGGGGTCTGCAATACCAAGACAGGTTATTAGAGGACTGGGGGGTCTGCAATACCAAGACAGGTTATTAGAGGACTGAGGGGTCTACAATACCAAGACAGGTTATTAGAGGACTGAGGGGTCTACAATACCAAGACAGGTTATTAAACTTGGGGTTATTTAGCTTGGAAAAACGAAGGCTTAGGGGTGATCTTATAATAATGTATAAATATATGAGGGGACAGTACAGAGACCTTTCTAATGATCTCTTTACTCTTAGGCCTGAAACTGGGACAAGGGGGCGTCCTCTACAGAGACGGGGACAAGGGGGCGTCCTCTACAGAGACGGGGACAAGGGGGCATCCTCTACAGAGATGGGGACAAGGGGGCGTCCTCTACAGAGACGGGGACAAGGGGGCGTCCTCTACAGAGACGGGGACAAGGGGGTGTCCTCTACAGAGACGGGGGCAAGGGGGCATCCTCTACAGAGACGGGGACAAGGGGGCTTCCTCTACAGAGACTGGGACAAGGGGGCATCCTTTACAGAGACAGGGACAAGGGGGCATCCTTTACAGAGACAGGGACAAGGGGGTGTCCTCTACAGAGACGGGGACAAGGGGGCGTCCTCTACAGAGACGGGGACAAGGGGGCATCCTCTACAGAGATGGGGACAAGGGGGCATCCTCTACAGAGACAGGGACAAGGGGGCGTCCTCTACAGAGACAGGGATAAGGGGGCGTCCTCTACCGAGACAGGGACAAGGGGGCGTCCTCTACCGAGACAGGGACAAGGGGGCATCCTCTACAGAGACAGGGACAAGGGGGCGTCCTCTACCGAGACGGGAACAAGGGGACGTCCTCTACAGAGACAGGGACAAGGGGGTGTCCTCTACAGAGACAGGGACAAGGGGGCATCCTCTACAGAGACAGGGACAAGGGGGCGTCCTCTACCGAGACGGGGACAAAGGGGCGTCCTCTACAGAGACGGGGACAAGGGGCGTCCTCTACAGAGACGGGGACAAGGGGCGTCCTCTACAGAGACAAGGAGGCGTCCTCTACAGAGACTGGGACAAGGGGGCGTCCTCTACAGAGACTGGGACAAGGGGGCGTCCTCTACGTCTGGAGGAAAGAAGGTTTAATCATAATCACAGACGCGGATTCTTTACTGTAAGAGCAGTGAGACTATGGAACTCTCTGCCACATGATGTTGTAATGAGGAGTCACTACTAACATTTAAGAAGGGCCTTAATGCCTTTCTTGAAAACTATAATATTACCAGGTATATATACTAGATCCTTGGATAGGGCGTTGATCCAGGGATCTAGTCTGATTGCCGTATCTGGAGTCAGGAAGGAATTTCTTTCCCCAATGTGGAGCTTAGTGTTGCCACATGGGTTTTTTTTTTTGCCTCCTCTAGATCATGTTAGACTATGGGGGGAACTAGATGGACTTAAAGTCTTTGTTCAACCTTAAATACTATGTTACTATATTACATACAGTATGAGCCCCCTACATACAGTATGAGCCCCCACTTAGTCCCCTATATACAGTATGACCCCTCACAATCAACCCTATATACAGTATGAGCCCACACATAGCCCTCTATATACAGTATGAGCCCCCACATAGCACCTCTACATACAGAATGTATACTTATACACAGTATAAGCCCCCACATAGCCCCCTATATACAGTATGAGCCCCCACATACACCCCTATATACAGTATGAGCCCCCCCATAGCCCTCCATATACAGTATGAGCCCCAGATATACGGTATGAGCCCCCATATAGCCCCTCTATATACAGCATGAGGCCCCAGATAGCCCCCTATATATAGTATAAGCCTCCAAATAGCCCCTTATTAAGTATGAGCTCCACATAGCCTCCTATATACATTATGACCCCCTCATAGCCCTTCATATACAGTATGAGATACCACATAGCCCCCTATAAAAGTATGAGCCTCCACATAGCCCTCTATATTCAATATGAGCTCCCACATAGCTACTTATATATAGTTTGAGCCTCCAACTAGTCCTTTATATACAGTAGGAGCTCAAATAGCCTCCTATATACATTATGAGTCCTATATATTCCATATATACAGATTAAAGAGGACCTGTCACCCCCTGCTGCATGGCAATCTAAATGCAGCACTGAATGCAGCATGTCTGCAGCATTCAGGGAAGGGGTCCCCCATGTGTCTGTGTGCTGTGTACCCTGAGATATAGCCTTTGTAAAACTTACAGTTAGAAGCCATGGAGGCAGTCTCTGGTGCTGGTGGGAGCTTGATTGACTGTGGTCATTCCCTACTCCTCTGCCTCTCTGTGCTGTTTATGCTTTGTCAGGGCAGGACTCTGGAGCTGACCTCAGGACAAATGATTTGCATGCTGTGAGTGACAGAGGAGGAGATGAGGAGGGTAGAGCCAGCACAGCAGAAGCAGCACAGAGAGGCAGGGGAGGATGGAATGGCCACAGTCAATCAAGCTCCCTCCAGCCACAGGGACTGCCCTCATGGCTTCCAACTATAGGTTTTCCTAAGGCTATATCTCGGGGTACACAGCACACAGACACATGGGGGACCCCTTCCCTGAATGCAGCAGACATGCTGCATTCAGTGCTGCATGTAGCTTGCAATCCTGGGGGGGGTGACAGGTCAAGAATCCCATAAGGTTAGCCACCCTACAACAGTACCATATTGAAAAGTTTTACAAGTGACAATGGGGTGAATGTAGGAAAGCTACAACCTTTATTGAAGGGCTTAAAATAAGCATCTCAGCATTACAACAACAAAACAAACATATCATACATGGGTTATCTCCCTAACCACAACCAATGGAGACTCCAAAAAAGCTACCCTGCTCAGTCTAAGGAGCCTCCCACACATCCCTAGCGGGCACAGTGGCCCTATATCCTGTCTATAATAACCAGCAATGATCACGGACACATACCTAATAAGATACAGGGGCAAGGCTGCACTCCTGAACTCCAATAGACCCTATGTACGTTTCGCTCATAGGACTTCTTCAGGGGGAGGATCAGAGGCCAACCCGTATACAGATTGCATAGTCCGGGGTTACAGCAGGTCAGGATACATAAAGATTGTAGTTTTTTATATTCACCCCAATTGACACTTGTAAGACATTTTGATATGGAGCCCATATATACAGTGTAAGCCCCCACATAGTCCCCTATATACAGTATGAACCTTCACATAGCCCCTCTATATACATTATGACCTCCTACATAGCCCCTATATATAGTATAAGTCCCACAAATCCCCTCTATATACAGTATGAGCCCCCACATAGCCCCCCTATATACAATATGAGCTCCCACATAGACGCCTATGTATACAGTATTATGAGCCCACAAAGCCCTTGTATATACCATACTAGCTGTAGAGCCCAGCGTTGACCTGGCGTAATGTCAATACATGGTCGTAATGCTCATCTATATACAGTGCTAACCACTGAGCCACCATATACAGTGCTAACCACTGAGCCACCGTATACAGTGTTAACCACTGAGCCACCATATACAGTGCTAACCACTGAGCCACCATACAGTGCTAACCACTGAGCCACCATATACAGTGCTAACCACTGAGCCACCATACAGTGCTAACCACTGAGCCATCATATACAGTGCTAACCACTGAGCCACCGTATACAGTGCTAACCACTGAGCCACCGTATACAGTGCTAACCACTGAGCCACCATATACAGTGCTAACCACTGAGCCACCGTATACAGTGCTAACCATTGAGCCACCATATACAGTGCTAACCACTGAGCCACCATATACAGTGCTAACCACTGAGCCACCGTATACAGTGCTAACCACTGAGCCACCATATACAGTGCTAATCACTGAGCCACCATATACAGTGCTAACCACTGAGCCACCATATACAGTGCTAACCACTGAGCCACCATATACAGTGCTAACCACTGAGCCACTGTACAGTGCTAACCACTGAGCCACCATATACAGTGCTAACCACTGAGCCACCGTATACAGTGCTAACCACTGAGCCACCATATACAGTGCTAACCACTGAGCCACCATATACAATGCTAACCACTGACCCACCATATACAGTGCTAACCACTGAGCCACCATATATAGTGCTAACCACTGAGACACCATATACAGTGCTAACCACTGAGCCACCATACAATGCTAACCACTGAGCCACCATATACAGTGCTAACCACTGAGCCACCATATACAGTGCTAACCACTGAGCCACCGTATACAGTGCTAACCACTGAGCCACCATACAGTGCTAACCACTGAGCCATCGTATACTCTGCTACCCACTGAGCCACCATATACAGTGCTAACCACTGAGCCACCATACAGTGCTAACCACTGAGCCACCATATACAGTGCTAACCACTGAGCCACCATACAGTGCTAACCACTGAGCCACCATATACAGTGCTATCCACTGAGCCACCATATACTGTGCTATCCACTGAGCCATCATATACAGTGCTAACCACTGAGCCACCATATACAGTGCTAATCACTGAGCCACCATATACAGTGCTAACCACTGAGCCACCATACAGTGCTAACCACTGAGCCACCATAGACAGTGCTAACCACTGAGCCACCATTTACAGTGCTAACCACTGAGCCACCATATACAGTGCTAACCACTGAGCCACCATATACAGTGCTAACCACTGAGCCACCGTATACAGTGCTAACCACTGAGCCACCGTATACAGTGCTAACCACTGAGCCACCATATACAGTGCTAACTACTGAGCCACCATATACAGTGCTAACCCTGAGCCACCATATACAGTGCTAACTACTGAGCCTCCATATACAGTGCTAACCACTGAGTCACCATATACAGTGCTAACCACTGAGCCACCATATACAGTGCTAACCACTGAGCGACCATATACAGTGCTAACCACTGAGCCACCATATACAGTGCTAACCACTGAGCCACCATACACAGTGCTAACCACTGAGCCACCGTATACAGTGCTAACCACTGAGCCACCATATACAGTGCCAACCACTGAGCCACCATATACAGTGCTAACCACTGAGCCACCATACAGAGCTAACCACTGAGCCACCGTATACAGTGCTAACCACTGAGCCACCGTATACAGTGCTAACCACTGAGCCACCGTATACAGTGCTAACCACTGAGCCACCGTATACAGTGCTAACCACTGAGCCACCATACAGTGCTGACCACTGAGCCACCGTATACAGTGCTAACCACTGAGCCACCGTATACAGTGCTAACCACTGAGCCACCATATACAGTGCTAACCACTGAGCCACCGTATACAGTGCTAACCACTGAGCCACCATATACAGTGCTAACCACTGAGCCACCGTATACAGTGCTAACCACTGAGCCACCATATACAGTGCCAACCACTGAGCCACCATATATAGTGCTAACCACTGAGCCACCGTATACAGTGCTAACCACTGAGCCACCATATACAGTGCTAACCACTGAGCCACCTATACAGTGCTAACCACTGAGCCACCTATACAGTGCTAACCACTGAGCCACCGTATACAGTGCTAACCACTGAGCCACCATATACAGTGCTAACCACTGAGCCACCATATACAGTGCTAACCACTGAGCCACCTATACAGTGCTAACCACTGAGCCACCGTATACAGTGCTAACCACTGAGCCACCATACAGTGCTAACCACTGAGCCACATATACAGTGCTAACCACTGAGCACCTATACAGTGCTAACCACTGAGCCAACGTATACACGTGCTAACCACTGGCCACCAGTATACAGTGCTAACCACTGAGCCACCATATACAGTGCTAACCACTGAGCCACCATACAGTGCTAACCACTGAGCCACCTATACAGTGCTAACCACTGAGCCACCATATACAGTGCTAACCACTGAGCCACCATATACAGTGCTAACCACTGAGCCACCGTATACAGTGCTAACCACTGAGCCACCATATACAGTGCTAACCACTGAGCCACCTATACAGTGCTAACCACTGAGCCACCATATACAGTGCTAACCACTGAGCCACCATATACAGTGCTAACCACTGAGCCACGTATACAGTGCTAACCACTGAGCCACCATATACAGTGCTAACCACTGAGCCCACTCTAATACAGTGCTAACCACTGAGCCACCTATACAGTGCTAACCACTGAGCACCATATACAGTGCTAACCACTGAGCCACCATATACAGTGCTAACCACTGAGCCACCATATACAGTGCTAACCACTGAGCCACCATATACAGTGCTAACCACTGAGCCACCTATCAGTGCTAACCACTGAGCCACCTATACAGTGCTAACCACTGAGCCACCATATACAGTGCTAACCACTGAGCCACCATACAGTGCTAACCACTGAGCCACCATATACAGTGCTAACCACTGAGCCACCATATACAGTGCTAACCACTGAGCCACCATACAGTGCTAACCACTGAGCCACCATATACAGTGCTAACCACTGAGCCACCATATACAGTGCTAACCACTGAGCCACCATATACAGTGCTAACCACTGAGCCACCATATACATGCTAACCACTGAGCCAACCATATACAGTGCAACCACTGAGCCACCATATACAGTGCTAACCACTGAGCCACCATACAGGCTAACCACTGAGCCACCGTATACAGTGCTAACCACTGACCACCGTATACAGTGCTAACCACTGAGCCACCGTATACAGTGCTAACCACTGAGCCACCGTATACAGTGCTAACCACTGAGCCACCTATACAGTGCTAACCACTGAGCCACCGATACATGCTAACCACTGAGCCACCGTATACAGTGCTAACCACTGAGCCACCATATACAGTGCTAACCACTGAGCCACCGTATACAGTGCTAACCACTGAGCCACCATATACAGTGCTAACCACTGAGCCACCGTATACAGTGTAACCACTGAGCCACCATATACAGTGCAACCACTGAGCCACCTATATAGTGCTAACCACTGAGCCACCGTATACAGTGCTAACCACTGAGCCACCATATACAGTGCTAACCACTGAGCCACCTACAGAGCTAACCACTGAGCCACCGTATACAGTGCTAACCCAACTGAGCCACCGTAACAAACTGACCCATTAACCACTGAGCCACCTACAGTGCTAACCACTGAGCCACCGTATACAGTGCTAACCACTGAGCCACCGTATACAGTGCTAACCACTGAGCCACCATATACAGTGCTACCACTGAGCCAACATACGAGCTAACCACTGAGCCACCGTATACATGCTAACCACTGAGCCACCGTATACAGTGCTAACCACTGAGTCACCATACAGTGCTAACCACTGAGCCACCGTTATACAGTGCTAACCACTGAGCCACGTATACAGTGCTAACCACTGAGCCTGCACCATATACACGTGCTAACCACAGAGCCACTATACAGTGCTAACCACTGAGTCACCATACAGTGCTAACCACTGAGCACCCGTATACAGTGCTAACCACTGAGCCACCGTATACAGTGCTAACCATTGAGCCACCATATACAGTGCTATACCACCAGAGCCACCGTATACAGTGCTAACCACTGACCACCATATACAGTGCTAACCACTGAGCCACCATTACAGTGCTAACCACTGAGCCACCATATACAGTGCTAACCACTGAGCCACCATATACATGCTAACCACTGAGCCACCGTATACAGTGCTAACCACTGAGCCACCATATACAGTGCTAACCACTGAGCCACCGTATACAGTGCTAACCACATGAGTCACCATACAATGCTAACCACTGAGCCACCATATACAGTGCTAACCACTGAGCCACCATATACAGTGCTAACCACTGAGCCACCATATACATGCTAACCACTGAGCCACCATAACAGTGCAAACCACTGAGCCACGTATACAGTGCTAACCACTGAGCCACTACAGTGCTAACCACTGATCCACCGTATACAGTGCTAACCACTGAGCCACCATATACAGTGCTAACCACTGGCCACCATATACAGTGCTAACCACTGAGCCACATATACAGTGCTAACCACTGAGCCACCATATACGTGCTAACCACTGAGCCACCTATACAGTGCTAACCACTGAGCCACATACGTGCTAACACTGAGCTGCCATATACAGTGCTGACCACTGAGCCACCATATACAGTGCTAACACTGAGCCACCTATACAGTGCTAACCACTGAGCCACCATATACATGCTAACCACTGAGCCACCATATACAGTGCTAACCACTGAGCCACGTATACAGTCTAACCACTGAGCCACCGTATACAGTGCTAACCACTGAGCACCATACAGTGTAACATGAGCCACATATACTGCTACATGAGCCACCTATACAGTGTACATGACTGATATAACTACACTGACACATACAGTGCTAACCATGAGCCACTTAAGTGTAACATGGCACCTATACAGGTAACTCTGACCCACCTATACAGTGCTAACATGAGCACTACATGCAACCACTGAGCACATACAGGCTGACATGAGCCACATATAAGTTAACATGAGCATATCAGTGCTAACCACTGAGCACCTATACGTGTAACACTGAGCACCTATACAGTGCAACCATGAGCACTATACAGTGCACCACTGAGCCACCTATACAGGCTAACCATGATCCCGTTACATATAAGCATGAGCCACATAATGCTAACCTGGCCACCATAATACAGGGGGGGGGGGGGGGGGGGGGGGGGGGGGGGGGGGGGGGGGGGGGGGGGGGGGGGGGGGGGGGGGGGGGGGGGGGGGGGGGGGGGGGGGGGGGGGGGGGGGGGGGGGGGGGGGGGGGGGGGGGGGGGGGGGGGGGGGGGGGGGGGGGGGGGGGGGGGGGGGGGGGGGGGGGGGGGGGGGGGGGGGGGCCCCCCCCCCCCCCCCCCCCCCCCCCCCCCCCCCCCCCCCCCCCCCCCCCCCCCCCCCCCCCCCCCCCCCCCCCCCCCCCCCCCCCCCCCCCCCCCCCCCCCCCCCCCCCCCCCCCCCCCCCCCCCCCGTGCTAACCACTGAGCCACCATATACAGTGCTAACCACTGAGCCACCATATACAGTGCTAACCACTGAGCCACCGTATACAGTGCTAACCACTGAGCCACCATATACAGTGCTAACCACGAGCCCATAACAGTAACCACTGACACCTATCAGTGCTAACCACTGAGCACCAATACAGGCTAACCTAGCCACCATATCAGTGCTACACTGAGCACCATACACTAACCACTGAGCTCCACGAGCAACCACTGAGCCACCATACAGTGCTAACCACTGAGCCACCTATACAGTGCTAACCACTGAGCACCATATACAGTGCTAACCACTGAGCCACTTATACAGTGCTAACCACTGAGCACCGTATACAATGCTAACCACTGAGCCACCTATACAGTGCTAACCACTCAGCCACCATATACAGTGCTAACCACGAGCCGCCATATACAGTGCTAACCACTGAGCACTATACAGTGCTAACCACTGAGCCACCATACAGAGCTAACCACTGAGCCACCATATACAGTGCTAACCACTGAGCCACATATACAGTGCTAACCACTGAGCCACCATATACAGTGCTAACCACTGAGCCACATACAGCTGCTAACCACTGAGCCACCATATACAGTGCTAACCACTGAGCCACCATATACAGTGCTAACCACTGAGCCACCATATACAGTGCTAACCACTGAGCCACCATACAGTGCTAACCACTGAGCCACCATATACATGCTAACCACTGAGCCACCATATACAGTGCTAACCACTGAGCCACCATATACAGTGCTAACCACTGAGCCACCGTATACAGTGCTAACCACTGAGCCACCTATACAGTGCTAACCACTGAGCCACCATATACAGTGCTAACCACTGAGCCACATATACAGTGCTAACCACTGAGCCACCGTATACAGTGCTAACCACTGAGCCACCTATACAGTGCTAACCACTGAGCCACCATATACAGTACTAACCACTGAGCCACCATATACAGTGCTAACCACTGAGCCACATATACAGTGCTAACCACTGAGCCACCGTATACGTGCTAACACTGAGCCACCATATACAGTGCTAACCACTGAGCCACCATATACAGTCTAAACCACTGAGCCACCATATACAGTGCTAACCACTGAGCCACCATATACAGTGCTAACCACTGAGCCACCATATACAGTGCTAACCACTGAGCCACCTATATACAGTGCTAACCACTGAGCCACCATATACAGTGCTAACCACTGAGCCACCATTACAGTGCTAACCACTGAGCCACCATATACAGTGCTAACCACTGAGCCACCATATACAGTGCTAACACTGAGCCACCATATACAGTGCTAACCACTGAGCCACCGTATACAGTGCTAACCACTGAGCCACCATATACAGTGCTAACCACTGAGCCACCATATACAGTGCTAACCCTGAGTCCACCATACTGTGCTAACCACTGAGCCACCATATACAGTGCTAACCACTGAGCCACCATATACAGTGCTAACCACTGAGCCACCATATACAGTGCTAACCACTGAGCCACCGTATACAGTGCTAACCATGAGCCACCATATACAGTGCTAACCACTGAGCCACCATATACAGTGCTAACCACTGAGCCACGTATACAGTGCTAACCACTGAGCCACCATATACAGTGCTAACCACTGAGCCACCATAACAGTGCTAACCACTGAGCCACCATACACAGTGCTAACCACTGAGCCACCATATCAGTGCTAACCACTGAGCCACCATATACAGTGCTAACCACTGAGCCACCATATACAGTGCTAACCACTGAGCCACCATATACAGTGCTAACCACTGAGCCACCATATACAGTGCTAACCACTGAGCCACCATATACAGTGCTAACCACTGAGCCACTATATACAGTGCTAACCACTGAGCCACCGTATACAGTGCTAACCACTGAGCCACCATACAGTGCTAACCACTGAGCCACCATATACAGTACTAACCACTGAGCCACCATATACAGTGCTAACCACTGAGCCACCATATACAGTGCTAACCACTGAGCCACCATATACAGTGCTAACCACGGAGCCACCATATACAGTGCTAACCACTGAGTCACCATATACTGTGCTAACCACTGAGCCACCATATACAGTGCTAACCACTGAGCCACCATATACAGTGCTAACCACTGAGCCTCCATATACAGTGCTAACCACTGAGCCAACGTATACAGTGCTAACCAATGAGCCACCATATACAGTGCTAACCACTGAGCCACCATATACAGTGCTAACCACTGAGCCAACGTATACAGTGCTAACCAATGAGCCACCATATACAGTGCTAACCACTGAGCCACCATACACAGTGCTAACCACTGAGCCACCATACACAGTGCTAACCACTGAGCCACCATACAGTGCTAACCACTGAGCCACCATATACACTGCTAACCACTGAGCCACCATATACAGTGCTAACCACTGAGCCACCATATACAGTGCTAACCACTGAGCCACCATATACACTGCTAACCACTGAGCCACCATATACAGTGCTAACCACTGAGCCACCATACAGCGCTAACCACTGAGCCACCATATACAATGCTAACCACTGAGCCACCATATACAGTGCTAACCACTGAGCCACTATATACAGTGCTAACCACTGAGCCACCGTATACAGTGCTAACCACTGAGCCACCATACAGTGCTAACCACTGAGCCACCATATACAGTACTAACCACTGAGCCACCATATACAGTACTAACCACTGAGCCACCATATACAGTGCTAACCACTGAGACACCATATAGAGTACTAACCACTGAGCCACCATATACAGTGCTAACCACTGAGCCACCATATACAGTGCTAACCACTGAGCCACCGTATACAGTGCTAACCACTGAGCCACCGTATACAATGCTAACCACTGAGCCACCATATACAGTGCTAACCACTGAGCCACTATATACAGTGCTAACCACTGAGCCACCGTATACAGTGCTAACCACTGAGCCACCATACAGTGCTAACCACTGAGCCACCATATACAGTACTAACCACTGAGCCACCATATACAGTGCTAACCACTGAGCCACCATATACAGTGCTAACCACTGAGCCACCATATACAGTGCTAACCACTGAGCCACCACACAGTTTTTTTTAAATTTCCCGCCAATAATGTGCTGCCGGGTAGCGCGCGACAAATCAACTGATCAGCTTAGTATTGGCGGAAGATTTTAAAATACCCGCTGCTCACTGCTCGTCCTACACTGTGACGGCAATGCCAAACTGAGAAACTTGTACTGTTTTGTTCAGAGATGTATGGGGTTTTTTTTGCATTCTAAATCCTATAAAGACATATGTTTTTCCCTTACTCCTTAAAGAAGTAATGGATACAAAAATACATGATAAGGTCCTGTCTGCAGTCACAATTAGGGGGAGCTCCCTGTATACAGAGATACATGATAAGATCCTGTCTGCAGTCACCACTAGGGGGAGCTCCCTGTATACAGAGATACATGATAAGATCCTGTCTGCAGTCACCACTAGGGGGAGCTCCCTGTATACAGAGATACATGATAAGATCCTGTCTGCAGCCACCACTAGGGAGAGCTCCCTCTATACAGAGATACATGATAAGATCCTGTCTGCAGCCACCACTAGGGGGAGCTCCCTGTATATAGAGATACATGATAAGATCCTGTCTGCAGCCACCTCTAGGGGGAGCTCCCTGTATACATAGATACATGATAAGATCCTGTCTGCAGCCACCTCTAGGGGGAGCTCCCTGTATAGAGAGGTACATGATAAGATTCTGTCTGCTGTCACCTAGGGGGAGCTCCCTGTATACAGAGATACATGATAAGATCCTGTCTGCAGCACCACTAGGGGGAGCTCCCTGTATAAGAGATACATGATAAGATTCCTGTCTGCAGTCACCACTAGGGGGAGCTCCTGTATACAGAGATACAGATAAGATCCTGTCTGCAGTCACCACTAGGGGGAGCTCCCTGTATACAGAGATACATGATAAGATCCTGTCTGCAGTCCACCACTAGGGGGAGCTCCCTGTATACAGAGATACATATAAGATTCTGTCTGCAGTCACCCTAGGGGGAGCTCCCTGTATAAAGAGATACATGATAAGATCCTGTCTGCAGTCACCACTAGGGGGAGCTCCCTGTATACAGAGATACATGATAAGATTTGTCTGCAGTCACACACTAGGGGGAGCTCCCTGTATACAGAGATACATGATAAGATCCTGTCTGCAGCCACCACTAGGGGGAGCTCCCTGTATACAGAGATACATGATAAGATCCTGTCTGCAGCACCACTAGGGGGAGCTCCCTGTATACCAGAGATACATGATAAGATCCTGTCTGCAGCCACCACTAGGGGGAGCTCCCTGTATACAGAGATACATGATAAGATCCTGTCTGCAGCCACCACTAGGGGGAGCTCCCTGTATACAGAGATACATGATAAGCTCCTATCTGCAGCACCACTAGGGGGAGCTCCCTGTATACAGAGATACATGATAAGATCCTGTCTGCAGTCACCACTAGGGGGAGCTCCCTGTATACAGAGATACAATAAGATTCTGTCTGCAGTCACCACTAGGGGGAGCTCCCTGTATAAGAGATACATGATAAGATCCTGTCTGCAGTCACCACTAGGGGGAGCTCCCTGTAAACAGAGATACATGATAAGATTATGTCTGCAGCCACTCACTAGGGGGAGCTCCCTGTATACAGAGATACATGATAAGATCCTGTCTGCAGCCACCCTAGGGGAGCTCCCTGTATACAGATATACATGATAAGATCCTGTCTGCAGTCACCACTAGGGGGAGCTCCCTGTATAAGAGATACATGATAAGTTTCCTGTCTGCAGTCACCACTAGGGGGAGCTCCTGTATACAGAATACATGATAAGATCCTGTCTGCAGCCCACCACTAGGGGGAGCTCCCTGTATACAGAGATACATGATAAGATCCTGTCTGCAGTCACCACTAGGGGGAGCTCCCTGTATACAGAGATACATGATAAGATCCTGTCTGCAGCCACCCTAGGGGGAGCTCCCTGTATACAGAGATACATAAGATTCTGTCTGCAGTCACCACTAGGGGGAGCTCCCTGTATACAGAGATACATGATAAGATCCTGTCTGCAGTCACCACTAGGGGGAGCTCCCTGTATACAGAATACATGATAAGATTATGTCTGCAGTCACTACTAGGGGGAGCTCCCTGTATACAGAGATACATGATAAGATCCTGTCTGCAGCCACCACTAGGGGGAGCTCCTGTATACAGATATACATGATAAGATCCTGTCTGCAGTCCACCACTAGGGGGAGCTCCCTGTATACAGAGATACATGATAAGATCCTGTCTGCAGCCACCACTAGGGGGAGCTCCCTGTATACAGAGATACATGATAAGATCCTGTCTGCAGCCACCACTAGGGGGAGCTCCCTGTATACAGAGATACATGATAAGATCCTGTCTGCAGTCACCACTAGGGGGAGCTCCCTGTATACAGAGATACATGATAAGATCCTGTCTGCAGTCACCACTAGGGGGAGCTCCCTGTATACAGAGATACATATAAGATTCTGTCTGCAGTCACCACTAGGGGGAGCTCCCTGTATAAGAGATACATGATAAGATCCTGTCTGCAGTCCACCACTAGGGGGAGCTCCCTGTATACAGAGATACATGATAAGATATGTCTGCAGTCACTACTAGGGGGAGCTCCCTGTATACAGAGATACATGATAAGATCCTGTCTGCAGTCACCACTAGGGGGAGCTCCCTGTATACAGAATACATGATAAGATCCTGTCTGCAGCACCACTAGGGGGATACTGTATATCATAAAACATACCCCATACTGAATATCCGTTTAGCATTAAGTTTTTTAAACTGAGAGACTACAATTCTTTTACATAGGAAATCTGACATCTAAATTATTAATAACTGCAACTATAACAAAATGAATGGATTGTAGAATAATAATACAATAACTGAAATAAATGGCCAGGTCTTTTGGCTGAATTCCTGATGAGATTTAATTTTCACTTCCATGTGATCGCAGCCATAAACACCTCTCATTACCCTGAATGACAGGACCCCGACCATGTTTAACATCCAGTCTACAAAGTTTTTTACAAGTAAGGCTTCTTGATAAAATGAATAAAGTAGATGTCACCAGCAGTCCTATGTAACACCACAGATAACACAGTGATATCTCTGAGTACAGATAATGTAGTAGATGTCACCTGCAGTCCTATGTAACACCACAGATAAACAGTGATATCTCTGAGTACAGATAATGTAGTAGATGTCACCTGCAGTCCTATGTAACACTACAGATAATCACAGTGATATCTCTGAGTACAGATAATGTAGTAGATGTCACCTGCAGTCCTATGTAACATCACAGATAACACGTGATATCTCTGAGTACAGATAATGTAGTAGATGTCACCTGCAGTCCTATGTAACACCACAGATAACACTGTGATATCTCTGAGACAGATAATGTAGTAGATGTCACCTGCAGTCCTATGTAACACCACAGATAACACAGTGATATCTCTGAGTACAGATAATGTAGTAGATGTCACCTGCAGTCCTATGTAACACTCAGATAACACAGTAAATATCTCTGAGTAAAGATAATGTAGTAGATGTCCCTGCAGTCCTATGTAACACCACAGATACAGTGATATCTCTGAGTACAGATAATGTAGTAGATGTCACCTGCAGTCCTATGTAACACCCAGATAACACAGTAATATCTCTGAGTAAAAATAATGTAGTAGAGATTCACCTGCAGTCCCATGTAACACCACAGATAACACAGTGATATATTGAGTACAGATAACGTAGTAGATGTCACCTGCAGTCCTATGTAACACCACAGATAACACAGTGATAGTATTGATTACAGATAAGTAGTACAGATAATGTAGTAGATGTCACCTGCAGTCCTATGTAACACCACAGATAACACAGTGATATCTCTGAGTACAGATAATGTAGTAGATGTCACCTGCAGTCCCATGTAACACCACAGATAACACAGTGATATCTCTGAGTACAGATAATGTAGTAGATGCCCACAAACTGCAGTCCCTAATGTAAACCCACCACAGATAACACAAGTGTATATCTCTGGATACAAATAATGTAGTAGATGTCACCTGCAGTCCTATGTAACACCACAGATAACACAGTGATATCTCTGAGTACAGATAATGTAGAGATGTCACCTGCAGTCCCATGTAACACCACAGATAACACAGTGATATCTCTGAGTACAGATAATGTAGTAGATGTCACCTGCAGTCCTATGTAACACCACAGATAACACAGTGATATCTCTGAGTACAGATAATGTAGTAGATGTCACCTGCAGTCCTATGTAACACCACAGATAACACAGTGATATCTCTGAGTACAGATAATGTAGTAGATGTCACCTGCAGTCCCTATGTAACACCACAGATAACACAGTGATATCTCTGAGTACAGATAATGTAGTAGATGTCACCTGCAGTCCTATGTAACACCACAGATAACACAGTGATATCTCTGAGTACAGATAATGTAGTAGATGTCACCTGCAGTCCTATGTAACACCACAGATAACACGTGATATCTCTGAGTACAGATAATGTAGTAGATGTCACCTGCAGTCCTATGTAACACCACAGATAACACAGTGATATCTCTGAGTACAGATAATGTAGTAGATGTCACCTGCAGTCCTATGTAACACCACAGATAACACAGTGATATCTCTGAGTACAGATAATGTAGTAGATGTCACCTGCAGTCCTATGTAACACCACAGATAACACAGTGATATCTCTGAGTACAGATAATGTAGTAGATGTCACCTGCAGTCCTATGTAACACCGCAGATAACACAGTGATATCTCTGAGTACAGATAATGTAGTAGATGTCACCTGCAGTCCTATGTAACACCACAGATAACACAGTGATATCTCTGAGTACAGATAATGTAGTAGATGTCACCTGCAGTCCTATGTAACACCACAGATAACACAGTGATAT
This sequence comes from Allobates femoralis, assembly GCA_033576535.1. Lineage (NCBI taxonomy): Eukaryota > Metazoa > Chordata > Amphibia > Anura > Aromobatidae > Allobates > Allobates femoralis. Next base: position 742,814,798 of record JARQOC010000002.1, on the reverse strand, counting down.
CTCTGAGTACAGATAATGTAGTAGATGTCACCTGCAGTCCTATGTAACACCACAGATAACACAGTGATATCTCTGAGTACAGATAATGTAGTAGATGTCCACCTGCAGTCCTATGTAACACCTCAGATAACACAGTGATATCTCTGAGTACAGATAATGTAGTAGATGTCACCTGCAGTCCTATGTAACACCACAGATAACACAGTGATATTCTGAGTACAGATAATGTAGTAGATGTCACCTGCAGTCCTATGTAACACCACAGATAACACAGTGATATCTCTGAGTACAGATAATGTAGTAGATGTCACCTGCAGTCCTATGTAACACCACAGATAACACAGTGATATCTCTGAGTACAGATAATGTAGTAGATGTCACCTGCAGTCCTATGTAACACCACAGATAACACAGTGATAATCTCTGAGTACAGATAATGTAGTAGATGTCACCTGCAGTCCATGTAACACCACAGATAACACAGTGATATCTCTGAGTACAGATAATGTAGTAGATGTCACCTGCAGTCCTATGTAACACCACAGATAACACAGTAAATATCTCTGAGTACAGATAATGTAGTAGATGTCACCTGCAGTCCCCATGTAACACCACAGATAACACAGTGATATCTCTGAGTACAGATAATGTAGTAGATGTCACCTGCAGTCCTATGTAACACCACAGATAACACAGTGATATCTCTGAGTACAGATAATGTAGTAGATGTCACCTGCAGCTCCTATGTAACACCACAGATAACACAGTGATATCTCTGAGTACAGATAATGTAGTAGATGTCACCTGCAGTCCTATGTAACACCACAGATAACACAGTGATATCTGAGTACAGATAATGTAGTAGATGTCACCTGCAGTCCTATGTAACACCACAGATAACACAGTGATATCTCTGAGTACAGATAATGTAGTAGATGTCACCTGCAGTCCTATGTAACACCACAGATAACACAGTGATATCTCTGAGTACAGATAATGTAGTAGATGTCACCTGCAGTCCTATGTAACACCACAGATAACACAGTGATATCTCTGAGTACAGATAATGTAGTAGATGTCACCTGCAGTCCTATGTAACACCACAGATAACACAGTGATATCTCTGAGTACAGATAATGTAGTAGATGTCACCTGCAGTCCTATGTAACACCACAGATAACACAGTGATATCTCTGAGTACAGATAATGTAGTAGATGTCACCTGCAGTCCTATGTAACACCACAGATAACACAGTGATATCTCTGAGTACAGATAATGTAATAGATGTCACCTGCAGTCCTATGTAACACCACAGATAACACAGTGATATCTCTGAGTACAGATAATGCAATAGATGTCACCTGCAGTCCTATGTAACACCACAGATAACACAGTGATATCTCTGAGTACAGATAATGTAGTAGATGTCACCTGCAGTCCTATGTAACACCACAGATAACACAGTGATATCTCTGAGTACAGATAATGTAGTAGATGTCACCTGCAGTCCATGTAACACCAAAGATAACACAGTGATAGCTCTAAGTACAGATAATGTAGTAGATGTCACCTGCAGTCCTATGTAACACCACAGATAACACAGTGATATCTCTGAGTACAGATAATGTAGTAGATGTCACCTGCAGTCCTATGTAACACCACAGATAACACAGTGATATCTCTGAGTACAGATAATGTAGTAGATGTCACCTGCAGTCCTATGTAACACCACAGATAACACAGTGATATCTCTGAGTACAGATAATGTAGTAGATGTCACCTGCAGTCCCATGTAACACCACCGATAACACAGTGATAGTATTGAGTACAGATAAAGCCCTCTATGACTCTGGATGCAGCACAGCACTCCGGGGAGGGTTTGCTCTTATTACTCGGATCAGTGTAATCTGATAAATGTAGGGATTGCACTCGGGGTAATGTTATTCGGGGGGGGGGGGGGGCAGGACAGACCTTTTTCTTTCAGCTGTTTTCGGCAATCTGGCTGAATTTGGGGATACAATGAATCGTCCTGAGCTTCTGGGTGGGGTTTGGGCCGGTTTTGTTCCCACATCGGGGGGTGTCCGGGTCTCCCTTTCGGGGATGTCTTTCCCTTAGTAGCTGTGTATATACAATGTCTGAATACTCGGCACCTCTGGAGAGTGCGATAATAATGAATACCGCCGATATCTCCGTCTTCATCCATTTCATATCATTAAACATCATCATGAAAGGATACAGTTGTCATATGACGCGTTTTAGCTTGACCCAATCGGAAGGATAATATTAAGGCCGGATTCACACCACGATTTTGGGGTCACACTGGACAGCCCCCGATCCCAATTTGCTCCCCATGTCTCCCTATGGCACCGGATTGGCTTTATTTGGTTTTCCAGGAGGATCCAGTTTTGTCCAATTTTTGCATTGGACACAAAAACAAAGTTTGCATCATTTTTTGTGTCCGATGCAACTCCCGAATCCTCCCGGATCCGACGCCCATAGCATGGGAGTATATGGGACGCCGGATCGAGCCGGATTCGGCAGAAAATCGGATGTCGGGTGCTGAAAGAGAGCGGCGGCTGTCAAAAGTAGCTGCCGCTTAATTTCAGCACCTGGAGAGCTCCACGGCTGTAATTTCAGCACTGCGGCCAGCACCCCTGCACCCAACGCCAGCAAAAAGCAGGATCGGAGGGCTGGTTCTGCTCATCCGGGGCATCTGCGAACACACGGACAGAACCTGACAGTTAAAAATCGTGGTGTGAAGCCGGGGTAAGTCGAAAATGACTTTGTCAAGGCGAAACGCGTCAACAGACAACCTTATCCTTTCATGGTGATTTTTTTATGCTATGAAATAAAGAAAAATTAGTTTTTTACTTGAAACATCAGCCATATTCTTTATTATCGGACCTTTGTTGCCCCCTTCTTTGGGCTCCTCACTCTCCCACCCAATCCCCCAATAATTGTACTCACCAGACGTTCTCGTAGGAGCTCACCTGTATTTCACACAGTATATACAGTGTAATTCTACAGCATACAAGTACATTATATACATCATATGACTTAATTTCCCATTTGCATTATAATAAAGAGAAATAAATCTCCAGGTCAGGGGGAACGGTTTTAAATCCCGGTTGAGGCGTTTGACCTCCTCGGGTCCGAGTCTTGTTCGTATCGGTAGTGATATCCCTCCATTTGGTCCCTGCAGGCTTCCCGGAAGTTATTGAGCCACCTCTTAATCCCTCGTCTGTTCAAGTAGAGAACCATAAGGAATATAACTCCTATCAGGCCAGGACTATCCCGAAGAAGACGTAGGAGGCCGTCTCCAGCTCCTCGCTGATACACTTGAGGGACTCCGTTTTCATGTTGACGACCAAGGTTCCGTTTTGGTTCGGAGGAGCGGAGCACTTAAGAGTTTGGTCTTCTGAGGTCTGGTTGGTGTTCTTTAACCACGAGATCATGTCGATGGTCTTACAGTCGCAGACGATTGGGTTGGGGCTTAGAAAGAGTCGGACTTTCATCTCCTTGAGTTGCAAAATTGTTTCCTTATTGATCGTCTTGATCGAGTTATTCCCCAGCTTCATGGTCCTCAAGCTTCGAAGGTCTAAGACGTTTCTGGGGAACGTTTGTAAATTGTTGCCGGTAAGTTCTAAATTCCGGAGGTTGGTCAAGGCTTCGTTCCATGGGGAGTTGAACAGTTTGGTCTGAGCTGTTTCCTGAAGGGCACTGTTCAACTTTAAGGTCACCAGTTGACTTAATCCCAAAAATGTCTCGTTAGATAAAGACTCCAAGGGGTTGTTGCTGAGATCCAAGGTGGTCAGGTTGGGTAGGTCGTAGAACGCCTTCGACTCGATGGCTTGAATGTTGTTGTTGATGAGAAGAAGGGTCGTTAGATTGCTTAGCTGTGTCCCATCCTTCTGAAAGTAGGAAGCTTGGAGGACACTTACATTGCTCCCAGTGATGGACAGGTTCTGGACCCAGTGAGGGACATCCTCCGGGAAGTCGAGTTGGCATTGCACCACACCGGTCTTGTTATGGCAGCGACAGTTTAAGGGGCAACAAAGGGTGACATTGACCAAGAAGAGGATCCCGATCAACGTCAAGACCAAAGACCCATGAGCTCCAGGAGATCTTGGCAAGGTGGTGGTGACCGTAAGGTGGCCGTGCCGGTTGGGACTGAATCTTCGGAACATGTTTCAGAGTTTCGAGTCGATTTAGGAAAATAAGTTCCCTTTTGTCAGCGAAAGGAGGCACCAAAACCGGCGTCCGCTCTCTCATCCTCAGCTCCTGTCAATCCATGGGGGAGGCTGGAGTCTCTTGGATGTGCGGCATCACACGGAGCTTCTGAAGTCAGGGAGCCCGGCGTCCTTGGATTGGAAACTCTTCATTTGATTTTGACGTCTGTGGCAGGTCGGATGGATGGAGTGATGTCTAACAAGAGATGCCTCTCCCCTCTCCACCACATAAGAGGTGGCTCCCTCCCGCCCCTCATCAGCTGCTCTTTCTATTGTAGAGGAAAGAAGGATGGATGTAATCGCAGCTATAACCGGTGTCCCCTCCGTGTACATGTACCCGGCCAACCAGGATTAACCCTCTGATGTTCCGTCACGGGAGACGAAGATTCTACAGTGATACAACCGCCTTCCTCCGGTGTCCTGCGCACACTCCCTCCATAGGTCAGCACCTATTGTCTTTGCCGTGTTCATTCATATTTTAGGAGATTGAGAGGAAGGTTTCTCCTGTATCGCTTTTATGAATGTTTCACTTGCGAAGAACATTTTTATGGATAATTCACAAATACGTATGAAAATGTAGATTTAATTCCCTAAAATATTTCATTTATTTTCTCTTTTGCTTTGTGGGATTTTCACTTATTTCACACATTTGGACTATTTTTATTTTAAGAGATCAGTGTATTTTTATTGCTCTTTTTGCCAATTTTTCTGCCGTATGGATCCAAAAGAATAAAACAAATCATCACCTTCAAAACCTCAATGCACTGATTTATTATACCGATCCATTAGTATTCACCCCCTGAGTCAGCACTTTGTAGGACCACCTTTCTCTGTCTTGTATTAGTATTGAACCCCTGAGTCAGCACTTTGTAGGACCACCTTTTTCTGTCTTGTATTAGTATTCAGCCCCCGGAGTCAGCCCTTTGCAAGACCACCTTTCTCTGTCTTGTATTAGTATTCAGCCCCTGAGTCAGTACTTTATAGGACCACCTTTCTCTCTCTTGTATTAGTATTCAGCCCCTGAGTCAGCACTTTGTAGGACCACCTTTCTCTGTCTTGTATTAGTATTCACCCCCTGAGTCAGCACTTTGTAGGACCACCTTCCTCTGTCTTGTATTAGTATTCAGCCCCTGTAGTCAGCACTTTGTAGGACCACCTTTCTCTGTCTTGTATTAGTATTCAGCCCCTGTAGTCAGCACTTTGTAGGACCACCTCTCTCTGTCTTGTATTAGTATTCAGCCCCTGAGTCAGCACTTTGTAGGACCACCTTTCTGTCTTGTATTAGTATTCACCCCTGGAGTCAGCACTTTGTAGGACCACCTTTCTCTGTCTTGCATTAGTATTCACCCCCTGAGTCAGCACTTTGTAGGACCACCTTTCTCTGTCTTCTATTAGTATTCACCCCTGGAGTCAGCACTTTGTAGGACCACCTCTCTCTGTCTTGTATTAGTATTCACCCCCTGTAGTCAGCACTTTGTAGGACCACCTTTCTCTGTCTTGTATTAGTATTCACCCCCTGGGGTCAGCACTTTGTAGGACCACCTTTCTCTGTCTTGTATTAGTATTCACCCCCCTGAGTCAGCACTTTGTAGGACCACCTTTCTCTGTCTTGTATTAGTATTCAGCCCCTGAGTCAGCACTTTGTAGGACCACCTTTCTCTGTCTTGTATTAGTATTCTGTCTGGTGTGTTCCTTGGTTTCCTGATCTGTCTGGTGTGTTCATTGGTTTCTTGCGCTGTTTTATGTGTTCCTTGGTATCCTGACCTGTCTGGTGTGTTCCTTTGTTTCCTGACCTGTCTGCTGTGTTCCTTGGTTTCCTCACCTGTCTGGTGTGTTCCTTGGATTCCTGACTTGTCTGGTGTGTTTCTTGATTTCCTGACCTGTCTGGTGTGTTCCTTGGTTTCCTGACCTGTCTGGTGTGTTCCTTGGTTTCCTGACCTGTCTGGTGTGTTCCTTGGTTTCCTGACTTGTCTGGTGTGTTCCTTGGTTTCCTCATCTGTCTGGTGTGTTCCTTGGTTTCCTGACCTGTATGGTGTGTTCCTTGGTTTCCAGACCTGTCTGGTGCATTCCTTGGTTTCCTGACCTGTCTGGTGCATTCCTTGGTTTCCTGACCTGTCTGGTGTGTTCCTTGGTATCCTGATCTGTTTGGTGCGTTCCTTGGTTTCCTGACCTGTCTGGCGTGTTCCTTGGTTTCCTGACCTGTCTGGTGCATTCCTTGGTTTCCTGACCTGTCTGGTGCATACCTTGGTTTCCTGACCTGTCTGGTGTGTTCCTTGGTTTCCTGACCTGCCTGGTGTGTTCCTTGGTTTCCTGACCTGTCTGGTGTGTTCCTTGGTTTCCTGACCTGTGTGGTGTGTTCCTTGGTTTCATGACTTGTCTGGTGTGTTCCTTGGTTTCCTGACCTGTCTGCTGAGTTCCTTTGTTTCCTGACCTGTCGGGTGTTTTCCTTGGCTTCCTGACCTGTCTGGTGTGTTCCTTGGTTTCCTGACCTGTCTGGTGTGTTCCTTGGTTTCCTGACCTTTCTGGTGTGTTCCTTGGTTTCCTGACCTGTCTGGTGCGTTCCTTGGTTTCCAGACCTGTCTGGCGTGTTCCTTGGTATCCTGACCTGTTTGGTGTATTCCTTGGTTTCCTGACCTTTCTGGTGTGTTCCTTGGTTTCCTGCCCTGTCTGGTGTGTTCCTTGGTTTACTGACCTGTCTGGCGTGTTCCTTGGTTTCCTGACCTGTCTGGTGTATTCCTTGGTTTCCTGACCTGTCTGGTGTGTTCCTTGGTTTCCTGACCTGTCTGGCGTGTTCCTTGGTTTCCTGACCTGTCTGGTGTATTCCTTGGTTTCCTGACCTGTCTGGTGTGTTCCTTTGTTTTCTGATCTTTTTGGTGTGTTCCTTTGTTTCCTGACCTGTCTGGTATATTCCTTGGATTCCTGACCTGTCTGGTGTATTCCTTTGTTTCTAGACCTCTCTGGTGTGTTCCTTGGTTTCCTGACCTGCCTGGTGTGTTCCTTGGTTTCCTGACCTGCCTGGTGTGTTCCTTGGTTTCCTGACCTGCCTGGTGTGTTCCTTGGTTTCCTGACCTGTCTGGTGTGTTCCTTTGTTTCCTGACCTGTCTGGTGTGTTCCTTTGTTTCCTGACCTGTCTGGCATGTTCCTTGGTTTCCTGACCTGTCTGGTGCATTCCTTGGTTTCCTGACCTGTCTGGTGTGTTCCTTTGTTTCCTGACCTGTCTGGTGTGTTCCTTGTTTTTCCTGACCTGTCTGGTGTATTCCTTGGATTCCTGACCTGTCCGGTGTTTTCCTTGGTTTCCTGACCTGTCTGGTGTGTTCCTTGTTTTTTCTGATGCTGTTTGATCCCTAATGTTCTTACACAATCCTCTGAGACCTTCACAGGTCAGCTGTAGTTAAACTGAGAAAAAAGTACACCCAGGAGGAGACGATGTACTAATTATGTGGCTTCTGGAGGTAAACAGCCACTAATGAAGGTAAATGGATTTTGTTACGGGGATCACTCTACAGGGGGCTGAATATAAATGCACGGCCACCTTTCAGGAATCATTTCCTTTACCCTTCACAGATATTTGTACCACATAAAACCCCAATAAAATACATTTGAGTTTGTTGATGTTGGTTGAAAATAGGCGGAAATGTTCACGGGGTGTGAATATTTTTTAAAGGCTCTGTATATATACTCACCTCATCTTAATGATCTCCATCTGCCTTTACATCAATGTTGTGCAGATCTCACTGATACCAACACAACCTGCAATAGAAGCCTCCGGGGTAACAAGTCTGTTCATGACCATAACCCGTGACTGATAATACTGGGAGGTGGAAGGAACCACAGCAACTCAGACCCCGTAACATTACAAAGTGGGGGCGAGTGTGAGGGCAGAACAGCCCACCGCTCTGCTGACCCCATAACTGCAGACTCTAGACCTTCTCTGTTAACATCAGCACTAACACTGCACCCAATGGAAGCTTTATAGGCTTTATATCTGCAGGCACACATTACCAAGCACAATGCTGAGCATATGCAGCCACACATTACCAAGCACAATGCTGAGCATCTGCAGTCGTACATTACCAAGCACAATGCTGAGCATTTGTAGCCGTACATTACCAAGCAAAATGCTGAGCATCTGCAGCCGTACATCACCAAGCACAATGCGGAGCAGCTGCAGCTGTAAATCACCAAGCACAATGCTGAGCAGCTGCAGCTGTGCATCACCAAGCACAATGCTGAGCAGCTGCATCCGTACATCACCAGGCACAATGCCGAGCAGCTGCAGCCGTACTTCACTAGCCACAATGATGAGTAGCTGCACCATACATACCAGGCCCAATGCGGCAGCTGCAGCTACATGACCAGGCCCAATGCTGAGCAGCTGCAGCTGTAAATCACCAAACCCAATGCTGAGCAGCTGCAGCCATAAATCACCAAGCACAATGCTGAGCAGCTGCAGCTGTACATCACCAGCACAATGATGAGCAGCTGCAGCCGTAAATCACCAAGCACAATGCTGAGCAGCTGCAGCCGTAGATTCCAAAGCACAATGCTGAGCAGCTGCAGCAGTCCATTACTGAGCACAATGCCGAGCACCGGATAGAGCAGTGAAAAGCCGTATATCACTAAGCACAATGCTGAGCACCGGATGGAGCAGTGAAAAGCCATACATCACCAAGCACATTGCTGAGCATAGGATGGAGCAGTGTAAAGCCGAACATCACCAAGTGCAATGCTGAGCCCTGGATGGAATGGTGTTAAGCTGTACATCTCCAAGCACAATGCGAGCAGCAGATGGAGCAGTGTAAAGCTGTACACCACCAAGCACAATGCTGAGCATCGGATGGAGCGGTGTAAAGCTGCCAGCACTGGACTCTGGAGGAGACATGTTCTGTGCAGCCCTACATTACAAAGCACAATGTCAAGCCGCTGCAGCTGTACATCACCAAGCACAATGTTCTGTGACAGTACAGATATCACCTTAAATAATAATCACAATGCAACAATTTTGTCAGGGTCAGAGAGGAAGAAATCTTACAACTTTGCAACACTATATGATAGAGTGAATCCCAGTCACCTCATCGCGGTTACTGCGCTGAGACCCAGATCCGAGGGTCAATGATGAAGGAAGGGTGCTGATACAATTAAATGTGCGATGATGGGCTGGGGGGCCCGGCTCCAGCACTGGCAGTGGGCCCCCCCAACTCACGGGTCCCATAGTGATGGCGTATTCACTTCACTGGGTGTAAGGGGTACCATAGTGGAGAGTGACACACCTGACATGCCAATATAATGGAGGCAATCTGCATCTCCCAGAGCAGGATTCATGTCTTATAAGTCTCCTTACACTGACACTCCAGGAGGAATGATACTCCTTATCACACATTTGCAGTTCACAAACCTGTAGGATGTTCTATCTATACAATAAACTATAGGATTCGTAGATTAAGCAATAGCGTGGTGCAATATAATGCAGTGCAGCTGCTGCAGAACCTCTTTGTACATAGGAAATACACTGGATTGTTGCCTTTCTGCTGCTCTTGTTCCTCTACCTGCTCCCCTTTCCATACAGAGCAGCTGTGTAACTAGAGTCAGCCCCGAGTGCCACAACATAAATCATAGTCCATTAGATCCAGCCGGGCCGGGCTTTTACTGCTGTTTATCCGAGAGAAGGCACCAAAATCAATTATCCAGATGTCTCCACGAGATGCCGAGTGGACGATGCACATGATGTACAAACCGCGGAATATTCTACGTAATATCCGAAGCGGGAGACGAGATCATAGAAGAGGGACAAAAGCTAAATTATAATCTATCATCTATCTATCTATCTATCTATCTATCTATCTATCATCTATATCTATCTATCTATATCTATCATCGTTATCTTATCTATCTATCTATATCTATCTATCTATCTATATCTATTCTATCATATCTATCATATCTATCTATATCCTATCTATCTATATCTATCTATCTATCTATCTATCTATCTATCTATCTATCTATCTATCTATCTATTATCTATCTATCTATCTATAATCTACTCTTCGTATCTATCTATCTACTATCTATCGTATCATCCTTTTATTATATATTCCATCTATGTATCTATCTATTCTCTATCTACTATTTCTATTTCTACACATTCTATCTTTTACCTATCTATTATTAGTTCACTATGTTGCACTACATCTTGCAATCCTACTCCTTGAACTGCTCTGCAGTTTATAAATGTGTTCAATTCCTGTTGGTAATGTGGCGCCCCTGCGTCCAGGAGGCCACAAAGGGAACTGCAGCCAGGCAGGTAGGACGACAGTTGAACACCAACACCCTCACAGCCCACACGTACAGTAGAGGGCAGCACCCAACCCGGAGCCTAGGAACTCTAAGCAGGCGAGGGGTGGTGGGTTTAGAGCAGTGGGTGGGCAAACACGTAGTCAGGTGACTTGACAGTAGAAATAGTGAAGGGGGAGGAGAAAGGAGTCAGTAGGCCCTGGGCAGGGCTGCCACCAGGTATTTCGGGCCCCTTACTGCCAAAATTTTGGGGCCCCCCTGAGACCCCGCCCTCCACCCATGCTCCGCCTCCACCCAAACATACATTATATCTTTATAGTGAAAAATTGGAACAGCACCAAAAATTACCTCAATTTATGTGCAAAGCTTTCCCAACCAGCAATTCAGATAGTTCCTTACAATAGGGTAAAAAAAAAGGAAAAACAGCACAAAAAATAGAAAAAGGTGGACTTTATTGCCCAATGTGTGGCCATGCCATTGGGCAATAAAGTCCACTTTTTTCTATATTTTTGTGCTGTTATTCCTTTTTTTTTTTTTTTTCACGCACTCTCTCTCTATTATATATTACACACATACACACTTGAGACTCCTGTGGGCTGAATACACAATAACATTATACACAATAGAGACGGCTGCTAGCTGTATACACAATAGAGATGACTGCGGACCGTATAGACAATGGAGATGGCTTTTGGCCATATGGACAATGGAGATGGCTGCGGGCTATACACACAATAGAGAACACACAATAGAGACTGCTGCTGCCCGTATACACAATGGAGATGGCTGCGGGACAAATGCACAATGGAGATGGCTGGGGGACAAATGCGCAATGGAGACAGGTGTAGGACAAAGGAACATTGGAGACAGCTGGGAGACATATGCACATTAAATGCTGTTGCTGTTGTATACACATTAGTGACTGCTGCGGGATGTATACACATTGGAGACTGTGCACAGCCTGAAGGCTGTCAGCAGACTCACTTTCTCTCACCGTCTGACTCTAAGTGACTACTGTTGCCACTTCTCCCTACAACTAATCCCTCCCTCCAAGCAGTGTCTGTCACAACCCTAAAAATGATATTTGTGCCCAGCCCACTGATCAGAGTTTGGGAAGTTTGCACACACATGCACACTCAGCCAGGTACACACACACACACCCAGCCAGGCATGCACACCCAGCCAGGAACACACACAAGCACACTCAGCCAGGCACACACACACATGCACACCCAGCCAGGCACACATATGCACACTCAGCCAGGCACACATATGCACACACATGCACCTCAGCCAGGTACACACACATTGCACACTCAGCCAGGCACACACACACATGCACACTCAGCCAGGACACACACACCACTCAGCCAGGCACATGCACACCCAGCCAGGAACACACACAATGCACACTCAGCCAGGCACACACACACATGCACACTCAGCCAGGCACACAAATGCACACTCAGCCAGGCACACATATCACACACATGCACACTCAGCCAGGACACACACAATGCACACTCAGCCAGGCACCACACACATGCACACTCCAGCCAGTACACATACTATGCACACTCAGCCAGGCACACACATGCACACTCAGCCAGGCACACATCAACATGCACACTCAGCCAGGCACACATATGCACACTCAGCCAGGCACACACACACACATGCACACTCAGCCAGGAACACACACACATGCACACTCAGCCAGGCACACACACACATGCACACCTCAGCCAGGAACACACCACACATGCACACTCCAGCCAAGCACACACACATGCACACCCAGCCAGGCACGCACACACACGCACACCCAGCCAAGCACACACACATGCACACATATGCACACTCAGTCAGGCACACACACATGCACACTCAGCCAGGCACGCACACAGACACACATGCACACATATCCACACTCAGTCAGGCACACACACACATGCACGCCCATGCACACTCAGCCAGGGACATACGGACTAGATATGGATGGAGGACTAACAGGCAGGGACTCAGACTTGTGCCCCCCCATTTACCCTGCTTCTCCCCTCTTGTGGCCCCCATTCTCCCTGTTTCTCCTCTCTTATGGCCCCCCATTCACCCTGCTTCTTCCCTCTTGTGGCCCCCCATAATCCTCGCTTCTCCCCTCTTGTGGCCCCCCATTCTCTCTGTTTCTCTTCTCTTATGGCCCCTCAATCACCCTGCTTCTTCCCTCTTGTGGCCCCCATAATCCCTGCTTCTCCCCTCTTGTGGTCCCCCATTCTCCTTGTTTCTCCCCTCTAATTGTGACCCCCCATTCACCCTGCTTCTTCCTCTTGTGGCCCCTTTTATGTGACCCCTGTTCCCCCACCCTGGCTCTCTTCAGCTCATTGGCGCTTACCTTGTCCTGCTCCCAGACGGTCCTCACGCAGCCGGCATCTTCTCTGCAGCATCACCGCTTCCGGGTCAGGAGGAGCTCAGCTGCTCTGATATCCAAGCTGAGCTCACTCACTGATCCCGGAAGTGCCAGCACGCAGGGGGGGAAATGCAGCGGCAGTGTCCCAGCAGTATTCAATAAATCCTGGGACACTGCTGCCGCTCCGACACCCCCCTGCAATCTTGCATTGGCCTGGCCCGCCGGGTGCGGAGGAGAGAAGTCAGGAGGCGGGGCCAGGCGGCGGCAGCAGCGATTCCTCACAAGTGAGGGGGGGCCCGCCGCCTGTGCAACAAAACAAGAGGGGGTGGGGCCCGCTCAAAACAGCCACGCCCCCCGCCAGCACACCCGGCCCCCCTGCCCCTGTTTAAATAGCCACGCCCCCTCTTAAACCCAGCGGGCCCCATAATCATTATGACCGGTAAGGCCGTAACGGCGGCCCTGGCCCTGGGTGCCGAGCAGCAAAGACACAGACCAGCAGCAGGCTGAGGAGCACGGCACAGGCCGAGAGACAGCAGTAGGCCGAGGTAGGCTGAGTAGTAAAGACTGGATCACACGTCCTGGCAGAGTGGGTGTAAGGAGCGCAGAATCTGAACAGAGCAAGTGCGAGCCGCAGAGAGAAAGCCTATCCGGAGCCAGTACCCCCAGGAGTGTGAGGAAAGAGAGGGACGGTGATACCGGGCCCTAGAACTACAGCCGAGACGACCAGACTGCAGGCGGAGTAGCCCTCCTATCACACTGAAAGACACAGTAGAGAGAGCCTGGTAGAGCCTCACACGGGAGGACTGCTGGAGGCTGGGCTGAGCAGAATGTCGGCTCTAGAGGGGACCGTAGCTTCACCCGGCATTCCCAGACAACCGACGGGGGACCACAACTTCACGTTAGGGTCCCTACCCCAAAGGACAGGCAGCTCAGTGACAACCAGGAGGACCCACAGGGGCCCGAGTCACCGCCATACTGTCCGGCGTCACACACAACCAAGTGAACAACAGAGGGAGAGTCAACAGACCGGAAAGGACACAGAGACAGTTGAGGGTCACAGGAGAGAGACCTGGCTGCAGAGCAAAGGGAACCCGGAGGGGAGAGTGAGCCCGTGTACTGAGAATGAACTGAGACCAACTGTAAGAACTGTACAGAACTGTAACTTGAATTGGAGAACTTGAGAAGTAAACACGGTGAACCCTGAATACGACTCTCTGTCTGTCTCTCCCTGAATGCTACTCCCTCCATGCAGGCTTGCAAAGGACCTCCACCTGCAGAGCCACAGCTTGTCAGCTCCAGCACCGAGGAAGGATTCCTGCAGCATCTGGACAGTAAGTGAATTGCACTCAGCACCAGGCCTGCACACTACACCATAGACTTTAACCATCACTGCCCCGGGGAACACAGTTCTGCCCACGGGAACTATTCCATCTCCGCTGCCATTACTTCATCCCCAGAGGTTCTGCAGCAGCGGCGGCCCCATCGCTGGCCGCACACAGTGGATGGCGTCACGACTGACATCCCCTGTAAATATCCCTTATTATTGCCAGGGCCCGGGACACGGTCCAGACCAGGACCACCCGTGACTTCCCCAGTAGCAGACCCGGTCCGGTACCGAGTGGCTCAACAGTAACTTCGGAGTTAATGTCAGAAGCTGCTGCTGTGTTGCTGTCTATGGTCTGTGTGACTCTACAGGTGGGGGGGGGGGGTCAGGTGATGCAGTTGTCCATGCCCCTGGTGTTAAGCAGTTCCCTTTCCCACCAGCAGATGTCGTTGATAGAGTTTAGTCTCTGCTCTGACCTTGAGCTGTGAAGACGTAGTGCTGAGTAACAGAAGCTTCCCTGAAGCATTCCGCTTTGTGAGAATCATATGCTGGGAGTTGCTGTTCTTTTCCATGGGTGGAGGTGAGGGGTGTTTACCCGGGGCTGGATAGGAGCAGTGGCAATGTTGTTGGCACAGACAGCTCTACCTTCAAGGGTAACTCGAGGATCAGGTGTCAGCTAGGGTACTTCAGTCTACAGGGTCAGACTAGCTCCCCCTGATTCCCTCAGCCCTTGTCTGCCTTCCTGCTTCTACCTCACCCAAGTGTTATCAGCACCCCAGCACCCTGTAACATCTATTATCTATCCATCTATCCTAGAAATTAGTAGGGAACGACATGTTATATATCTACACTCGTCACCAATGAAACTGAAGCACAAAGAAAGAAATGTCATGGAGTGCTGCAAATCACAGGATGGAGGGGATACTGACATGTGAATTATGTGAAAATGGAAATAACAGTTTAACAACATTTGGATTCCTTTAGTCTGGTGTCTGCGCCTCAGCTGCTATCACTAAGGTTATTAATGGCCACTGAGGAACTTTCTGCTGATGAGTGAGCCTGAGCAATACATCAAGATCCGCTGCTGGCAACTCCTGTGTAATCACCAACCAATGATGTCCTCCATGTGCTCAATGGAGACAAGTCTGGAGACACTGCAGCCATAGGAGGTAAGTCTGAAGATGCCGCAGCCATGGGAGACAAGTCTGGAGATGTTGCAGTCATGGGAGACAAGTCCAGAGATGCAGCCATAGGAGGTAAGTCTGGAGATGCTGCAGCCATAGGAGGTAGGTCTGGAGATGCTGCAGCCATAGGAGACAAGTTCAGAGATTCTGCAGCCTTGGGAAACAATTCTAGAGATGCTGCAGCCATGGGAGACAAGTCCAGGGATGCTGCAACCATGGGAGACAAGTCTAGAAATGCTGGAGCCAGGAAAGACAAGTACAGAGATGCTGCAACCATGGGAGACATCAAGATCCGCTGCTGGCAACTCCTGTGTAATCACCAACCAATGATGTCCTCCATGTGCTCAATGGAGACAAGTCTGGAGACACTGCAGCCATAGGAGGTAAGTCTGGAGATGCTGCAACCATGGGAGACAAGTCTGGAGATGCTGCAGCCATAGGAGGTAAGTCTGGAGATGCTGGAGCCATAGGAGAAAAGTATGGAGATGCTGCAACCATGGGAGACAAGTCTGGAGATGCTGGAGCCATAGGAGTGCAGGAAAAAATTTTTTTTCTGGTTTGAATTCAAGCGCTACCAGAGGGATCACAGGGATGGCAAATTATTCCAAAATAATTTCTTCTTTTATTACGCGTTTCGGCTTAACATATAACAAGATTTTATCTGATGAAGGCTTGTTATATGTTAAGCCGAAACGCGTAATAAAAGAAGAAATTATTTTGGAATAATTTGCCATCCCTGTGATCCCTCTGGTAGCGCTTGAATTCAAACCAGAAAAAAATTTTTTTCCTCCACTTCAACACAAGCCTCCCTCTGGGCGACTTGCTTCTCTGGGAACAAGCAGCAGGCCAGGAGATCCAGGAAATATCCCTCTGTAGGATTATATGCAAACTGCACAAGACACCAGAAAGGTGAGCACAATACCTAAGAACAACTGTTGCTACTAATACACTGCACTTAGATCTGCGCCTTCTCTTTTCTCCTCTATCCCCAGTCTCGCTGACCTCACAGTCTTTGAAGACACTATTTGACTGGAGCCATAGGAGACAAGTCTGGAGATGCTGGAGCCATAGGAGACAAGTCTGGAGTCATCATAAACAAGACTGGAGACACTGCTTTTATAGGAGAAAAGTCCAGAGATGCTGCAGTCAGGGGAGACAAGTCCAGAGACACTCCAGTCATAGGAGACAAGTCTGGAGACACTGCATTTATAGGAGAAAAGTCCAGAGATGCTGCAGCAATAGGAGACAAGTATGTAGATGCTGGAGTCATATGAGACAAGTCTGGAGATACTACAGCCATAGGAGAAAAGTCCAGAGATGCTGCAGCCATAGGAGACAAGTCTGGAGATGCTGCAGCAATAGATATCTGCCGCGACACTACTATATATATGAAAAAATTCAAATTAATGAGTGGCACTGAAAAGAGAAGATCAAACTGCAATGTGCAAATGTGTAATGCAGTAAACTGCCCTGTGCTTAGGTTGAAAACAGAGGTCTTGGTCTCATCAGCGGCCACTGAGGATCAAGCCTGGCACCCACTTCAAGGGGCCTCCTACTGCCAGGTCCTGACACTATGCCCTAGTGATATGGTGAACTGGTGGAATCTGTGTGGGCTTATATGTCTAAAGATGTAATTAAAAACAGGTGTGTGCTAGGACCTCACACTGGAGTCCATGAGTGGATACCAGACTATGAAAAAAGGAAGATGCTGCAGCCATGGGAGACAAGTCTGGAGATGCTGCATTTATAGGAGACAAGTCTGGAGATGCAGCAATCATAGGAGCAGGTTAAGGCCACTGTTCCCAGTTACGCGAGGAACATGTGGCCTGGAATGGTTGTGTGGATAAACCGCTCGTGGCACACTCTCACTTTTCCTCGTGAAGCCTCTTCATTTTGTCGTCCATGTAACCTCTCTACCCATCTCCCGCTATCACTGCATCAAAGACATAAGCAGGATTCATCACTGAAGAGGACAAACCTCCAATCCAGCCTCCATTCCTGTTTTGCTTTGCACCATGACAGCCCTTGAGAGCGGTGAAGTTTTTCACAACACCGGACGGTCCACATGACATCTGTCCGTCCGTCCGTCTGTGCGGTGCATATTTGATGAGTCTCAGTTGGCGGAGTTGAGACCAGGAGAGGGTTAATTATTGATGTGCGGAGGGCGGCTGTATTGATTTCTTTCGGTGCTTGGTACAAGTGGTAATAAACACTTGTAACAATCTCAGTCTGCAGAGATTGACATCATTACACTGGTGGCGTCCCCGGCACGTCCCGCTGATTGGATGCCGGTATCTGTTGTTGCTGTGTATCTCTCGCTCCTATTACATTCGTTCTTGGGGGCCTCCACACCTCCACCAAAGAGGAATTGAGTTATTTGCACTTATAAAGCTTCAAGTTAAACCCAAATAATAGGAACCCAATGTTCCATGTGAAGCCCCTGGGCCCCAGAGATGATCTGTAGGATGAGGATCCCCTATAATCCTATCTATAGATGCATATAAAATGATCCACCCCAAGTGCCAAACTGCTCGACTATCACCGGTGGATCCAGTGAGAATGGAGGGTCTACTCCATTCAGATGAGGCTCATCAGGAATCTGTCCCCGAGATGGGTTGGGTTCCCATTGGTCGGACATCTTTTCTAACTCCTTTGCTATTAATGGCAGATAGATTGTAATCTTGGTACAAAACCTTTATGAGATGAAATCTTTGTTCAAACAAGGAAAATAATGCAAGAAAATACAAAGACACAGAATGTTCCTGGAGATAAAGCTGGGAACAGGTCACATAAGGGCAACGGCTGTACTACTAAGACAGGCCAGGAGGAGGAGCTGTCACTGGCTGCCACTACCTAGATGTGCCAGGAGGAGGAGCTGTCACTGGCTGCACTACCTGGATGTGCCAGGAGGAGGAGCTGTCACTGGCTGCACTACCTGGACATGCCAGGAGGAGGAGCTGTCACTGGCTGCACTACCTAGATGTGCCAGGAGGAGGAGCTGTCACTGGCTGTACTACTAAGACATGCCAGGAGGAGGAGCTGTCACTGGCTGCACTACCTAGATGTGCCAGGAGGAGGAGCTGTCACTGGCTGCACTACCTAGATGTTCCAGGAGGAGGAGCTGTCACTGGCTGTACTACTAAGACATGCCAGGAGGAGGAACTGTCACTGCCTGCACTACCTAGATGTGCCAGGAGGAGGAGCTGTCACTGGCTGCACTACCTGGATGTGCCAGGAGGAGGAGCTGTCACTGGCTGTACTACTAACACATGCCAGGAGGAGGAGCTGTCACTGGCTGCACTACCTAGATGTGCCAGGAGGAGGAGCTGTCACTGGCTGCACTACCTGGATGTGCCAGGAGGAGGAGCTGTCACTGGCTGCACTACCTGGAGTGCCAGGAGAAGGAGCTGTCACTGGCTGCACTACCTGGATGTGCCAGGAGGAGGAGCTGTCACTGGCTGCACTACCTGGACGTGTCAGGAGAAGGAGCTGTCACTGGCTGCACTACCTGGACGTGCCAGGAGAAGGAGCTGTCACTGGCTGCACTACCTGGATGTGCCAGGAGGAGGAGCTGTCACTGGCTGCACTACCTGGATGTGCCAGGAGGAGGAGCTGTCACTGGCTGCACTACCTGGACGTGCCAGGAGAAGGAGCTGTCACTGGCTGCACTACCTGGATGTGCCAGGAGGAGGAGCTGTCACCGACTTGATGACCTGGACGTACCAGGAGGAGGAGCTGTCACTGGCTGCACTAACAGGATGTGCCAGGAGAAGAAGCTGTTACTGGCAGCACTACCTGGACATGCCAGGAGGAGGAGCTGTCACTGGCTCCACTAGTAGGACGTGCCAAGAGAAGGAGCTGTCACTGGCTGCACTACCTGGACGTGCCAGGAGGAGGAGCTGTCACTGGCTGCACTACCTGGATGTGCCAGGAGAAGGAGCTGTCACTGACTGCACTACCTGGATGTGCCAGGAGGAGGAGCTGTCACTGGCTGCACTACTGATGTGCCAGGAGAGGGCTGTCACTGGCTGCACTACCTGAGATGTGCCAGGAGGAGGAGCTGTCACTGGCTGCACTACCTGGATGTGCCAGGAGGAGGAGCTGTCACTGGCTGCACTACCTGGATGTGCCAGGAGGAGGAGCTGTCACTGGCTGCACTACCAGGATGTGCCAGGAGAGGAGCTGTCACTGGCTGCACTACCTGGACGTGCCAGGAGAGGAGCTGTCACTGGCTGCACTACCTGGATGTGCCAGGAGGAGGAGCTGTCACTGGCTGCACTACCAGGATGTGCCAGGAGGAGGAAGCTGTACCTGGCTGCACTACAGGTGTGCCAGGAGGAGCTGTCACCGAGCTGCAGTACCTGGACGTGCCAGGAGGAGGAGCTGTCACCGCTGCACTACCTGAGATGTGCCAGGAGGAGGAGCTGTCACTGGCTGCACTACCTGGATGTGCCAGGAGGAGGAGCTGTCACTGGCTTTCACTACCAATGGTGTGCCAGGAGGAGGAGCTGTCACCAGCTGCAGTACCTGGACGTGCCAGGAGGAGGAGCTGTCACCGGCTGCACACCTGGACGTGCCAGGAGGAGGAGCTGTCACTGGCTGCACTACCTGGACGTGCCAGGAGGAGGACTGTCACTGGCTGCACTACCTGGACGTGCCAGGAGAGGAGCTGTCACTGGTTGCACTACAAGGTTGTGCCAGGAGGAGCTGTCACCAGCTGCACTACCTGACGTGCCAGGAGGAGGAGTTGTCACCTGCTGCACTATAGAGACGTGGCAGGAGAAGGAGCTGTCATTGGCTGCACTACCAGGACATGGCAGGAGGAGGAACTGTCACTGGCTGCACTACCAGGACATGCCAGGAGGAGGAGCTGTCACTGGCTGCACTAGCAGGACATGCCAGGAAGATGAGCTGTCACTGGCTGCACTAGCAGAATGTGCCAGGAGGAGGAGCTGTCACTGGCTGCACTACCAGGACATGCCAGGAGGAGGAGCTGTCACTGGCTGTACTACCAGGACATGCCAGGAAGATGAGCTGTCACTGGCTGCACTAGCAGGATGTGCCAGGAGGAGGAGCTGTCACTGGCTGAACACGCAAGACGTGGCAGGAGTAGGGGCTGTCACCGGTTGCACTACCAGGACATGCCAGGAGGAGGAGCTGTCACCGGTTGCACTACCAGGACATGGCAGGAGGAGGAGCTGTCACCGACTGCCACCAGATTACTGAGGAGGCCAGTGCTCAAATGCCCTCCTCTGGCCACAATTGATATATAGCAAGATCTGGTGGTAGTGAAAACTGTGGGGTCAATTTGCTCAGTAAGAGACATACTAAACATTGATGGTCCCCATGTCCAAACTTGGAAGCGTCACCTGAACTTGCCAAAAAGCACAAAAAATGTGCCTTCGATATGCTCAAATCATATAAACCATACACGTGTGGGTGTAAGAATCCAAAATACTCTACCAGAGGCTGGTGTCTGGCCATACATCACATTTACAACAGGTCATAACAGCCAGAGGGGCAGCAAGTCATAACAGCCAAATAGCATCTACTAAATAATAAAAACAATCCTCGTAAAGGTCAGGAATGATTTGTAATTGCAATTCAGTCTAATTTAAAAAATAAACTTTAATGGCAGCAACAAGTTTATTACCAAAACATGTGAAAAATAACCTCAAGGATAGATCCTATAGGGTTAAGGGAAAGGGATTTGGGCATTAAGGAGATGGGACTAGAGTTAACCAAATATTAGGAAATGTAAAAGGTTCAACAAAGTTTTCCCAAAATGTTGATTACCATTAAATGGATTCTCTGTTGTCTCGTGTGGATGCTCTGCCGCCTCTGTGAATTGCTGCTGTAGTTAAATGGAGTTAATTTCCCTTTTTTCTCTGAAGGGTTAACTTCTGTGGTTGTGCAGTACTAGCTGCTGTGTGATCAGGGGATGTAGTTGTACACTCCCACAGCTTGTTAGTGGTCCCATAACCCATCAGCTGCTGTCGCTGAGAGAGTTCATTCATTGCAAAGGCCATGAGCTGTGTAGACGCAGAGTGGCGTTCTGCTGATGTCTTCTTGATTGTAGCTTCGTGGAAATAGCCATCTCTCTGGGAGTTACTGTGCTTATGTTAATGTGGAGCCCACTGGGACGGGGTACTCAGTACCGGACCGGGTTGCTGCTGGGGATGCAGCCCCCATCGTCCACCTCCTCTTGCAGCCCCCAACATCCTTGCAGCTCCCACCATCCTCCTCTTGCAACCCACAGCCCTCCTCCTTTTGCAGACGCCATCGTCCTCCTCTTGCAGCCCCCACCGTTCACCTCCTCTTGAAGCCAGACCGTCCACCTCCTCTTGTAGCCCCCACTATCCTCCTCCTCCTCTTGCAGCCCCTATTATCCTCCTCCTCTTGAAGCCTCCACTGTCCTCCTTCACTTGCAGCCTCCACCGTCCTCCTCTTGCAGCCTCCATCATCCTCCTCTTGCAGCCTCCATCATCTCCTCTCTTGCAGCCTCCACCATCTTCCTCCACTTGCCGCCTCCACCGTACTTCTACTCTTGCAGCCCCCATCATCCTCCTCTTGCAGCCTCCACAATCCTCCTCCACTTGCCACATCCACAGCCCTCCTCCTCCTGCAGCCTCCATCATCCTCCTCCTCTTGCAGCCTCCACCGTCCTCCTCCACTTGCAGCCTCCACAGTCCTCCGCCTCTTGCAGCCTCCTCCGTCCTCCTCCTCTTGCAGCCTCCACCGTCCTCCACTTGCAGCCTCCACAGTCCTCCGCCTCTTGCAGCCTCCACCGTCCTCCTCCTCTTGCAGCCCCCACCATCCTCCTCTACTTGCAGCTCCCACATCCTCCTCCTCTTGCAGCCCCCATCATCCTCCTCCTCTTGCAGCCTCCACATTCCTCCTTCTCTTGCAGGCTCCACCATCCTCCTCCACTTGCAGCCTCCACAGTCCTCCTCCACTTGCAGCCTCCACATTCCTCCTTCTCTTGCAGGCTCCACCATCCTCCTCCACTTGCAGCCTCCACATTCCTCCTTCTCTTGCAGGCTCCACCATCTTCCTCCACTTGCAGTCCCCCACTATTTCCATGCAGCCCCCAATACAGTGCCCCCATCATCACCCCTTGAAACACACACACACACACACACACTGCTCACCGGTCCGCCCCCCACATGCAACATTGCGGCGCCTCTGCTCTCTTCCTCATCTGTGGGCGTACGAGTGAAGCTGCCGGGCCAATCACAGCGCAGCAACCACTAGCCAATCAAGGCCTGGCTGCTGCGCTGTGATTGGTTGACTGCTTCACTGGTACATCTACGCCCACAGCTGAGGAATAGAGCAGAGAGGCTGTAATGCTGCAGGTGGGCGGTGCCATCTCATTCAGGGAGGCGGGCAGCAGCATCCACCGTTCCGAGCCGCCACAGAGCACACTGTTTAGCGGCCTAACACAGAGACCCCCACGGCTCGGTCCCGAGGTTCAGGACTCCTGGGCTAAAGTGAAACTATTTCTGTTCCCTTCTTTCTAGAATTTTCTAATTTTCCACTTGCCTTCGTCCCTTTCTGGGGTACTACACAGCTCCGGTGTCAGTCTTTTCTGGTTCTGGGCCGGACTTGGTCCCAGCAACCAGCTCTTCCTCCTACTTGACTCCTCAACTGTCACTCCTTGACTAACTGGCTCCTCCCCCCAGGCCTGGATCTTTAAAGGGAATCTTGCTTAAGGCAGCAAGTAGAGCTCCCCCTTCAGGCCTGGGGTGGAAAGTGTTGTGTGCTGTGTGTGCATCCTTCCCTGCACCGGCGGGTCCTGTGGCAATCCCCGCAGGGGTGCCTCACTTATGGGTGTCTCGGCTTAGTGGTATCGTTCCTCACCCTCTTACTCTTTCCAGGAACGTCAGCCAGAACTATCTGAGCTCTCCTAACCTTGTGTTCCTCGGTTTCAATCTCCCCTTTCCGACGCTTTTCCCTCTCGCTCCACCCTCCACTCGGTTCCCCTCCTATCCCCTGCCTGACATAGAGTAACTAGGACTAAGTATTCGGGTAATGTGTCGGGTGTTTGTGTGAAGTGTCCTGCCTATATGTCCCATCTGCAGTACCTTACTGTAGCCGCCAATCCGAAGGGGCGCCACAGTGTCATTTAAAAGTTCAGTTCAGATGACAGGGGGATAAAAGGAAAAGGGGCATTTGTGATGCCACCTGTGGTGAGCGGCTATGTGAGGCCACCGCTGCTGCAGAACCTCTGGGGATGATGACCGGCAGCTTAGATGGTCTCGCTCCGCGCAGGTTGAGCGCTTCCCCAGGGCAGTGAGTAGGGAAGTCAGTTCATTCGTTGACCGATGTTCCTCGGGTCATCAGCACCTCAGGGTGTCATGCGGCTTCTGCAGCCGGTGGCCGCCGCTAAGAAAAGTCTCACACACGTCTATTGGAGTTCTGTACGATTACTGTAACGTTTCAACCAGGCACGCAGGTGATCTGGGTCTTCTCTGCACCCCTGGGGCTCCTTTCTTCCTCTATACCGCTTAGTCTCTCGCTCCAGTCTACGGGAGCTAGCACCTCCGGCTTCCTACTCCTTTCCTGTTCTCCTCCTGACTAACTCCACACTTCCTTGTCCCCCTAGCTGAGACTGGGTCCCCCCCCCCCCCCCTGGGTCCACCCACCGTCCCATCCCGCGGTCCTAAGTGTGTGGGTGTTGTGGGTCTCGACTTTACCATCCAGGCACCTAGAGAACAGGGGCACCACTCTCCCGATAATGGAGGAGTGCAGTACCCCCGGTGGCGGTCTGACCAGTGGGGCGCCACAGAATACTTCACCCATTGCTTGCATCTATTTATCTATCTATCGATTATCTCTCTTTGTACCTATATATCTATAGACTGAAGGTCGAATGACTGTTGTCTGAGCACTATTTTTTGTTTATCTCCCCTGCTTCTATGGCGCCATCATATACCGCAGAGCTTTCCAGACATTGTGATGATTTGTGTAATGTAATATCTGCCGCGCCATTTGTGGCATCTGTTATAGCCGGACTGGTTAATCCGGAGTTAATATATTATTTACAGGAGAGATCCCTGGAGAAATCACATAAATGTTATTTCCAGAATAAGCCGCTCATCCAGTGACATCCGCTAAAAGTCACGGAGTCGCCGGGGACAGATCAGAGGCTTCTGAGGCTCCATCAGCCGGCGGCTTCCAACAGCTTTCTGCCTTATTGATTCGTCTCAGGTGTCAGGGGCTTTGTATAACTGGTGAGGGACACAAGGCAAGAACTGTGACCTCCCCCCAGAGTGACCACCCCCTAGAGTGACGTGACCACCACCAAGAGTGACCTCCCCACCCGGTTGACCTCCCCCCCACGGAGTGAACTTCCCACTGGAGTGACCACCCCCAGAGTGACCTCCCCCCAGAGTGACCACCCCCTAGAGTGACCTCCACCCAAAGTGACCTCCTCTTAGAGTGACCTCCCCCTAGAGTCACCTGCCCAAAGAGTGACCACCCCCCGGAGTGATGACACCTCAGAATGACCTCCCCCCGATAGAGTGAACTTCCCACTGGAATGACCACCCCCAGAGTGACCTCCCCCCAGAGTGACCACCCCCTAGAGTGACCTCCACCCAAAGTGACCTCCCCCTAGAGTCACCTGCCCAAAGAGTGACCACCCCCCGGAGTGATGACACCTCAGAATGACCTCCCCACCTGGGTGATCTCCCCCCGATAGAGTGAACTTCCCACTGGAATGACCACCCCCAGAGTGACCTCCCCCCAGAGTGACCACCCCCTAGAGTGACCTCCCTTAGAGTGACCTCCCCCTAGAGTCACCTGCCCAAAGAGTGACCACCCCCCGGAGTGATGACACCTCAGAATGACCTCCCCACCTGCGTGACCTCCCCCCGATAGAGTGAACTTCCCACTGGAGTGACCTTCTTCCGGAGTGACCTCCCCACTAGAGTCGCCTCCCCACAGGAGCGATCTCTCCCCTGGAGTGGCCTCCCCCTCCAGTGTTACCTCCCGCCGGAATTTCCTTCCTGCCTTGAGTGACGTCCCCCAAAGTGACCTCCCCCAAAGTGACCTCCCCCAAAGTGACCTCCCCTAGAGTGACTTTCCCAGAGACTTCCTTATATATAGAACTTCATCTGCTTCATGAAAGAATCCTGTGGTCTTCAGTACACGTATTATTATCATTACTGTAGACCACCAGGAATGGGAACATTATTCCCTGAATGACCTTATTCCCCCAGGTAAGATACCCTGAACCCTTTCATTGACATAGGCCATGGACTATTATTATTAACCACTTCCCTGCCATAGACCAGAGATGTGATATTAGATCTCTTCACTAGTAGAGGTGTGGTCACCTGATCAGCTATACCTCCACCTGCAGCAACAGCAACTTTAGCGTTAACCCAAACTGAACCAGGAGAGATAGATTCAGGTTTAACTGCAGCGGAGCAATGCACGTGGCCGGCGGAGCAGTCAGCACGTGGCATCAGCTTTATCGGGAATTGAACTTAATTCAAATGTGTTCAAAATACATTGATTTTGCCTTAATATTTGAAACAACAATTCAGCTTCTCCTGGAGATTTATGGGCAGTCAAGTAGGTTAAGGCGTATAAAAGTTGCGTTCACTGCCAACCCGCGTCCACCCCGGTCCGGGGGCAGGAGGCGACCGATCCCCGGGGCTGATACATATTCATGGGGAGCGCTCCTCACCTCGGCTCATTACGGCTGATGGATGACGCCGGGTCGCTTCACTGCAAACACTTAATAGGAAATCCTTCTATGTTGTTTATCTCCCGGCTCGGCTGACAGAGGGAACCTTGATGAAATATTGTGTGATAATCATAAAGAACGGCACTCCATGCATTTCGTCTTAGTGCAGGAGTGGTGCAAAATCCCCGACCCCCTTTTATATACTCACCCTCAAGAGGGAGATTTCAGCCGAGGCTGTTGGCAAATTATTTATGTTTATTTCAGATGTATCAGAGCAACAATGAACTAATAATAAATGATTAGAACATGCGCCAGATTAAAGGGGGTCTGTCAGCAAATAGAAGGGCACATGGGGTGATCCTTCTTCCCTGGTATAGGCAAATAATCTCGGACCTATTTCTTCATAGGAATCCTCTCTATATGATCAATCCTGTCTACATGGGCATGACGGGTTCCAGGAAAGCGTTGACGGGCGCAGGTGCAGCACAAGAGAAGTCCTGCAGATAGAATGTAGTGAAAGTGAATGTAGAATGTTGTACCACGGTGGAGACCAGGGTCGGAGACACTTGAGTTCACTTCCTAGACTTATTGTCTCCCATAGCCGGATACCCATAATCTATATTGCTCTGCTTAAACTATACAGCCATTTTCTGATGGAGGTCTGTTGACCGAAACATGATCTAATCTACAGGGGGGCCATTTATATGGATGCACCTAAATGAAATGGGAATGGTTGGTGAGATCAGTTTCCTGTTTGTGGCACATTAGTATATGGGAGGGAGAAACTTTTCCGGATGGGGGTGACCATGGCGGCCATTTTGAATCCAACTTTATTTTTTTCAATGGGAAGAGGATCATGTGACCCATCAAACATATTGAGAATTTCATAAAAAGAACAATTGTGTTCTTGGTTTTAATGTAACTTTATTCTTTCATGAGTTATTTACAAGTTTATGACCACTTATATAATGTGTTCACAGTGCTGCCCATTGTGATGGATTGTCACAACCCTCTTCTCCCACTCTGGACACACTGATAGCAACAGAAGAAATGCTTCAACCAGTAGTAGTTCTAACTTCACTAATGATGGTTTTTCCTTTACTGATGGTGATTCCACTTAGTTGAAGTATTATTTCCATTAATGAGGATTCCACCTTCATAGATGATGACTCATCTTTCATTGGTGGTGATTCTACTAACACTTTGATCTTTTCACCCTTACTGAAGGTGATGCCCTTCCACCAGTCATAGTTCTAGCTCCACTAATGGTGGTTATTCCTGTACTGATGGTGATTCCGCTTGGTTGAGGTGTAACTTCCATTAATGGTGATTCCACTTGGGTGTGGTGTTACTTCCAGTAATGGGTATTTTACCTTTACCGATGATGACTCAACTTTCATTGGTGGTGATTCTACTAACACGTTGGTCTTTTCACCCTTATTGAAGGTGATGCCCTTCCACCAGTAGTAGTTCTAACTCCACTAATGATGGTTATTCATGTACTGATGGTGATTAGTTGAAGTATTATTTCCATTAATGAGGATTCCACCTTCATAGATGATGACTCAACTTTCATTGACGGTGATTTTACTAACACTTTGGTATTTTCACCCTTGCTGAAGGTGGTGCCCTTCCGCCAGTAGTAGTTCTAACTCCACTAATGATGGTTATTCCTGTACTGATGGTGATTCTACTTGGTTAAGGTGTAACTTCCATTAATGGTGATTCAACCTTTTCCGATGATGGACTCAACTTCCATTGGCGGTGATTCTACTACCACTAGTGGTGGTTAGACTTTTTGTGGTGGTGGTTCCCCTTCCATTTCTGGTGGTTCCATTATTTACTGTTGTTGAGTTGTGAAAAAAAAACATAACAAAGAGTTTTTGTGATTTTAATAGAACTCCATTAGACTAGTCTGTGACCCAACTCTACAAGGCGTCAATGGAACTCGTGTCATCTATGAGTAGATCTCCATGTATGAGCCTGTAGGCAGCTTGTGATCTTCTAATCGTAGTTAATGTTCCCTCTGTTGCCTGGAAGATAATTAAAATCAATATCCTCTGATCACCCCCGGCGCGATCACATCAGCTCCGTGTTTACTTCATCGCGGAGAAGAATTGATGTTTACGGCAATGTACTCAGCCCCTTCCAGATGTTTCCTATTGTTCCACATTCATCTCATTGAATGATTTATGATCATAAGACAAAATGTAAAATGAATCATAAAAGAACCTGGCAAGTCACGTGGTACCATTATATTTTATAGCACTTACATTTATTTAACCCCTTGTTGGTAGAGTGAGTTGGATGCTCTCAGTACCGGTTATCCTATCCTATGAAAACTCTGATCTCAGGACAGGACTGATAGGAGAACAAGGGAGGATACATTTATTGGTGGGAACAGGTGGGAGCTTATCAAAGATAATAGCAACCGGTATAAATGCTATATTCAGCTGCTGCTGGACCACACTTCCACATGCACCGTGGTATAGATCAATGGCTATAATGGCCGACGTGTTTTGTAAGGTTTCATATTCCTGAAGAAGGAGCACGTCTGGCTCCGAAGCACGTTGAAATTAAATACCATTGATATCAGATCCAGTGTGGTCTGTATACCTGTACAGCATTGCGGACCAAAACATGCCGGCCATTATAGCCATACATCATATGCTATGGCACAGTCAATCAAGACAGAATATCATAGACCATAAAAAAAGCTAAGGCAGGGAATGCTGAAGGAATTTTGCAGTGAACCTGGAAAATATATCACATCTCAAAGCTTAATCACAGTATGGGGAGCTCCCTGTATACAGAGATAAATAATAAAATTCCGTCTGCAGCCACCACTAGAGGGAGCTCCCTGTATACAGAGATACATGATAAGATTCTGTCTGCAGTCACCACTAGGGAGAGCTCCCTGTATACAGAGATACATGATAGGATTCTGTCTGCAGCCACCACTAGGGGGAGCTCCCTGTATACAGAGATACATGATAAGATCATGTCTGCAGTCACCACTAGGGGGAGCTCCCTGTATACAAAGATACATAAGATCCTGTCTGCAGTCACCACTAGGGGGAGCTCCCTGTATATAGAGATACATGATAAGATCCTGTCTGCAGTCACCACTAGGGGGAGCTCCCTGTATATAGAGATACATGATAAGATCCTGTCTGCAGTCACCACTAGGGAGAGCTCCCTGTATACAGAGATACATGATAAGATCCTGTCTGTAATCACCACTAGGGGGAGCTCCCTGTACAGCAGAGATACATGATAGGATTCTGTCTGCACTCACCACTAGGGGGAGCTCCCTGTACAGCAGAGATACATGATAAGATCCTGTCTGCAGTCACCACTAGGGGGGGCTCCCTGTATACAGAGATACATGATAAGATTCTGTCTGCAGTCACCACTAGGGGAGCTCCCTGTATACAGAGATACATGATAAGATTCTGTCTGCAGCCACCACTAGGGGGAGCTCCCTGTATACAGAGATACATGATAAGATTCTGTCTGCAGTCACCACTAGGGGGAGCTCCCTGTATACAGAGATACATGATAAGATTCTGTCTGCAGTCACCACTAGGGGGAGCTCCCTGTACACAGAGATACATGATAATATCCTGTCTGCAGCCACCACTAGGGGGAGCTCCCTGCATACAGAGAAACATGATAAGGTCCTGTCTTCAGTCACCACTAGGGGGAGCTCCCTGTATACAGAGATACATGATAAGATCCTGTCTGCAGTCACCACTAGGGGGAGCTCCCTGTATACAGATATACATTATAAATTTCTGTTGGATAGAGACATAAAAGATAGGTAAAAGATAGATAGATAGATATACTGTATAGACAGATAGTTGCAGAGTTTGGTCTTTCGATGGAGCAGGCGCATTTCTTTTTATATCAATAAGATTCTGAATTCCTTCTTATAATTACAATCTACAATAATGCAGCCTTGTTCTCAGATGTCTGGATAATTCCTTTGTCTTTTCTTCCTTTGTGCAGATGAGGGTAAAGCTGGAAATATCTTGTATTATTGTCATCCGCTAATTTTAACAAGTGATTTCAGAGCCGGTGCAGACGACATCTAATTTAAGAAGAAATATTAATTCCAGCAGCTGCTCAGTGATGGAGAGATCTGATCTGATCATAATGAAGATGAAATTAATTACTGTGTAGTAAATCTGGCTGTGATGCACGTGCGACATGAAATCCTGGAATACAGACGGACGCACAGACAGAATGTGTCTCGTATCTATAAGTATAGTGGATACCAAGGTGTAGAACATACACTGCTGGGAATAAGTGTATGCCCCTCCTGATCTGTTATTCTTTTGTTTCTCACTTAAATGTTTCAGATCATCACACAAATGTAAATATTAGACAAAGATAACACACTTAATCATAAAATCAGTTTGCAACTGAAGGTCTTTATTATTAAAGGGAACCTGTCACCTAGTTTAGCCCCCCTAACCTATCACTACCTGTCCCTGCAGCTTCCTACTACATTACTAACCATCCCTGTCTGATCTAAATGTGCATTATAAAAGAGCAAGAACGCCATTTATAAACTTACATGTCCACCATCGGGCGGGCGTTCCTAGATGGCTGGCCATCGGGCGGGCGTTCCTAGATGGCTGGCCATCGGGCGGGCGTTCCTAGATGGCTGGCCATCGGGCGGGCGTTCCTAGATGGCTGGCCATCGGGCGGGCATTCCTAGATGGCTGGCCATCGGGCGGGCGTTCCTAGATGGCTGGCCATCGGGCGGGCGTTCCTAGATGGCTGGCCATCGGGCGGGCGTTCCTAGATGGCTGGCCATCGGGCGGGCGTTCCTAGATGGCTGGCCATCGGGCGGGCGTTCCTAGATGGCTGGCCATCGGGCGAGTGTTCCTAGATCGCTGGCTATCGGGCTGGCGTTCCTAGATGGCTGGCTATCGGGCTGGCGTTAATAGATGGCTAGCCATCAGGTGGGCAGTCTCTCGGGTTCCACTCTCCCCCTACCTCGCTGCTGCAATCACACCCTAGTGGGCATGAACATTCATTCAGGAGCGCACCCTAATTTCAAATTCCCGCCTCCTTCTTCCGGTGATGAAGCACTGCTGGTGGCTGCGGTGCGTCATTTATGGTCCTGTGCAGTGTGGTGGGTGTATTGGGTATACAGGCTGGCTCCAGAGAATGCCAGTGTGGTGGGTGTATTGAGTGTACAGGTTGGCTCTGGACCATGCATGATATGGTGGGTGTATTGGGTGTACAGGCTAGTTCCGAAGCATGTGCGATGCTCGGCAGGGCCGTGGGGTACTCGGTAACTGGGCAAGTGATTGCTTAGGAGGTCACGGTGGCGTTGACCTGACTCTGTGGCCCTGGGTGTGCAGAAAAAGGGGATTATTTATAGGGGTGTACAGGCTGGCTCCGGAGCATGCACAGTGTAATGGGTGTATTGGGAGTACAGACTAGCTCCGGAGCATGCACAGTGTGGTGGGTGTATTGGGTGTACCGCTGGCTGTGGAGCATGCACAGTGTGGTGGGTGTATTGGGTGTACCGCTGGCTCCGGAGCATGCACAATGTGGTGGGTGTATTGAGTGTACCGGCTGGCTCAGGAGCATGCACAGTGTGGTGGGTGCATTGGGTATACCGCTGGCTCCGGAGCATGCTCAGTGTGGTGGGTTATTGGGTGTACAGCAGGGGTCTCAAACTCGGCTGGGTTGGTGTGCCGCACATAGAAAAACATTTATAGCGGGGGCCGAATCCCTTGTAGGACTAAGTGATATTTTTAGTAGTACCAGAATTTCTTGCTCAATGTAGTAAAGTACAAGTCCTGATCCCTTTCTTGTAGTAATGTCCCCATCCTGTAGTGATGTCCTTTTCTACTGATGTCCCCATCCCGATCCCCTTTTCTAGTGATGTCCCCCATCCTGATTCCTTTTTCTAGTGATGACCCCTATCCTGATTCCTTTTTGTAGTGATGACCCCCATCCTGATCCCCTTTTCTAGTGATGTTACCCATCCTGATCCCTTTTTCTAGTGATGTCCCCCATCCTGATCCCTTTTTCTAGTGATGACCCTCCATCCTCATCCCTTTTTCTAGTGATGTCCCCATCCTGATCCCTTTTTCTGGTAATGTCCCTCATCCTGATCACCTTTTCTAGTGATGTCCTCATCGTGATCCCATTTTTTTTGTGATGTCTCCATCCTGATCCCTTTTGCAGTGATGTCCCCCATCGTGATCCCCTTTTGTAGTGATGTCCCCCATCCTGATCCCCATTTTTAGTGATTTCCCCCATCCTGATCCCCTTTTCTAGTGATGTCTCCATCCTGATCTCCATTTGTAGTGATGTCCCCCATCCTGATCCCCTTTTCTAGTGATGTCCCCCATCCTGATCTCCATTTGTAGTGATGTCCCCCATCCTGATCCCCTTTTCTAGTGATGTCCCCATCCTGATCTCCATTTGTAGTGATGTCCCCCATCCTGATCCCCTTTTGTAGTCATGTCCCGTTCCTGACCACCTTTTCTAGAGATGTCCCCCATCCTGATCCCCTTTAATAGTGATGTCCCTCATCCCGGTTCCATTTTGTAGTGATGTCCCCATCCTGATCCCCTTTTCTAGTGATGTCCCCATCCTGATCCCCTTTTCTAGTGATGTCACCCATCCTGATCCCCTTTTCTAGTGATGTCCCCATCCAAATCCCCTTTAGTAGTGATGTCCCCCATCCTGATCACCTTTAGTAGTGATGTCCCGCATCCTGGTCCCCTTTTGTACTGATGTCCCCCATCCTGATCCCCTTTTCTAGGTATGTTCCCCATCCTGATCTACTTTTATAGAGATGCCCCCATCCTGTTTTACCTGCTTTTTACACACTCATACACACACTCATTCACCCTCACACACACACTTACACAAACTGTCATACACACTCTCATACACACACTGAAACTCACGCACACCTCACACACACTTTCTTATACACATATCCTCACTCACAGACACACACACACATTCTCACTTTAATGATGCATCGCTCCAGTGCCGGGGGCCGCCGTGGTCCCCACTGTGCTGACGTCCGGCCTCCGCTGTGCTATGACTTCCTCCAGCCGCCGCTCAGACAAGCTCTGCTGCTCAGCAAGATCAATGCAATCCGCCAGCCAGAGGCCCGCATGTGACGTCATATTCCGCCATCAGCTGTTGGCATCTCATTGGCTGGCAGCTTGCATTGATCTTGCTGAGTGGAAGAGCTCATTAGTGCCGCGGACAGAAGTCATCACACAGTGAGGACTGCAGCGGCCCCCTGCACTGGGACGATGCATCATTAAGTTGTCAAAGGTGCCGCGGGCCGCATAGTGAAGCCCCAGGGGCCGCATGCGGCCCTCGGGCCGCGTGTTTGAGACCCCTGGTGTACAGGCTGGCTCCGGAGCATGCATAATGTGGTGGGTGTATTGAGTGTACTGGCTGGCTCCGCAGCATGCACAATGTGGTGGGTGTATTGAGTGTACCAGCTCGCTCAGGAGCATGCACAGTGTGGTGGGTGCATTGGGTGTACCGCTGGCTCCGGAGCATGCTCAGTGTGGTGGGTGTGTTGGGTGTACTGCTGGCTCCGGAGCATGCACAGTGTGGTGGGTGTATTGGGTGTACAGGCTGGCTCCGGAGCATGCTCAATGTAGTGGGTGTATTGGGTGTACAGGTTGGCTCCAGAGTATGTGCCCTGTGGTGGGTGTATTGGGTCACAGGCTGGCTCCTGAGCAAGTGCAGTGTGGTGGGTGTATTGGGTGTACAGGCTGGCTCCTGAGCAAGTGCAGTGTGGTGGGTGTATTGGGTGTACAGGCTGGCTCCGGAGCATGCGCAGTGTGGTGGGTGTATTGGGTGTACAGGCTGGCTCCGGAGCATGCGCAGTGTGGTGGGTGTATTGGGTGTACAGGCTGGCTCCTGAGCATGCTCAGTGTGGTGGGTGTAGTGGGTGTACAGGCTGGCTCCGGAGCATGCGCAGTGTGGTGGGTGTATTGGGTGTACAGACTAGCTCCAGAGCATGCGCAGTGTGGTGGGTGTATTGGGTGTACAGGCTTGCTCCTGAGCATGCTCAGTATGGTGGGTGTATTGGGTGTACAGGCTGGCTCCTGAGCATGCGCAGTGTGGTGGGTGTACAGGCTGGCTCTGAGGCATGAACACTGTGGTGGGTGTGTTGGATGCCCAGGCCAGCTTTGGAATGCACACTGTGAATGCTCCGGAGCCGGCCTGTGTCATCACCGGAAGAAGGTGGTGGGAATTTTAAATCAGCGTGATTGAAAAGTGAGGCGAGACTCAGAGACTGCCCAACCGACGGCCAGCCATCTAGGAACATCCACACGATGGTGGACATGTAAGTTTCTAAATCGCTTTATTACACTTTTATAATGCACATTTAGATCAGAGAGGATAGTTAGTAATGTAGTAGGAAGCTGCAGGGACAGGTAGTGATGGTTAGGCGGCCTAAGCTAGGTGACAGGTTCCCTTTAAGGGAAAAAGAAATCCAAACCTACATGGTCCTGTGTAAAAAAGTGATAACATAAATTAATTTGTGATTTATCACATTTTGGGAAGCTGAGTTCCATATCCCCAGGCTTGACTACTCCCACACACTTAAATAGGACCTGCCTGACAAAGTGAGGTGGACCAAAAGATCCTCAAAACCTATATAGAATACCGTGATCCAAAAAAAAGTTCAGGAACAAATGAGAAACAAAGTAATTGAGATCTATCAGTCCGGAAAAGCCAATAATGACATCTCTAAAGCTTTGTGTCTCCAATGGATCCCAGTGAGAGCCATTACGATATCCGCCGCCATCTTGAGTGCGGGTTTGACTGTTTGGAAAGAGTCTTACCCTGAATTTACCACTTTAACCAGCACATAAAACACTTTACCCTCTCCTCCACCTGCACAGGCCACATGATATAGACCGCAGGCTGGCGGTGACATTCCCGCTAATAGACTTCTACAGGTCAGAGGAACTTTTTCTTTATAGGATCCCCTCAGTGTTGTCTTGAAGATTGATCTTCTTCGATTTCCGCCTCTCGTGCGGTGACGTTTATGACAAATCTTCCATTCGTCCTTTCTGCTGAGGTGGAAAGTGTCGGCCTCTTAAAAATACATCAGTGTCCTGGCGGAGCGGCCCGGCTGTAATCCGTCACCTCTCCCGTGGTCCCGGTAGACCGCTCTCTTCACCGGTGACAGGGGAAACCTTGGGAGTGCGACGTCCTTCTACATAAATCACTGAGGGGGAAACCACAGGATGACGGCGACCGCTAACAAATGAGCTTGTAAATTGTCGTGTCGTGATGGCGGTTGTATGAGTCCGTACATCAACTGCTCCCAGAATCAGAGATTTTTCTTTGCAAAGTTCATTTTATAGATTTAACCCAAACTGAGAGTTAAAAAAATATATAGATAGAAAATAATGCA
This sequence comes from Allobates femoralis, assembly GCA_033576535.1. Lineage (NCBI taxonomy): Eukaryota > Metazoa > Chordata > Amphibia > Anura > Aromobatidae > Allobates > Allobates femoralis. Next base: position 742,779,230 of record JARQOC010000002.1, on the reverse strand, counting down.
TCTCAGTCTCATGGCCGTCAAATAAATGTGTTCACAAGGCGTAAAGTAGAGAGTCTGATAATTGAACTACTGTGGACATGTCCTTACTTGGTCTGTATGCCAATGTGTAAGCTTGCCCCTGGAGTGTGTCAATACACCGGGTTTTGGATATTGGGAGGTGGTTGGGGTAGGAGGGCAGTGTGTTTTCAGTCTGTGTGTGGGACGCTGAGTTCAGACCAGCTCCACAAAGGGATTTAGAGAAACCTGGAGATACAATATACTGCTGGATTGTTTTTATGGATTTTTATGTTTTTCAAGCAATAAAGGATCTCTTGCTCTGTTGATTGTGGGGTACCAGAGAAGGACCCCGTGACAGTCAACACGAAGGCGCTCCACTTGGTGGTTACTACAATAGCAAACATAGCCCAACAACTGTACATAGTCCAGGCTTATATGCCTGTTAACTATCTGTCCTCTCACACATGACCCTCTGACAATCACTCAGCTTGTCTAACAGATGGGAAAGACAGACAAGACGTGGGTAGGCTCCTGGTTTTCCCCAGCACCAACATACCCACCTGGACCTCCACTCCATACTTAAAGGGTCTCAGCCTATCTGTAGGTACAACCTCCCTCTCCTCTACTGTGCCCATAGGGTGTTTTGGCAGATAGCAGTCCAGAGGCCTCATTGTTGCCAACCAGGTAGTCACCGCTGTACCGTTGTCCCTACTACCATCTCATAGATGCATAGGGCACATGTCCAAACTAGTAACATGGAACCAAGGCCAGCACTTATCACTCCCCAGCATTAGAATTGTCAGTAGAGGAATGTCTTCAAACTAGCTCAAGAGCCCCAACGTTTTGGTTAGGTTTCCCTTATCCATGCGCCATTTTCAGCCCAAAATGGCTCCCAAATTTGCTGAAATTATCTGAAAAATGTTGACAGTCGCAGCAAATTCAGGACACACATATGTGGCTCCCATTATCTCATAGTTCCCACCATTTTCGGAGACCCTTAAGCCCTTCACACCGTCTCACCCATCTTGTGAATGCCACACTCCTCCTGGGTGGCTCCAAGTCCATTCCCCAGAATTCCCACATTTGGGTGGTGTTTATGGAAACCTCTCACCTTCGGTCCAGGAGAGATGGCAGCTGTGAGCCCTCCAACAAGCCGGGGTCATATATAATCTTGGTATCATCGTATGAGAGGGATGGGACATGGCACATCACTGCGCCCCTCTGTACTTGGAATCGGAGAGAATGAGAAAGATGGAGCTCTGTGGGGGTCCATGAGAGGGAGGGGGGCCCCGGTACCTGCACTGGCACAGGGACCCTTGACTATTAGCAGTATTTAACCTTTAGTGCACTGTGGTTTCTCCAGTGGAGCACTATTTAGCAGTATTTATCTTTAGCGCCTGGTGATTTCTCCAGTGGAGCACTATTTAGCAGTATTTAATCTTTAGTGCACTGTGGTTTCTCAGGTGGAGCACTATTTAGCAGTATTTAATCTTTAGTGCACTGTGGTTTCTTCGGTGGAGAACTATTTAGCAGTATTTAATCTTTAGTGCAGCATGGTTTTCTTCGGTGGAGCACTATTTAGCAGTATCTAATCTTTAGTGCACCGTGGTTTCTTCAGCGGAGCACTATTTAGCAGTATTTAATCTTTAGCGCCTGGTGATTTCTCCGGTGGAGCACTATTTAGCAGTATTTTATCTTTAGTGCACTGTGGTTTCTTTCGGTGGAGAACTATTTAGCAGTATTAAATCTTTAGTGCAGCATGGTTTCTTCGGTGGAGCACTATTTAGCAGTATCTAATCTTTAGTGCACCGTGGTTTCTTCAGCGGAGCACTATTTAGCAGTATTTAATCTTTAGCGCCTGGTGATTTCTCCGGTGGAGCACTATTTAGCAGTATTTAATCTTTAGTGCACTGTGGTTTCTTCGATGGAGCACTATTTAGCAGTATTTAATCTTTAGCGCCTGGTGATTTCTCCGGTAGAGCACTATTTAGCAGTATTTAATCTTTAGTGCACTGTGGTTTCTCCAGTGGAGCACTATTTAGCAGTATTTAATCTTTAGTGTGCGCTGTGGTTTCTCTGGTGGTGCACTATTTAGCAGTATTTAATCTTTAGTGCACTGTGGTTTCTCTGGTGGAGCACAATTTAGCAGTATTTAATCTTTAGTGCAGGTGTTTTTTCTGGTGGAGCACTATTTAGCAGTATTTAATCTTTAGTGCACTGTGGTTTCTCTGGTGGAGCACTATTTTGCAGTATTTAATCTTTAGTGCAGTGTTTTTTCTGGTGGAGCACTATTTAGCAGTATTTAATCTTTAGCGCACTGTGATTTCTTCAGTGGAGCACTATTTAGCAGTATTTACTCTTTAGTGCACCGTGGTTTCTTCAGTGGAGCACTATTTAGCAGTATTTAATCTTTAGTGCAGGTGTTTTCTCTCCGGTGGAGCACTATTTAGCAGTATTTAATCTTTAGTGCGCTGTGGTTTCTCTGGTGGAGCACTATTTAGCAGTATTTAATCTTTAGTGCACTGTGGTTTCTCCGGTGGAGCACTATTTAGCAGTATTTAATCTTTAGCGCGCTGTGGATTCTCTAGTGGAGCACTATTTAGCAGTATTTAATCTTTAGCGTGCTGTGGTTTCTCCAGTGGAGCACTATATAGCAGTATTTAATCTTTAGTGAACCGTGGTTTCTCCAGTGGAGCACTATTTAGCAGTATTTAATCTTTAGTGCACTGTGGTTTCTCTGGTGGAGCACTATTTAGCAGTATTTAATCTTTAGCGCGCTGTGGATTCTCTAGTGGAGCACTATTTAGCAGTATTTAATCTTTAGCGCGCTGTGGTTTCTTCGGTGGAGCACTATTTAGCAGTATTTAATCTATAGGCACTGTGGTTTCTCCGGTGGAGCACTATTTAGCAGTATTTAATCTTTAGCGCGCTGTGGATTCTCTAGTGGAGCACTATTTAGCAGTATTTAATCTTTAGCGTGCTGTGGTTTCTCCAGTGGAGCACTATATAGCAGTATTTAATCTTTAGTGAACCGTGGTTTCTCCAGTGGAGCACTATTTAGCAGTATTTAATCTTTAGTGCACTGTGGTTTCTCTGGTGGAGCACTATTTAGCAGTATTTAATCTTTAGCGCGCTGTGGATTCTCTAGTGGAGCACTATTTAGCAGTATTTAATCTTTAGCGCGCTGTGGTTTCTTCGGTGGAGCACTATTTAGCAGTATTTAATCTATAGGGCACTGTGGTTTCTCCGGTGGAGCAATATTTAGCAGTATTTAATCTTTAGCGCGCTGCGGTTTCTCCGGTGGAGCACTATTTAGCAGTATTTAATCTTTAGCGCGCTGTGGTTTCTCCAGTGGAGCACTATTTAGCTGTATTTAATCTTTAGTGCACTGTGATTTCTCCGGTGGAGCACTATTTAGCAGTATTTAATCTTTAGTGCACTGTGGTTTCTCCGGTGGAGCACTATTTATCAGTATTTAATCTTTAGTGCACTGTGGTTTCTCTTGTGGAGCACTATTTAGCAGTATTTAATCTTTAGCGCGCTGTGGATTCTCTGGTGGAGCACTATTTAGCAGTATTTAATCTTTAGCGCGCTGTGGATTCTCTGGTGGAGCACTATTTAGCAGTATTTAATCTTTAGTGCACTGTGGTTTCTCTTGTGGAGCACTATTTAGCAGTATTTAATCTTTAGCGCGCTGTGGATTCTCTGGTGGAGCACTATTTAGCAGTATTTAATCTTTAGTGCACTGTGGTTTCTCTTGTGGAGCACTATTTAGCAGTATTTAATCTTTAGCGCGCTGTGGATTCTCTGGTGGAGCACTATTTAGCAGTATTTAATCTTTAGTGCACTGTGGATTCTCTGGTGGAGCACTATTTAGCAGTATTTAATCTTTAGTGCACTGTGGTTTTCTCCGTTGGAGCACTATTTAGCAGTATTTAATCTTTAGCGCTGGCGGAATCTCAAGGACAATGTGTGGATTAAACCTTCATGTTTTCTGCATCACATTTGCAAAACAAATGATTTCGCCTCCGTCTCATCCGGCCGTTTAGGAATAAATTGCTGTGATGCATAATTCAGCGGCGGCTGCCGATGGGGCGCCGTCAGCAGGTGAGGCCGGGACAGCGGCTCCAATATACAAAGGAAAGCTGCTCTATTGATTTAATTATTTATTGTCAATGAGGATTAATAAGTAACGATTCAGATTCAATAAGAAAAAGGCAAAAATGGGGGAAAGAAGGAAAATAAGGAAAAAGAATCAGATTTAATAATAAAAGAGATGGTCAAAAAGACAAGACTTGCCCTAGCGGGGCCGTGGGGTACACGGAACAGGGCCCTCTCGACGCATCGGGCCGTGGGATGTCACGGTGGGCGTAACCCGGTCCGTGATCCCCTCGTCGGGTGGTCAGTAAAAAGAGGAGTTTGAAAAAGGGATGAAAATAAAAGTAAAATAAGAGTTTGTGTCGTGACGCCACCCGTGGAAGTCGGCCACTAGAGCCTTTGCTGCAGTTGGGACCTCTGGGCATGATGTAGGTAACATCCGTGATTGTTTGGCTCTCCACGGGAAGAGCGGGTCCCCAGGGCAACCGTAAAGTCTATGGAGGTGATAGGTTCGTTGGGGTTGAGGTATGCCAGCGGGCTGAGCTGGCTGTGCGTGAGGATCGGGAAAGTCTCAGGCCGGCTCCTGCTGCCTGCTCGGCATTTCAGTCTGCCTCTCCTCAGGCGCAAAATTACAGTTTGATATGAGCTGAGTTTCAACCGGGTTTATTTGGTTTCTCTCGTCAGGCACTTCAAGTTACAAGCCGGTACAGTGGTGGCTCTGGTAGTCTTTAGCCACCAGGATGGCTTGTCCAGTGTTCCTTTCCGTGGGCCTCTCTTCTCAGTGCTGTATATTTTCCACCCTCCTGCATACAACTCCGCACGCATAGCCCGATTCAGCAGCCACAGGCCTTCGTTGAGCGACCTACCGGGTCCCTTGGCCCTAGTATGGCGTCCCTCTCTTCGTTGCGCCGGGAGTGGGGTCACGGGTTCTGGAGATCCCTCGACAGGCCGGTTTTGTGGTTGGAGCTTCCTCGCCACCTCAAGACCAGTTCCCTGGTTCCTGCCCTGTCCTTCGGCTTCTCAGCTAATTTGGGCACGCGGGTGGATTACTCACTGCCCGCGCCCTTATGACTCCTTCTGTCTCTCTGCAGTCTGTAGTGCCAGGATCCGTCTGTACGTCTGGGTTCGTGTCCTCGCAGTCTCGTCTTCTTCTCCGACCCTTGCTCCTCAAGACTCTCCTAACGACCCACTGACTGCTCAAGGGCTCACTGCTCTCCTGTTGACTCGCTGACTTCCTGTCATGTTTCCTATTTGTTCCCCTTCTTTTCTGATCGTGACTCACCGTAGCCGGGTTCGACACATGCAGGCATATGCTTCTTCCTCCTTGTCACGGATGGACCGCGCCTGCGGCTGTGGAGGCCCGGTGGTACAGATCAAATAAAGACCGTCATTAGTGGAACAGATTAGGGGTTAATTTGTCGTGACGCCACCTATGAGAGTTTCGGTAACTGTACCGACGCTGCGGGGCCTCCGGGGATGTAAAGCAGCAAGATGGAATGCTCCCCACAGGCTGAGCGGTGATCCCCGGAGCCAGGAGCTGCGCAAGATGTTCTGAGGCAGCTGCGATTACTTAATGCGCGGATGCAAACAGTTCATAAGGAAGCAAGGACACTGTAAGTCTCTGTAACGGGTTCTTTTACTGTAACCAGCAAGCAGTACATGGCTTACAGTGACGGGTAGTGGACCGGGTGGACTCAGCAGTGATAGGTGTCCCTCAGAGATCCGCGGTGTTCCTCCATTCTAGCTAAGTTGTGTTGCCGTTGTTGCCCAGGAATACCAGGTCGGGTACAGGGAGGCTGCTTCAATGCCCTACCCATGGTATACGTTATGGGTGTTTTGGGGAGCCTTGGGTCCCTTGGTGGGTACACCGCTGGTTAGACGACTGGATTTGGCGGTGGTGGGGTGCTCCTGTAAAGCGGTCCCTCCACTCCTCTGGTTCGCGTAGAAGTGCTGAACTCCTTCTAGCTTCGGTACCAGCAAACTGGCTGTAGATGGGCACGGGATGATTTTGGACCCACATGCAGATGCCCGTAGATCGGTTGTAGAAGCACCGGGAATAATGGCGCTCAACCGGGGTGATGGCCAGGGGGCTGCACAGAACTGTGCAGGCCCCCTCTCCTAGGTTGCAGAGCTCGTTGGTGTAGCTCCTCACTCCTCCGTGGCCAAGTCAGTTCTCTCTTTTGACCCAGACTAACTAACTACTGTACTGAGTTCTCCACTACACACTCCACTACACTGATTGGCCCTCTATGCTAGGTGATGCATGTAGGGTATGGATCTCTGAGTTAACCATATGACTGCTGGGTCAGAGAATATTGCTGCTGCTGTCTTAGCTGCAATACCCTCCTGTGACGCACTCGGTGCGGGGCGCCACAATCGCTACCTGTACTAATTTTCCACCCACCACCTGTTTCCTCCCGCCATCCCACAGCTGGGCTTAAAGTCCCCCGTTCTGGGACCGGGGTGTGTTTGGGTGAATGGAAACTTCTAGTGGTGACCTGCCGCAGATATTCACTTGCACTCTGTTTCCACCGGTTCACTTGGCTTCACCAAAACCCAGATCAGTATTACTGTCCAGTTAGTGAAGGTCCTATTCTCGACGCCTGGTTGTGTATCTTTGTAGAGTGGCGTAGGCTGGTAGTACTTGGCGAGGGTTTGACCCTGGATGCTCTGGCACACTACATGAAAACGGTGGTCCCGGTAGGTGCATGGCCTTGAGTGAAGTAGGCCGTAACTTTCTGTAGTCAGTGGCGTAGCAACTGTTTGTGGTGCCCGGGGCGGTCGAAAAATCTGCCGCCCCTTTGGTCGATGATAATCCGTAAGCAATGCCTATAATGTTTTAGGATCAAGTCTGTTAAGTTAAAGATTACAACATCCACATGACTACATCACCAGAACCACCAGCAATACAATAACACATTACTAGAACCCCTGTCAGTATATTGCCAGAACCATTGTCAGTACAGTAATACATCACCGAAACCAGTCAATACATCATCAGAACCCCCATCAATACAATTATACATCATCACTATAACCCGTCAGTACATGACCAAAACCACCAGCAATACATTAATACATAATCAGAAGCACCATCAATACATCACCAGGGCAGTATGTTCCCTATATAAATGTGCATGCCATACTGCTCAACCTCCTTCCACATATTCCATACTGTTCACCCCCATATGTCCCATGCAGCTCAGACCGCCCTCCCCACGCTACGCCACTGTCTGTAGTCTGCATGTTGCTGTTGCCTTCAGTAGGCCTGGACCGGATACCAGTTCAGATGAAGAATAAGTCCACTAGTTAGTTTTAAACAAACATTCTTTACCCGACTGTGTTACAACTTCACACATGAGGTAGCGGGCACGTATCTTTAAGACAGTTCCAGTTCTGCAGCACATTATCAGGCTCAGTCCTAGCTTCCACTGGGTTGTTCCCATTCATTTTGGTCCTGTAAGTCCCAGCACATCCCAGAGCAGTTCGTGGCAGTTACCATAATCTCTTCTCCTTGAGCGGGGGGGTTCAGGGATCTGACCGCTAAGGCAAGAATAGTGCCATGTGCTCCCAGATACTTCCATGTGAAGACCTTTACTCCCCATAGGGTTGGAGGTCGGGGATTTGCCATAGTGTCAATGAGGAGCCTCTCACTCGCAGACACTTGAGGATGTCTTGCCCAGGAAAACCCAAGTTAAATCATGAACCAGTCAATTTAGACCTATTAACCCTTGGGCTTTGTCACTACTATCCCATCCTCCAGATTCTGCCCTTGCTGGATGATCATTCTCTCGTAACAATAGTGTATCTTGATCTGTGTCTTGGTCAATACTCCGTTCCTGCTATCTCACTCTGGTTTCTTCGTTGCAGTTAACACAAGTCACCCACTTCATACAGCCTTAACGACCTCTCAGACCGTATGTTCCATACTAGTCACTAGCAGGACCCTATCAGGTGTTCTAGAAGAAACTGTCACTTACCCTGGAAACTGACTCCTCCCATTGTGGACTAGTCCCAACAACTGTCTCCTACCATATATATATATATATATATATAATATATATATATATATATATATATATATATATATATATATATATACTATGCGTCTCTGCTCACTAGTCAGACCATAGGTCTGCTTCTACTGCATGATGGGCCCTATCTGAGTCCAGGAAACTGTCTCTATCCCTTCACTCAATTCTCACTCACTCCTTCTTTCAAACATTAACCCTAACTCTTCCTACTGTTGGGTAAAATATAATCTATCACTAATAATGCAAGTTACAAAACACAATATATACCATAGCAAGTCTCGTATCCTCAAGGGGAATGTGGACAGTGTGTCTGTCTTTTTACATTATAATGTGAGTGAATGCTTTGTAAAGGTCTTGTATATTTTACAGCAGGTTTCACCATGGAAGTCTAATTTGGTGTCGTGAGTGTGTCGCAGACCTCATGGGGATCTAGGATCAGAAGGTCAGAGTATTTAGTTGATTGTAGATCCTCTTTAGGGCCTGCTAGTTATTTATCCATTCTGTGCTGAAGAGGTTAAGGTTTCATTTCTATACTGCTGTGATTAATATGTAGTTGTAATCTCAGCTGCAGCCACTCCCTTCTGCTATCTAAACCCACTCCTTACTCTCTCCTATGCCAACAATAGTTCATTCTAAGCTGACCTGTGCAGGAGCTGTCTGGAGAAAGCTGTGGGTTTATTTCCAGCGGAGAAGAATTTGAGTTCTATGTTGTATGCTTCACTTGTGTTTCTCCCCTCCCTCATGTTGTCTTGATATTAGTAGCAATATCCCAGCCTTATTAATATGCATCTTATGCTAGCAGCCGGCCTCCTCCCCCATTATGGAAGGTTGAGAGTGGTTGTTCCATCAGCATTTTGCACCTGGGCTTCACCCATCTCTATAATGGAGGTGCTATGCATCTTGTGCGTGCATTTAGTATTAGGTTCAACCAGTGGCGGACCTGGAGCCGTGTGGGCCCCGGTGCGGCTGGTTCCGTCCCAGGTGAGGAGCGGGGGGTAAGTCAAGCTGCAGTTCCATGTGATTGGGGTGTGGCAGTGAGAGCGGGTGGAAAGACAAGCTGCAGTTCCATGTGAGGAGGGGGGAGGGGGGGGGTGCTGGTGAGTATGGCTGCACGCGTCTCCCATGACAATGACCAGGGAGTAGAGAGGAGGGCGGGATCAGCCTGGGAAACAGGAGCTCCCGCAGTGCACCTCTCCATGACACACTAATCGCGGTCTCCGGGCCACTGCAGGAAGGTGGAGGGGCCCTCCCTACAGGTCGGCCCTGAGGGGCCCCCTACGGTGGGGCCCTGGCTGCAGCTGCACCGCGGTAGGTCCACCCCTGGGTTCGACTTCTTTTTGTTACACTCCATTGGTTTTCTAATGTCTTTATATTAGTAGTAAGACTAGTGTCTTATTGGCCTGCTCACTAGTCAGGGTAAGTCCAGAGTCAGGCATGTGATTGCACATGGGGGGGAAGGACCCGTCTAGGGACATTAGGTGGCTCAGGGATCAGTCACAGTTGAGTTAGGTTGAGACTCCTCTCCCCTCTCCCTATCACCAGGGCCTTCCCTTACATCTACTCTGCTGTACCCCCGGTTGCGCCATGCCTTCCTTCGCCTCGGCATGACATGTGGTGGCTCTTCAGAAGGATGTCCGTCCATTTAATACAACCAAGGATCAAGTCTGCGTTCCAATGTTGCGATTATTTTAGAGCTGTTTAGTCTTAGGCAGTAAAACAAAATGCAAAATAATTACTGCAAATTTGAAATAAAATAAAAGACAAAAAATAAGAACAAAATTTTAAAAAATATTAATCACTTTTAAATGACAAATAGAGAAAAATCTGGAACTAAAATAGGAATAAACAGGGAAATAATGGTAAGTCTCCGGATCTGGATGTCCTGTGTCTCCCCGCCGTGCACCATTTGCATTCTGTGGATCCGGCCTCTCGAGCTCTTATTATTGGGACCCGCTATAAATATTTGATGATTTTCCCGAGCGTGGGCGTCGCCTGAGGGAACGAGGTGATTTCGTAATGGGATCTATAGATCAAAAACCACCTAGAAAACAGATGACTTGTAAACTGAAGGACTAATTGCCTTTGAATATTCACATTCACCCATCTGGAGGCTCTTTGATGAGGCTGAGCCAGAACCTCATCCGCTCCATGCAAAATATTTAAAGAGACAGTACCGGCAAAAATCAGCGTTACAGTCGTCCTTGATCCTAATCCCCCATAACAGGGGTCTGTTCCATGGCGTGACTCTACTGGTGACGCTTATGACAATTAACCCGTCCTGTGGTCCACCGAGGATTTGTCAGTCCCATATACATTGCGTAGAGGGGTGTACGGCATTGGGTCCGAATTAATTTCTCCAACTTAAACCTGATCAAGGGTTAAAGTGGCATCCTTAATCTGTAATTGGTTAAGTATTAAGCTCTCTGATAGGGACAGGACATCAATCCTTTATGTCTCCTTCCATGTCTTCTAGGCTTATTGATCCTTCCGGATGTGAAATATGGGAAGTCTCAGATTTTCTTGGAAATCATCCGCCATATTAATGCCTATGTTAGAGAAGGAACCGATATTGTGTGTCAACCTGGGAGATTTCTTATAGAGGTCAATCATTTTCTGATTTATATTTCCCACAATCATTGAATTATAATAGAACCAATAATTCCATTTTAGCCAAAATGAAATATGGCAGATCAGACCAATCCCTGAAGGCCTTGTCCTTATTAACCAGTAAAACAGATAGTTGGCCTTCACATAGAAAACCAGAGCATATACAGGGGCGGAACTACACTGGTGCAGCTGGTGCAGCTGCACCAGGGCCCCGACCGGCTGGGGGCCCCTTCAGGCCTGGAGGGGGGCCCCCAGCCGACCCCCGCAAGCCGCCGTCAAAGGAGAGGAGGTCAGGCAAGGGAAGCAGAGAGCTTCCTGCTTCCCCTGCCTGATCCCGCCCCTCCTCTCCTCGGCTCCTCCAGCCCCTAGCATACATCCGGCGCGGCTCCCAGGTAGGAGAGCATCGTGCCTGCGGCTCCCAGCAGCACCCACCCCCTCCCCTTCTCGGGCCGCGCCGATGGCCAGCGGCACCCCTCCCCCCCCCCGGGCCACGCCGACGGCCAGTAGCCCCGCCCCCCCAGTCCTCTCCTGCACCAGGGCCCCCGGGGGTGACGGTCCGCCCCTGAGCATATAAATGAGAAAGTGTCCAACTATGAAGGGCTTAACACTCCCATTATTATTATTATTATTACTACCTGCCTTCATCTCAATCTTGAGCCGCGACGACTTGATGGATGAATGCTCTGTTTGACGATCGATCTTGGGTGAGGGTCATTTCAGGATTAGAGATGAGTGAGCCTTTTAGAGTTCGGGTTCCGTTGCCAAAAGAACCAGTGGATGTTCGGGTTCAGTGGTGCGGTTCGGGACCCGAACTTGACCCGTGCCATCACTGATTGGTTGTTCGGTTCTCCGCCCACATACAGTCAGACATAAGCAAACCACTTCCGGGGTGGGAGAGCAGGGATATTTCATTTTTTTCTTTTACATCCACACTACTGCCGATAACTCTGTTTTTACTCCCAGTGCGAGCCGATCAAAACCACAGGCGACTCACTCTTGGAGATGAACCTGTTAGACCTATCTAGGCTTGGAGAAGACCCTGGTGGATCTATCTAGGCTTGGAGAAGAACCTGGTAGACCAATCTAGGCTTGGAGAAGAACTTGGTAGACCTATCTAGACTTGAAGAAGACCTTGGTGGACCTATCTAAGCTAGAGAAGACCCTGATGAAACTTTCTAGGCTTCAGAAAGACCCTGGTGGACCTATCTAGACTTGGAGAAGAAACTGGTAAACCTAGCTAGGCTTGGAGAAGACCATACTGAACCTATCTTGGCTTGATGAAAGCCCTGGTGGACCCATCTAGGCTAGAGAAGACCCTGGTGGACCTATCTAGGCTTGGAGGCCACCCTGGTTTACAGAGTTAGGCTTGGAGAAGATCCTGGTTGACCTAGCTAGGCTTGGAAAAGACTCTGGTGGACCTAAGTAGGCTTTCAGAAGACCTGGGTGGACTTATCTAGGCTTAGAGAAGACCCTAAAAGACTTATATAGGCTTTGAGAAGACCCTGGTGGACCTATATAGGCTTGGGAAAGACCCCGGTGGACCTATCTAGGCTTATAAAACATCCTGGTGGACCTATCTAGGCTTATAAAAGATCCTGGTGGACCTATCTAGGCTGCACAAGATAGACTCCTACAGAGTGTTCATCCATCACGTCATCATTGAAGTCAAGGTTGAGCTGGAGGCCGTTAAAGAGAGGAAAAATCAAAATGTTTAATTACCTATCAGGAACGTTCCAAATCTCAGAGTATTTGTCCTGGTATATATTATAAAGTCAAAACTTTACTTAAACAGGACCATTCAGTGTACTTTTTAATGTATTCTGAGTACCTTCTCCAATTGCCACTGCTCCACTGATTCCGGAACAGTTTATCTTATTCATATATGCTTCTCCATTTTAAAGTTATGCCCCCTTAAAAAAAGAGATTTTCTCTTCCACTAATTGGGCGTATGTGTCAGCCGCAAGGGCCAAGTTACTCCGCAGCAGGGCCGGAATCCGGTTCATGGTAGCTGTTGTCCTAACCGCATATATAAAAGGGATAAAGTTTGTTCGTGATACTAGCTGGGATAATCAGTCTGTTATGGCTGGCACTACAGATGATCCATGGAAGATAGGTGGTAGTAAGCAGTTCAGGTGTTTAGCACTTCCCAACCAGGGCTGGCTCCCAGGGACATGATGAGAGTAGTGGTGGTAAGTGTAGTGGAGAAAGTAGACAGCAGGACTCAATATTTTGCGTTTTCTTTTGTAATGCAACTCTCTGTAGAAGGTCCACAGTATACAACCACCACCAGGCATGTGGTCCAGCCAGTCTGATGGGAACTGTAGTCCACTCTGCTGGGTAATATGGCCTTCCTGCTGACTTCTCTTGAATTTTCGGTTTCTTGGTGCCTTTGGCTATCCAGTACTACCAAGCTGGTAGTGTGGGTCCTGTGATTATCAGTCTCTATAGCAATTCCGTGACCCCTCTATATTACTCCATTTGAGTTATCATGGTGATCACATGATCACTGGGTCCATAGGAACTGATACGAGTGGTATGACCCAGCAGCAGCTCCTACTATCTTCCAGCACATGGTGATCACATGATCATTGAGTCCAGAGGAGCTGATATGAGTGGTATGACCCAGCAGCTCCTACTCTCTTCCAGCACAATGTGATCACATGATCGCTGGGTCCATAGGAACTGATATGAGTGGTATGACCCAGCAGCTCCTACTTTCTTCCAACACCCGGTGATCACATGATCGTTCGGTCCATAGGAACCGATATTAGTGGTATGACCCAGCAGCTCATGATTGTTGGTCCAGAGTTGCTGATATGAGTGGTATGACCCAGCAGCTCCTACTTTCTTCCAGTACCCGGTGATCACATGATCGTTGGGTTTGGAGGAGCTGATATGAGTCATTTATGACCCAGAGCTCCTACTCTCTTCCAGTATCCGGTGATCACATGATCGTTGGGTCGGAGGAGCTGATATGAGTCATTTATGACCCAGCAGCTCCTACCTCTTCCAGTACCCAGTGATCACAAGATTGTTGGGTCCAGAGTTGCTGATATGAGTCATTTATGACCCAGTAGTTCCTACTCTCTTCCAGTACCCGGTGATCACATGATCGTTGGGTTCGGAGGAGCTGATATGAGTCATTTATGACCCAGCAGTTCCTACTCTCTTCCAGTACCCGGTGATCACATGATCGTTGGGTCCAGAGTTGCTGATATGAGTCATTTATGACCCAGCAACTCCTACTCTCTTCCAGTACCCGGTGATCACATGATCGTTGCGTTCGGAGGAGCCGATATGAGTCATTTATGACCCAGAAGCTCCTACTCTCTTCCAGTACCCGGTGATCACATGATCGTTGGGTTCGGAGGAGCTGATATGAGTCATTTATGACCCAGCAACTCCTACTCTCTTCCAGTACCTGGTGATCACATGATCGTTGCGTTCGGAGGAGCAGATATGAGTCATTTATGACCCAGCAACTCCTACTCTCTTCCAGTACCCTGGTGATCACATGATCGTTGCGTTCGGAGGAGCAGATATGAGTCATTTATGACCCAGCATCTCCTACGCTCTTCCAGTACCCGGTGATCACATGATCGTTGGGTTCGGAGAGCTGATATGAGTCATTTATGACCCAGCAGCTCCTACTCTCTTCCAGTACCTGGTCATCACATGATCGTTGGGTTCGGAGGAGCTGATATGAGTCATTTATGACCCAGCAGCTCCTACTCTCTTCCAGTACCCGGTGAACACATGATCGTTGGGTTCGGAGGAGCTCATATGAGTCATTTATGACCCAGCAGCTCCTACTCTCTTCCAGTACCTGGTCATCACATGATCGTTGGGTTCGGAGGAGCTGATATGAGTCATTTATGACCCAGCAGCTCCTACTCTCTTCCAGTACCGGTGATCACATGATCGTTGGGTTCGGAGGAGCTGATATGAGTCATTTATGACCCAGCAGCTCCTACGCTCTTCCATACCCGTGATCACATGATCGTTGGTTCAGAGCAGATTCTATCTCATATTGTGCCGGACCTGTCCAACCTTGACTTTAGAATAATCTTTAAAAATGACATTTATTAAAAAAAAACACAATCACATTGTGAAAGTGGCAGATTCAGAGTCTCTAGCATTCAGCGAGAACTTTATGGTCTCAGTGGTGTATATTTTAAGCAATGAGTTTCATTAACTAGGAAGTGGGATAGTAGTGTATGTACTGCCGTAACTACACCCGGAGGGAAGACCTGCAAATGACCTTCATTGATTTCTTTTTTTTAAGAAATAGCCTGGAAGAAGAGAGAGACTTGTCAGGAGAAGACTTGATGATCTTTCTCTCCAGAGGGCCTGCACATTTAAGAATTAACCCATCAACGCCGGTGACACCAAGATTATTCTGTCATTGCTTCTGTTGGACATGTCAACACAACACGGACATTCACAGAATAAAAATGAAGGAGTGACTGTCCTTTACCTACTCAACCGATTAGCTGACCAATGTATCTTGGATTTCATTAGCCACTACTTAAATCCAGATCCAGATTGTAGAGTTGTGTTGTAAAACGCGTCAAGGTCAAGTTCTGAAATCTGCAAAACACATCAGATGAATATAAGCAAAAGCCACCGATTTCGATAGAACTGGCCAATTCATGAATGTATTGAAGTGTGCTTGTCACAGGGTGGCATAGCGGATATGGTAAGATGGGAAAAAAAGTGATCATGGCAACTAGTCTGACCCTTAGACTGAGGGTCCCTGGCTCACCCAGATCCTGGAATTACCTCTTAAGGTGAGAATGTCCAGGCCACCATCCTTGCCCTTCACTCCTGATCAGCCCAAAGCCAACAGCCCTTATCTCCACCCATGGACCCACCATCCTTGCCCTTCACTCCTGATCAGCCCAAAGCTAACAGCCCTTATCTCCACCCACGGACTGGGAGAACCAGCAGCTCCTATGGAAGGCAACGGCAGCACCAGCAAGTACAGCACAGCACCTCTTCACTGCATGAGGTCCAAGTAGAAATTAACTCTATCTGCGACACCCGGTGGATGGAAGCGGAACTGCTTCAAGGCTGAGGGAGCAGAGATAGAATGCTAAGACACACCGCTACACCTCCAACTCCACCTCCAACTGAATGTTATGACAAACTCCTCCACCTGCAGAGCCGCCCACAGCATAGACTAAAGCAAAAAAACTCAGGTTAAAATCACAGCATCAGCACTCATGGACTGCAAAGCAGTGAACACGTGACAGTCCTTCCTTATACACATGTGGTAACTCACCCATTAATATAGCGCCTATCTCAAAGCTACTGCACTTGACCCAACCAGTTCATGTGCAGAGTAAACGTCCAGCTGAACAGTCCCTCTTGGGAACTGTGCAGGCTTGAATAAACCTAGTTTCAAAACTAGATGACAATCTGGACCCAGTTGCCTGAAGGTCTATTGAGTGTTCCTCGTACCTCCTTAGGAACCGGGTAGAGGTGCAGAGCATTATAACCCTGAATAAGGCAGGTATGCAGGGATACAAGAGTTCATAAGTGAGAAAACATAACACATGAGTGGAAAAAATATAATAACAATGCAGGAAAGGAAAGACCCCTAATACCTAACTCTAGGCAGAACAAATGGAAAGGATAGACAGTAGTAAAGATAAATTTAGGTGGTCTTTATCTGACTAGTATAAATCTTGGTCAGTAAGGCTGAAACTCTAAGCAGGATCTACATTGGAATATACCCAGCAGAAAAGACCAGCAAGGGGAAGGTATAAATAACTTTAGCACTTAATTTGGCCGGACTTTTTAGGTCACCACAGGAACAAAAATACTGGAGTTGGGGCATTGTTCCAGGACATGTGATTGTTCTACTCTTTTTCCTTTTAATGTCCTTCCCGGGAAGCAGCTGATTCCAACGGTACCAGATGTGTGGACTCTAACACAAACCTGGGCAAATGGGTTGGCGCAGAGATAGTGGTAAAAGAACTTTGTGCAGCGGTTGCTCTGTTTGTTTTTCTGAAATATAACCCTGAAGGTTGAGAAATGCTGGAGCCAAGTGGGACTACAAGAGTTGAGGCGAGTCACCATGATAGACGTACAGGTACCGGGATGGCGGGAGCAGTCTGCACTAAATTCTGTTGAATTACCCCAAAGAAAGTTACATTTTAAGTTGGATTCCCATGTTTCATGAGACTGTTTGAGTAAAGAACTGACACCAAGCATTGCTGAATCTGTGTCTGCTTTGGCCCTCACTGAGGGCAATTGTGAACTGAACTGCCTTGCTCATGACTACCGAGGACAACAGAGACACCAGTAGGGCTGTTTGAAGGGGACAGAAGTGTATGGGAGTGACACTCTCCTCATTGAGAAAACAACCCAAGAATGTATGTGTACGTCGGAGGTTGGGAGGAGTATCTTTTGTTAGAAACAGCTAAGTTGTAGGCCACATTAAGGGCCCCGTCACACCTGGCGACGACACCGGAGATGGCGTCGACGACTGGCGGGAGCGCGCACGTTTTTGGCGCCCTGCCAGCGTCGCCATCCCCCATTTACATGGGGCAACATCTCCAGCCCCGTACCGGCGAACTGTCAGGCGGTATCGCCGCCGAGGAGTCTGAAAACCCCAGCGGCGATGCAGTGCAATGGGAGCCTATGGCTCCCATCGCCTGACAGGTCTCCAATGGCCGGTTACATGGGGCGATGTGTACACATCGCCCCAGATCGGTCGCCTGGTTTTAGAGCACTGAAAGCAGGCGACCTCCTAGCGGCGGCTACATCGGCCCTTTACATAAGGCGATGTAGGGGCGATGTTGCTGCCGATAGGCCACGCCCCTACATCGCCGATGTAATCGGCAGCGATGTCGCCCTGTCTGACGGGCCCTTAAGACCACAGGATCCACCATTCACAAAAGATGATATCACAGCTCACCTCCTCCTGCACAATCACTGATAACACCTCTATATACAGTAGATACACAGGATCCACCATTCACAATAGATGATATCACAGCTCACCTCCTCCTGTACAATGACTGATATCACCTCTATATACAGTAGATAACACAGGATCCACCATTCACAATAGGTGATATCACAGCTCACCTCCTCCTCCTGTACAATGACTGATAACACCTCTATATACAGTAAATAACACAGGATCCACCATTCACAATAGGTGATATCACAGTTCACCTCCTCCTGTACAATGACTAATGACACCTCTATATACAGTAGATAACACAGGATCCACCATTCACAATAGATGATATCACAGCTCACCTCCTCCTGTACAATGACTGATAACACCTCTATATACAGTAAATAACACAGGATCCACCATTCACAATAAGTGATATCGCAGCTCACCTCCTCCTCCTGTATAATCACTGATAACACCTCTATATACAGTAGATAACACAGGATCCACCATTCACGATAGGTGATATCACAGCTCACCTCCTCCTGTACAATGACTGATAACACCTCTATATACAGTAGATAACACAGGATCCACCATTCACAATAGATGATATCACAGCTCACCTCCTCCTCCTGTACAATGATGATAACACCTCTATATACAGTAGATAACACAGGATCCACCATTCACAATAGTGATATCACAGCTCACCTCCTCTCCTGTACAATACTGATAACACCTCTATATACAGTAGATAACACAGGATCCACCATTCACAATAGGTGATATCACAGCTCACCTCCTCCTGTACAATGACTGATAACACCTCTATATACAGTAGATAACACAGGATCCACCATTCACAATAGATGATATCACAGCTCACCTCCTCCTCCTGTACAATGACTGATAACACCTCTATATACAGTAGATAACACAGGATCCACCATTCACAATAGGTGATATCACAGCTCACCTCCTCCTCTGTACAATGACTGATAACACCTCTATATACAGTAGATAACACAGGATCCACCATTCACAATAGGTGATATCACAGCTCACCTCCTCCTGTACAATGACTGATAACACCTCTATATACAGTAGATAACACAGGATCCACCATTCACAATAGATGATATCACAGCTCACCTCCTCTCTGTACTACATATGACTGATAAACACCTCTATATACAGTAGATTATACACAGGATCCACCATTCACAATAGATGATATCACAGCTCACCTCTCCTCCTGTACAATGACTGATAACACCTCTATATACAGTAGATAACACAGATCCACCATTCACAATAGATGATATCACAGCTCACCTCCTCCTGTACAATGACTGATAACACCTCTATATACAGTAGATAACACAGGATCCACCATTCACAATAGGTGATATCACAGCTCACCTCCTCCTGTACAATGACTGATAACACCTCTATATACAGTAGATAACACATGGATTCCACCATTCACCAATAGTGATATCACAGCTCACCTCCTCCTTGTACAATGACTGATAACACCTCTATATACAGTAGATAACACAGGATCCACCATTCACAATAGGTGATATCACAGCTCACCTCCTCCTGTACAATGACTGATAACACCTCTATATACAGTAGATAACAAGGATCCACCATTCACAATAGTGATATCACAGCTCACCTCCTCCTGTACAATGACTGATAACACCTATATACAGTAGATAACACAGGATCCACCATTCACAATAGGTGATATCACAGCTCACCTCCTCCTGTACAATGACTGATAACACCTCTATATACTAGTAGATAACAGGATCCACCATTCACAATAGGTGATATCACAGCTCACCTCCTCCTGTACAATGACTGATAACACCTCTATATACAGTAGATAACACAGGATCCACCATTCACAATAGGTGATATCACAGCTCACCTCCTCTGTACAATGACTGATAACACCTCTATATACAGTAGATAACACAGGATCCACCATTCACAATAGTGATATCACAGCTCACCTCCTCCTCCTGTACAATGACTGATAACACCTCTATATACAGTAGATAACACAGGATCCACATTCACAATAGGTGATATCACAGCTCACCTCCTCCTGTACAATGACTGATAACACCTCTATATACAGTAGATAACACAGGATCCCATTCACAATAGGTGATATCACAGCTCACCTCTCTCTGTACAATGACTGATAACACCTCTATATACAGTAGATAACACAGGATCCACCATTCACAATAGGTGATATCACAGCTCACCTCCTCCTGTACAATGACTGATAACACCTCTATATACAGTAGATAACACAGGATCCACCATTCACAATAGATGATATCACAGCTCACCTCCCCTCCTGTACAATGACTGATAACACCTCTATATACAGTAGATAACACAGGATCCACCATTCACAATAGGTGATATCACAGCTCACCTCTCCTGTACAATGACTGATAACACCTCTATATACAGTAGATAACACAGGATCCACCATTCACAATAGGTGATATCACAGTCACCTCCTCCTCCTGTACAATGACTGATAACACCTTATATACAGTAGATAACACAGGATCCACCATTCACAATAGGTGATATCACAGCTCACCTCCTCCTGTACAATGACTGATAACACCTCTATATACAGTAGATAACACAGGATCCACCATTCACAATAGGTGATATCACAGCTCACCTCCTCTCTGTACAATGACTGATAACACCTCTATATACAGTAGATAACACAGGATCCACCATTCACAATAGGTGATATCACAGCTCACCCCTCCTCCTGTACAATGACTGATAACACTCTATATACAGTAGATAACACAGGATCCACCATTCACAATAGATGATATCACAGCTCACCTCCTCCTGTACAATGACTGATAACACCTCTATATACAGTAGATAACACAGGATCCACCATTCACAATAGGTGATATCACAGCTCACCCTCCTCCTGTACAATGACTGATAACACCTCTATATACAGTAGATAACACAGGATCCACCATTCACAATAGGTGATATCACAGCTCACCTCCTCCTGTACAATGACTGATAACACCTCTATATACAGTAGATAACACAGGATCCACCATTCACAATAGATGATATCACAGCTCACCTCCTCCTGTACAATGACTGATAACACCTCTATATACAGTAGATAACACAGGATCCACCATTCACAATAGGTGATATCACAGCTCACCCCCCTCCTGTACAATGACTGATAACACCTCTATATACAGTAGATAACACAGGATCCACCATTCACAATAGGTGATATCACAGCTCACCTCTCCTCCTGTAAATGACTGATAACACCTCTATATACAGTAGATAACACAGGATCCACCATTCACAATAGATGATATCACAGCTCACCTCCCTCCTGTACAATGACTGATAACACCTCTATATACAGTAGATAACACAGGATCCACCATTCACAATAGGTGATATCACAGCTCACCTCCTCCTGTACAATGACTGATAACACCTCTATATACAGTAGATAACACAGGATCCACCATTCACAATAGGTGATATCACAGCTCACCTCCTCCTGTACAATGACTGATAACACCTCTATATACAGTAGATAACACAGGATCCACCATTCACAATAGGTGATATCACAGCTCACCTCCTCCTGTACAATGACTGATAACACCTCTATATACAGTAGATAACACAGGATCCACCATTCACAATAGGTGATATCACAGCTCACCTCCTCTCCTGTACAATGACTGATAACACCTCTATATACAGTAGATAACACAGGATCCACCATTCACAATAGGTGATATCACAGCTCACCTCCTCCTGTACAATGACTGATAACACCTCTATATACAGTAGATAACACAGGATCCACCATTCACAATAGGTGATGTCACAGCTCACCTCCTCCTCCTGTACAATGACTGATAACACCTGTATATACAGTAGATAACACAGGATCCACCATTCACAATAGATGATATCACAGCTCACCTCCTTCCTGTGCAATGACTGATAACACCTCTATATACAGTAGATAACACAGGATCCACCATTCACAATAGGTGATATCGCAGCTCACCTCCTCCTGTACAATGACTGATAACACCTCTATATACAGTAGATAACACAGAATCCACCATTCACAATAGGTGATATCGCAGCTCACCTCCTCCTCCTGTACAATGACTGATAACACCTCTGTATACAGTAGATAACACAGGATCCACCATTCACAATAGATGATATCACAGCTCACCTCCTCCTCCTGTACAATGACTGATAACACCTCTATATACAGTAGATAACACAGGATCCACCATTCACAATAGATGATGTCACAGCTCACCTCCTCCTGTACAATAACTGATAACCTTCTATATACAGTAGATAACACAGGATCCACTATTCACAATAGTGATATCACAGCTCACCCCTCCTCCTGTACAATGACTGATAACACCTCTATATACAGCAGATTACATAGGATCCACCATTTTTAGTACGAGACTGAGTTAAAGTAGAACCTGACGTCATTGTGTTCTACGAGAACTTTTTGATTCACGACTTTGGTGATTACCTGTCGAGGGTAACGATGGGAAAAATAACAATGTACAAGGACATAGCGCATTTTTTTCCATTTCTTGTTTGCTTTCTGCATAAAACAGATGATTAAAAAAGCGATAGATAAATTATTGCCGGCTGTGATTTATTGGGTGACAGTCGTTGCTCCGGTTGTGCGCCGTCCCGACCCAACCATGAAACACAAATGATTAATAGGCGACACGGAATCAAAATTGCTCTGGGCTTGTGCCGCGCTCAGGTAAACATAAATCAGCTCCGTTCTTCCAATTTCCTTTCAGACATTGGTGAGAGTAATGTTCGGAGCTTTGTTTCGGGAGCTTTTCCACATCAGATTATCCCTTTTGATTCACAGTTTGGCTGATTACCTGTCACCGGTTACGACCTCAAAATAAACTCAAGAGCCGCTAAAGATCTTAATTATGTTTTTCAGCCGGTGGAAGTAAATTATATCCTAAGTGAATGTCTCGATGCTCATGTTTATAGAGGTGACTGTGATAGGAAATCTGTGGACCAATGTACGACCCACAAGTAATGAGAAAATCTTCACCAAAACTGTTCCGTTGAGTAGGACCTGGTCACAAATCAGAGACACAGACCAGTTTACAAAAATAATTTCTGTATCGATTAATTAAATTCTATGAGTCAATGTGGCATTGCCTCAAAATCACTAACATTGACAGTCCCTAGGCTCAGATGGGATACACCCCAGAGTACTGCAGGAATTAAGTATCATCATGACCGTAGACCATTATTTTAATCTTCACAGATTCCATAATAACAGGGTTTGTACCACTGCATGGATGCAGAGTAAATGTAGTGCCAATATTCAAAAAGGGACAAAATCTGAGCCTCGAAATCATAGGCCGGTAAATTTAAACTCTATGGTGGGTAAAATCCTTGTGGGTTTCCTAAGAGATGCAATATTGGAGTTTCTCAATAAAAATAACCTCATGACCCACTATCAACATAATTTCACGAGGGATCAGTCTGTCAAACTAATTTGATCAGCTTCTATTAAGCAATAAGTTGTGGACTGGACGAGGGAATTTCAGTGGGTGTTACATGTATGGACTTTTCAAGAGCTTTTGATGCAGTGCCACAAAAACGACTGAGGGAATGCAGTGGATGTGGTTATACTGACTCCATAAAGGTCTTTGATATAGTGCCACACAAAAAATTGGTATATAAAGTGAGAATAATGAATACATGGGAAACATAATTGTAATTCGATTAAGAACTGGTTCAGTGATAGGAAAAAAGAGTGACTATTAATGGACACACTCAGACTGGGTCAAAGTTAACAATGGGGTACCTCAGGGTCACTATTGGGTCCTCTTCCTCAAAACTCTCTTCCATTAAGTAGCACCTGGTCAAAAAACAGAGGCACTGACCCATTTTAAAATAATTATTTTTATATCAACTAATTCAAAATTATGAGTCGATATGGTGTCTCCTCAAAATCACTAAAGATGACAAAGCACCGGGCCCAGATGGGATACACCCCCAAGTACTGCAGGAATTGATTACCATCATAGATAGACCATTATTTTACAGATTCCATACTAACATGGTTTTCACCACTCTATGGGCGCAGAGCAAAATGTGGTGCCAATATACAAAAAGGGGACAAAAATTAGCTGGAACTTATAGGCCGATAGGTTTAAACTCTACAATGGGTAAACCTGTTGAGGGTTGTCTGTCAGAAAGCTGCTCAATTGACTTCAAATATACTTGGCATGTGAGTCAAACTCATGCAAGCATCCCACCTGCTCATTTCAAGTGCTGAACACTCAAGAATCATAGTGCTTGCTCATCACTAACAAGGCTGTGTCACATGGACATAGGCCAATGTGGAGCCCACTGGGACGGGGTAATCGGTACCGGACCGGGGTAGCACAGGGGTTATCACGGTGGTGCTTGGTCCGGACCGTGTCCCGAGCCCAAAAGTAAAAGGGGCTATTTACAGGGATTGTTGTGACACCACTCACGGGTTGTGGTCAGTGAGGGGCCCACCGCTGCTGCTTCAGTCAGTAGGATGGATGGTGCCGCAGCTAGATGGATGAGCCCGCCGTGGGTTGGGCAGCTCCTGACAGGATGTGAAATGTATATAACAGTTCTGCATGCAGGGAATCACACACAGGAGACTTTAGCAGGGTTTGTCGGGTTTTACTTGCAAGTTATTCAATACAATACACATTACAGTTCTTCTACACGGGTAACTCCAGACTTTTCACTTAACCCTCTGCAGCCAGGTTTCCTTCTGAGACCGTTCTCCTCTCTCTGATACCTTTCAGGCTTTCCTCACTTCTCTTCTCCCCGTGTGCAGTGTGGTGACAACTCAGTCCCTTATTTGGCTTCCCCCTGGTGTGTGGGTAGCAAGCAAGTGGGTCCTATGTGTTGCTGAACCTCCTGCACCTGTGTTGGGAGATCAGACCTGGAATCTGAACTCCCCGTCAGTGTGTATGTGATCCGGCGTATAGCTTCGGTCACCTCAGAGCTGACTCTCTGGTCCCAGCCTAGCCTTGGGTGTCCCTATCTTGCAGGGGATCACCGGGCCCTCTCCTACCCATTTGACTACCATGTACGTCAGGGGATACCTTCTTCCAGTCGTGCTCTGCGCCTCCAGGAAGCCCAAAACCTTCAGGAAAGTGTCTCTGTCGTTTTCTCTGTTCTTAGCTATTCTTTCTAATATCTCTCCTCCTTCTCCATCTCCCTCTCATCCGAGAGACTTAGCAGCAAAAGCCAGAGGGCAAAAAGCCCTCCTTGTTCCCCCTAGTGGTGAATTTATTCCCTCCCGGGTAACCTCCCACCCTAAACTAATGTGGGAGTGCTGGGAATGGGTCCCACCCACCATCCTAGGGTCCATCTGCAGCAGGAATATCTACACCTCTTTTACGGGTGTAGTACTCCTCTGTGACGCCTGCATTGGCAGGGCGCCACACCGGCTCTGCTTAAGCAGGGAAGCTGTATACCCGAACAATGAACTCTGGCGGGGTGCGGGGTCTTTATGTCCCGAGACCCAACCTCCGGTGCAGTGAAAAGAAGGCCGTCGTATTAGGGCTAGTGTACCCGAAAGATCACCCACAGAAAAGCCCGTGACCGCTGGACTGTAGCTAGCATGCAGACAGACTGAGGGGCCCTAAAGGAACATGAAAGGGGGTGTCGCAAACGAGCCGTCCCAACCGCTAAGACCGCACCGAAGCCACTGCTGTACTGAACTGTGTGTGTTGTAACAATTGACGAGCTGAGAGTAAACCCGGTTGAAGCTCTGTACAGTGTGAGACTTTGATTGTGCGCCTGAGAGGTGGCAGACTGACTCTGCGAGCCGTCAGCATGAGGTTGCCTGAGGATACAGAGAACTTTGCACTACACCTACACTTTCTACGCGATATCCTACCCGTGGAGGGCACAACATTTCTGCTGCAACCCCCATCATCCTGAGAGGTCCGAATGCAGCGGCGGCTACCTCTAGCCACATACCACGGGTGGCGTCACGATAATTCATAAACTGTTTTACCCGTAAATCTTTTTATTGAACCGCCCAGGACCACGGAGCCGGGTCACGACACCGTGACATCCTGCTGCCCCAGACAACAACGATAGGGCTCAGTTCCGAGTACCCCACAGCCTCGGTTGGCGACTCACAAGTATTTGTCATCATCCAAAGGTATCAGAGGACCCAGGGTGCACCAAATAAACCTGACAGGTATTGGAGGAACCAAAGTGCACCAATAAAACCGACCCCCATCATTACTTGACCTCCACCAACCTGGCTGTGAAGGTGCCATCATCCACAGATATCAGAGAAGATACATTGCTCAAAGAAATCCTTCCATCACCATCCCTAATATTCTGGCATGAGGGTGTCATCCTCCAAAGGTATAAAAAGAGCTAGAGTGCACCAAGAAAACCTTCCCCTATATTACAGTACCTCTAATAATCTGGCATGGAGGTATCATCTTCCACAGGAATCAGAGAAGCCAGAGTGCACCAATAAAACCAACCCCACCATGACAGCACCTCCACCAACCTGGCATAACGGTGTCATCATCCACAGATCTCCGAGGTGACGCAGTGCATCGAGTAAACCTTCCACCATCTTTGATGCATAAATGTGTCATCATCCACAGGAATCAGAAGAGTCAAGAAAATCTTCGCCCACCAGTATTGCCCCTCCACCAACCTGGTAAGAAGGTGTCGGCATCCTTAAGT
Source organism: Allobates femoralis (assembly GCA_033576535.1). NCBI lineage: Eukaryota > Metazoa > Chordata > Amphibia > Anura > Aromobatidae > Allobates > Allobates femoralis. Next base: position 742,752,734 of record JARQOC010000002.1, on the reverse strand, counting down.
ATTAGAGGAGTCACATTGTAGCAAGAGTATTCTCGGTTTCTGCACCTCCACCACTGGCCTCCTCCACCGCCAAGCACCTCCACCACTGGCCTCCACCACCGCCAAGCACCTCCACGACTGGCCTCCACCACCGCCAAGCACCTCCACCACTGGCCTCCACCACCGCCAAGCACCTCCACCACTGGCCTCCACCACCGCCAAGCCCCTCCACCACTGGCCTCCACCACCGCCAAGCCCCTCCACGACTGGCCTCCACCACCGCCAAGCACCTCCACCACTGGCCTCCACCACTGCCAAGCACCTCCACCACTGGCCTCCACCACCGCCAAGCACCTCCACCACTGGCCTCCACTACCGCAAAGCACCTCCACCACTGGCCTCCACCACCGCCAAGCACCTCCACCACTGGCCTCCACCACCGCCAAGCACCTCCACCACTGACCTCCACCACCGCCAAGCACCTCCACCACTGGCCTCCACCACCGCCAAGCACCTCCACCACTGGCCTCCACCACCGCCAAGCACCTCCACCACTGGCCTCCACCACCGCCAAGCACCTCCATCACTGGCCTCCACCACCGCCAAGCACCTCCACCACTGGCCTCCACCACCGCCAACCACCTCCACCACTGGCCTCCACCACCGCCAATCACCTCCACCACTGGCCTCCACCACCGCCAAGCATCTCCACCACTGGCCTCCACCACCGCCAATCACCTCCACCACTGGCCTCCACCACCGCCAAGCATCTCCACCACTGGCCTCCACCACCAACAAACACTTCCACGACTGGCCTCCACCACCGCCAAGCACCTTCACCACTGGCCTCCACCACCGCCAAGCACCTCCACCACTTGTGTCCACCACCGCCAATGGTTTTGCTGCTGAGGTTTTCATTAATTTTTCTCCTTGGATTTGCTTTTTTGTTTCCCTTATTCAACATTGACCCTGAGATTGCTCTTCTACCATTATAGCATCCTATATGGTGGAATGATGTGTTGTCCTTTTAGACATATTTCTTGGACTCCCAACTTTGTATTTAGCTGTGGTTTTCTAGATAGTCCACCGCCGTTCATCAGAATGATTCTACTCCTCCTGTGCTTCACTTCATTGATATCCACTTGCTTACGTCCCCACTCGATGGATCGTTTTCCTCTTTCACACTGATCAATACCGAAACATGAGACAATCCATTGAAGTTTGCAGTTCTATGATTCCCAGCCCCGGTTAGTCCAGTATCGGAGATCAGGCCATGTTCGAAGTGGGTCAGGTTACTCATTTTCTTTCATCCACAGAAAACTGATCACTTGATTCTGTTCCGGTCTATTGGGTCATCCAGTTTAATTTCTACACACAATTTACAGTTGTGCAAGACAAAAGCCTCTAAAAGAAAAGTGAAATCTCAGCTTCCAAGTAGGGTTGGGTTCTCAGAAGGTCACTGTGATGAGACACCACCAGACGTACAGTATCTGAAGTTCCTAGGCTGACATCCGGTAGCATATGAACCACTGGTGACTGAAGCAAGCCCTTTTTATATATTCCTGAGCCCTCGCCTCAGGGTATTGTGGTGGTCTTATAAGATTGGTTGGAATAAGGCTGTACTCTTATTGGTTGGCATTTCCATCCGACTGCATAATTTTCATCTAAACGATGGATGCAGAAGGGAGCTGTGGTAAATTAAATTTCGTTAGCAATTAACAAACCAATACAACGAGTTTCAGAGTAGTCTAGCAAAAATCAAAGACCCACTTCTTATGAGTCAACAAACAATTGAACAATTCATCTGGCCAAATTAAGAACAGTAACCTATGACATGTGTCGAGCCCACTGGGACGAGGGTACTCGGTACCGGACCGGGTCTGCTTCTGGGGAATGTCACGGGGACCTAGTCCGGACCGTGTCCCAGGCTCTGGCAATAATAAGGGTGTATTTACAGGGGATAATGTTTAGTATGACGCCACCCACGGTGTGTGGTCAGTATGGGGGACCACCGCTGCTGCAGAACCTCCGGGGATGATGTTAGGCAGCTTAGATGGTGCTGCTCTCCGTAGGTAGACGCAAGGTCCCCGGGGCAGTGGCTGTTATAGTCTATTGTGGATGTAGTAGTAGGGGATGATAGTGGAGACGGGTTAAGGAACACACACTCACGTTTTGTAGTTTCCAAAGCTTTACTGCAATGTTATTGCAGATTGTCCACGGAGTCTGTACTGGGGCTGGGTTTCTACCACTCTGTCCGGGTCCTCAGCTTTCTCGTGCTGCGCTGTGTGTGTGTGTCCTTGCTGCTGCTTCTAGCTTAGCTGCTGGCACTGTCTCATTCTCTTTCTCTCGGCTGGTACCACTTGGCTAGGCAACTTGAGTCTTCTGTGTGGTGCTGACCCAGCCGTGTTGCTTTGCTCTGGTACTGTGGTGGTCTAGAGACTCCACTACTCCTGGATTCACTATGCTGTGTGTGTCAGTCGCACTGTCGGATCCGGTGTCCGTTCTGTGCGCTCTTCTGGGGCGAGTGGTGGTGGCACTCAAGCTCCCAGATGTGTTTCTCTGTCCTTCTAGTTCTCCTCTCCTCAGACCCTAACTAGGCCTGGAATCAGTGAGCGGACTGTAGAGAAGCCTCTCGCAGCTCCTTGACACTACAGTCTCCTCTTCACAGTACTGCCTCGTACTGAACTCCCTACTTCCTGTGAACCTGGAGTATATAAGGGAGCAGGTTGTGCTCCCCCTCCTGGCCCAGAGGTGCTAGTGTAAGTCAGTGTGTTGTGGGGAGGGAACCCGTGTGATGTTACTGTGGCACATTAACCCCTATGGTATCCACTAGTGATCAGCAAGCACTACCATGTGCGGAGGCTTGGTACTCGAAACGAGCAGTTGGATGCTCGGATGGGCGCAACTCTAGTACCCGACTATCATGGAAGTCAATGAGAAACCCAAGCATCTTCCTGGAAGATCGTCTAAAAAAAATGCTTGAGTTCCCTATTGAGTTCTATTATACTTGGGTAACCGAGTCACATCCAATGAAGCATCCAGCTGCTCGTTTCGAGTACCAAGTCTCCGCAGTGGTAGCGCTCGCTCCTCACTAATAGTGACCTTTACTACATGGTGTCACGTGTTGACTGCTGCAGTCTATGTGTAAAGCGCTCTGTAGTTTGTGTAGATGCTGCTGTGTTGTTGTGAGGCGGCTCTGCAGGTGGAAAGTATTGGGTTTGTGAGGTGACCACACCCCTGGACTTTAAAAAGATCTCTCTTCCACCAGCAGGTGTCGCTGATAGAGTTTTAGTCCCTTCAAGACCTCAAGCTGAGAAGACATGTTTGCACTTTGTGCACAAGCTTCTTAGTGTTTTCCTTATATGTGGGAGTTGCTGTGTATCCTGGTACATGGGTGGAGGTGAGGGGGAGTTAGCACAGGGCTGGTTAAGGAGCAGGGAAATGGTGTTGGCCCAGACCTCCTCATCATCAGAGTTACCTCTGGGTACAGGGTCAGATTAGGAACCCCAGTCTATAGCGTAAGACTGCCTAGGTTACCTTGCCCATTACTGCCATCCTGCTTCCCATTCCCTCATCTGCTATACCACTTTAATGACACGTGGCAGCAATACGTTGTCAAGCAAAATCTGGATCCCAGAGGCTTGTAAACCTGTCTGGAATAAGTAGAAACTCGTAGAAAAACTGTTATGTTGGGGCATAAAGTCTCCCAGAGTATGGCGCACAACACAAGAGTGAACAACAAGGATGGAATGAAAGGAAGGCCCTGGTGATAGGAAGAGGGGTCATCTCCTGACAATCCCCTGTGTCTGTACCCTAAATGCCATAAGGTCACTACACGGGTCCTTCCCCTCATCGAAGTTGCAAGCCTGGGCCTTTGCATGACCTTAACTCAACTTTGTTAATGTACAGGCAGGTGAGGACACTAGTTCTCACCACTACAATAATACAACACAAGGTAAGGGAGACCGACGGGGAAAATGGACACAAAAAGAATATAATGCTAAACTCCTCAATTGCAGCAAAGCACCGCAGCTGAAATTGTCACAACACCACAGCTTCCTCCAGAGACTGGCTCCTTCCAAAATGGACAACTTTGAAAGAGATTCTATCACCGGCATCAGCTGTAAGACACATGACTTTTTATAGCGGAGGGGAGTGGTCACCAAAAACCACACCTGAAATTAAATCTTTAAAAACAACCAGGTAGGAAAGAGTATTTAACAGAAAGGTAAATATATGTATATACAAGTTATTACTTGCGATTAATACTTATCATATTATACTATCATAATTATACTTATCACACCGCAGACTAGGGAGCGTCCAGATACAGTATGTGACAGTGCAGCACAGACCATGGTGTCTGATGCACTACACACAAGAAACTGGGGAAACACTGGGGGGGAAAATGCAATGGGGGGCTATGCTTATAGGGAACAGGGGAAAACAGACCTCCTGAACTCACCTGTGGTTGTTCCCTGATCTCCCTACCATCCCTATACAGGTTATTTTACCCCATCACAAGCAGGATACCTAGTCCCTCTCTGGCCCTGATGTTAACCCTAAATAGGGGGATGGCTGGCAGGAGCACTAGTCCTAACTGCTGCACTAATAACAACAAGAAGGAAAGGGGAGAGGGACAAAGATATATAATATATAAATAGACGACTAGAAAAGCAAGCTGTAGGAAATCCCTGCTATGGCTCGCAGTAATCCTTTAATGTACAGAACAAAGCTTGACTGAAAGACGTGTTGGCGAGACTTTGCGATAAGGGAGATGGAGGAGATACGACCACATCTCTCCTCTACACTTCCATCTGATCTCACGACACACATCTAGACGTCTCCAGGGAAAAGTCAAACTCTCAGAAAGTTCTCGATACAATGGCTCAAACTCTCCAGGGCAGCTCCTGCACACGTTGTGACATTTCATTCCAGATCAGATGTTTCATTTCCGCGATTTTTTCATATCCAGCGTTACTAAGAATATCTGAATGTTCAATTATCCGACTATTACATGTTTAACTATTCATGTCTTTGTCCCACATTACAGATGAGATTCTGCAAAGTGGAAAAGAAAATCGTCAGTCTAAAAATATACGTAAATGTAATTAAAAAGCGCTGACGTAGAAGAGAGAACATTAAAAATATCTCAGTTGCGCCTATTGTTCTTTGGAATGTCGGGAAGCAGATGGAATCAGAGGCGCAGCAGTGTCACAGCTTATCTCAGCCAGGGTAGTACTCTAGGCTAGGTCGGGACAAGGAACATGGGCACTCTAGACAGATACGAACAATAATGCCCCCCACCACCCTTGGTAAGGAAAGGTCAGAGACTAAGATATCAGGCCACAAAAGCACCCACCACCTCCAATGGTTCAGCTAACAAGCTCTAATGACCACTTCCCCTTGTCCTTGGTGGGTTTTGGATTCTCTGTTGGCATTCTGTGTCTCTTGCCCCTTTTCAGGATGGTGTCCACTGCTTTTCTCTTGTACATGTGATCCTCCTCTCTGCCTTTATAAACCTCAGCCTGCAGTTTAGCCATGCTTGAGTATTCAGTTGATTTCCTGGCTCCTAGCTTCCTGTGATCATCCTCTTGTCTTTATAAACCTCAGCCATGCAGTTTAGCCATTTTCTTGAGTATTCCCGTTGAATTTGCCTGGCTCCTAGCTTACTGTGATTATTAAGTGAACCTTCTGTGGCAAGTCCATTCCGGCTGTTCCTGTGTCTGCAGTCCTCCAGCTTCCAATCTGCTTAGTGATTCTCCTGCAAACCTGCTTCTGTGCCGTTAGCTTCAGCCTGCCTGCCCTGTGATATGTAAGCAGGGGCTGGCTGGCCCAGGGGGCAAGGGGGCAGATGCCACCCAGGCCAGTGGTCAAGCAGTTTTGCATGTAAGCCCTGTGTGCCTGTAAGCTTTGCAGCTTCCATGTTAGATTTGTGCAGGACTTTGCAAGACGTCTCTTAAACTACATTTCACAGTTTGAAGTTCAGGACTTGTCCTCGTGACTACGTTCCCAGGTCTTCCTGACATTACTAACTTCATAGACTGTTTCTGATGGGAAATGCTTCTACATAGACTTTCCTGTTTGTTGCCTGTTTGATGAACTTGCTCACTTGGTGCATCTCACGTTTATTAACTGCCACGTGAGTTAAAGGGGCCTTTCACATCAGCTTTTTTGCTGATGTGCGGGTGCGGCTGATCCGGCAGATTTACCACATCTGCCAGATCTGCCGCCTAACAACTGCACTTGCATTGCATTGTCTATGAGGCTTGCAGTCCGGTGCGGCAAGTGCGGTTACGCCGGATCGGGATTGCAAGTCCCGGATCTGCCGCATCTGTCAGAACCGCACTTGCTGCACCGGACAGCAAGCCCCATAGACAATGCATGGGGCTTGCCGGATCTGGGCTGCAAGTTGGCGCCACCTGCCGGATGGGCCGCAAACATCAGCAAAACGCTGATGTGAAAGGGGCGCAATGCAGTCTTGTTCACCTTTAAACTCAGTCTCAGAGTGTCTGTGCTCCCATAAGCTTTTAGATTCCTGCGTAAATCCTTACAATACATTACAGTGGGATTTGTACCCAGGATCCTGGATCCCGGTGCTGTAAGGCTACAGTTATAATCACTGACCCACCGTACTGAAATTATAGTTAAAGGGATACAGGTGACAGTATTTACATCTGTCATGGGACAAATGAAGATTGTGAAAAAACTTGCTCTCTGAGGCTCTGAGAACAGCTATAAACCTTGACTACTGTGTGATACTATCTGTGGAATCACTATATGATGCCTCTCAAACTCTCCATATAGCATGATGCCTCCCATAGTGCCTCATACACTGATTTTCATCACAGCCCCAATACAATACAGTATGATCTCCTCTACATCCTCCATAGAGTATAATGCCCCCCACATCCCCCATTAAAGTATGATGTCTCCCATAGCTCCCCATACAAACTAGAATGCCATTCACAGCCCCTATACACAGTATAATATATCCACAGCACCCCATACAGTACAATATCTTCTTCAGTCCCCTATGCACAGTATAATGTACCCACAGCATCCCATATAGTACAATATCTTATTTAGTCCCCTATGCACATTATAATGTCCCCAGAGTGTCTCATACAGTATTATCTTTCATTCAAGCCTCTATACACAGTATAATGTCCCCCACAGCCCCCCATACTGTAATATGCTTGCACAGCCTCATTTACAGTATAATGTCCCCCACTCCCTCCATATAGTATTATGTCTCCCACAGCCCTGTACACAGTAAGATAACCCCCTCGGTAATATGCTAATACACCTTTACTGTGATGCTAGTCAGTAATGAAACGTTGTGAGATGTGATACATCAGCATTCCACATTGAGATAACTGGAGAGTAAAGGAATACAGGCCAACAAGCACCACTAAACAAATCACTACAACTGGCAGAGTTTCAGGATAAACTGTTCAGCTAAGTAGCTGGGCAATCACTGGGAACAGGGAACACTTGTATAAACCAGCACCTCCCAGAATCAGACTGGACGACTGAGCTGTCACTCAACAAATCAACAGCTCATCAGGTCCCAGGACCAGATTTGACGAATGAGCTGTCACTCGCCAAACTGACAGCAATGATTCCATAGTAACAGCAAACTCACTTATTGCATCTAAAGTGCAGGAATTGTGACACTCAAGTCTCCCACAACCCTCAATACAATATGATGACTTCCACAGCACCCCATGCAATATGGTGCACAACACAGCCCCCCATATTGTATGATGGCTCCCACAGTCCCTTATAGAGTATGATGTCCCTCCTGTATAGTATAATATCTCTCACAGCCCATCATACAATGAGTAGCTTTTACAGACTTCGAAACAGTATGCTGTCCCCTGCACTCTCCATATAATATGATATCTCCCATAGCCCCATCCGCTGAAGTCCTCCATAGCCTAATGATGACTCCCATACTATTAGATTAGACAACATTCTGCATAAAGGTAGAAAAAAATTGCAATAAAAAAACAAAGATATGCAAACCAGGCCCCTTAGTATTAGCTGGGTATATTGGGGTGTCTATCCTGAGGGGTGCACTTATATAGTGTTGGGCAGCCTGACTGATGTAATATTTTGGACTTCACCAATAGTGCTGTAATCTGGACACTGTGCATCAGACTTACCTGTGTGACTGGCGCCCTATACAAGCCTCATCTGTCTGCATCTATATATAATTACCTTGTGGTGTCTGTCATCACCTCTTGTGTTCAGTTTTCCCCGTCTTACAATGGGGGTATTATGACATCACAATGGGGGTATTATGATCACAGTGGGGTGCTATGACATCACAATGGGGTATTATGACATCACAATGGGGTATATTTACATCATAGTGGGGTGCTATGACCTCACCCTGTTTTTGTACTATTCTCCAACCTAGCAATTTTGTACTTTTCTGACCTCTCGTCTTTGACCCCGCTTGGTGACTTTTCTATTCCTGGACTGCAACCCATCTATAGGCAGCAACCCCCTGAACCCTGCTGTAAAGCCAGTTTCCTGTATAAGGGTTAAAAGGTGTTGGGGTATCTCCGGGTTTTGCCTATGGGACGGTTTGCATTTAATCTGCATGGGGTTCCCCTTTTTTTGTAACTAAGATGGATGTAACAGAAAGGAAGATTAAGAATCTTTCAAGCATTTTTGGTGTGAGTTTTCAGACATTTTTTAGACTTGATCTACTCTATAAGATTCATCAGATAACTCTGTGCGCACATACTCTTTGTTGCATGTAATATGTTGGATGAGATAAAGGAAGCTGGATGGTACTAATCGGCAAGGAAACCTGGGTAACTATTCTGGCCCTGGACTGAGGTCCCTGATACCTAGGATGATGAGGAGGTCTGGACCACCACCCTTGCCTCCTACTCTTTAGCCAGCCCTATGCCACTCCCTCTCACCTCCCACCAAGTACAGGTTTAAACAGCAACTTCCAAAGGAAAAGCATAAAAAAAGCTTCAGCAAGTGAAAAGATGTCGTCAGCTCATACGGTCAAAAGCAGAGTGAAACTCTATCAGCGACACCTGATGGAGGAAGAGGAGGCAATTTAAAGGCTAGGGCATGGTCAACTGACAAACCTTCACCTGCAGAGCAACAGCAGCTTCAGCATTAGCCCCAAAGGAAATTCTCGTGGTATCCTTATGCCCAAATAGTCTCCTGTTGAGTTTTTGGTGCGGGAACTCAACGTTTTTAGGCATTTGATTTTTATTGTAAAGTTTCCACTCAATTTCTGCTGCGAAGACTCCTCAACGAAACTCAGTGTGAACAAAGCCTTAAAGTGGACCTTCCAAGTATTGGCCCTTCAGTGGTTTTTAATGCTTTTTACATTGTCTATTACTATATAAAATATTCTGCTTTTTGCTACTCGAGTATTTTTAGACACTGCCTTGTACATTCAGTTTTTTTTCTTAATGTTTTATTCTTAAAGCCGGAATGTGACCTTTTTTCGGTTTTGAGTTAAAATAAAGTTTTAGATTCGGTGATAGAAAAAAATAGCCCAAAGAAGAAGGAATCAATGAATAATTGCGAAGAAGGTGGAAGCGAAGGTGCGCCCGAGGTTTAACGGCAGGAGAACTTTGAAGTATGAAAAGAAAAAAAAGTAAGCCCTGCCGAGTCAGAGATAAAACGATGGAGTGTTACGGCAGAAGCCACCAGCGAGGAGATGGCGAGTGATGATTTATAGACACTATAGTCAGCTTGATAAAGAGAAATGACTTTTCCGGGAACCTTGTGAGTCCGGCATCCCTCAGGACTGATGTCCTTCAAATACAGCCAGGCTTAGATTTGTCTTTAATCTCAGAATTGTGCAGAACTTCTAATCATGGAACATTGGGTCAATGAGGGGCCAAGACTAAGCTAGTTCTAAATCTCAAGACGATGGTAAGGTTTGGGTCAAATACAACCAATGTGAGGAGATGGCCATGAATTAAAGACGTTCAACCAAGTTAACCTTTACAGCACCGAGCGCTGGTTACGCCGATATTATTGTTGTGTTTTATTAGACATTTGCTTGACCTTCAGTTTAAAGAACACAATTTGAAGAGGGAAGGGGTTGCAACAATGTGTCATCCTAGTCAGCCCCCTGATTCTAATGTATTCAGACCTGCAATAGGATTAATTGTCCTACATCTGGTGAGGAGTCATTCGTCTTTGTTCCTCTCTGTAGGGGGCTCCTCCAATACACAATCCTGCAGACAAGGCCTGACCCACATGTTTTAGGCTGGTTTCAGACTTGCGGACCCCTCCACAGCATCCTGTGGAGGGGATCCGCAAGCTGAGTGCAGGCACTCAGCAAGTCCCTATGTTTAACATGGGGACGCAATACGCTGCGGCGGGGAGTGCAAGTCTGAAACCAGCCTTAGTTAGTCACTTGGTGCTGTGACATGGGAGGGAGAAGATCTGTTGATGATGCCAAGGTACTGAAGCCCATGGATGGACTATAGTGACTTGAGCCACGGTTTAAAGATTATTCAACCAATTGACATAGAGTGAGCTTTTACAGCACCGAGCGCTGGTTACGCCAATATTATTGTTGTGTTTTATTAGACATTTGCTTGATCTTCCGTTTAAAGAACACAATTTGAAGAGGGAAGGGGTTGCAACAGTGTGTCATCCTAGTTAGCCCCCAGATTCTAATGTATTCAGACCTGCAATAGGATTCATTGTCCTACATCTGGTGAGGAGTCATTTGTCTTTGTTCCTCTCTGTAGGGGGCTCCTCCAGTACACAATCCTGCAGACAAGGCCTGAGACTGGGCTTCAGGAACAATGACCCACATGTTTTAGGCTGGTTTCAGACTTGCGGACCCCTCCACAGCATCCTGTGGAGGGGATCCGCAAGCTGAGTGCAGGCACTCAGCAAGTCCCTAAGTTTAACATGGGAACGCAATACGCTGCGGCGGGGAGTGCAAGTCTGAAACCAGTCTTAGTTAGTCACTTGGTGCTGTGACTTGAGGGGGAGAGGATATGTTGCTGATGCCAGGTCCTGAAGCCCACGGATGGACTATAGTGACTGGAGCCACGGATTAAAGACTTTTGAACCAATTGATGTAGAGTGAGCTTTTACAGCACTGAGCGCTGGTTACACCGATATTATTGTTGTGTTTTATTAGAGATTTGCTTGATCTTTAGTTTAAAGAACACAATTTGAAGAGGGAAGGGGTTGCAACAGTGTGTCATCCTAGTTAGCCCCCAGACTCTAATGTATTCAGACCTGCAGTAGGATTCATTCTCCTTCATCTGGTGAGGGTTTGTTCTTCTTTGCAGGGGGCTTCTCCAATACACAATCCTGCAGACAGAGCCTGAGACTGGGCTTCAGGAACAATGAGCCACATGTTTTAGTTAGTTGGTGCTGTGAATTGGGTGAGAGAGGATCTGTTGCTGAGACCCATGGATGGACTATAGACACTGGAGCTGAATAGTCGTGATATCTACCGTCTGGATTCGAGGAACTATACTATTTTTGCTGTCTGGATCTGGAAATACGGGCAACGATTGTGAAATCTGTTGTGTTGTGTTGTCTGGAGGAACCTAAGGATATGGTTACCAGCTGGTTTGGGGTCTTGTGGATTAAGGGAATTATATTGTGGCCATCTACCTGGAGTTGATATAATACTGTGTACGGATACACATAAAAATTGTTGCATCGCTAATCAGCCTAGGTGATTAAAAGGATCCTAAAACCAATGATGGTATTTTGGTATTTTGCCCGTTGCAGCCATTCTTACACAATGAAAGATTTTAGTTTTTGAGACACAACAGAGCTGAGTTATCTATGACCACACACATCAGGCTCTCTATAGAGATTTTGCATTGACAGTAGGTGTCAATACCAGCAGAGGGTGTATTGGACTGCCGTGCGCATGAAAAAGTAGTCCTGTAATGGTAGTCACCAGGTAATAAAGCTTTTAGCTTAAGTAAACAATAGCACACAGACTGATAAGAGAAATACAGTTGCTTTTTGTTTTCTAACCCTTACAGCATGCTGTCCTAAGATTACATAGCAAAAATCTGCAGACAGATTCCCTGTAATACAACCCACGACCTCAGAGCTTCACAAATATATCACTATAGAAATTAATTAACTTCTTTTCAGATTGGGCATCGATACATTGTGGTGGGTTCAACCCTCTTGGATCAGCTTATACCTGGAGTAGTGATCACCGGACGTTCCTAGTGTGTGGAGCCAAAACACCAAAGCTTACTTGACCCGTATCTGTCCCGCAGCATGACCCCCTCTGGTCAATTGTCTTCTTCTTCTGTTTGGTACAGTGTCCTTCTCTGCTCCCTGTTTGAACAAAAAGCTAGAGTGCCATATAACGCACCGGAACCTCAGTATCACAATTCAGCCCAGGTTCTGGTGCTTTATATGGCACTCTAGCTTTTTGTTCAGA